>OZ018333.1:66168003-66786557 GCA_963969495.1 Ceratothoa steindachneri | reverse complement strand
ATGCTAATAATAATAACAAAACGATAATAACAAGAAGAAGAAGAAGAAGAAGAAGAAGAAGAAGAATACCCTCCAGGAGAGCAAAAAAAACAGACTGCATTTTCGGATCGCACACAAAATGTTTTTTTTTAACCTTCGGGAATGTTGATAAAAATGTCAGTTAACAACCATTAACACTACCAGGGTATGCAGTTACCATAACAATGGTTACTAAGACCCCTTGACGCGGCACCGGGCACACTTGGGGCACGCTCCTCATCCAATAGACCAATCAGTGCTAAAAAGAACTGTCTCAATTGGGTATTTTAACTTCATTTTGGCGGGGTAGTTAGTTTAGTACACGGGATCGTTTTCCGTTTTGGCGGGGTAGTACACGGGATCATTTTCACCTATCCGCCAGGGCACACTATATCTTAAAACAGTAAGTTAAACTGTAATGTACGGAGTGATGGTATGCAGTTCCTATAGCAAAGGGTAGCCACCTTCAAACTACATTTGGCACGCTGGGGGTCGCCCTCACCCTACCAGCTCTAAAAAGATCTGTATCAATTGGCTATTTTAGCCTTTACTTCTGCCGTCCAATGGCATAACATGGAGGGTCAAAAAGGATAGCGTTGCTATAGTAACCGCACACCCTTTCTGCTTTCATCGAAGCATAACAGGGTTATATTATATAGTGCCCCCCCCTCCCCAGGCCGTTGAGTAAACCCTCCCCATGCACTGTAACGAGAAGAGTGACTGTTAATTAGTAAATTAATACAGTTATTTTAAGGCTGTCAGTTTTCTTTACTATTGTACATAAGAAAGGGAAACACGATCCCCTGTACTACCCCACCAAAAGGGAAAACAATCCCGTGTACTACCCAGCCAAAAGGAAAAACGATCCCGTGTACTACCCCGCCAAAAGAAAAAACGATCCCATGTACTACCCCATCAAATGTGAAAACGATCCCGTGTACTACCCCGCCAAAAGGGAAAACAATCCCGTGTACTACCCCATCAAATGTGAAAACGATCCTGTGTACTACCCCATCAAAGGTTAAAAGGATCCCGTGTACTACCCCACCAAAAGGGAAAACGATCCCGTGTACTACCCCATCAAATGTGAAAACGATTCCGTGTACTACCCCATCAAATGTTAAAAGGATCCCGTGTACTACCCCACCAAAAGGAAAAACGATCCCGTGTACTACTCCATCAAATGTAAAAACGATCCCGTGTACTACACCATCAAATGTGAAAACGATCCAGTGTACTACCCCGCCAAAAGGAAAAACAATCCCGTGTACTACCACATCAAATGTGAAAACGATCCTGTGTACTAACCCGTCAAATGATAAAAGGATCCCGTGTACTACCCCACCAAACGGGAAAACGATCCCGTGTACTACCCCGTCAAATGGGAAAACGATCCCGTGTACTACCCTATCAAATGTGAAAACGATCCCGTGTACTACCCCATCAAATGTTAAATGGATCCCGTGTACTACCCCGCCAAAAGGGAAAACTATCCCGTGTACTACCCCACCAAAGGGGAAAACGATCCCGTGTACTACCCCACTAAAAGGGTAAACGATCCCGTGTACTACACCATCAAATGTTAAAAGGATCCCGTGTACTACCCCATCAAATGTGAAAACGATCCCGTGTACTACCCCATCAAATGTTAAAAGGATCCCCTCTACTACCCCACCAAAAGGGAAAAGGATCCTGTGCACTACCCCACCAAAAGGGAAAACGATCCCGTGCACTACCCCACCAAATGGGAAAACGATCCCGTGTTCTACCCCGCCAAAAGGCAAACGATCCCGTGTACTACCCCGCCAAAAGGAAAAACGATCCCGTGTACTACCCCGCCAAAAGGGGAAAGGATCCCGTGCACTACTCCACCAAAAGGGAAAACGATCCCGTGTACTACCCCGCCAAAAGGTAAAACGATCCTGTGTACTACCCCGCCAAAAGGGAAAACGATCCCGTGTACTACCCCACCAAAAGGAAAAACGATCCCGTGTACTACCCCGCCAAAAGGGAAAACGATCCAGTGTACTACCCCATCAAATGTTAAAAGGATCCCGTGTACTACCCCCTAAAAAGGGAAAACGATACCGTGTTCTACCCCGCCAAAAGGGAAAACGATCCCGTGTACTACCCCACAAAAGAAAAACGATCCCGTGTACTACCGAACCAAAAGAGGAAACGATCCCGTGTACTACCCCACGAAAAGGTCAAACGATCCCGTGTTCTACCCCATCAAATGTTGAAAGGATCCCGGGTACTACCCCATCAAATGATAAAAGGATCCCGTGTTCTACCCCCCAAAAGGGAAAAGGATCCCGTGTACTACCCCGCCAAAAGAAAAAAACAATCCCGTGTAGTACCCCACCAAAGGGGTAAACGATCCCTGGTACTACCCCATCAAATGTTAAAAGGATCCCGTGTACTACCCTGCCAAAAGAAAAAACGATCCCGTGTACTACCCCACAAAAAGGGTAAACGATCCCGTGTACTACCCCATCAAATGTTAAAAGGATCCCGTGTACTACCCCACCAAAAGGAAAAACGATCCCGTGTACTACCCCACCAAAAGGGTAAACGATGCCGTGTACTACCCAATCAAATGTTAAAAGGATTCCGTGTAGTACCCCGCCAAAAGGCAAAACGATACCGTTTACTACCCCGCCAAAAGGCAAAACGATCCGGTGTACTACCCCATTAAATGTGAAAAGGATCCCGTGTACTACCCCGCCAAAATGGAAAACGAACCCGTGTACTACCCCACCAAAAGATAAAAAGATCCCGTGTACTACCCCACCAAAAGGGTAAACGATCCCGTGTACTACCCCATCAAATGTTAAAAGGATCCCGTGTACTACCCCGCCAAAAAGGAAAACAATCCCGTGTACTACTCCGTCAAAAGGCAAAACGATCCCTTGTACTACCCCATCAAATGTGAAAACGATCCCGTGTTACTCCATCAAATGTTAAAAGGATCCCATGTACTACCCCACCAAAAGGGAAAATGATCCCGTGCACTAACTCACCAAAAGGGAAAACGATCCCTTGTACTACCCCATCAAATGTGAAAACGATCCCGTGTTACTCCATCAAATGTTAAAAGGATCCCATGTACTACCCCACCAAAAGGGAAAATGATCCCGTGCACTAACTCACCAAAAGGGAAAACGATCCCGTGCACTAACCCACCAAAAGGAAAAACGATCCCGTGTACTACCCCGCCTAAAGGCAAACGATCCCGTGTACTTCCCCGCCAAAAGGAAAAACAATCCCGTGTACTACCCCGCCAAAAGGGAAAACGATCCCGTGTACTACCCCGCTAAAAGGAAAAACGATCCTATGTACTACCCCACCCAAAGGGTAAACGATCCCGTGTACTACCCCACCAAAAGGGTAAACGATCCCGTGTACTACCCCATCAAATGTTAAAAGGATCCCGTGTACTACCCCGCCAAAAGGGAAAAAGATCCCGTGTACTACCCCACCAAAAGACAAAAAACGATCCCATGTACTACCCCACCAAAAGGGTAAACGATCCCGTGTACTACCCCATGAAATGTTAAAAGGATCCCGTGTACTACCACGCCAAAAGGGAAAACGATCCCGTGTACTACCCCACCAAAAGGAAAAACAATCCCGTGTACTATCCCACCAAAAGGGTAAATGATCCCGTGGACTACCCCATCAAGTGTTAAAAGGATCACGTGTACTACTACGCCAAAAAGGTAAACGATCCCGTGTACTACCCCGCCAAAAGGGAAAAGGATCCCGTGAACTACTCCACCAAAAGGGAAAACGATCCCGTGTACTACCACTCCAAAAAGGAAAACGATCCCGTGTACTACCCCATCAAATGTGAAAACGATCCCGTGTACTACCCCATCAAATGTGAAAACGATCCCGTGTACTACCCCGCCAAAAGGGAAAACAATCCCGTGTACTACCCCATCAAATGTGAAAACGATCCCATGTACCACCCCATCAAACGTTAAAAGGATCCCGTGTACTACCACACCAAAGGTAAAAACGATCCCGTGTACTACCCCATCGAATGTGAAAACGATCCCGTGTACTACCTCATCAAATGTTAAAAGGATCCCGTGTACTACCCCGCGAAAAGGGAAAACGATTCCGTGTACTACCCCACCAAAAGGGAAACGATCCTGTGTACTACCCCACTAGAAGGGTAAACGATCCCGTCTACTACCCCGCCAAAAGGGAAAACGATCCAGTGTACTACCCCATTAAATGTTAAAAGGATCCTGTGTACTACGCCGCCAAAAGGGAAAACGATCCCGTGTTCTCCCCCTGCCAAAAGGAAAAAGGATCCCGTATACTACCCCGCCAAAAGGAAAAACGATCCCGTGTACTACCCCACCAAAAGTGTAAACGATCCCGTGTACTACCCCATCAAATGTAAAAAAGGATCCCGTGTACTACCCCACCAAAAGGGTAAACGATCCCGTGTACTACCCCACCAAAAGGGTAAACAATCCCGTGTACTACCCCATCAAATGTTAAAAGGATCCCGGGTACTACCCCATCAAATGTTAAAAGGATCGTGTGTACTACCCCGCCAAAAGGGTAAACGATCCCGTGTACTACCCCACCAAAAAAAACCCATCCCGTGTACTACCCCACCAAAAGGGTAAACGATCCCGTGTACTACCCCATCAAATGTTGAAAGGATCCCGTGTACTACCCCATCAAAAGGCAAAATGATCCCATGTATTACCCCGCCAAAAGGGAGAACGATCCCGTGTACTACCGCATCAAATGTGAAAACGATCCCGTGTACTACCCCATCAAATGTTAAAAGGTTCCCCTGTACTACTCCACCAAAAAGGAAATCGATCCCGTGCACTACCCCACCAAAAGGGAAAACGATCCCGTGTACTACCCCATCAAATGTTCAAAGGATCCCGTGTACTACCCCATCAAAAGGAAAAACGATCCCGTGTACTACCCCACCAAAAGGGTAAACGATCTCGTGTACTACCCCATCAAATGTTAAAAGGATCCCGTGTACTACCCCGCCAAAAGAAAAAAACAATCCCGTGTACTACCCCACCAAAAGGGTAAACGATCCCGTGTACTACCCCATCAAATGTTAAAAGGATCCCGTGTACTACCCTGCCAAAAGAAAAAACGATCCCGTGTACTACCCCACCAAAAGGGTAAACGATCCCCTGTACTACCCCATCAAATGTTAAAAGGATCCCGGGTACTACCCTGCCAAAAGGGAAAACGATCCCGTGTACTACCCCACCAAAAGGAACAAGGATCCCGTGTACTACCCCGCCAAAAGGGTAAACGATCCCGTGTACTACCCCATTAAATGTCAAAAGGATCCCGTGTACTACCCCATCAAATGTCAAAAGGATCCCGTGTATTACCCCATCAAATGTTAAAAGGATGCCGTGTACTACCCCACCAAAAAGAAAAACGATCCCGTGTACTACCTCACCAAAGGGGTAAACAATCCCGTGTACTCCTTCGCCAAAAAGGAAAACGATCCCGTGTACTACCCCGCCAGAAGGGAAAACGATCCCGTGTACTACCCCCATCAAATGTGAAAACGATCCCGTGTACTACCCCATCAAATGTTAAAAGAATCCCGTGTACTACTCCACCAAAAGGGAAAACGATTCCGTGTACTACCCCACCAAAAGGAAAAACGATCCCGTGTACTACCCCACCAAAAGGGTAAACAATCCCGTGTACTCCCCATCAAATGTTAAAAGGATCCCCTGTACTACCTCACCAAAAGGGAAAAGGATCCTGTGCACTACCCCGCCAAAAGGAAAAACGATCCCGTGTACTACCCCGCCAAAAGGGGAAAGGATCCCGTGCACTACTCCACCAAAAGGGAAAACGACCCCGTGTACTCCCCCGCCAAAAGGGAAAACGATCCCGTGTACTACCCCGCCAAAAGGGAAAACGATCCCGTGTACCACCCCACCAAAAGGAAAAACGATCCCGTGTACTACCCCACCAAAAGGGTAAACGATCCCGTGTACTACCCCATCAAATGTTAAAAGGATCCCGTGTACTACCACACCAAAAGGGTAATTGATCCCGTGTACTACCCCACCAAAAGGAAAAACAATCCCGTGTACTACCCCACCAAAAGGGTAAACGATCCCGTGTAATGCCCCATCAAATGTTAAAAGGATCCCGTGTACTACCCCGCCAAAAGGAAAAACGATCCCATGTACTACCATGCCAAAAGGAAAAAGGATCCCGTGCACTACTCCACCAAAAGGAAAAACGATCCCGTGTACTACCCCTCCAAAAAGGAAAACAAACCGTGTACTACCCCATCAAATGTGAAAACGATCCCGTGTACTACCCCATCAAATGTGAAAACGATCCCGTGTACTACCCCGCCTAAAAGGGAAAACAATCCCGTGTACTACCCCATCAAATGTGAAAACGATCCATGTACTACCCCATCAAATGTAAAAGGATCCCGTGTACTACCCCACCAAAAGGGGAAACGATCCCGTGTACTAGCCCATCAAATGTGAAAACGATCCCGTGTACTACCACATCAAATGTTAAAAGGATCCCGTGTACTACCCCGCGAAAAGAAAAACGATTCCGTGTACTACCCCACCAAAAGGGAAAACGATCCTGTGTACTACCCCACCAAAAGGGTAAACGATCCCGTGTACTACCCCATCAAATGTTAAAAGGATCCCGTGTATTACCCCGTCAAAAGGGAAAACGATCCCGTGTACTACCCCATCAATTTTAAAAGCATCCCGTGTACTACCCCGCCAAAAGGGAAAACGATCCCGTGTACTACCCCGCTAAAAGGGAAAACGATCCCGTGTCCTACCCCGCCAAAAGGTAAAAGGATCCCGTGTACTACCCCGCCAAAAGGGAAAACGATCCCGTGTACTACCCCACCAAAAGGGAAAACGATTCCGTGTCCTACCCCGCCAAAAGGGAAAACGATCCCGTGTCCTACCCCATCAAATGTTAAAAGGATTCCGTGTACTACCCCGCCAAAAGGCAAAACGATCCAGTGTACTACCTCGCCAAAAGGAAAAACAATCCCGTGTACTACCACATCAAATGTGAAAACGATCCTGTGTACTAACCCATCAAATGTTAAAAAGATCTCGTGTACTACCCCACCAAACGGGAAAACGATCCCGTGTACTACCCCGTCAAATGTGAAAACGATCCCGTGTACTACCCTATCAAATGTGAAAACGATCCCGTGTACTACCCCATCAAATGTTAAATGGATCCCGTGTACTACCCCGCCTAAAAGGGAAAACGATCCCGTGTACTACCCCACCAAAGGGGAAAACGATCCCGTGTACTACCCCACCAAAAGGGTAAACGATCCCGTGTACTACCCCATCAAATGTTAAAAGGATCCCGTGTACTACCCCTTCAAATGTGTAAACGATCCCCTGTACTACCTCACCAAAAGGGAAAAGGATCCTGTGCACTACCCCCCTAAAAGGGAAAACGATCCCGTGCACTACCCCATCAAATGTTAAAAGGATCGTGTGTACTACCCCTCCAAAAGGCAAACGATCCCGTGTAGTACCCCGCAAAAAGGAAAAACGATCCCGTGTACTACCCCGCCAAAAGGGGAAAGGATCCCGTGTACTCCCCCGCCAAAAGGGAAAACGATCCCGTGTACTACCCCGCCAAAAGGGAAAACGATCCCGTGTACTACCCCACCAAAAGGAAAAACGATCCCGTGTACTACCCCACCAAAAGGGTAAACGATCCCGTGTACTACCCCATCAAATGTTAAAAGGATCCCGTGTACTACCCCACCAAAAGGGTAATTGATCCCGTGTACTACCCCACCAAAAGGAAAAACAATCCCGTGTACTACCCCACCAAAAGGGTAAACGATCCCGTGTACTACCCCATCAAATGTTAAAAGGATCCCGTGTACTACTCCGCCAAAAGGAAAAACGATCCCATGTACTACCCCGCCAAAAGGGAAAAGGATCCCGTGCACTACTCCACCAAAAGGAAAAACGATCCCGTGCACTACCCCATCAAATGTTAAAAGGATCGTGTGTACTACCCCTCCAAAAGGCAAACGATCCCGTGTAGTACCCCGCAAAAAGGAAAAACGATCCCGTGTACTACCCCGCCAAAAGGGGAAAGGATCCCGTGTACTCCCCCGCCAAAAGGGAAAACGATCCCGTGTACTACCCCGCCAAAAGGGAAAACGATCCCGTGTACTACCCCACCAAAAGGAAAAACGATCCCGTGTACTACCCCACCAAAAGGGTAAACGATCCCGTGTACTACCCCATCAAATGTTAAAAGGATCCCGTGTACTACCCCACCAAAAGGGTAATTGATCCCGTGTACTACCCCACCAAAAGGAAAAACAATCCCGTGTACTACCCCACCAAAAGGGTAAACGATCCCGTGTACTACCCCATCAAATGTTAAAAGGATCCCGTGTACTACTCCGCCAAAAGGAAAAACGATCCCATGTACTACCCCGCCAAAAGGGAAAAGGATCCCGTGCACTACTCCACCAAAAGGAAAAACGATCCCGTTTACTACCCCTCCAAAAAGGAAAACAATCCCGTGTACTACCCCATCAAATGTGAAAACGATCCCATGTACTACCCCATCAAATGTTAAAAGGATCCCGTGTACTACCCCACCAAAAGGGGAAACGATCCCGTGTACTACCCCATCAAATGTGAAAACGATCCCGTGTACTACCACATCAAATGTTAAAAGGATCCCGTGTACTACCCCGCGAAAATAAAAACGATTCCGTGTACTACCCCACCAAAAGGGAAAACGATCCTGTGTACTACCCCACCAAAAGGGTAAACGATCCCGTGTACTTCCCCATCAAATGTTAAAAGGATCCCGTGTATTACCCCGTCAAAAGGGAAAACGATCCCGTGTACTACCCCATCAAATGTTAAAAGCATCCCGTGTACTACCCCGCCAAAAGGGAAAACGATCCCGTGTACTACCCCGCTAAAAGGGAAAACGATCCCATGTACTACCCCGCCAAAAGGGAAAAGGATCCCGTGCACTACTCCACCAAAAGGAAAAACGATCCCGTGTACTACCCCTCCAAAAAGGAAAACAATCCCGTGTACTACCCCATCAAATGTGAAAACGATCCCATGTACTACCCCATCAAATGTTAAAAGGATCCCGTGTACTACCCCACCAAAAGGGGAAACGATCCCGTGTACTACCCCATCAAATGTGAAAACGATCCCGTGTACTACCACATCAAATGTTAAAAGGATCCCGTGTACTACCCCGCGAAAATAAAAACGATTCCGTGTACTACCCCACCAAAAGGGAAAACGATCCTGTGTACTACCCCACCAAAAGGGTAAACGATCCCGTGTACTTCCCCATCAAATGTTAAAAGGATCCCGTGTATTACCCCGTCAAAAGGGAAAACGATCCCGTGTACTACCCCATCAAATGTTAAAAGCATCCCGTGTACTACCCCGCCAAAAGGGAAAACGATCCCGTGTACTACCCCGCTAAAAGGGAAAACGATCCCGTGTACTACCCCGCCAAAAGGTAAAAGGATCCCGTGTACTACCCCGCCAAAAGGGAAAACGATCCCGTGTACTACCCCCACCAAAAGGGAAAACGATCCCTTGTCCTGCCCCGCCAAAAGGGAAAACGATCCCGTGTCCTACCCCGCCAAAAGGTAAAAGGATCCCGTGTACTACCCCGCCAAAAGGGAAAACGATCCCGTGTACTACCCCGCCAAAAGAGAAAACGATCCCGTGTACTACCCCGCCAAAAGGGAAAACGATCCCGTGTACTCCCCCGCCAAAAGGGAAAACGATCCCGTGTACTACCCCGCCAAAAGGGAAAACGATCCCGTGTACTACCCCATCAAATGTGAAAACGATCACGTGTACTACCCCATCAAATGTGAAAACGATCCCGTGTACTACCCCATCAAATGTTAAAAGGATCCCGTGTACTACCCCATCAAAAGGGAAAATGATCCCGTGTTCTACCCCATCAAATGTGAAAACGATCACGTGTACTACCCCATCAAATGTGAAAACGATCCCGTGTACTACCCCATCAAATGTTAAAAGGATCCCGTGTACTACCCCATCAAATGTTAAAAGGATCCCGTGTACTACCCCATCAAAAGGGAAAACGATTCCGTGTACTACCCCATCAAATGTGAAAACGATCCCGTGTACTACCCCATCTAATGTTAAAAGGATCCCGTGTACTGCCCCATCAAATGTTAAAAGGATCCCGTGTACTACCCCGCCAAAAGGGAAAACGATCCCGTGCACTACCCCGCCAAAAATTGAGGTTAAAATACCCATTCGCTACAGTTCTTTTTACGGCTGTTAGGTTGGTCTATTGGATGCAGTTACTTGCTTGGTTGGATGAAGAGCGTCCTCCAGGTGTGTCCTAGGGATGCTGCCTATAGGAGATAAACCATTCGTACTGTAACCGCAAAGTTGGTAAATGTACCCCGGAATTTCAAGATTTGAAATTTGTATAACTTTGCACATCGAATCTTTGCGTGGGAGGCAAGAACTAGTATAAATGTGTGCGGTAGAAACATTCTGATTCCGTTAATAAATTAAGTGAGAGGAGCCATCTTGAAAGTCTATTGAAGGAAATCTTCCACACAGTTATAGCTAGTGTAATGAGATAATTAGAGTATTGGAAAACTGTGCAGAAGATATCAAGTTTAAGTAATCACAAGGGGATTGTGTGTGGATGAGCAATTGAAAAGGAAGTAGTTGAAGATACTAATTATGAGAGAGAAAATGGCTAAATTAAAAAAAAATAATAATAATAAACGAAAATGTAGGAACAGAACCAACGAGGACGTGGTCAAAATATATCTTCAGACCAAGAACTAATAGGTTAACAAGAATTAGTTGTTAGTTAATGTTGTTTGCTTTTATTTTCTGTTTGTCTGTTTGATTGTTTGTGTTTATGTTTCTTTTCAGTTTTCTTAAGGTACTTTGTTTTATTTGCTGTTTTTTCGTTTGATTTAGTTCGTTTGGTGCTTGTGAATTGTTATGTCCTATTTTTAATCTGTGTTGGAATGTCTTGTCGCGTCCTAGCGATAAAATAACAAATCTAGCGACAAATTTAAATAAAAATACATCGATTAATAATGTGAAATGTTATTCCTTATGATGATTGGTTACTAAGTCACACGTACACGTTGGGGGTTTGAGATTTATGTGCACTTTCTAAATTGGGCCATTTTTTAAGAATTACTTCTCTTTGTGATGGTTTTACGATTTTATCGCCATTCATATCTGATAATGGACAAACCATGTTTGAAACTTACATGCTTGAATATCTTGCCTTGGTGGAATGGATTACCGCACATTTATTTTTTCCGTGCGATTAGCATCAATTTGCTTCCAAATGTGGCTAATATTCTTTTTTTTTGTTGTTATTTGAATAATACTTTTGATTCCTGTTGAATTGAATAAAACTTATTAAAATGCAATGAATTTAATAATCCATTTCATTTCATATCCTCTCGTTGGATGGAGCATTCATGAATTCCTATGACTCATCATCACTAACTCTATAATTTGAGAAGGGGATTTTTTTTAGCATTTGAATAATAATTTCATCTTAGTTTGGTTATGACTTATGTTTTTTATCAAAGTTATTTCTAATAATTCTTTTATAATATCAAAAAACAAAATGGTGTAGTTCAGAAATAAATATAAGTATCGAAATTTTGTGAATTTTTTAAAACCCAAAGAATTAAAAATGGTGAAGTTCAGAAAATTTAGTTTAGAGTTCCCTTTTAAAATTATTATAAATGGCGAAGTTCAGAAAATTTATAAAAATTTAACCAGGGCTGCTTTTTTTTAAATTTTAAATTTTAATCTTAGCAGTGAAGCGCAAGCTCCCTACGTAAGGGGAAGTGGCAAACCATTGCCTGGTAGAATATATTAATTAAATTAAATGATCACATTCAGTCTAGTTTTTGTTATTTGGCACTCGTGTTTTAATTATCATGATTAAAATGTATACTCATCATTTTTTAGGTTGATGATTCATGGCTAAGAGGTTTAAAGAGGTTTGGCTAACACCAAAATTAAGTGATTTTGAAAAAAATAAAAATAACAGCAAACTCAAAAAAGCTGAACAGGTAAGTCTTCACCTTCAGTTTTGCCCCAATGGGACGGGCCTCTATTAATAAAGTTCCATTCTGGTTGCACAGACTCTCTCCTCATCTCCGAGGGGATAACAAGGTGTAAGGTCACCACTCTTGCTTGGCCCCTAGACTAGTTCTGATCTATCTGATTCTACTTTCCCTTTCGTCTCTGCCACAGGGGTCCATTGCAATTAACGTGGTTTAATGCAGCTAACTGGAAGAACATTAGATTTCTTCTATCTTCCTAGCAACCGTGTTACTCCTATCTTCTAGGTGGTCGGTTTCTGCGGAGTCGAAAGAGGGCATAAGAAGATTCGTTTCGGAGAAGGAGAATTCCTGAGAAACAGACTACCTAACGGTTGCAGTGGTGGCTAGTAGACGCCAACCTACCATCAGATACTGCACTTTATTCCTATTTGAAGTAGTAGTTGCCCAGAGGTTGGTCCTTAACTTCGCATTAATTTTAAAATCTTCATCAGACAACCCACGCTCACATCCCTTTCCTCCAGGTAGTGATGAGAACTATAAGCCGCTCTTCTCTATAGAAGAGCTGTGTCATGCCCTTTTAGTGGACCCACATTCCTTTGCCATGACCTAATTCATGACTGCTTCAAATAACACTCCGAGTATGGGCGCTCTCCTTTCTGGCGGATCTTTTCAGTCTGATCTGGCTAGAGAGTACTTTTTCCTTTTCCTGGAGTAGAGATATCGTTGTGTAGGTGATCAAGCCGGACTCCGACCCCTCGGACTTTTCCTTCTATCGTCCCAAGGCCATGAACTGCTGATCAAGGAGTGGTGAGTTTGCGCTTCTCCCTTCACGCTGAGTCCCAATGCCTGTTTCCTGACTAGAAGGCTAAGTTATGCTAATTGCCAATTTCAGATAGTTCTGGATCCCCTTCCACAGGTTAGTCATGACGTCCAGGAGGCGTTTTATGCCGTAGTGCCGCTATCTTCTTTGACATCGGGAAAGATTGTGCCTCTCCTCTACTATTAATAGTTTGTGCTCTCTTATGACTTCGTGGTTTCCTACATATCCTCATTTTCCAGTTCTTGCGCGATCGTTCAGGTCCGTGTAAGTTAGTTTTACTTAGCCCTCCTATCACAAAAAGAGGGCGTTCCTCATGGTCCGGTCATAAACGTTCTCCTATTTCCCTTTTGTAAGGAAGAGGTTAACTTTTGATATTCTAGTTAGCAGCACACTCACTATAATGTTTTAAGGATCTACTAGTACGATAGTTTTCTTTACAGGGTCGTCAGACAGGTCCACCTAGACATCACTGCAGCCGTTGAGTGGTCTGCTTCTCAGGGATTCTCCTTCTCCAAAGACGAGTCTTTCTGTGTCCTATTTTGACATCGCCGAAATCAACGCGTCGAAACTCTGAACTTAATAAATTAAGAGCTGGAAGCTCAATATCAGCGAAGCGTTCCGTGAGGTTTCTATGCCTGATGTTCGATATGAAGCTTAAGGAAAGCTTCGCGTCTCGCGCCTTATGACCGCCACCCGTCCGCTCTTAACCTTATAAGTCATCTGCCTTACGCTACATGGAGGACTGAATTTACAATGCCATGGTCCTGTTCAAAACCGACTTTGTTTGTACAGTGCACAACTCCGCATCACCATCGACCTTCGCTTACCTTGATCCAATTTTGAACCGCGGTCATTTCGGTCCTCGCCAATTGCCAGTTTCCACGCAGAATGCAAAATCTATTCCCTATCAGACAGGTATACCTTCCCCTCTGCAGAGAGTTTCTTCCGATTCCGCCTGATGTCCTCATCGCCAGGGGTTTTTCCCACAGGTGCCCAGTAACCCCTCCACTGAAGACCAATGGCACCTCCTAAAAATAGTGCTCCTCCCTCTTCTCTGATCTTCCATTATCAAATCTATCAGATTTATTTCATGAGGGCTCTTTCCTGGATGGTAACCCCAAGAAGAATCTGCGACAGACTTTTGCAATGAGTAGTCTCTTAAACCGTCTAGGGTTCTATAAGTACCTCAGTCATGCATATACCCACTTTCTGGACATAGTCATCTTTACCGGTGGCTCCTATTCAACCCCATACATAGCTCGTCGGTTGCCGTTGTGGTGGAGAGGATATTTAGGCACTCACTTTCCTTATTTCTTCCCCTTGGGTGATCAGCGTACACGACAGAGCTATACACCACCCCGGAGGCATAGTAGGCCCTCGTACCGACTTCCTACTGTTCACGCATTCCCGAAGCACGATTTATACAATTCCACTACTCTCAATCCTCGGATCCATGATATCCGATTCCTCTTCTGTGGTCTTTCGATCCCTCACAATAAGTTTGTCACCTCTTGTTAAATGCCCACTCATATTGGGGTATCGGGTATTGAAGCAGATGACCAAGCTGCTCGGTCGAGCTCCGGCCCAAAGCTCCCAGTTCTGCTCCCATTCACTAGTCTCCTTCCACATGTGAAGAAGATCTTTAATACACAATAGCTTCCTGTCTGGCAGGCTCCACCTCTCACCAAACCTCACCACATTAAACCCAGCCTAAGTTACTGGACCTCATCCTTCCACCGATTCCGTCATAAAGAGGTGTTGCTGTCACACCTGTGCCAGGGTTGCCCCGGGGTAACTCACAACACTTTATTTCCGCCCCACACCCCACGTGTAACACATTCCGTACCAGCCTCACTGTGCCCGACATGTAGTACATCCATC
This sequence comes from Ceratothoa steindachneri, assembly GCA_963969495.1. Lineage (NCBI taxonomy): Eukaryota > Metazoa > Arthropoda > Malacostraca > Isopoda > Cymothoidae > Ceratothoa > Ceratothoa steindachneri. Next base: position 66,771,699 of record OZ018333.1, on the reverse strand, counting down.
ATTGTCATTTTTCCTTTTCTCTCTTTTTGGCGTTTCTTGTTCTACTTCTTCTCTCCTTGGCGTAATTGTGGGTTCGTGCTCATCTGGATTTCTCGCCTCTACTTACCTTTCCCCTATCCCTTTACAAGTGAACAACCTCAATGAGTTGAACGTAGACGCCTCACATTGTAGTCCCCCCCTCCCCTTACTGTTAAGTTGAAGAATTAATATATTTAAGAAAGTTTTCCTGAGAATACGTTTGTTGATTGTCTCTGACGTCACCGTGGTCGCCAAGGCAACGCGCCATTTCGTATCTTTAGTCTCTCACTCAGGTTGGGAATTGAACGCTCGCCTCTAATTTACACGAGTAAATACGGATACATCAAAAGTTTGATATATTTTATAAATTTTCCTCGAGATATAACGTTTATTGACTTATTATTACCACGAGTGTAAGTAATAAACGAAATTTAAAATAAACATATTTGTTAAACTTTCTCGACAAAAAGGATGGTTAAAACGATTTAATCTTTCTTTCAACAATAATAATTCTATTCAATAATCATCTCGCGTCGAAAAAAAATATCGAGGCGTCTCCCTCTCCACCCCTCATCCCCCTAACAGTGCATTTCTTTCACGCCAATTCTCCTCGGTTCGTCCACGACGAAGGGCAAGATGTTCCCATTGACAACCGGACGCACTTTTTGTCCATCGAAGAAGAGCAACAAAGACGCTTGGCAGAGAACCGAATCTGAATACGATTATACGAGAGTCATTTCGCCTTTCTTTGCCTACCAACGCTCTTGTACGGCGAGGTGACATGGGGTGAATATTTATGAGAGAGAATGGGAAGGGATGAAGTGGTTTGTATTTATGTGCAAATATGTGCAGGTAGATAAATGTATAGATATAAGGAGTAAAAGAGGTTTGAGGGAATTAAGGATTAAACGGTCTGGTTGTTCTTCTTTCAACAAATATCAACAACACGACACACGATAACGCCACATGTCACAACAATACACAACCCAACGCAACAGAACGCAAAACAACAGAGTACAATGCTACACATAGCGCAGCACAACGTAGCTCAGCAACACAATCCAATCTGTACAACGCAGTTCAACAACAACCCAATCCAACGCGGCGCAACACAACACAATACTACACACGGTGCAACACACTTAGCTCAACAACATAAACCAATCTGCACAACGTAGCGCAACACAACACGAAACAATGTCGCACACAGCGCAAAATAACGTTAGCTCAACAACACAACACAATCTACACAAGTAGCTCGACAACACAACCCATTTGCACAACGTAGCTCAACAACAACAACCACCCAATCTAGCGCAGCACAACACAATGCTACACACAGCGCAACACAACGATTTCGGCAACACAACTCAATTGCACAACGTGGCGCAACAATGCTACACACAGCGTAACACAACACAACACAAGGCAACACACCGCATTGCACCCACGCAACTCCTCGGAAGTCGAAAGAGAAGGTTCTAAAAGACCTGCCAGAACTTTAGAGCCGAACGTGACCAATGAGTACAAACCGCGAGGGGCGATCACAATCGGAAAAGTCGCATGTGACAGGGTCACTTGCGAGGTGTTGATGTGTTGGCAGATCAATTTATATATGAAGCAATACTATGACTTGTAGGCATGAGTGTGTTGGCAGATAGATTTTTGTAGGAAACGACACTAGGACCTGTAGATGTGAGTGTGTTGGCGGATGTATATCTCTATGAAAATAAACTAGGTCTGAATGTGTTGATAGATCAATTTCTGTATGAAACGCCACAAAAGACCTGTAGGTGTGAGATTGTTGGTAGATGATTTTCTGTATGTATAAAACGACACTACATTCTCTAGGTGTTAGTGTGTTGCCAGATACATTTTTGTGTGAAAGTACACAATGTTTTTATGTGTGAATGTGCTGGCAGATACATATATAAATTAAAATAAACTACGAGCTATTGTAAGTGAGAATGTGTTGGCAAATAAATTTCTATATGAAATGACACTACGACTTGTGGGTGCGAATGTGTTGGCAGATACGAATACATTGTTGTATGAAAGGACACAATGCTTTGTATGTGTGAATGTGTTGGCAGATAAATTTCTGTATGAAACGATACTAAGACTTGTAGGTATAGATGTGTTGGCAGATAAATTTCTTTATAAAACGGTACTACGACTTGGAGGTCTGAATGTTTTGGCAGATAAATCTATTAATGAAACGACACTACAACTTGTAGGTGTGAATTTTCCGGGAGATGTAAATCTCAGCTATTCTTGACAAGGCAACTTTGGGGTTCGCAATTCTTTATGATGGAATTCCGGGCGTCGCTATTATCGACATGCGATCTTTGGGGGTCGTTATTCTTGATATGGGAAATTTTGTGGCCGCTATTCTTGATATGCAAACTTTGGGGGTTGCTATTCTTCCATGCGAACTTTTGGGTTCGCTATTCTTGATATGGGAAATTTTTTGGTCGCTATTCTTGATATGCGAACTTTGGGGGGTTGCTATTCTTGACATGCGAACTAATGGAGTCGCTATTGATCACATGCGAAATTTTGGGCGTCGCTATTCTTGACACGCGAACTTTGGGAGTTGCTATTCTTGACATGCGAACTAATGGAGTCGCTATTCTTGACACGCGAACTTTGGGAGTTGCTATTCTTGACATGCGAACTAATGGAGTCGCTATTCTTAACATGCGAACTTTTGTGGTTGCTATTCTTCACTAGGGAAATTTTGTGGTCGCTATTCTTGACATGGGAACTTTTTCGGTCGCTTTTCTTGACATACGAACTTTTGGGGTCGCTATTCGTGACATGTGAACTTTAGGAGTCACTTTTCTTCACATGAAAACTTTTGGGTCGTTATTGTTCCCATGCGATCTTTTGGGGTCGTTATTCTTCACATGCGATCTTTTAGGGTCGCTATTGGAATAAGAAGAGCGAATGAAAGCCAAAAGATCAGGATTTGATCTTTTGGCGTCAAATCAAGACGTCCATTAATTAAGCCATTGGATTCACTTTAGGCATGGTCGGATGGAGAAATGTGGAATAAGAAGAGCAGGTGTGACTGTTAGGTTGGTTAGGATACCTAACCTTAGCTAAAGCTTTGAGAGGAGGGGGGGGGTGCTAAAATGTCTACATTATGGGGAGTGGGGTAAATTGTTGAAGTGATCTCTCTGACACAATCTATTCTTTATTCGATGAAATGAACATTGCACATGTTTGACTTTTTCCTTGACATGATCCTAAATTTATGTATGGAAGCTTATGACGGCCTATATGGGTGAGTGTGTTGACAAATAAATTTCTCTATCAAAACATACTATACGGCTTGTACTGGTAAATGATTTGGTAGATAAAATTTGGTATGGAAAGGGCACCACAGCCACCAGGATGTATGTTTGTGTTGGCAAATAAATTTCTCTTTCAAAAGACTATACGGTCTGTAGTGGTGAATGTGTTTGTATATATATATATATATATATATATATATATATATATATATATATATATATATATGGTGTAGAAAGCGCACTACAGTCTATGTTCGGTTGTGTTGGCGGTTAAATTATTATATGAAAGGACACTTCGACCTGTATGTGCGAATGTGTTAGTAAATGAAGAACTATATGAAAGGAGATTAGTCTTTTAGTCTTTATAGATGTATGTATTGGTGGATGCATTTTTGTAGGAATCAAGACTGCTTTCTGTAGGTGTGAGAGTGTTGGCAGCTAAAGTTTGCATGAAAAGACACTAGGACCTGTAAGTGTGAATGTGTTGTTGAGGAAATACTGTATGAAAGGATATTCAGCTCTTTCAGAAGTACAGAGGCACTAGAATCTTACTTTTTTGTTCATAACTTCCTTCATTTACACTTTTATCCTAAAAAAAATCTGCCACATTCTTGCGGAACTTTCAGTGAAATCAGGAACCCGTATTCTTCAAGGATGAATTAGAGAAAGAGTTATGGTGGAGTTATCGTGGAGTGGATAAACTCTTGTATTGAAGATGGGGATGGAAAATAATGTAGGCGTTGGATGTGTGGGAGAATACTATGGATTGTAGTCTTGTTAAGGTTTTCTTCTTCCTAACGCTAATTGTAGCTTTTGTCGTCCCATGGCAGATTTGCCTTCAATTCGGAGATTTTGGGTGGGAGAGTTGCGTGCCAAGCAGATCCTGAGGGCCCATTTAGGTTCCTCAAAAGACGACTCGAGTCATGCATCTTCCTCACATTTCACTTCTCATAACTTCACCAGTTTTTAACACATTAAAATCTTTCTCTTGGAGATCTCCACGTTAGTTTTCGCATGATAATAATAATAATAAGAAGAAGAAGAATAAGAATTATTATTATTATCATTATTTTAAAAGTCGATATCACCTTGAATATTAGTTTATTTTCCTTTGAACTTCAGGATTTGTGTTAGATTTTAAAAGGAAATCTTCAATTTTGACAAGGGAATTTTGGGGGTCGCAATTCTTGATATGGGAAATTTTGTGGTCGCTATTCTTGATATGCGAACTTTGGGGGGTTGCTATTCTTGACATGCGAACTAATGGAGTCGCTATTGATCACATGCGAAATTTTGGGCGTCGCTATTCTTGACATGCGAACTAATGGAGTCACTATGCTTCCATGCGAACTTTTGGGTTCACTATTCTTGACATGGGAAATTTTGTGGTCGCTATTTTTGACACGCGAACTTTGGGGGTTGCTATTCTTGACATGCGAACTAATGGAGTCGCTATGCTTCCATGCGAACTTTTGGGTTCACTATTCTTGACATGGGAAATTTTGTGGTCGCTATTTTTGACACGCGAACTTTGGGGGTTGCTATTCTTGACATGCGAACTAATGGAGTCACTATGCTTCCTTGCGAACTTTTGGGTTCGCTATTCTTGACATGGGAAATTTTGTGGTTGCTATTTTTAACACGCGAACTTTGGGGGTTGCTATTCTTGACATGCGAACTAATGGAGTCACTATGCTTCCTTGCGAACTTTTGGGTTCGCTATTCTTGACATGGGAAATTTTGTGGTCGCTATTTTTGACACGCGAACTTTGGGGGTTGCTATTCTTGACATGCGAACTAATGGAGTCACTATGCTTCCTTGCGAACTTTTGGGTTCGCTATTCTTGACATGGGAAATTTTGTGGTCGCTATTTTTAACACGCGAACTTTGGGGGTTGCTATTCTTGACATGCGAACTAATGGAGTCGCTATGCTTCCATGCGAACTTTTGGGTTCACTATTCTTGACATGGGAAATTTTGTGGTCGCTATTTTTAACACGCGAACTTTGGGGGTTGCTATTCTTGACATGCGAACTAATGGAGTCGCTATGCTTCCATGCGAACTTTTGGGTTCACTATTCTTGACATGGGAAATTTTGTGGTCGCTATTTTTGACACGCGAACTTTGGGGGTTGCGATTCTTGACATGCGAACTAATGGAGTCGCTATGCTTCCTTGCGAACTTTTGGGTTCGCTATTCTTGACATGGGAAATTTTGTGGTCGCTATTCTTGACACGCGAACTTTAGGGGTTGTTATTCTTGACATGCGAACTAATGGAGTCGCTATGCTTCCATGCGAACTTTTGGGTTCGCTATTCTTGACATGGGAAATTTTGTGGTCGCTATTTTTGACACGCAAACTTTGGGGGTTGCTATTCTTGACATGCGAACTAATGGAGTCGCTATGCTTCCATGCGAACTTTTGGGTTCATTATTCTTGACATGGGAAATTTTGTGGTCGCTATTTTTGACACGCGAACTTTGGGGTTGCTATTCTTGACATGCGAACTAATGGAGTTGCTATGCTTCCATGCGAACTTTTGGGTTCGCTATTCTTGACATGGGAAATTTTGTGGTCGCTATTCTTGACACGCAAACTTTGGGGGTTGCTATTCTTGACATGCGAACTAATGGAGTCGCTATGCTTCCATGCGAACTTTTGGGTGCGCTATTCTTGACATGGGAAATTTTGTGGTCGCTATTCTTGACACGCGAACTTTGGGGGTTGCTATTCTTGACATGCGAACTAATGGAGTCGCTATGCTTTCATGCGAACTTTTGGGTTCGCTATTCTTGACATAGGAAATTTTGTGGTCGCTATTTTTGACACGCGAACTTTGGAGGTTGCTATTCTTGACATGCGAACTAATGGAGTCACTATCAAAAGAGTTGTTTGCTTAAATCGTTTTGGCAGGATGGAGAGAAAATTTGTGATGGTATCTTATTTGATCTTGGTCCATTTTGTTCACTAAGCACCAGCAATTGCTTACAATTGGATAGCTTCTGTTTATCAACCGCCTGTTTGTTTCTCTCTCCCAAATTCTCTATTGGGTTCAAATCTGGCGAATTCCCAGGACAAGGTCCTAAACGATCCATGTTATTTTCAGGCAAGAACTTTGTTATTGCTTTTATTTCTTTCTTTTTCACAAGGTGCGTCTCCATGCTGAAAAGTAAAGTTAGCATCCCCCAAATTGATGAATCACATTTTGGTGCAATTTTTTTTTAGTTAATGGCAATATTCTTGGGCAAAATTGTTAGTGCCCCAGTTCCCTTAGATGAGAAGCAGATCCACACATTGATAGTGTATGGATGCCTCACCGTGGGCACGACACCGGACTCTTGAAAGCGCTCCCTTTTTCTCCTTCTAACGAGGGATTTCCAGAAGCTCCAAACAAGCGAAAAGGAGCTTCATCAGTGAATATCATTTAGTCCCATTCTTCAATAGGCCATTCTTTATATTTTCTACAAAAGTAAAGCCTATCTGGAAGGTTTTTTGTGAGAAGAGGCTTCTTTGTAGCCTCTCTCGACTTACGACCATTGTCGTAAAGACTCTACCTCACTGTGCGAGCTGAAGCGTTCCGACAGACTCCTTTCCAATCGCGGGCAAGCTTGGCACTGGAGGCGATCTTGGTCTTCATTTGAAGCTCTTAGGCGTCCAGAAGACTTCTTTCCACGGGTGAAAACAGTCTCTTAAAGTCATTAATAATTCTAAAGATGAGGCCCCTTGATGCAATATCCTAGCAACTATTTCCTTGCACTTGAGGGCAGTTTGGTGCAGAGCAACAGTGGTTGCACACATTTCTTTGGAAAGAATCATTTCTGGAATTGAAAAAGACTCAAACATAAATTTTCACAAAAAGAAATATCACGAAATAGATTGTAATTAGACAATATCATTTATTGTACCCATATTTGTCAACGTTTCGCTCTTTTGGTCGAATAACAAAGATCCAGATGCGAAAACTCATCTCTGACAGGAACACGACCAGAGCGCGATTTTGGATTCAGCGAAGGAAGGCAAATTTTGTTATTATTTTTTTTTAAATTATAAATTTTTAATAAACTTATAATAATTTAAATATTAAAATAATTATTCCTATCGCATCAATTTTAAAACGAATAAAAAAATTAATAACGGATAACCCACAAAAAAAACCGCCCCAAATTTCAATAGGCTTCATTTCTTAATTATTTATCAAATTAAGAAATCAAGCCTATTGAAGGTTGGGGCATGTTTTTTGAGGGAAGGTCTCCCTGTATTAGTCTCAAAACTTTCGGCCATGACTCGCAAGTAGGTCTTTATAAAATCAAATTCTCTGACAATGTCATACAAGGGGCGGTCAATAAGTTTTGCGAATCGGTAGGGCAAAACAGAGGAAGGGGGATGGCGGTTTGTGGGGGTGTTAGGACAAGTTATGACAAGTCAGGACCTGCAGCCGCACGCTCCTGCCTCGTCTATTTAAGAAGCAGTAGCTGATCGCAGATCGTCAGTCACAAATCTTTCAACAATGGAGAAGGTTGAGCACCGCGCAGTGATCAAATTTTTGACCAAGGAAGGCAAGAATGCAAAAGAGATCCATGAACGCATGGTTGCAGTGTACACCGACACCGCCCCTTCCTATGCAACCATTTCTCGCTGGAATAGGGAGTTCCGCCATGGTCGTGAGTCCCTTGAAGATGACCCCCCCCTATGATTCCCGTCAGACGTGACCAACGAGGACAATGTAGCCCGTGCGGAGAGGATGATCCTCACAAATCGACAGGTGAAGGTCGAAGAAATCGAGCGAGAACTTGGACTATCACATGGAAGTGTTATCAACATCATCCACGACACTTTGGCCATGACCAAGGTCTCTGCCCGTTGGGTCCCTAGAAACCTCACGCCCCATGGTCGACTTCAACGTCGTCAAAGTCCATAAGGCCAGAGTTGCACAAGCTGCCCTGCGCGAGTGCTGTTTCGAGGAGCTGTACCCCCAGGCGACTACTTTTTATTCCGCCAGCTCAAGGCTGCACTGCGTGGACGCCGGTTTGTGGACGATGAAGATGTCCAGCTCGCCGTCCAGGAGTGGACTGAACAGCAGTCGGGAGATTTCTGGTTGTCAGGAGTTCGAAGCCTCAGGGACAAGTGGCGCAAGTGCATTGAAGTCGAGGGTAGTTATATTGAAAAATAATAAAACCCTTTTCCTCATATCTCGTTTCCTTATATTCGAATTGCAAAACTTATTGACCGCCCGTCGTATCTAAGAGCTTATATAAACTTTTAATAATAATAATATGGTCTTGGCTATTTCCAGACCAAGGGGTGGTAGAGGGGGCATTTAAAGTAAGAAAAATGTTTGGTTGGAATGTAAAGATAACCACCCGCAGAAAAAGCGTGCTCCAGTTTGATTGATCCAACTTAACCAATGGATTATTTTTAACAGCCCCGATAAACATCACTCCGCTGACCTCTTAGAAGTGGGTCTTTATTCTGAAGTGGCATTGGTAGAATAATGAGTGGAGATACAAAAAAAGTGCAGTGGTGTAATGAAGAATATTATTATGAACTGTTGTTTAGTTCCGTGTATTGTGTTCCATATAGCGGGGTCGGATGCTGTTATTGTTCGTTTTGTTTATGGGTGAAGTATAAACACTTATAACAAGTGTTGTTTATAAAAAAAAAATTGTATGGGCGACGATAATAAATTAGGTAACAATTTAATACACACAATTAAACATTTGGGATTTACATAAGAGATTGAGCGATTTTATACGTACATAACACCCATTTCACATCATTTTTCTGGATTTTTTTTCCCCTTGATTAATAATTAAAAGTTTCCGTCTACTCGGGGTAATTTATTTAAAGCAAAAAAGGGGTAAAATAGGATATTTTATTTCTTCCTACCAAAACTTATATGCAGGTTATCTTTGTTTCGTTTGCAACAACGATCAAAACTCCATTTCTTTACTCCATGATGCTTCTTTATCAAGTTGATATCAAAATCCCGCCCTTATCCAACATTTTCCATGCAGAAATTGGCTTGTTCTCTTGTGGTCTTGTGCGCAATGGAAAGATGCGCACATCATTGGTCGATTACCTCTTGTTACGTCATTATAAGACACGCCCCCCCTCGTGATTGCCCCGCCTCCATCGCCATCCGGTCTCCAATTGCTACGGACTCACAATCGCTCCATCCTTCCCTTTATAATTCACCGATAAAGAAACGCATTTGTGAATCTATTTATCAGCAAGCTTCGCCCTTGCTTTATCGCTTCTATCTACGGTCAAGTTCTTGGGTCCTTGGAACTAATTTTGTAGGCTCTGACTCATTATCAAGGTAAGGTCAGCATTAAAATTATAGTAATAAAAAAAAAATAGGCGATGTAAGGTCAATCTAGCAGCATTTGGCAGCCGAGCGGTTTATGAGTAACGAAAGGAAATTTGTCAGTGGTGAACATTGCGTAAGTGCGGGAGGTTGTGTGGCGCTCTGATTTTTTGGTCTGTTGCATTGGCTACGGAAATAGGCAAGATTAGGGTCAAAAATAGAGAACCGATTCCATCTTATGATATGGAACACACAGACATGGAAGAAGACGGCAGGATGGTAAGATGCTAAATCGAATTTGGTTGTTATTAATAAATTTAATTAGGGAGATTTAAACGAGCATTTAGATATAAAAGACAATTTAACGCTTCAATCGAATTCGGGTTTTTTATGTAGTTTTCATATTTCATAAATTCTAATTTAAGTTTATCGACGTTACAAAGTTATGTCATTCAACGACAAATCTTGATCGATTCAATGAAAAATACGATTTTTCTACTCGCGTAAATTTAATTTAACAAACTAAGTTAATAATAATAAAAATATTTAACCAACGTTCTAATCGCATCGGTTGATAAGGATTTTTCTCGTCTGATATTTATCTGCCCCATCCTCGAGATGACAGCCTATAATAGCGTGTAATAAAACTTTCCACGATTCTAAATTGGTTTCATTTGAGATTTATAGATTATATCAACACTATGAATCTTACTGGCCAGCCTTAAACTACATTTAAGCAAATTTATTCAATTTTAAAATGCCGATCCAAAATTAATCTATCATTAATGCTGTAATATTGTATTCCCCAACCAAATTCCCTGTTTGCCCGTAAATGAGCAGCCGTTCAGGAATGGCAGCAAGAAGCGGGCTGTACTGGAAGACGGTATTTGTTTACTTTTTATTATAGGGTTGGGGGGGGATTGAGGGAGCTGGGGCAATATAAACCATAGGCCGGATTGTGTGAGGAAATCTGTATGGAAAAGATGAATCCCTTAAGCAGATAGACCATTAATCTCAATTCTGTTTACGATTGAGCGTAAGATAATGGATTTTCATACTCCAGTATTCATAATATATATGTATATGAGAAGATCGCTTCAATCCCGAAGATAGGCCTACATAGCTACATGTTCGGAGAGTAGCCGTTAAGTAACCCCACAGGCGATAAAAATACAGTTATTTATGGAATTAAGACAATGAGAGCTGGTTTTGATGGGAACTGGTGGTACTTTGGTTAAAAATGGTATTTCGATTTTATCACTTCAACCATCCTGAATTCTTTGACTTTTACCCCGATCTTAGACGGATCTCATAATGGAGGAAAAAGTTAACTAAAACACCGTTTTACCATTAATGATTATGTATAAGTTCTTATTACCCGATAAGATATTTTTTATGGATTTGTGTTTAAAAAATATCGCATTTATAAATATATCAAGATTTTTTAATAATGTGGAATTGATGTATCGGAATTTAGAGCTGAAACAATATTATTTTCTCTTTATATAAAATGATGTAATTTATGAATGAGACAACCATATGTGCGATTAGACTTATTTATAGAGTTCCCATTCAAGTATTAGTATTCCTTTCTGAATGAATACAGGGTGACTCCTATAAAACTGGCTCCAACTTTCTTAATTGGATAAATAATTAATAAATAAAGCCAACGAACGTTGTAGGCCCGTGTTTTGGCCAGTTTCGAACTCTGTTTTTTATAAACAAAAAGTTGGTTGCCATGACTTTTTTTCATCATGGTTCGATTAAATAATTTGGGCCTCGTTTTTAGTGTCTTTTATTTACATGAGACATTTGGGGGGGTATATTTAAATATTTTTTTTTTAAATACTCTTTTTCAAAGTTCTAAAATAGGGTATTTTTGCTCGCCCGCCGGAGGAGGTTTTATAGAATAGGGCATGTACAAGTCCCAACAGTTTTGCAGGTCCTAGCTTTGTTAATGATATACAGAAAATTAAAATACCAATAAGATTTTTTTTGTCTGTGATGAGTTTTTTGTATATTGCTCGCCTCCTCTTAACAGCCAGCCCCATTGCTACCGGGGACTAATTTGTTCCTGGTAGCTTTGATTGAGCGTTCCCCCAAACCAGAATTTAAAGATTGCTAACTGGATCTATATCAGCTCGTGTTATTTGTTTTTCAGTACCTTTGTTCTGGGTATTAATTTGTTCCTGGTAGCTTTGGTGGATCTATAGCAGGTCGTATTATTTGGTTTTCACCAGTGGTTGGGTGGGGAGAGAGCCGGGATCCTCTATCCCGGCATCCAGGTCAAACCCCAAGTGAATGAAGAATGTGAGAATCCTAAAAAAAGGCACTGCTATTTATTTGCACATTGCCTTTATTAATCTGCTCGATATTAATGTTTTTTGTTACTTTTATTGAAATTTAAATATTTTTATTATTATTTAGGAGCCATCTTGAAACACTCCTTTTTTTTAAAGGGATGTCGACCGTGGCTTAAGAAGCGATGAGAGCTCGGTGACATGGGTTCGAATTCTCGCCATTTACAAAGAGTAGGCGGGGGGGAGGGTCAATTTTATTAATTGGTTTATTTTTTTTATAAATTATTGATTATGAATATATTATTGACTGCTTTTAAATTTCGGCTGTTCCGCTTTTCGTTCTTACGATCGGATAATGAAATTCAAATAAAGATCAAAATGACACTAGCTACCAAGCCAAGGCGAACAGTGACCTCGCTGTGGCCCATGGGAAAGCCAGCCGTTCCACGGGTATGCCCATACTCTACGCACCGCCAGATTGACGGCAGCTTCCTGCTCTCGCCTCACCGGGCATCGAACCCGGTACCCAGGGGCGTGGAAATCCGCCGCCCTATGTACTAGTCTCTTTATTACTACTAGGTATATTCCTGTCCAATATAAAGATAAAACCAATGAGGGCAACTTAGGCATTGGGGCCGGAAGGGCACGCGAGCGTCTTGATAGATGTCACCTGACATGCCCTTCCGTGTCCGTAAAAGAATAAGGAAAAGAAAGAAGGGGGGGGGGCAGGCATGTTCCCTTCCACTCAATCCCTCGGATGAATGGACGAAGGCTGTCGCCGATTGGCCTACGACATTAGCCGCTGGAAATGTCTAGAACTAACTAAAGCCCAGGTAGTCGCAATCTAGTGTGAGGGAAGCGCGCTCCTCCAAGTGCCAGGGTTAATAGTTTTCACGGGGCAGCACTGTGCGGGGGTAGACCCCCCTCTACAACACAAGGGAAGGGGGGATAGCAGGGGTAATCTCCTGCTATAACTGAATCCCTGGAGGAGTACCACACCCTCCCTTTCGAGGGCCGGTGTTCGCGCATGCTTAGACCCGGCAAAGGGTAAAAGAGGACGTTAAACTATATAAAATATAATTAATATTATTATATTGATCTTTATTATTCATTTCCACTCATGTATAGATAGACCTAACAAAGGGTAAAAGAAAGTATAAAACTTCATAAAATATATATTATATGCTCAGTAATATTATTTTCATTATTATTATCTTTTCTATCCATGCCTAGACCAACAAAAGGTCGAGAGGGAAGCCCACAAAGTTTACTCAGGTTATTTTACTCATATTTTCGCGTCTCCTAATTTTACCAGTCTTATTTTCTAGCACTTGAGATATTGTGTTCGTTAGTTTTCGCTTTATTTTTTGAGATAATACAAAATTGCGTAATATTGTAAAAGAAGCGGGTTGTAGATGATTGCGTCGTGTAAGACGAATATCCCGTGGAATGATTTATAGGAAGATACAGTTAGTTTTTTTAAAATAATTTTTAGGGTCTAGTCTAGTGGAAGCAATGCTTCTGATTACAGCGAAGTTAAGCCGCATCGTGTGCGGTTATTTGATGGATGGGGTCACGCTTCGGGTTGCCTTTACCTCCCATCCTCTGTCGATGCCCGTGGTTCGGAGCCTACGCCAATCAGTAGGTCCCTTAGGGAGGAATAAAAGGCTTAAAACGAGATCGGTGATAATAGCCGTCGGGCCTTTAAAAAAAAATGTTTTTACCCAAAGTCCTAAAATTGAGTGCATCATATCAATGGTAAAAACCGAATCAAAAGGTCTTTAAAAAGTGTGATGTGGCATAGGATACAAAAAAAAACTAAATGCTCCCAAAAGACTTATGAGGAATAAAACCTAGTATCAAATTATTATTTGTAAAATTAGTCGCAGGAGAACATTTTTACAAAATTCCCGGCTTTTTCCTCAACCAGAAGTATTTTTGTATTATAACGCGCGGTGAGAAAATATTATATTATTATTCATTGTTTAAGATTTTGTCAATACTAAATTGGTTCAAAATTGCCTATAGTTTTCTCTATTATTATCACTCATTGTTTAGGATTTTGTCAATAGTAAAAACAGCTCAAAATTGACTAGAGATCTTTTCTGTATTGTTATTACTCTTTGTTTAGAATTTTGTCAATAGTAAAAACAGCTCAAAATTGACTAGAGATCTTTTCTGTATTGTTATTACTCTTTGTTTAGAATTTTGTCAATAGTAAAAACAGCTCAAAATTGACTAGAGATCTTTTCTGTATTGTTATTACTCTTTGTTTAGAATTTTGTCAATAGTAAGAACAGCTCAAACTTGACCAGAGATATTTTCTACTTGGTTTTGTCAGAATGCTAGGAATATTTTTCGCTTCCTTTTTCCGTTCGGAAGATGATGTAAGATACGATTGTTGTTGAGAAAGATTTCCAGTGTGTGAAGAAGTCAAATTTATCAAATCCATGCTCTGGTGTGTATGGTTAAGGAAGGATCTTAAAAGTAACATAAAATTCTATGCATTTTTGTTTGAGCTTATGTAGTTTACATTTCGCGCAGTTTTTTTTCTTTTTCAGCCAGTTTTATTTCCCCTTTGGCTCCACTTTCCTGTTTCTTTTGTACATAAAGGCGTGAAGGTTAGGATTTATTAAGATCAGAGCGATTCCTCACTGACCCCCATTGCGCTTGGTTCGATCTTCACCCCTGCACAGATATTTTTACAATTAGGAAACTACATTTTTCTGAAAAAAAAAGTCCGTTTATTTTCTCTTTGCGGTATTGACTGATTCATTTCAGCATTCTCTCGCGTTCATGATATATATATATATATATATATATATATATATATATATATATATATGGCATGATCATGTGCCTAAATAGGGTTTTGTGATGGACAGTGTCATTAACGAGTCGGTGTTAGTTCCTTTGATTTGATCACATGATTGGAAAATATAAATGAGGTGCTCTCTGACATCGCCATGACAACTGACATAATTTTAGAGGTAATCCCCCCCCTCCCCCTTCTCGCGGGGCTTCTGTCTTTAAGCCGAGACATCCAAAGGCAAGTCTGTGTACATTTCGCACACAGCTTAAGAATCCCCTGTGTTCGTATAGTAGTGTGTATTTATTTAAAACTTCGAGGGAACGGAAACGACCATGCGATTATTTTTCACTTTAATCCAGCGGGGATTTATCTAGGCGAGGAAGGCTTAATTAATATAGATTGAAGGGCTTGGAATCCTATTTTATTTTTCCTTAAGGAAATGTACATCCATGTGATTTTTAAATTCAAAGTAGTTGTAGTTAGATCATGTTGGAAGTATGGACAATGTACATGGAAGGGGAAAACTATTTTTAGTTTAATAGTTAACTACTCGTACGTGGGTTTTTATTCCCTTATCTGACCTGTAATACTGCGATGTTGCTGTTTTGAAACTTAACAAGGTCTGCTGACCCAAAAGGTCGCGAGCTTTCACTTGTTCTGATTTATGACCTTCAAAACTTTCAAATAATTCAAAGACTAACCTTAGGAGGACCTTGGCAATTATATCATTTTGTAATCCAACATAAGGGTTTCAAATTTCGTTAGAATCGGCCGAATAGTTATGATGTTATTGCGAAATAATTTCCCGGTTAACCTTGGGAGGACTTTTTTAATTATATCATTCGGAAGAGAATGTAAAACAACATAAGGGTTTCAAATTTCGTTAGAATCGGCCGAATAGTTACAATGTTATTACAAAAACAAAACAGGGATTGACCAATGCACATAGTGAGATATTGAGTCACCCGCGACGGTGGTGTTTAGTTACTGGATGGGGTCACAATTCGGGTCAATTTTGTAGTGTTTATCATTATAGTAAACCGTGGTTCGAATCCCTACGTTAAATTATAGTCCCCCAGTGTGAAATATAAAAGGCTTAAAGTGTGCGTATCTATCAAGGTGGTATCTTTACGCATAAAGCTGTGTAGTTTCTTGTAATGTCTTCTCTTCATTTCCTCATGTGTGTGTTTATTGCGTTCACTGTCTGAGTTTCACACTTACAGACATTCCTTACTATTATTCCTATATGCCAAAGGATTCCTCAATCTCCTGGCAAGTTGGGATTATCTTCCCCAACCAAATGGTGCATAGTTCCTCTTCATCTTCCGCCTTAAATCGGATTTATCGGCCCCAGAATTAATCGGAAATGACGAGAAGTTTCGATTTCCCATTCTCAGCCGATATTCAAACATGGTTTAAGCCCGCAATTTACTTCTCTTCGTCCCCCCTAATTTCTTTTTGATCGTGTATTAGTATTGGTCTAGGATTCATCTCAAACGTGTATTAATAAATAATATGTAGATATTTTGTGCCATGCTGTTAAGGAATTAGGAATTTATAGCGATATGTAAATATTAAATATTATATGTAAATATTAGTGGTGTCATGTTTTTGGTAGCGCTAACACGCTTTATTATTATTTTCCTTATATCCAGTGTCTCGGTTAGTCTAGAGTCTGGTGTTAAAACACTATCGTTATTGAAATAAAACCTGGTTAAAATTATGTATTTTTCTGGTTGTGGCCTACGCAAAGGCCAGTCGCAAAGAGTCTTGTCAATACTTGTCCATCCAGTATTGGGGCGAAATTTATTTCTGAGCTGTCGTTTGTGGACACGTCCTAGTAGATGTTATCGCGTTTATTTCGTTCTTATTTTCCCATTTATTTGGATATTTAATGTCCTCAGGATTTCTTATGATTAAAAATTTGTCGTCTCGTTTTAGGGATGAATCAAGCGTTTTTTCGCGCCGTGAACACCTCCTTAGTCTTGTAATCGGGAGATCTTCGGTACCAAATACACTGGTTAACAGAATGGAATGTTTAATAAATTAATCTTTTGTATACTCACTCAATTTTATTATTTAGTGTGTAAAACGAATTAATTTTATATAGTTTGGGGCTTTGCAGTAATGATTTAATCCCTCAACGTTTTTAGACGGTAATGTGCTCTTCCCAAATACAGTCGATATAAAGAATCGAAATAGGCCTTCGGTGATTATTGTTATAAATTCTGATCGTGAAATAGGCCTTTCGACTCAGTATTATCTCGTAATAGGAGGTAATAAACTAATGAAACCCGTCCCTTATGAGCTGAAGTCATTCAAAAGTTTTTATTATTTAAAAAAAAAGCGAAATCCCACTCTCTTTTATGACATCGTTATATTGTTTCAAATTTGGGGCATTATTTTTATTAATATTGAATTTGATTTTATTCGACTGTCCTGAGCTACGATACAAATTGATTTGTGTTTATTTCGTCTGTTTTGATTTTGGCTTTGTGCTTCTTTTTCTTTTAATTACGCATAGAAATTAATAAAATAATAGTTTTATACATATTTTAAGGAGAGAAAGATTACGGTAAGACTGCTCTTATTTCGTAAAGAATAAAACTGCGTTTAGCATATTTTGAATATTTTGGCTGTGGGATTATCAGGAGGGTATTCAAATTATTTGATATATAATTGATAGAAACTTCGCTTGGGGTGGGGTGGGGGGAGCGTTAAAATGGAAATTCCATGGCAACACCCGCTTTTTCTCTCGATACGGTAAAGATCTCTGAATATCGTAAAACATGGAATTGTATAATGTGTCTTGATTCTCCACTGAATGGAAATGGGCAAAAAGGGCTAAGGTTGACCACAATGGTGAGTTTTATTAGAGTTTGGGCCTAAGGAAAAGCAGACAATCAACTTTTTTTTGCTTCGGTAATTGACCTACGGGGCGGATGGACGTACCCCTGGTCTCTTTCCAAACCGCAGAATTTCGGGGCCTTTTTTTTTGTTTTATGTACCCTGCCTACCTTTCATACACGTACACATGTGCGTAGACAGATTTAAATTTCTGTTAAACTAATTTTAGTGTTGATCATCTGCCAACTATAAATTGAGAGGAAGGAGGAGTTATTAAAATGCATATTAAGAGTATGTGAAGATGTAAAAGAGACTAATTTCATATGTTCAGGAATTTCGAAGGAGAGAAAGAATTAAGAAAGACACTTTTCATGGTTTCTGTGGAGCATTTTACTGTTTAAAGTTGTTATATTAACTAATTCAAGATGTTTTTTTATTTTATTTGGGGGATCTGCTGATCTTTGCCAGTTTATTTTGGGGGTCTGCTGATCTTTGCCATCTTATTTGGTGGTCTTCTGATATTTGCCAGCTTATTTGGCGGTATGCTGATCTTTGCCAGTTTATTTGGGATCTGCTGATCTTTGCCAGTTTATTTTGGGGGTCTGCTGATCTTTGCCATCTTATTTGGTGGTCTGCTGATCTTTGCCAGTTTATTTTGGAGGTCTGCTGATCTTTGCCAGCTTATTTGGCGGTCTGCTGATCTTTGCCATTTTATTTTGGAGGTCTGCTGATCTTTGCCAGCTTATTTGGCGGTCTGCTGATCTTTGCCAGCTTATTTGCGGGCTGCTAATCTTTGCCAGCTTATTTACGGACTGCTGATCTTTGCCAGCTTATTTACGGACTGCTGATCTTTGCCATCTTATTTGGCTGTCTGCTGATCTTTGCCAGCTTATTTGGCTGTCTGCTGATTGGAACCAGTTTATTTTGGGGGTCTGCTGATCTTTACCAGTTTATTTTGGGGGTCTGCTGATTTTTGCCAGTTTATTTGGGGTCTACTGATATTTGCCAGTTTTTTTGAGGTCTGCTGATATTTGCTAGTTTACTTTGGGGGTCTGCTGATCTTTGCCAGTTTCTTTGAGGTCTGTTGATATTTGCTAGTTTACTTTGGCGGTCTGCTGATCTTTGCCAGTTTATTTTGTTGGTCTGCTGATATTTGCTAGTTTACTTTGGGGTTCTGCTGATCAAAGCCAGTTTATTTTGTTGGTCTGCTGATATTTGCTAGTTTACTTTGTGGTCTGCTGATCAAAGCCAGTTTATTTGGGGGTCTTCTGATCTTTGCCCGCCTATTTGGTGGTCTTCTAATATTTGCCAGCTTATTTGGCGGTATGCTGATCTTTGCCAGTTTATTTGGGATCTGCTGATCTTTACCAGTATTTTGGGGGTCTGCTGAGCTTTGCCAGCTTATTTGTCGGTCTGTTGATCTTTGCCAGTTTATTTTGTTGTGTCTGCCGATCTTTGTCATCTTATTTGGCTGTTTGCTGTTCTTTGCCAGCTTATTTTGTGGGTCTGTTGATATTGCCAGCTTATTTGGCTGTCTGCTGATCTTTGCTAGCTTATTTTGGGGGTCTGCTGAGCTTTGCCAGCTAAATTTATAGGTCTGCTGATCTTTACCAGTTTATTTTGAGGGTGTGCTAATCTTTGCCAGTTTATTTTGGGGCCCAGCTGAACTTTGCCGGAATATTTTGGGGTCTGCTGATCTTTGCCAGCTTATTTGGCTGTCTGCTGATCTTTGCCAGCTTATTTTGGCAATCTGCTGAACTTTGGCAACTAAATTTATAGGTCTGCTGATCTTTACCAGTTTATTTTGAGTGTGTGCTAATCTTTGCAAGCTAAATTTATGTCTTTTGATCTTTACCAGTTTATTTTGATGATTTGCTAATCTTTGCTAGTTTATTTTGGGGGTCTGCTGATCTTTGCCGGTTTATTTTAGGGGTCTGCTGATCTTTGCCAGCTTATTTGGCTGTCTGTTGATCTTTGCCAGCTTATTTGGGGGGTCTGCTGAGCTTTGCCAGCTAAATTTATAGGTCTTCTGATCTTTACCAGTTTATTTTGAGGGTGTGCTAATCTTTGCCAGTTTATTTTGGGGCGATGCTAATCTTTGCCGGTTTATTTTGGGGGCCCGCTGATCTTTGCCAGCTTATTTAGCGGTCTGCTGATCTTTACCAGTTGATTTGGGGAATCTGCTGATCTTTACCAGCTTATTTGGCGGTCTGCTGATCTTTACCATTATATTTTGTCGGGCTGCTGATCTTTGCCAGCTTATTTTGGGGTCTGCTGATATTTACCACTTTATTTTTTGGCGGCCTGCTGATCTTTTGACAGTTTATTTGGGGTCTGCTGATCTTTGTCAGTTTATTTTGGGGGTCTGCTGATCTTTACCAGTTTATTTTGGGACGATGCTGATTTTTTCATGGTTATTTGGGGGGGTCTGCTGATCTTTACAAACTGACTCAGGGCGTGGTAATATTTACAGCCTCCACTTTCCCGTGTGTTTAATAATACCCTTTCATATTTTTTTGTAGTGTTTTAAATACTATAGTTCATCTCTAATACTTAGATAGTATTTCAATTAAAACTAACGCTAATATACTTAATGCTTTGTTATTGGTTTTACCACGGATATCCTCTTTTTAAAGCCTTTTTAGGAGACCTACTGATTTAGCATGGGCTCCGAACCACGCGGATCTGCAGCGTATGGCAGCTGTCGTGATGTCGATCCGAATCGGAACTTCATTCGGCTATTAACCATACTCGACGTAGCTGAACTACAGTTGGAACCCGTGTTTCCACTCGCTTTGTGGCCGAATACTAAACTTAATGAAAGCAGAGAATGACTACATATTTTTTTGTTCTCATTAGAAAGAAATGAACCGTCTGGAATTTCGGCCATCAAAGTCTTCGACCCTAAGGCCTTAAATAAGAGGGATTGGGGTGATTTCTCTTTTTACCACTAATGTAGCCTTTGTAGGTACATGTAATAATAACCGACATGAACATAAAAAAATATACTTAGATGAGAAGGCAAACACGATTGGTGGCTTTAGTAAAATGAATTAAAACTTTTGGAGTGGTAATGGACACATTGTTAGAAGAGACGACACCAGGTGAACCTTGACTGAGAGACATTTATACCTAGGGACACCCAGAAGACGAACTCGCAGGGGGGGGGGGGGCTGTTACAGGGTAATGTCGAACCCTGGACCCATTGGAAATCTCTCGGGGAATCTTTTGCTCTTTTTGGAACATTTATCGGGGTTGAGACGTTAAGCATGTGCCGGCCGGGGGGGGGTCATCGGCAACCACGGTGCACCTGATGTCCTGATGCATGTGTGTCTCCCATGCCCCAACGCCCACTGGATGATCCTTAATGGAGGTTAGACGCCCTTTCGCTCCCAAGCCCCCCTCCCCCCAGCAATTCCACGAACAAAATTACAATTTTCATTATTTGTTTATTATTATTATCAAAGGATTTCGTAAACAGGCGGGGAAGCAAGATGCAATTTAAGTCTTGTTCATTCCTGTTCAGGGAATTATTTCGTCTTTCGCGCCTACGATAACTCCTTCTTGCCCGCAAGGTGCGTAGTTAGCGCCGAACCTAAACGTGTCTTGTGCATGTTTCAGCCTGTTTGACAAAATGCTGAAATGCCACCTATCCTCCATTTGTGCGGGCTCTGAGAAGGGGGGGGGGGTCTTGTAGATTGTTGGTGCCCTTTTTTTATTTAGATTTTGATTATACTAACCTTAAAATAGTCCAAGTGTCTCTTGTAATTTCTGCGCATGTGCCTTCGTCGGTGACTAAGACTGGAAAAGAAATGTGCGAGTGGAATCTCTTATTTATTCTTCCCCTCCCATCATTTTGTCCTTTTGGCTTAGAAACAACGTGCCCTCTAGCTCTTCCACAGCCATTGAGCTAGGAATAAATGATTTTAAATTCGAAGCCACCGCGGGGCCATTCAGCATTATCAATAGAGGTATTTTATTGACATACTAAACTGCGAGCGTTGGTCTGCACCTTTAACATTATCCTAATAGATAATTGTTGTAAACTAGTAGTACAATTTTTTAGTACAAAATTGAGTGATTAAATACCTGTTGTAAACTAGTAGTACAATTTTTTAGTACAAAATTGAGTGATTAAATACCTGTTGTAAACTAGTAGTACAATTTTTTAGTACAAAATTGAGTGATTTTATACCTGTTGTAAACTAGTAGTACAACTAAAAAGTGAGTGATTAAATACGTTTTTTTTAGTAGGACAACTAAAAAAATTGAATGATTAAATACATGTGGACAACACTGAAGTAGGCATGTTGATGTGTGCAGCGCCTCATACAGTGACTGGGCAGAGGAGTGTACCCGCTAATTTATAGAGATTGGGGGTACATATAGAGTAATTTGCGTCGTTCCCGACCGGATATTGAAATGCATATAAAGATCAGTATGACGATCGCTGGCAAGTCCGCCGACAGTGGATGCCCCGTCCTCTTTGGGGCTGGGTAGGGGGGGCGGGGGTAGGATTATTATTTTTATACCAACCATAGCTCATAGAACCGTACCTGGTTCCATATCTTGGGTATGCGTGCCCTATTAGGAGATACTAGTACACCACGTCGAGGGATGCGGATCCCCCATCGTAGGGGGATACAAGTACTCCAAGGGCAGGGTTTCGGAGGAGGGTGGGTATGTTGCGCTGCGAAGACGGGAGAGGAATGGCAGCGGTGTATTGATTGGCTCTATTTGTGATGAGTAGGGTCTTAGCCTCTTCTTGGGGTACACACCTTCCCCGAGATGGGGTATTAGAACTAGAAATGGTGGTGGGGGGCTCTATAGGGCTGAACGTGGACCCCACTCAGTCCCGACAGGGGGTGTCTGGTGCAGCGTGGGGAACGATGCTGTACCTGATAGCATGGGAATTGCGTGCCCTTCCGTCCCCAAAGCATGTAGGAAGATCTTCAATTGTATCACTTCCACTGCGGGCGTTGGGGCAGGAAGGGTACGTAATCGTCCAAAATATCAACCCTACCCTGGCTGTCCATGAAATCTTCTTCGGGTTTGAAGGAAGATAGATGCTCCTGCGCGCGCTGGGGCCGGGAGGGCACATAAGATGTTAACATGGAAGATGAGTGGGGGACTAGGCTTTGGATTTTCACGTTTGGGTACCGAGTTCGAGTCCAAGCGCACTCGCACATTTCAGCACAATACCGCCCCCTCCGCTCTACGCACACAACGCATACCCACTCCCCTGGAGAATGGGTGACTCTCCCTTGGGCTACGGAAGGTTCCATGCTGGCGGGTTGGTTGCAAAACAGTACTACTGTCCTCCTCCCCCCCCGCCTCTTGTTTCACCTTGGTGCCCATAACAGGCTTGGCGGTGTCGTACTGATCTTTATGTGGATTTAATTATCCGGTTGGAGGATCCCACCTAAGGAAAGGGACGGTAGAGGTGCAATAATAATAATACGATGACAAATGAAAAACACTTTATCCTATGAACCATTCTAACAACCCTAAAAATAACTGTATCAATTAGTGACTATACAATAGACCGATCTAATACTCCTAAAAAGAACTGTATCATTTAGTGACTGTATACAATAGACCGACCTAATACCCGTAAAAAGAACTATCAATTAGCGACTGTATCCAATAGATCAATCTAACAGCCCTAAAAAAAACTGTATCAATTAGTGACTGTATACAATAGACTGATCTACCAGCCTTAAAGAGAAGTGTAGCAAATGGATATTTTAACCTCACTTTTTGGCGGGGTTATACACGGGATCGTGTTCCCCTACCCGCCAGGGCACGCTATATGTTACAAGAGTAAGGTAACTGACCCTGTACGCAGTGCTGAAGAGCGTACCCCGGGCTATCCCCGATACACTATGAAGGTGACCACCCCTTTGCTATACAATCGGTGCACGTTTATCTTCTTGAACAATATGTATCGTTTCCTTGACAGACGCCTGCAATGCCCCTCACATATATGTGGCATTGATTGCCGTTTGTAAATATTTCGCATACGCGAAGAAAAAAAAAATTAGAATGGTATATTTTTTTGTTGCAAAGATGTATTTTTCTCCTGTCGTTGATTCTTTATCAGCCATTTGTGGTTGGATGCAACGCCATTAACAGATGAACCGATCAAAGGAGATTCTAAGGTCTTAAGCCCCGTTGGAGGGTGGGTGGGTGGGTAGTGAATAAGTTAGCTTGACAATTTTGGCAAAAGGTAAACCTAAAGTTAGGTTGGGTGGGCCTTTTTTTTCCCTGTTTGGGTTAGCTGCCCCTTCCCCCCTCCTTTTTTTCCTACTCGGAAATACTTTGTTTTTGAGGTCTTATCTCAAACGGAGCATTTCCGAATGGGTAAAGAGGAGGGACAGAAACGCTGTATTGAGAGTTCTTGGAGCGAATTGTAAGATATAATGTGAGTTCTTAAGGGAGAATTGTAGATGTAATGTGAGTTCTTAAGAGAGAATTGTAAGATGTAATGTGAGTTCTTGGAGATAATTGTAAGATGTAATGAGAGTTATTGGGAATAATTGTAAGATGTATTGGAAGTTCTTGAAGCAAATTAGGAAGATGTAATGAGAGTTGTAGGAGTGATTTCTGACCAACTTTTTTTTTATATATATACTAGGGGCGGTCAATAAATTTTGCAATTCGGATATAAGGAAACGAGATATGAGGAAAGGTGTTTTATTGTTTTTCAATATAACTACCCTCGACTTCAATGCACTTGCGCCACTTGTCCCTGAGGCTTCGAATTCCCGACAACCAGAAATCTGCCGACTGCTGTTCAATCCACTCCTGGACGGCGAGCTGGACATCTTCATCGTCCCCAAACCGGCGTCCACGCAGTGCAGCCTTGAGCTGGCGGAATAAAAAGTAGTCGCTAGGGGCCAGATCTGGACTCGCGCAGGGCAGCTTGTGCAACTCTGGCCTTGTGGACTTTGACGACGTTGACGTCGATCATGGGGCGTGAGGTTTCTAGGGACCTAACGGGCAGAGAGCTTGGTCATGGCCAAATTGTCGTGGATGATGTTGATAACACTTCCATGTGATATTCCAATTTCTTCGACCTTCACCCCTCGATTTTCGAGGATCATCCTCTCCACACGGGCCACATTGTCCTCGTTGGTCATGTCTGATGGGCGTCCTGGACGGGGGTCATCTTCAAGGGATTCACGACCATGGCGGAACTCCCTATTCCAGCAAGCGATGGTTGCATAGGAAGGGGCGGTGTCGGTGTACACTGCAACCATGCGTTCATGGATCTCTTTTGCATCCTTGCCTTCCTTGGTCAAAAATTTGATCACTGCGCGGTGCTCAACCTTCTCCATTGTTGAAAGATTTGTGACTGACGATCTGCGATCAGCTACTGCTTCTTAAATAGACGAGGCAGGAGCGTGCGGCTGCAGGTCCTGACTTGTCATAACTTGTCCTAAAACCCCCACAAACAGCCATCCCCATTCCTCTGTTTTGCCCTACCGATTCGCAAAACTTATTGACCGCCCCTCGTATTGTAGTGAATTCGAGACCCCTTCTCTCGTAAGACACATTTTCATTATCCGGCGACTAACCAGACCCGGTGGGGTTTAAGGAAACTGTTTCCATGTGACCATAACAAACACGCTCATTTTAGATCCAGTTTTTGTGAATTAAAAAAAAAGAATTAAGCAAAAACTAACGAGGGCAAATTCATCAGAAGGTTTTTGAAGATAATGATGGTAATGAAGTTTGTGGAGAGTGAAATATTGGAAGGTATTTAGGTGTGGTAAACCCATGAGGGAATTAGGGGGGGGGGCAGATGTGTTGAGTTTCCTCCGGTGCACAACGAAGCCAAATCCCCATTACCAAAGGGTTTTGTAGGCGTGTGATGTTGGTCAGCGAGGGGTTTTGTAGGCGTGTGAAGTTGGTCAGCGAGGGGTTTTGTAGGCGTGTGATGTTAGTCAGCGAGAGGTTTGTAGGCGTGTGATGTTGGTCAGCGAGAGGTTTTTAGGCGTGTGATGTTAGTCAGCAAGAGGTTTGTAGGCGTGTGATGTTAGTCAGCGAGAGGTTTGTAGGCGTGTGATGTTAGTCAGCAAGAGGTTTGTAGGCGTGTGATGTTAGTCAGCGAGAGGTTTGTAGGCGTGTGATGTTAGCCAGCGAGAGGTTTTGTAGGCGTGTGATGTTGGTCAGCGAGAGGTTTTTTAGGTATGTGAAGCAGTGGCGTGCGGTGACTTTTGAAGATGAGGAAGCAATTCAAGTTTTACAAAAATAAATAATAAATATGTTAATTGAAGTAAATAGGTTGTTAATTAAAATTAAATTTTAATTCTATTCTTCTATCATGTTCATTAAATAAATCAATGACTCTGTAAAAAGCGTGTCTTTATTTCTTTTAATTATTTTTTTCTCACGTGAGATTTGAGCTAAACTTGATGGCCTCTCTTCACCTTGCGCATAGGTATGGATTCTTTTCAGGGTACAAAACGAGCGTTCAACTGAAACACTTGTGGCTGGAAGTGTCAATGTTGTTAGCTCGCACAACTTTGTAGGTTGCCGCAAAGCTTCATCCAACTGGACATTTTTCAGGCAACAGATTAATTCATGTATGTGTTTTCTCCTTTAAATCAGTGTCATTATATAAAACTACAAGAGGAACAGCTTCGCCACTCCTCCTTACAGAAGGAGCTTGCGCTTCGCTGGCAGACTTTCGGTCTGTGTCCTACGGCCTATCATGATTCTTTTTTGCTCTAATAATTTCCATGCCAAAATTTTAAGAAATTCTCTGAATTTCACCATTTGTAATTCTTTTAGTTAAAAAAAAAATCAGAAAAATTTGATACTTATATTTATTTCTGAACTTTATTATTTTATTTTTTTTTATTATAAAGGAATGATCAGAAATAACTTTGCTAAAAAATTAAATCTTCTTAGGTGACAACCGAACTAGAAGAAAAAATCTTATTCAAACACCTTCAAAAAATCTTGTTCTTAAAATATAGGGTTATGGAAAAAGTTCGCCTTTCAACCGATGAATATCGAAAAATGTTCCATAAATATCTTGATTTGAGGGTCGATTCAGGGAATTTTCTTTTATTTTCATGTTTATAGGATCAAGAAGCTAAAGAAATTTAATATCTTTCAAATTTCGAAATCTAACTTCAATGGTACCATAAAGTGAATCTAAAATTTCTAAAGATAATCTTCTATATAAGCTTTTTATATCCATTGAAATGACTTAATATTTTCTCCTTCATAGAAGTGGGTATACTCCATCAACCATGGACCAAAATTTATCAAAATTTTCTCTTTTTTGCTGGAGTTGAAATCAAGTCATTTATTTTATTTACACACCAGGCAATGGCTTCGCCACTCCTTCAGTAAGGGGGGGGGGGGAGCTTGCGCTTCGCTACTAAGATTAAAATTTAAAATCTAGAAAAAAGCAGCCATGGTTAAATTTTTATAAATTTTCTGAACTTCGCCAATTATAATAATTTTAAAAAGAAACTCTAAACTAAATTTCTCCCCTTTCAAAATATCACGTTGCTAAAATATAGTTATAGAAGATATATAAAAATAAATTTTCTGAACTTCACCATTTGTAATTCTTTGGATTTAAAAAAAAATCACAATTTCTATACTTATATTTATTTCTGAACTTTACCATTTTGTTTTTGATATTATAAAAGAATTATTAGAAATAACTTTGATAAAAAAGCATAAGTCATAACCAAACTAAGATGAAATTATTATTCAAATACTCAAAAAAATCCCCTTCTTAAATTATAGAGTTAGTGATGATGATGATTATGTTATGTCAAAGACTTTGCTCTGCAAAATATCAAACATAACTGTTGTGGATGAAAATATATTTGCAAATTTATTTAGCAAGAAATTGAATTCAAATTCTTGAAGATGTAGCAATAACGCCTGGGCAAGGGCATATGTTTCTGTATCTCAGCTGCTGAAGTTGTCAACAATACTTTGAAATAGATCAATGAGTCCTTCCTTGTGTTCTGAAACGGTTTCCAATAATTCCAACGTGTAGGTGCCACTTTCGGAAATCTCTTCTTTAGTTCTGTGTCTAAAAGATACACACGCTTTGTTGATTTTGCAAAGAACAATGAGAAAGCCTTGAGTTTTGTAAAGAACTTATTGCATTCATCAATCTGTGTGGGTGATTGGGACAAGACTAAGTTAGGTGTGTGTGCCATGCAATGAATAAACATTGCTGTAGGATATTTCTCTCTTACTTTCTTTTGGAGTCCATTTAGTTCACTAGACATAACGCTCGCACCATCATAAGTTTGCGGGATGAATTTGGGACCAATAATAAGTTCGTTAACTACATTAAACACAATTTTTTGATATCCCTAATTCAGTGTGATTGGAAACTAACATTTGTGAATCTTAGAAATCTTTCACAAATTGTGCCATTTTTATTTACGTAGCGCACCATTTTTGAAAGTACAGAGGTTGTCCTTACGTCAGTTGTTTCATCTAAAATAATTGCTATAAATGAAGATTCATTAATTTCAACTTTAAAAAAATCACTAGATTGTTCTAAGTGCAATTCAAGCAGTGGATCATATTTCTTGATCAGATTTATTAATTTTACGTAGTTTCCTCTATTTGAAGAATTTAGAGATTCATCATGATCTCTAAATGCTAATTCTTGCTCACCTAAATAACAAACTACATCGATTAATCTTTTTAAAATGTCTCTATTTTTATTCACCCGTTGATCGTGCATTTGGACTTTCAACTTATGCTGACTATTTAGCAAGAAATCAATTAATGGTGATTTTCCAAACCCTGCCAAGTCTAAAGATGTAACTATATGGCTATTAGGGGTTTCGTGCCTTTTAATCTCTTTATGCATATTATTTAAATCATTGAATCCATTTGAGTTCCAATTCCCTACATCATTACCGAATAGTAAACATGGCCAACAAAATAGCTACTGTAAGTATGCACAACCAGCTATTGGCCTACATTGTATTTACGAGTGCAACACATTGTTTTGGATGACACAGCTTGTGTTGGCGTAGGCCACTTGTTTTAATAATAGTTTCTCTTTCATTATAAGTCATCGCACTGAACTTCCTATTTGAAAAAAATGCAAAAATGCGATCGCATTGTCTCCCAACTCCATTTGAATAAATTAAACAATACGCCACACTTATCCAAGCACTGACTCTCAGCTACTGATCTCAAACATACGAGGAGTGACTCCGGTCGAGTTGCCAACATCCAGGAAAGAATAACAAAATACCTAAGACACAAGAGCGTAACCATACAGAGTTTATGCTATGTAGCTGCTTTCGTTCTTAGAACCAATATTAAAATATAACCTAAAAATTGTTTAAGCTTCAGAGCATAATAATAGTTACGTCAATGTGTCTTAGACATTTGGTTGCTTTTTCCTAGATTCTGGCAACTCGGCAGGGTTGCCAGATGCAAACAGATGACTGCAAAGCTAAATTTGCTTCCTTTTCCGTATACAAACGTTATTTTTTTTCTTAATTCTAACACGGCGTTGAAATATCTAAAAAAGACAAAACTTCTTTTAAACTATTCATTCCCAAGCTACAAAAAGCAGAACTATTATTGGAATTAAGAGGAAAAAAAAGTAGAAATCTCGACGAAAAGGATGCATTTCTTCAATTGCAGTCGGCCTTATCAGGGTCTAACGCCAATTCGATTGAAAGTGAACTCTACCGTATGGCGTATACAAGTATAGGTAAGCATAAATGTGACAATAAAATTGATTCTGCTGTCATATTAATTGTTGGGGGGGTATTTTTTTCTATTCTTAAATAGGGGAAGCATTGCTTTCCTTGTTCCATTGACCACGCCACTGATGTGAAGTTGGTCAGCAAGAGGTTTTATAGGCATGTGAAGTTGGTCAGCGAGGGGTTTTGTAGGCGTGTGAAATTGGTCAGCGAGGGGGTTGTAGACGTGAAGTAGCTTAACGAGAGGTTTTCTACCAGCTGATGGATTGTTGCAACCTTTTCTAAGATTGCTTTACCATTTTTCATGCTATAAGGTACACGCGAAATGTACATAACTGGTTTAACACTCATCCATTGAGAATCTGCTGTCTACACATTAGTTATTGACTTATTTATTGAAAAACTGGTTTCTACCTGCTCATTGAGAATCGGGGGGGGGGGGTATTTTAATCATGTAGGTCCTGATTATTTGAATTATCCTTACTCTTAATAATAATAATATTTTCTAAGCGATTTTATTTGTGTTTTGGCTTTACGGTTGTCATTTGCTCTATGTCGATTGTTAGGTTTTGTTTCAACTGTTTTGTTTTATAGTTTTTTTTTACATGATCTTTATTATATTTTCTAAGGTCTTCCCGGAGTCGTTTCTAAACAAGATTATTGAAATTATTATATTCAATTAATTCTTTAACTTGTTTCATATCTCATAAAAGGGACCAATGTTTACGAAAGTTGTACATTGAAAAATCATTGTTAATTTTTGGGGGATTTCCAGTTTTATTTTCTAGTCTGAGTTTGGCTGCCATTTGTTGTAGATACGAGTGGTCCGGATCCCGCGTTAATCAGTAGGTCCACTAAATATAAATAAAGGCATAATATAATGGTTAAATAGTTTCCCTATTGTCCCTTTCTATAATTCTCCGATTTTCTTTCTTAAGCTTTAATGGACTACTTAATTAATTTCCTTAGCGTTTTTCCGGGTTGTGTTACCAGTTTTCATTTCTTTGGGCCCTTAAATAAATAAATATATATATATATATATATATATATATATATATATGGGCGTTGGGAATTAGATTTATGGGCTATGGGCTTATATGCCCAAAAGGTATTTGAAATGTTTTCACCAGTTTTCTTTTCGGGAATCCGAAGAAGTTGGGTCACTAATTTATCTTATTCCTTTTCTCTTCCTCTTCCCCGCAACTCAATTATTTCCTTTAATTACCTTTGTCTCTCGGCTCTGTGCCCGTTGTTTATTTGAATTATACATCGGGTGTTTGTTACCCAGGCTGTGTGCGCCACGTTGCCGCAAACCTACACGTCGATTCGTCCTTCCCTGGTATAACTTGTGTGCGTGTGTGCATCGGTGGATGTAAACGTATCTCCTATTATCCTTTGGGATCTCATTGCTGGCCGTCAGCTTAAACCTTTTCTTATTGAATACTGGAGTTTTCTGGCTCGTCTCCAGCATTAAATTCCCCATAATTACACCCTTTTCGTCACATGGTTTACATAAATCCCGCTATATATATATATATATATATATATATATATATATATATATATATATATATATATATATATATCGCGTTTCCATCTTCAGGGGAAAAGAAACAACGTAAGGATGAAGTAAATAAAGGTCTGTTGTTTTATTTTTCTTGCGAATATTTCGAGCATATATAACACGTTTTTTATGATATATATATATATATATATATATATATATATATATATATATATATATATATATATATATATATATATATATATATATATATATATATATGTGTGTGTGTGTGTGTGTTGAGAGGGTAAGGATATTGAGGCTCCCGCTGTGATAATAGTATCCCAGTAACGTATCGATTAGGCTGTGACTCAAGTTTCGGACTTGGAACCTAAGATGGAAGAGTTCCTTATTAAGCGTTGGTGGGTGGGTCGGTTGCCTCAGTTTCTGCATTCTTAATCTGTGCTCCACTGGGGCTGGGGGTGGGCTGTTTACTGCTACACCAGTTAATTGGAGGAGGGGCCCCGTTCTCCCGGTCAAAGTGCCAATAGGGAACTCTGAAAGGGCTTGGAAAGCTGGAACGTCGTTCCCCGTTTCTCTCTATACACTCGAGTCGCAAGAGGACAGGACTCCGAGGGTCCCCTGGGTGTTGGGGCGCGATTAATGGGAAGATGTTTCGCCCCAATAACCCCCTGCCTCCGTCAAATGGGCTGACTGCTCCCTAATGCCGTTCTTAGTTGCAATATTCTGTGGTATTTATGGTTAGCAGTCTTTACTGCCTTCATTGGTTGCCATGCCAACTAAAGGTCTCGTGTCTGGGTCTGGGTCTGCGACAACAGATCTTCAGATCTCGTCTATCTCGTAAGGGCTCCACCCTGTCCCCCTGTCTCTCTGGTTGCTGCGGCCTTTCGGGAGCGACCCGATCCACTGGGCAACTTCTGGTCGGCCTGTGCCGCCTCACAGGCTCGAACACCGCACATTAACGCCATTAGGATCTGAGCCACGAGGATACCTAAAACCCCAAAACAGGGCTGGCAAGTAACCCCCCCCCCCGGGATTTATTACCGGTTTTTTGTTTTTTTCAATTGAAATTTGAAAAAACCCGGGTTTTGTTGCGTGGGAGCAATTTTTTACACATTACGTTTTTTCTTCAAGAAATAAACGCTACTTGTCATTATTTTATTTAAAATTCATATTTATGTTTATAATTTAAACAAATATTTATCAAATTAAGGTTATGGCTATCATGGGTACCCACAATTCTCGACAGTGATCTGTTCTAATATAATTATTAAACTAATTAATTATTAGTATTATAAAAATAAACATAGCTATTCTTTTCTACGCTATTCTAATTCTTGTAGCGTTTGTTTTTTGAAAAAAACAAGAGATTTTAAAAACCCTGCTTTTTCTCTATGGTCGCAACAGTTGGTTATTTCGTGTGCTGGTAATTAAAAACGGCATATATTTCAGATTTCCTTCCAGACAGCAAAACCTCGCTCCACCCTTTTTTTATCTGGGGGGGGGGGGAGGCAACCACGACAACATATTAGACTGTTGTAGGGGCTCTCCTCTCACGCGCCATAGGTGATGGGGTTTCTCGAGATGCCCTCAGCTGAGCATCACCATCTCTGAAAGGAGCCCCCACCCCCTCCGCTAGCAGAGAGGGGAATTTCTCCTGTTATGACTACGGGTCAGGGTGTTTCTCCTCTTTTGACTTACCAGTGCCCCGCCCCCCCCTCCTTTCTCAGGGCACGCGAAGCATTGACCGCTCCCGTTGGGTGCGGCTTGATAACTGACTCCCCCTTTAAGGGACCATGGGTAATAATTGGGGCCGTCGTACCATGTTCCCCCTCCCCCTTCTCGGTGGAGGTCGGTTGCTATCCCCAGGCCTTGTGTGAGTCCTCGTTTGGATTCCCGATGCCACAGGGGAGGCATACCCCAAAAGATGCTCCCTCTTGAAACGAGCTCGAACCCCCGGGTGCCCTCGCCTCATACGGCAGTGTCTTCCACGAGAGAGAGAACCTAATCGATGGGAGCCAACCCTAAGTCAGAGTCCACTCGGGCAAAGTTCTCCCAAGGGTACCCGGGCCTCTGAGGACTCGAGAAGAGGGCCATCTTCCCTATGATGCTGCTGCCTCGTTTAGACTAGTGATTAGCCTTTTGCAGACTCCTTATGTTCTTATGGAGCCCCCAAGATACCAGTTACCCAACCCGATATGGCTGCCCCAAGCGGCCTCCGGGGCCTCCTGAGAGGCGTGGGGGGTGGAAAGGGTGCACTCTCCCTCTTATAAAATAAGAAAATGAACAAGAAACATTTAGGCTCTTATTCTAGCGGGGGTTCATGTGATGGACTAGTCCCATGTTCAGTGGCAGGGGGCCTCGCCAAAGATGGCACGTCAGGCCTTGGGATACCACCGTCCTGGGTAGGGGAGCAAGTCCCCAAAAGCTAAGCAATAAAGGTGAACGGTACCTCTATGATGTCGCGTGCCCTAATCGAAGTTAGTTGACGTCTTTGAGCTCGCCGCCTTCAAAGGATTTTTACCGATTCGTTCTACTGATGGGAACATACACTTTAAAGGACACGTCCAATTAGCGTGAAACACTAGCTAGGATTCTCGGTAGAGAATCGAAGGACTCTCGTTTATGGTGAATGCGTCGGACCCTACCCCCGGCCATGCAGAGGGTTCTTTGGATACTTAATGGCTCACCTGTGCATGTGGTACCGCACTACCA
This sequence comes from Ceratothoa steindachneri, assembly GCA_963969495.1. NCBI lineage: Eukaryota > Metazoa > Arthropoda > Malacostraca > Isopoda > Cymothoidae > Ceratothoa > Ceratothoa steindachneri. Next base: position 66,738,153 of record OZ018333.1, on the reverse strand, counting down.
ATAAATTTTGTGAAAGAGGTATATACAAGGGAATTCGTTGAATACTCTTTGAAATATATCCCAGAAGAGGCGGCTGATCAAGGAGCGGTCAAGGTCGAGCGTGTGATAAGGAAACTCTTCGTCAACTTCGACCGTATCAAGCTCCCTGAATCGCTGCGAACCGGCTGATCTTGCTAGCACGTCCAAGCTTTTGTGGCATTGTTGCAGAGGCATTATCACTGCTACCGCTTCGGTCACACGAATAAGCATACATACGTGCCAAGTCGGGTCAACCCGAAATCTGTGCAAACTACTCTAACTCCTTGATAAATCTGTATTGTGTAAGGTCAAGTGTGTAAACTCCGCCGAGACGCATCCTGCTTATGTGACTTATCTTGTCGATGAGGTCCTGGTCATTTCGGCTGCAGACCAAATCTCTTTCAGAGGCCAATGAACTAGTTCTGTCGCCACCTGCGACTTTCTGTGCCCTCTGTTCCTGGCCTAGCCAGGCGCACAAGCACGCGCTCAGCCCGCCGCCAAAGATTTCGAGTCAAGAGGAAAGTGAGGCTCATGTGACGAGCCAAGGCCTTGATTGCGACGGCGCCCTCGAAGACAAACAGCTCCCGAAGTTGTTTCCAGGAAGTGTACGGCCATTCCCGTGAGGGTCTTTTCTTCTAATAGGTTACCCCGCATCTCCTAGCTAGGACGGGATGCCATTTTACTTGTGTGGAATTGCCAGGGATTCTGGGCTAATTGGGAGGACCTGCGGATGCTCATTTCTTTCCGCTCTTATTTAGCTATTTACCTTGAGACCATGTTGTACGCGTGCTTCCTGCGGTCCCGCCCTTTCGGATCACAACCGAAATCTTGGTCCCCGCGTCAGTGGCGGAATCCGGTATCCTTTGCAACCGCTTTCTCAACATTCTCTAGCCGTGGTGCTGCCTCGCTACCATTTAAACCACGTCTTCAGCATTGTGCGCAGATGCCTTCATGGTTCGGACAATATCCCGTACTCCATGGTTCAAATTTCGGTGTGGGAGCATGGCCCTTCTGCTATCTCTGTTCAACAGGATCATGACAGGGTATCATCCCAGATTCTTGGCCAATAGCTACCAAGTTTGCATTTCGCATGCTAGGGAGAGAGCCCTCTACCACTAATAGTTTCCGTACAATTTCTCTAACTGCGCGTGCAAGTTTATGGAGAGATTGACTAAAGTTAAGTTAGCTTATTTTGGACTTGGAGGATGCTTGTCTCCTACACTCGCTGCTTTTCCAAGTTCCACCCCGCATTGGGTGCTATATTCCGGCTAGAAAATTCTATCTTCTCTGCCTTCATTCGTAGACCGCACTTACCCAAAGTGTTCTTCTTAATCTGAAGACCTACAATACCACACGGCGATAGAGTATCATGGGACGCCTCCCAATTTCCACTATATTGGTAATTCTGTGTACGGGTGGGGGCCGTTCTGTCTGGTCCAATAAGTTACCAGTACTGGTTACTTGCCCGCTAAACGGTTATGCCAGAAAGAGGGCGTCTCGCAGGGAAGTGTCCTCTTTACCTTATGCATCAACGGTTATCACCTCGGCGGAGCTGGCAGCTGTTCTCTACGTGGACGATCTCTTTAGGCGTGGCTCAGAAGCCTGCTCTGGAGTGTCGACTCCAACAAGCTCTGAAGCGTATCTATCGAATTGAGAACACTCGTCGGACTTACCGTCATTTGATGGAGCGTTCCCCTGCATCGTACTACGACGACTATACTACGAGATGACGTGGCCCTCCAGACTGCAGCAAGTGACGCCGTTTCGCACTGAACAACGTCAGCCAAATGACGATGTATGCTGGTATTCGGTACATTCTTATTGAATGTCTCCGTCTGTGGATCTTGCGTACGTTACCCTGTCCCTGTAACTGGGTGACTGTGGTCGCTACCGCTTGTGCCTTGTACTCGAGACTGCTTATTCCCCTCCTGATTCTAGAATTTTCGAATTCTTGGGAAAGGCTGACCTTCATTGCTTTTGGGGGGTTGCATGCTATTTTTGTAGAGGTTTCTGTTGTGTGTTTTTATTATATTTAGCCTATTTTGTAGTCTAAAAAAAAGGGATGGGGGGAAGTAAGTTTGTAATCTCGGTCACTCTGCCCTTGCAAGATTAGTGCTTTATAATTCTCAAGCTGTTGTGCTCCCCATTCTGGAAAATTGCGTGCGTTGGCAGCGCAGCTCAGAAGCCAGGAGTACTTCCAGTCGCGGTAGGGGCGTCGCAACCCCCCACCCCAAGAGCGTGTATCTGTTACTTAAGGAGGGTCCGTCGAGGGATTGTGTCTCTGCAATCGAATTGAGGGTGTCGTGAAGAAAGGTTCTTCCCATGGCTCCAATACGCACAGATGTATTTGTAGATTAACACATGGGTATAGACCTACCTCAGGGGATTTTGGTGGTTTGTTCGTATATGTCCCTAAGGGGGGCTGAGTTCGTATTTATAAATACACTTTATATCGGAAGTTTAAATACATCTGGCACTAATTAATTGTCCAATTTAGTAGTTCATATGCCTTTATGATCATAAAATTGTGTGTAAAATGGGTTATACTTTAACACACCTGATACGTTGTATAACCGATGCTTATATCTATTTATCCCCATTAAATGTATATAAATATCGGAATTATATATATATATATATAACATTCATATTTTAAGAATATTTTCTGGATTTGCCTTCGCATTCATACTTTATTGCCTAATGTAATGGTATTATGTAAGTTTCCTACTCCATTTCGACTACATATCAATCCATACATAATAGTAAAATAAAAGTTGATATACCATTGACAAAGATTTATCGTAAAACAGGAAAAATATAAATAATCGCAACAGGAAATTAATATCTGGTACACCTCAACTTCCCTTTTAGCCTTAATAATAGAAGCTCCCCCCCCCTCCCCCTTTAGCCTTAATAATAGAAGGAAGACGTTTCTTATTAAAATGTGAAAGATTCGTACGCGTTTCTGGATGGATGTTATTTCACTCCTCTTCCCGACCAACGTTGTGTCGAGGGCGTCTTATGTGCACGCGCTTCTTAGCTCCTTCCACAAAATGTTCATTGGGGTTCAAGTATGGCCTTTGGGAAGGCCATTTGAGTACAGTAATGTGGTGTTTGCAAGGTATTTCTGAGTAGATTTCCTGGTATGTTTGGGATCGTTGTTTTGTTTCTTGCTGATATTATTCCACGTTTTCATCAAGTATGCGGTGATAGTTTTCAGAATTTCTGGTCAAATATATCACTTTTAAAGCGCCAGTGTCAGCAGCAGCTAAACATCCCATAACATAATCGAAGCTCCTCCTTGTTTGACACTAGGGACGGTGGGTTTTTTTTTATATCGGGGCTTTGTCAGGTCTCCGCCAAACGTACCGTTCGTCGTTTTTACCAAAGTGCTCTATTTTTGTCTCGTCTGACCATAGTCTTGGATATCTCCTAGATGCTCTTTAGCAAACTCCAAACGGGCCTCTTTATGAGCTGCCCTACATTAGATCGTGTCTGTCGTTGCCTATACCTATGCACGCATCTGTGTAAATTAAACATTCCAATAAGTCGTCCCATCACTTTGTAGCAGGCATCTTTTTTCTTCAACTTTTTCTAGAATAGGTTAGGAACTAGAATTTCGTGTGCAGGAGGCGCCTTTCTTTATATAATTGTTAGCTACGATGCCGCATCAACTCAGAATGAGCTATATCGAGGAGTATGCCAAAACATATGAAGGCTTATTGCATTTTAACACGCTGGAGAAATGTTCTAGCCATTAAACATCCAACAGGCATTTGTTCAGGGCAAGGGGACACTAAAAGAGTGAAAACTGCCGTCAAGTGGGAGGAAACCTAAAGTATTCCTAACAGTGTAATGAAGGATGAATGAAGTTGCTCTCTGGAACACCAAGAAGCAAGCAAACATATCAAGTTTTGGCTGCAGCTAGAGTTAATGTTTCAGAGACGACAGTGAAGAGATTTCTACACCAAAATGACCCCTACTACCGATCTAGAAATGAGCTAAGTCTTTGTCGTGACATATTTGGAAGAAAATATTATGAGGCGATAAAACAAAATTAGAACTATTTGTCCATAATTGAAAACATGTTTAGCTGAAACTTAGTTATGCGCTTCTTAAAAATAACAAAAAAAACAACCCACCGTACCATTCACAAAGCACGGTTGAGGAAGCGTAATCTTTATGGTTCCTTTGTTGATAATAGTACATGAAGAGTTGTTCAGATCGATGAGAACAAAGAAGAAAGAAGGTTATTCGGCTATTTTGAAAAGAAAATCTACCATCAGCAAGAAAATGGAGATAGGTTGGTAGCTTTACGGCCGAAATAGACTTCTGTAGTGAAAAATGGGTTGGATATTGAAAAAATAATGTTTTGAAATGACCTTCACAAAGCCCAGACTTGAACCCCATAGAAAATATGTCAATAGAATTAACAAAACCCACCCCTCTCCCAACAAAATATCTAGTGAAGATAGTTAATAGAAAAACTATGACAAACCTTTGACCGCTCTCTACTTGCCAATAAACGCCTGAATACAAAATATTATTGCTTTTGGATGTTGATATTGGTTGTTTCATGTTTATATTTGTTCTATGCTGATATTTGTTGTTTTATGCTTATATTGTTATATGTTGTTTTATGTGGATATTGGTTGTTTTAGGTTGATATTGGTTGTTTTATGGCGATATTTGTTGCTGTATGTTGAAATTGGTTTCATGTTGCTATGTTCATTTCCGGGTTTTTTTTTATTGCCGAAATAAACTGGAGTGAAATTAATCCAACAATTGAGTAAATAATTACCAAAAGCGCCTACACGAGGCGGGGGGTATTCGAAATTGCGCTCCAAACTACACACCTGCGTGTCCTGTACCTGTCACGCACGCACACCGTACGTTCGTGCATACATGAGCATACCCCCCCCCCCCCCCGGGTGAGATAGGATTGTTGTTTTGCACCTGGTGGAGCAGGCGACTTCTTTCCCTATGGTCTAATCTATCTGTTCTACCCTTTATCTGCTAAGTGGGGTAGCATGCCCCCATTGAATCACCTAATAAAGTAAATTACCATTTTTACGCGACTTTATAAGTTACCATGTCGGTCGCACGGTAACCATTTTACTTTTCAATGATTATTTTTGGCAATTTTAATCGTAACTATTCGGCAGATTCTAACGAAATTTGAAACCCTTATGTTGTTTTATATTCTCTTATTAATGATATAATTGTCAAGGTCCTCCCAAGGTTAACCCGGGAATTATTAGGCAATGACATCGTAACTATTCGATCGATTCGAACGATATTTGAAACCCTTATGTTGTACATTCTCTTATGAATGATATAATTGTCAAGGTCCTCCCAAGGTTAGCCCGGGAATTATTAGGCAATGACATCGTAACCATTCGGATGATTCTAACGAAATTTGAAACCCTAATGTTGTTTTACATTCTCTTTCGAATGATATAATTGCGAAGGTCCTCCCGAGGTTAGGACGGGAATTATTAAAAGAAAACTAGTTCTGGGTCGGATTGCTCCACTCGTTGAAAGTTTGAAGGTCGTAAGTCAGAATAATTGAGAGCACGCGACTTAGGTCTGTTGACCTTGTTTTAAAATTATTGGATGATGTTAGTGTAATACAAGTCCGTAAAAGAGCCTGTACTCGACTGTTTCGAAGTTGGTTGGAACGTGGTCCATTCACTATCAGCGTCGTTGGCCTATGTTTGAAATTTGTAGGCTTGTTACGATCTACCAAAGATGCACATCGTTATAATATGTAGAAAAACATTTCTACAGCAAAGTATCATCCCTCATTATGAAGATTTTTATCCGTTCGAGAATGAGAACAAAATTTAAATGATTTTAATTAACCCTAGAACACTAATCATGGGTAGGAGGTACCCAGAGCCACGACGTCATTGTCAGTTTTTCTTAATGTTAAGTCAAAGTTCAAAGTTTGAAGTGCCTTCATGGAAATATATTCCATTAAAGCTTTACATTTAATATTTTTTTATTTTTTTCAAATCGGGTATGATATACCCATGGTTATTAATGGTGTGTAGTGAACTGATTGTTAGTGTTCTAGGGTTTATAAGCATTGAAAAAGGTTTTCGCAGGTTTACGAATCTGTGACGTGTGCAAAGAATATTGGTTAAAAATGTGGTTAATTCATTCGATATCTCACACCAATTTTAGATTTTTAATAATGAATTTTCCACTTTTAATTATTTTACTTAGTTTATATTCGAATTTTTATCATTTCTTCGTGCAATTAGCAATTTTCCGTATACAGAACTTCCGCAACCACTTATAGGCTCCGACATTGTCTTGTGTGCAGGTCACGCAAATCGTTCTTCAGCCTGATTAAATAAACTTAGCTTCTGTTAAAGCCAACAGTGGATCACAAATTTGGGTTTATTAACCCGACAAACACGCACCGTTAGACTTTCGATAGAGCGACAATACAACGTTGCCCTTAATGAAATTACAAATCATTCCACTGCGCAATTACATCTCCTCTTGGGTTCATGTGAGGCAGAGTTTGCATCTCTACACTTGTCCAAAAACAAAATGTAATGGAGAGGAAATTAAGTGCGAGGAAAATCTGCGTTTTTCTTGCTCGGATCAGATTCCAAGCTTCTAAGCGCCGTTGTACCTTAAGGCTTGCGAACGCGTCGTAAAAATCGAGTCCAGGATGGTCTTGGCATAAATAGGCCCCTGACACGTGAGGGTTTGTAGGCTTTTATGCTTTATTTAATACCATTAACTTGGATAACGTTTATTTATTTATCGTCATACTGTTTATATGATTGGGAGATAATGGACAATTCTTAATGGTACTGTTCAAATGTGCTTTTTCCGTTGTCATATGCGTTCCTAGGCTTGAATATTCGCTTTAATGGAAGTAAAATTGATACCATAGAGGGCGCAAACGCATCGGGGGGGAGGGACTTTTATATTACGTGGGGTAAAATTATATCGGGTTAAATTGTTTTTCCTTTTGGCTAACTTTTTATATCGCTTTGGGTTTAAAATCATGATATCAATATGGGATAAAAATGATTCCTCTGCGATTAAATTATTTATATCCCAAGGGGGGAATTTTTTTATATTCCCCTGTGATAGAAGTATTGATATAACCATGTAGTAAAATTATATCCCTTTAGGGTTAAATTGTTACCCCTCTGCCTAAAAGTATAGATATAACTTTGAGGTAAAAAGGTTTTGTATTCCTTTTGGGGCTAACTTGGGGGTGGGGGGTTATGTTAGGGGAAAAGTATTGATATCATTATGGGATAAAATTATATCCTTTTAGGGTTAAATTGTTATCCCTCTTGCTAAAAGTATATGTGGATATCATTTGGAGGTAAAATTTTAGATATCCCTTTGGAGTAAATGCATTGATATCTTTATGGGGTACAATTATGTCCATTTAAGGTGAAATTTTGTTATCTCTGGTAAAGAAGAAAAATGATTATCCCTTTGTGTGAAACTTTTATATCTCTCTGTGGGGGGAAAATATATCCATTTATCGTGAAATTGTTATTCCTCCAGGGTAAAAGTGTTTATTTCCTTTTGGGCTAACAGCTATTGTAGATACCAGCCGTTTACTTGTTAAACTGTAGATCTCACCTGATATCCCTCTACAAAAAGAGCTACTGTAGGTTGCCGTGATCCGACGAGTCCACGTTTCAGTTGTTTTCGACCCCAGGTAACGCTGTTGTCCGCAGGAGGACAGGGGTTCAATGGAATCGTGAGTGCATAGTGCCAATATTAGTAGTATACTATTAGTTGTTGTTCACCAACCTGCCTTTATTCCGGCGTATCCCTAGCGGATTATGAAATAGACATAAAGGTCAGTAGGACAATCGCTGGTGAGCTCGAAGGCACCAGGGGCCGTTCCTCTTTGGGGAGAGGTGTCATGATCCCAGTGGTGTGAAGTCAATGGAAGCAATGCCTACCCTATTTAAGAAGAATAGAAAAAAAATACACCCCCAACAATTAATATGACAGCAGAATCAATTTTATTGTCACATTTATGCTCGCCTATACTTGTATACGCCATACGGTAGAGTTCACTTTCAATTGAATTGGCGTTAGACCCTGATGAGGCCGACTGCAATTGAAGAAATGCATCCTTTTCGTCGAGATTTCTACTTTTTTTTCCTCTCTCTTAATTTCAATAATAGTTCTGCTTTTTAGTGCTTTGGAATGAAGAGTTTAAAAGATGTTTTGCTTTTCTTAGCAATAATATACAGGCATTAGAGTTTTATGATTTTTATCTAGATATTTCAACGCCGTGTTAGAATTAAGAAAAAAAATAACCTATTTGTATACGGAAAAGGAAGCAAATTTAGCTTTGCAATCATTTGCTTGCATCTAGCAAGCCTGTCGGGTTGCCAGAATCTAAGAACACATTGATGTAATTATTATTATGCTCTGAAGCTTAAACAATGTTTTAGGTTATATTTAAATACTGGTTTTGAGAAGGAAAGCAGCTAAATAGCAAAAATCTAGTACGGTTAAGCTCTTATATCTTAAGCATTTCTTTAATATTTCCGGGATTCTGGTGGGCCTACCATAGTCACCCGGCCTTCGTATCTTTGAGATCAGCAGCCCTGAGGCGGTGCTTAGATAACTGTGGCCTATTGTTGATTCATTTTTTTAAGTGATAACCCCCTTTTTAAACCAAATGGATGCCAATGAAGTTGGGAGAAAATGCGATTGCATTATTGAAAAATTATTAAGAAGGAAGTTCAGTGCGATGACTTATAATGAAAGAGAAACTATTATTAAAACAGGTAGGCCTGTTGCACTTGCAAATATAATGTAGGCCAATATTATAGAACATCTTGGCTAGATGGTTGTGTATTTTACAGAATCTATTTTAAAATTTAAATAAAGTTTAAAAAAATAACATTTAAATAAAGTGAGTAAGCTTACAATTTTATAGTTATTTTTAATAGACATATTTACTTCAATTAACATATTTATTTTTGTAAAACTTAAATTGCTTCCTCATCTTCAAAAGTCACCGCACGTCACTGGCCATAGAGTATTATGTTTTGACACCGAATAGCTTTCAGGTGGAACCTTCATCGCCCCCCGGGGCAGAGGGACCTGTTCCGCATCAGAGGTATGTGGATATAGATTACCCTTCGGTAGGAGTCCTTGGTACAGAGTGTATGTGTGTTATGCTGCGAAGACGGGAGAGAAAAGAAAGCATTGTTGTAATTGTATGATAAGTGTAAGATTTTTTTTTTTTTTTTTATAGAGCCCATCTGGCAACTACCCACTTGGGCATAAGTCGCCGAAAAACACGACAGCCTAGAATTAGGCTACTTTAAAGTTAAAATATGAAAACTTAACAATCAATATAAATTTGAAAAACTTAACAATCGAAGCAATCTCCGGCAGCGGGGGGAGGTCCCCCTCACCCCGGTGCAGGAGAGTGCAATCTAAAACAAAACAATAACAAAAAAAGGAACCTTAAATAAAGGGGAGAAGGCCGGCCTCCCCCAAAAAGTCAATAAGTCCACCAGTCATGGTGCACGCACTCGTCCCGAGTACAAGGGACAGGCGGTAGCGACCCCGCCCATCCCGGTACCGAGACAGGTATCGTGCGCGAAGATCACCCAGACTGGGACATTCGACAAGAATATGCCGAACAGTCTGGGGGACGACGCAGTCGTTGCAATAGGGCACATGCGAGCGCTCCACCAAGTAACGATGCGTCACACGAGTGTGTCCGATTCGAAGACGACAGAAAGCAACCTGAAGCCGCCGCGGCATTGGGGGATAGGTCCATGGGAACAGTCGCGGCGCAATGGCACGCAACTTTAAGTTCCCCTCGACCGTCTCCCATCTTCTTTGCCAAGCAGTCCGAAGAGCTGCCCGTATTCCTGCCATGTAGTCGGTGTGAGGAAGAGCGAAACGCTGGTCCGGTCGCAGAGTCCTCGCGGACTCTTTGGCGCGCTCATTCCCCGCAATTCCTACATGTCCAGGAACCCAGCAGAAGATAATCTCGACATCTGCCCGGCTCGCCAAAACCGTGGCGTCACGGATTTCGCGAACCAGGGGATGCGGAGATTCCAATGCCCCGAGAGCACTCAGGGCGCTTTGTGAGTCGCTATAAATCACAATCCGGTCTCCGAACCGGGCACGTCGCGTAATCTCCCGTACCGAGTGGTGTATTGCCACCAGCTCGGCCGTGAAGACAGACGCAGCGCCTGGTAGAGCCCCGCTGACTTCAAACAGAGGGGATACGGCGTGGAAGCCGACCCCCTCTTGGGACTTGGAGCCATCCGTATACACTGGCACGGTACCAGCGTGACACGATGTGTGCTCCAAAAAGGTCGAACGCAATACTCCCGGCGCAGTACAAGCTTTGGGAGCAGAGGCGTGGCGACAAATAGCCAAATGTGGTACCCTCCAGGGTGGCGTCCTGGGCAGAACCAGGGGCGCCACCGGCCCGAGAGCTATATCTACCCCTCGAAGGAGTTTCCTGGCCCTAAACCCAAAGGGCTTAGGGTATGACTGGCGTCTCTCGGCGGCATAGGCACCATCGAGATCAGCTGCGGATGCAGTGAGAGCTGTTGGCGACTGGGGGAGGCGCCGGGCTCGCGCTTACAGGTGAGTGATGCACTGCACGCGGCGCAGAGCGAGTGGCATCTCCCCAGCATCGACCAACAGGCTCTCAATGGGGGAAGTGCGGAAGGCACCGGTCGCAAGGCGAAGGCCGGTGTGGTGGATCGAATCCACCTTCCGCAATAAACGCTCGGCTGCGGATGCATAAAACTCGCATCCGTAGTCGAGCTTCGAGCGAACAAAGGATCGATAAAAAAGTAAGGCGGTAGCCCTATCAGCGCCCCAAGCGCTGAACGTCACGGAACGGAGAATGTCCATGGCGCGGGTACAAGAGACCCTAAGGCTGCGAATGTGAGCCTCCCAGGTGAGGCGTCGGTCGAATACAAGACCAAGGAAACGGTGCGACTCAACCACATCCAGGCGCACCCCATTAAGAAACAAATCTGGGTCGGGGTGAAGCCGTGGATGGCGGCAGAAGTGCACCACCTTAGTCTTGGCCAAAGAAAACCGAAACCTGTGCGCTTCGGCATAGCGAGAGACGCGGTTCAATGCCTGTTGGAGTCGGCGCTCCAGAGTTGGCATCTGGGCCGCGCCAAAAGAGATCGAAAGGTCGTCCACGTAGAGCGTAGCGAGAACATCTTCCGGCAGCACCGAGGTGATGCCGTTGATGCTCAGGGCAAAGAGTGTGACACTGAGGACACTTCCCTGCGGGACACCCTCTTCCTGCTCCTTTGGGCCGGAGAGGGCTCCCCCCACCCGTACGCGTAATCGACGATCTCGCAAAAATTCAGATATAAACATTGGGAGGCGTCCCCTCGCCCCCATCGTGTGGAGAGTCTCCATGATACCGTATCGCCATGCGGTATCATAGGCTTTCTCCAGATCAAAAAACACCGTGGCGTAGTGCTGTCTACGAAGGAAAGCCTCGCAGACGGCATTTTCCAGTCGGAGCAGAGCATCCGACGTGGAGTGGAACTTACGGAAGCCGCACTGTGCAGAAGACAGATGGCCTCCGCTGTCCAGGAAATAGGCTAATCTAACATTTACCAATTTCTCCATCAACTTGCACACGCAAGAGGTTAGAGAGATTGGGCGGAAACCGGTCGGAGTAGAGTGATCTCTCCCCGGCTTGCGAAAGGCGAGCACAGTAGCGATTCGCCAGGAGTTTGGGAGGAGACCTTCCACCCAGATCCTGTTGAACAAATCTAATAGAAAGGCCATGCCTCGCTCACCCAGGTGTCGAAGCATGGCGTACGGGACATCGTCCGGACCATGGGCGGTGTCCGCGCACGAAGCGAGAGCGGAACGCAACTCACTCACAGTAAACTTGTCGTTGAAGGGTTCTCCGCCTCTGGAGGTAAAGTCCAGCCGGCGGCCTTCCGCGACATCACGACGTGCATTGAATGCTGGCGGAGCAGCATCACGGCTAGAGAATGCGGAAAAAGCGGTCGCTAAGGATTCCGCCACGGACGCGGGGTCCGAGATTGCGGTCCCATTCTCCTGGAGAACGGGAGGGGGGTCCTGCGAGAACTTGCCCCGAATCCTTTTGACTCGCTTCCACACCTCAGCTAAAGGGGTCTTCCCGTTAAGTGAAGACACGTATGCCCGCCAAGAAGAGCGGCGGGCGTGCTTCGAAATATACCGGAACCTAGCCCTAGCCCGACGAAATTCAGCGACGGTGAAATCGTTCGGGCGGCGCTTATAGCGCATGTAGGCATAACGCTTCTGTTTGAGGGCCGTCTCACACTCGGCCGACCACCATGGGAGTGGTCGGCGTGCAAAACGGCCAGACGTCCTAGGAATAGTAGTCAGGCCCACGGCGATGAGGTTGCCGGAGAAGAACTCGACGGCCTCATCTACCGACCTAAACTCCTTGACTGAGATAGAGAATTCAGTCATTTCCTGAAATGCAGGCCACCGCGCCCGCGCCAAGCACCACCGAGGTGGTCTCTCAGGCGGCAGTTGCCCTGAAAATGATATTTGAATGGGAAAGTGATCACTACCATGGAGGTCATCGACCACCCCCCAATCAAAATCAGGCTGTGCATCCGAAGAGCACAAAGATAGGTCAAGGCAAGAAAATGAAGCGGTTCTCGGACAGTGATGCGTAAACTCATCCACGTTTAGGACACCCATCTCAAGCTCTTCGATCAGATCGGCAAGGACTTGTCCCCTGGGATTTATGGTGTAATCTCCCCAGAGAGGATGCCTGCCGTTCAGATCTCCAAGCAAGAGATAGGACCTCGGCAACCGTGCCACGACGCGGCGCAAGTCCCCCGCGTCGAAGTCAGCTGACGGTGGAATGTACGCAGAAATGATAGTATACCTCCTATCCAGGTGCAGCTGCACAGCCACTGCCTGAAAGGAGGTATCTAAAGAGAAAGGAAGAACGGAGACATCATGCCGGGTGTAAACCGCGCATCCCCCAGCCCGGCCGTCCCGCGGTGGTTGGGTCGCAAGACCCTTATACCCCGGGAGGGCAGGCAGGGGGCACGCGCCTAGCATGGTCTCCTGCAAAAAAATAGCTAACGGGGAACGGGATGAGGCGAGCCTCCGCAGCTCCTCCCAGTTGGCCCGGAGTCCACGGCAATTCCATTGAAGGAATATGCCCTCCAGGCCTAGCTCGGAGGAGACGCGGGGGCCCTCCTCGAATTGAAGACCCTCACGGGAATGGCCGTACGCTTCCCGGGGGCAGAACCCCGGGCGCTGTTGGCCGGACAAAGCGCTGAAGGCGCTGTCGCCTTCGAGGACTTATTGGGGGAGGTTGGGCTCGCCATGCGAGTCTTTTCCTCCCTCCGCCTCGAAACTTTAGGCGGGCGTTGCGGCTTCGGAGGCGGGGGGCCCTCTTTTCGAGGAACCACCGTCTCCGAGCCACTCGCTCCACCTCGGGGCGTGGGCAAAGGGGCCGAAGCTCCTTTGTTGCTGTCCTCCTTTCGGGGAACAGCTTTAGGAACCCCGGAAGATGGCCTAGCGACCATCTTCAGGGGTGTTGCCTCCTGTGAGTCTAACGACTCGGTGGAGGCGCGTGGCCGTTTCGCTTTACGCGAAACGGTCACGCTGGGGGAAGAGGGGGGAGCCCTGGTTTTAGCCGGGGCAGGGTATGAACCCTTTTTGCCGCCAGCTTTACCAGGGGAGCGCCCAGGTTGGGTAGAGCCCACAGAAGGGCTCCGAATGGGCGCGGAAACAACCGTGCTCGTTGGCCTGGATGGGCCAGGAGCAGAGGGTGCCTTTCTAACTATTGAGGCATATGACGTCCCAGGCAGAGCCGGGCGCGCCAGGACCAAGTCCTTTGCCTCGCGGAATGAGAGTCGATCCTGGGCCTGAACGGCCAGGATTTCTTTCTCAAGGAGATATGCACCACATTGCTTCGAAGAAGCAGGGTGCGGCTCTCCGCAATTGACACACTTGGCCACACACGATTTGGACTTATCGTGTGCGACCTTGGAGCAATTTACACAGACTTCGGGTGACCCCGATTTTGCACGTCTACATGATCGATTCGTATGGCCGAAGCGGTGGCAGTAATAGCACCGCCGCGGCAGTGGCACGAATGCCTTCACGCGGTAGCGGTACCAACCGGCACGCACCGACTCAGGGAGCTTGTCACAGTCGAACGTGACGAAGAGTGTAGGGGTGGGTCTCGAGGCCCCTCCCTGTTTTCTCATCACACGTTCGACCTTGACCGCCCCATGGTCGGCCAGCTCTAGGGTGATGTCCTCAATGGAGTAGTCAACAAGTTCCCTCGCATAAACTACTCCTTTCACAAAGTTCATGGTAGAGTGCGGCGTCACACTCACCGGGGTGCCATGAAGTGTCCGAAGAGCACTTATCTTGGCCGCCTCGGCGGGATTCGCCGCATTCGCCAGAAGGCTCCCGTCCGAGAAACGGGTTACCTTCGGCTCTCTACCAATTGCACTAGCTAATCCTCTCCTCTGATGGATCATGTTGCCCTTGGACAACATGGTGCCATCAGTGGAGCGAATAACGAGGAAGCGTTTGAAGCCAGCGGGCTCGAAAACGCCAGGTAACCTCTGAATCAGGGGCCCCGATGTCATCGAGGCTCCGCCCTGTGCATTCTTGGTCTTAGTCGTAGTCATGGGCTCCGCACACGAGGGGGTAGAGGGGCCGGATGTGCCGATCTTGGCTTGGTCGCCTACCAAAGTGGTAGCAGACCCATCCGTCCCCGCAGCCCCCGCGGATGGAGAGGAGCCCCGAGTCTTCTTCGTCTTTTGAGTCTTTTTAGTCTTTTTCTTTTTAGGAGAGGAGGGCGGGGAATGAACCCGCTTTTCACCCCCGCCGGCAGAAGTCCCCAGGCCAGATGGACCAGCCTCAGCCAGGTCCCTCTCCGAAATGGAGAAGGTCCTGGTTGTCGTAGGGGCACCTGTCGGAGGAGATCCCTCCCCTCCTTCTACTGCCTCGGAGCCCTCAGCCATTTGAGGAGGACCTTGCATAGGGGCGGATTCGGGTTCGGTGCTTGGCGCCGAGCCCGAATTCCCCCCCATGGAAGGCCCTACCGTCTGGGGCTGGGTCTCCTCAAGGACCATGTCTATCACAGGAGGGGCCTCCAGTTGGCCATCCCCTCCCAGGACATCGCAGGTCCCCTTGGCAGTATTGTCACTAGTCAGGTGGTGTGGGGAGGCACAGGCCTTGACCCCAGCAAGGTTCAAAATTCTTGCCAGCAGGTCTTTTGAGGGAAGCGACCGAAGGGGCCTGGCTTCCCTCTCCCCCCTAAGGGGGTTTGCCCTACCGAGCCGCTTGCACGAGGGGCGGTCGGCAATGGGCTGCCTGCTGGCTTTCTTGGCAGTCCCCTTAGAAAGCAAAGGAGGGACTGCCGCTGGAGATAGGGAGGTGCCCGAAAGCACCTCCAGAGAAGGGGGTGAGGGGGAGTCCCCTACACCCGTAGGCGTAGGAGAGGAGTAAGCCTCCTCTCCGGTTAAAGAATTATGGAGGGTCCCTTGCGCAAGCACAAGGGGGGGGACCTCCATTTTCTCGGTGGAGCTGCCCGAGGGCGGCTCCGTAGATGTTTTTGGGGAAGTTGGGGGTTGGGGTTTTTGTTTTTTTTCATACATGGGCATGGTGACCCTCTTTTGATTACGGGACGCAATAGCTCATCACCTCTCGCAGTTGCCCGCACTGCGAGAGGTGCTTACAAGCCCGGCAGAGCCAGGCGCCGCCATTCGGGACCACCCCTCCCGCCTGGTGGCCTGGCAGTCCTTCGGCATGGCGGCTCCACCTTGGACACGGCGTAAAAAATATAGGTTGTGAAGAGGAGAGGAAAAGGGATGTGAGGAAGATGTGGGTGGGGATGAAGCAGGTTGTTAAAAAAAAACCCATCCCGAACCGGAGCTGAGGGGTTAGGGAACAATGTCCCCTCCCCCCCTCAGCCCCGATCCGGGGTGGTTGGCTTGAGAAGAAGGTCAGCATTCTACCCTGTGAAATTAGAGGCTGACCAGAGAAAGTTGTGGGAGAGGTTGTATGAAAAGCGACGAGGTAGGGGAGAAATCGGGCTATCTGAAGGAAGGAAGAGAGGCTAAGCTGGGGCCGGACGGAGCGCTGGATCCCGTCAGCACGGCGGCCAGGATGGCAAATCGCCGCGCCCCTTACGGGGTGATAAGTGTAAGATCTACCCACCCGAATACAAGGCTTAGGACAGCGCGTCCACCAATTAGTAGCTAGATCTCTACGTGCGCTGACATTTGTGTCCACTCTTGCTGGGGTCGAACCCAGTACCTCGACGTTTGCAGACCAACGCCGTATCCACTCGGCTAGCAAGAGCTTTATAGTGCCAACAGTAAAGTATGTTTGCCGCTCTGTGATAGTGGGGAGTTCCGTGTCAAGCTCAATGGTGGGTGTTCTCACCGTTTGTGATGGCGCCACCAATTCGGAGAAGTACAAATCTGTCCTGAGAGATTCTGCCCCTCAACCCGAGATATCTCCAGAAATACCCCAGATGTGATTTTCCAGCAAGACAATGCCCCATGCCACAAGTCTGCGTCCACCATACAGTGATTCCGGGACGATATCACGGTGATGGACACGCGACTTCAGCCTCTGGCTATGAACAGAGTGGGCAAATAAAAAAAACTCAGCCCTAAAGCCCCGAGTTTTATTTCCGTTTTTTTTTTGGGGGGGGGGGCTTTTTCAAGTGAAATTTGAAAAACCCGTTTTTTTTCAAAATTACTTTTTTTTAAGAAATAAAAGCTACTTATCATTATTTTATTAAAAATTCAAATTTATGTTTATAATTTCAACAAATATGTATCAAATTACGATTATTTCTCTGATACTGGCTCATAATAATTCATCTCTCCTTCGACAGGTTATGGCTATCATGGGTACCCACCCAATCAGGGATCTGTTCTTACCTTAATATAATTATTAAACTAAGTAATTATTAATATTATAGAAAAAATAGAGATAGCTATTCTTTTTCTATGTTATTCTAATGCCTGTAGCATTTGTTTTTGAAAAAAACCCAATAAAACCCGGGGTTTATTGGGCTTTTTCCAATTTTTTTTTTTTTTGAATCCACTGGAAAACCTCTGGTAGGACCCGGAAGAGGCCGTAAGACGTCGTCAACCAGCCTCCAATCAGCAACGGAAGGCAGTCAATATACCCAAGGAGTGTGCCAGCATCACACACCCTCGTGGAGGGCAGGCCTCGAACAGTGTGTTATCATCACTGCCAAGATACTTCCGATGCGCTACTGAGCTTCATGTATCAGTTTGGATATTGCTGTAATTTTCATCTGCTTATCTGTTTTAGGTTGCTAGTGTTACCTACATGTTTCTTTTGTATTTTGTTAATTCTTGCTGATTGTTTGGGGCATATATAACTTATTGCTATGTATTCCCTTTTATTTTACTGTTATATTCATATTGAAATGCAAATATAAATTAACTACCATACATTTGTCTAATTCCGTGAAATTTCGGGTGTCCGAAAACTTTTGGCCTCGGGGGGAAGTACTTTTTGGATTTTTAGCTCACAGATTTTTTACCAGCCACCGATTGACAACTTGCTTTTTTTATAATTTACTTCTCATTAACTTTTAATTTATTTTCATACATGGTGTAGACTGATATTTATTAAATTATTTTCAGAACACAATGTAATATTAGTTAATGTTTAGACTAAAACGAAAGAAAATATTATATGCTACAAGATGTAACTAATATTCAATTGGATCGCGTTTTGGGTCGATGACATGACGAAGTCTGTATTTCCTAAGCGCAATTGGCACGCAGGGATTCACTATATTTTCTCTCAGTATTTTCCCCACTTTTCACTTCAAAACTTTGACACTTTGATGAAATTTGGCACAAGATTTCTCCTCAAGCATCGACCACTCTCCAAAGTCCACGAGGTTCGAATCTGGCGAACTGGGAGGCCAAAGTTCCTGTTAACCAAAATACTTAAAAATTTGCCTGGTACCAGTCTTAAGCTTTTGTTGTATGTGAGGTTGGTTCATATTGTTGAAGGGTTACACCGGCATTTGCTATGGTTTTCACCCATCGGAAGACTTTGTCCTGCTACATCTCCAAATAAACGTGTTGATTGATCTTTAATACCCATTTCGATGAAGATGCGTTTTTGACCTCGTTGATGTTACGTCTGTCCATACCATCACCGAAGCTTGCATCTGCCCTTGAAAGATGTCCGTTCTTCAACCGGAATCTCATTTTTATTTTGTAGCCAAACACGACCATTCTCTATGTTGTGGTTGGTCTGGGCAGTGAACAACTCATCCGTCCATAGAACTGGAGGCTGCAAGGCATCAAGGAGCCGTTGGGGCCTTTGCTTTTTCGGCCCTATTCTTTTTGGTGGGGTTGAAAAAGAGAAGTCCTTTAGCTATGTTAAATGGACTGAGTTTCGGATCATCTTTCAGCAATTTTCGCACGGTCAGATGGATCATTTTGGTCTCTAAAAGCAAGTTCTCTGGCACTCATGATGGAATTCGCTTGATCTTGTTCGTCATTTTTAATGACTGTTGTGCTTATTGATCGGGGTGGGGGGGTCCTAACTCTTGGAAGACAAATGTCTCGTGTCTCTTTGAACCGTTTGATAACTTTAAAACCGCCCAGATCTGCTTACAGTGTGGTTCAATATTTCGTAAATATTGCCAGATGTCATCCCGCGTCTATACAGATGCACCATTGCTTCACCTTTTCCAACCCTTTTTGTGAACGGGTGTTGTGTTTTTTTTATGAATTTACGCTTTGATTCACAAAATTCAATAAATACTGAAAGAACCCGCAAGAAATTAATTAAAGGTATGTAAACATGTAAAATGCTATGTAAAAATCAGTGTACACTTCGTGTTTCTTCCCTGTAACTAATTTCTTCTATTTAAATATTTTTGTATAGTTATTTTTATTTACATGAATCTTTAATAAAATTGAGTTTATTCAGAAATTTATTTTTTTCACTTTTTACCTTAGATTTTCATGGTAGAGCGACAACAATTTCATAAAAGAACATTTTACTCGATAGTGATAACAATATTTTGATTCCCGAGATATCAAAAGTTTTTTTCCCATAAGGGATATTAATTCTTTTACCATAAAAGGTCTACCTATATACTGGGGTTGGACAAAATAATTGGAACAGTAGAAATTTAACACAAATATTTCAATGAGCCATTATATTACGAATATCCATCCAAAATTTCATTGTGAGTGTTTTGTTTTTATTGTAGATACATAGTTTTATTTATCAACTTTAATGATTATTTTATTTCTTTTTCAGATCGTGGTATAAATGCTAAGATGCGTTACCTCACTGAGTCCGAAAGAGTGCAAATTGTTGAAGCTCGAATTGCAGGAGCTTCCGTCACCAGAACAGCTAAACTCCTTGGTTTTTGAAAGCTACCATATCAAGAAGCAGGGCAAAACCTCCAGCCGGAAGAGTAATTCCGACAAGACTTCTAAGTTCGCTGAAATACACCGACGATTGTTGAAACGCATTGTGATGAAAAATCCCCGGACAACTGCCTCTAAAGTGACTGCAGAGTTAAATCAACATCTCACGAGCCCAGTTTCGAACAAAATTCTTCGCCGTGAGCTCAATAAAGCCGGATATCATGGAAGAGCCGCCATCAAGAAACCTCTGCTTTCTCATCAAAAGATTCAGAAAAGGCTGAACTGGTGTAGAGATCACAAGAGCTGGTCGACACACCAATGGAAACGAGTTACAATATTCTCTAACGAGCCCAGTTTTTCTCTTTTCCTGCCACTGCAGGGCGAGTTTATATGTGGAGGAAGCCCGGTGAAGCTTTTAATCCTGACTGCCTTCTTCCTACAGTGAAGCACGCAGGATGGTCAGTAATGGTTTGGGCAGCCATATCTTGAAATCCTCTTGGTCCAATCGTTTCCCTGCATGGTAGGATTAACAACAGCGAATATCTGAATATTTTGGAAGATCAAGTCCATCCCATGGTCCCGACATTATCCCCTGATAGTGAGTCCTTTTTCCAATATGACAATGCCCTAATACACACCGCTCATGTGGTTAAGAATTGGTATGAAGAGCAGATAAGTGAGTTACAACACATGGAGTGGCCCCCACAATCTTAATATTATTGAGCATTTGTGGGGTCCGTCTTAGAGCGACAATTAGAAGTCGTTACCCTTCACCGTCGTGTTTGAAACAGTTGGAACAAGTATTGCAAGAACAAGGGCTCAAGATTCCTCTCAATGAAGTCAGGAAGCTGAATGAATCAATTCCAAGACGCATCGACGCTGTTCAGAAAGCAAAAGAAGGATCAACTCTGTATTAAATAAATATTAATTGAATTTAACACGTGTTCCAATTATTTTGTCCAACCCCTGTATATATATATATATATATATATATATATATATATATATATATATATATATATATATATATATATATATTAAAATCTAAAGGGATATAGTTTTGTCTCAAAGGAATATCAAAATTTCACCCTTCAGAGATGTAGTTTTATCTCAAAGGGATATCAAATTTATACCCCGAAGAGACATGAAAATGTACCCTCCATGAAATATAATAAATACCCTAAAAAAATTATAATTTTACCTTTTTTTTTAAAGGATATTAGTTGAAAGGTACCATACGGATTACCCGGGATCCGAACAGCAGATATCTACTTAGCTCTGCAACTGCCGTGATGCCGAGCAGAATCGTGTTTTCATCCCACTACTCTTCACACGCATTGTTTCTTAACTTCCCTGCAATCGGAAGCGGTGTTTCCATTTTCCTAAGTCACAGCCCCAAAGTATTAAAATTTCACATTTTATATAAAAAAAACTTTTACCTTAAAGAGTGAATAAAAATTGACCTTTCTAAATGGATCGAAATTGTACCTTAAAGGATTCTAAAAAATTCACCCTCTATAAAAGGAGTATCAAAACTTTTATCCTTTATAAAATAAGGTAATTAAAATTTGCCTCCCTTTCGAAAGGGATTGTAAAATTTTACCCTAAAAGGGTAAGGTAAAATAAGGTAATTAAAATTTGCCTCCCTTTCGAAAGGGATTGTAAAATTTTACCCTAAAAGGGTAAGGTGAGGAGCGCCATCTGTTGACTGAGATGAACACTTCTTAGAAAGAGGGGATTATTCTTCCTTTGTGGGAGAATTTGTCGTTGCATCTTAATTTCTGTTTCGCCATTCCCGGTATTCTCTCTTTTCCCCCTCGAAGTCGAATAAATGCCCCTAAAAAAAAGGTCTTCTATACTCGTTCGGCCTCTCCGTTAAGACTAGAGGAAATTCGACGTAATCTGGGCCGTGGCCGAATCTAAACGACCAAAGTTAAAATGCGGTTGGTAATGGTGTTAATTTTAATTGTTTTTTTTTTTAACTATTTAGAAGAAATGTTAGAGGGGGAGGGGTGATACATATGGCAGTGATTTTACTTATTTTTTAAATTCTTTAGCCCGTCCCCCCCCCCCCTCATGGTTGGCAACTCGAAAAACCCGGGGTTTTATTTTTCGGGTTTTTTTTTCAAAATTACACTTTTTTTTTCAAGAAATGAATGCTACTTATTATTTTATTAAAAATTCATATTTATGTTTATAATTTCAACAAATATGTATCAAATTAAAATTATTTCTCTGATACTGAGTCATAATTCATCTCTCCTACATTCTAATATTTGTAGCATTGGATTTTTGATAAACCCCTAGTTTAGGGGGCTTTTTCAATTTTTTTGCCCTCCCTGGCCCCAAAGGTTAGCAAAAAACCCAATAAAACCTGTTGTTTTTTTTTCAAATCTTGGGTTTTTTCAAAAAACAAATGCTACAAGCATTAGAATAACATAGAAAAAGAATAACTATCTCTATTTTTATATAATATTAATGATCAGTTTAATAATTATATTATAGTAACAAAAGATCACAGTAACAGATCACTGATCGAGAATTTGGGGTACCCATGTCCCATGATAGCCATAACCTGTAGAAGGAGAGATGAATTATGAGTCGGTATCAGAGAAATAATCTTAATTCGATACATATTTGTTCAAATTATAAACAAAAATATGCATTTGGAATAAAATAATGATAAGTAGCTTTCATTTCTTGAAAAACAAAACAAACCCGGGTTTTTTCAAATTTCTCTTGAAAAGGTCCCCAAAACCCCGGGAATAAAAGCCGGTTTTTGGGGATTGGGTTTTTATTTGCCCCCCTCCCCCGCCCCTCACACATCGTCGTTTTCCTTTAAGGCCGATTTCTTCCCGTTTCTTCCAGCCCTAGAGCTAATTTCCCCGTGGTTAGATTCTTAATTTAAAGGAGATCTCGCTATCCGAGTGGATACGGCGTTGGATTTCTAGCATCGAGGTGTCGGGTTTAAGCCCCCGAGCGAGAGCGGATACAAACACCGAATGTTTCCTCTCGTCTTCGCGACATTCCACGCACTATTCTGTTCAAAGAAATCCTGAGGGTGTGTAGTTGTATTCACATCTTTGATGCGGAAGACCTACCCCCCCACCTTTAAAAGGGGGGACCAAGGTTCCTTCCGGGTCGTTTTTTGGTTCCCAAAATATAAATACATCCCGCCCCGAACGAGAACCGGCCTCTGGTACCTTGGGCCTAGGTAGCGATCGTCATGCTGATTTTTATGTTGGTTTCATCCCCCCTTGGGGGCGGATTTCTCTTCCATTAGCGAACGAATGATTAAGGGCGCTACACAGTAGCAGTAATCTTTGATTGCAAGTCTACGATACATCGGAAGCTAGGCCTCGAGATTTAATTGCTAAGATCCCCCGAAAAAAATGGCACCGTTAGGTGTGACTTACCAAGGAAAGACCTGAAAAAGATGGCATCATTACGTGTGACTTAGCAAGTAAAGGCTTATGCAAAAGATGGCACCGTTAGGTGTGACTTAGCAAGGAAAAGCCTCTGAAAAAGACCCTGATAAAGATGGCAACATTGTGACTTAGCAGCAAAAAACACTAATCAGATGGCACAGTTTGGGGCATGGCAACAGGAATATACGTTTAAAAGATGGCACAGGTACGTGTCACTAGGAAAATAATCAAAAAGACCAGCAAAGGCTCCCCCCCCCTCCCCTAAAAAGTGGCAGAGTTACTATGACTTCTAAATTTTTGGCATATATATATATATATATATATATATATATATATATATATATATATATATATATATATATATATATATATATATATATATATATATATATATATATATATATATATATATATATATCATCTCCAGATTAATTATGGTCCGATGACTCGACTGTCACTTTTATTTATTGGCACCGAGCAAAACTTCAAAGAGCCTCAAGGTATTAATCAAGTTTAATGAATTGATTAAAGCAATATTATTCCTAGGAGCAAGTCTAAGTATATATTTTTTTTCTTAAAGAGAGCTTCCCTCCCCCCTCTGTAAGGGAGGTCGCCCCCTAACAAAATAAAATATTAAGTGCAAAATAAGGGAAGGATTTTTTTTCAGGAACATTCTAGAAGTTTCTTGAATCATCTGGCAACTTTTTGCTCAGTAGGTAAGAACTGTACAACCGCCGTTGTTGTTGTACTCACTCTGCAGATATGCCACCACAGTGAAAGTTACTCCTGAGCTCCGTAAGAAAATTGTTTCTTTGAAGACTTCGGGGAGGACTCTGCGATTTCAAGAGAGGTAGGGAGGTCCAATAGTGTGTTTTCCCGCGTTCTTAAGTTATACAATGAAAACAAAATCTCTTAATCTCCTGCAAACGTCGGTCGACCCCGCATAACCACCGTCCGTGAAGAAATACTGGTAGCTATTAGACGTTTCTCTACGAAGGGTCCCTTCACGACTACAGCCTGAATTTCTCGAAAAATTAAGACACATAGTGACAAAGAAATAAGTCGTTTCACAATGTCCCGTCGCCTCAATGCATATGGTTTAAATGTGCTTTCTCCAGCAAACAAACCAATCATCAGTAAGAAGAACCAGAAGGCGAGACTCGAATATGCTGAAGCTCGTGTTGTTTGGAAGTATGACTATTGGGAGAGAATTCAATTCAGCGACGAAAGTAAATTTAATTTAGTTGGATCTGATGTAGACGCGTTGCAGGTGTGTTAAAAAGTCTGCCATGCATGGAGGAGGCAGCGTCAGGGTATGAGAGATATTTTCGTCTGAAGGAGTTGGTCCACTAGTGCGAATATTGGAACGGTAAATGCGAATGTGTACCTAAACCTCGTACAACAAAATGTTATACCTTCACTTCAAACATCTCCGAACCAGCCAGCAGTATTTAAGTAGGACAACGCGCCGTGCCATACAGCAAAGCGAGTAAAATATGTACTATTTCAAACAAGAAGATATCGAAGAAATGAAGTGGCCTGTTTAGAGTCCTGCCCTAAACCTAATTGCGAACCTCTGGAAGATCATTGGAGACAAAGTTCGCGGCCCGCTATCTTTCAACTGTGACGGATTTATGGACGAAAATTGAGCAAGAATGGAACAAAATAACACCAGAATTTTGCAAGAAAACCGGTGAGGTCCTGTTGCCGTCGTTGCGCCGAAGTAATAGAAGACAAAGGCTCCAACACCTCATTGTGTTTTAAGCTTCATCGTTGCCAAATCTCGCTTTGTTTTCTAGTATATTTACTAGCTAAACAATTGTGTGAATGGTCGTTCTCTTATTTTGCACGTGTCAATATTTTATTTTTAAGTTTATTTTGTATAATTTCTTGAATATACGATTTTATCATATGAAATCTTCATAAAATCTATTAAATGGAGGCCTCCTATATGTACCATGGCAAATTCATTTACCTACTCATATTTTTTATAGTATTTTGATATGGAAAATCTTTCTCTCATTTTGCTTGGTAGTGTACATTCATCTTAAAAATATTTCTAGGTGCCCTCATTTGTTCTTGTTTTGTTTTTTTAATAAAAGTTCAAATTTGCTCTTGGCTCACGTTAAATGTCCCTGGCACCGTTATTGATTAATGTCGGCATGGCACTTTGTAATATTCTTTCTACGTCTGTTCACTCTTATTTTCCTACTGTGGTGATTATGTTCCTATTAGATTCGATAAGTATCTGTTTCCTTTGAACCCCGTCATGGGTATACGAGGGTTCTTCAAAAAGTTCGCGGAAAATATGAATAACAACTAAGCCTCATCTTTCAATGCTTGTCCGAGGGCGTTGAACTCCTTAGACTTATGATATGCTGTTTCTAAACGCAGTTATTTGTTGGATTAACAAGGAAGTTGTGGTGGAAATGGAAGGAATGGTTGTTGCACGGTCCCTATGAACTTTATTTACCTAAATCATCTACAATTTCAAGCATCTTCTCCTTTGCACTTGGGGACGGATTCGTGCACACAGACTTTTAGACTATTTGACTTCTTGGAGGAGGTTGGCCTCCTCCATATTATTCGAATAGGTTGGTCGCATGCTCCATCCTCGTGGGGGGGGGGCTTCCTTTTTCCTTCTTTTTTGCTGTTTTTTTTTTGGGGGGGGGTGGTAATCTGCCCTCGCATTAGGCTGTAAGGTAAACACGGCGACTTGGACCCTTATATAAATGCATTCGCCAAATAAGCACTAAAAAAAGCCACGCACCTTCTACCATAACTCCACCACCAGGAATTCGACCTTTGTTGCTTAACAGCTTTGTAGTCAATTGGGCATTTTTTTTTTAATGGATTTCTTCCTTTGGTAATTCATTGAATAACTTCATGTTTTGCCCAGACTTTTCTTACTTGGTGATCCAATTCACCAAAGTTTATCTTAGGATAAGATTTGAAATTTAAGGCTTACCCCCTCCCCCTCTCCCCTATTAATTCCCAATTTACTCCATTTGTCGCTGTCTTCGTCTATCGTGCCACTTTTTCAGCGACCCTCAAGTGTGCCAATTTTGGCAGAACTCATTGGACCTAATTTTTCCCCCAGCAGGAGGAACCCAACCTCTTCGTAATCCCCGAATTCCTTAATCGGATGACCTCTAATCTGAAACGATGAGTTCTCAACGGCGTTTGCGACGGAAGGGCAAATAAATCTCATTTATTGGCGGTTTTTCGCTAAATTAAGGATAAAATTTCACCAGAAAGTTATTATCACGCTAAATCTAGGCGTTGTCGAATTTCGACTCCATTTTATGATTCTTGTTTAAACCTATAAGGCTAATTTGATGGGAACTTATATACTCGTTATTTAAATGCAAGTTTCTATAGCAATTTAGGCTAGAACATAATAAATCTACATATACGTGGAAAACATTTAAATGAGAGAGGGGTTCGTGTCTGGTACGCACTTCACTTTGGGAGTAGAGTCATTAAAGGGGGGGGGGACGTCCGAATTTTTTTTTCGTCTAGTGGACGTCGATTTTAAACATGAGAAGTTTGGAGACGGTCCTTGAGGGCGGGTGTGCATGCGATGTGACAGCGGCGCTCCGGCGCGTTGGACCGGATTCTCGCAGCGACGGGGGGACATTTTTACCTGTTGGGAAGAGGGGTGAAATAGCGCCGTTATCCGCGATATTGATATTTCATAGTCGCAAGATTGTCTCCCCCGCCCTTCGCTCCCCAGGCTTAGGGCATGCTGTAGAATCTCCTTATGTAGGTTTGTTTAGGAACGTTTAATGCCCTCTTGCACCCTTTGCTGGATCTAAAAGGGTGACTAAACCCAGTTTAATCCTGATTTTTATAGAAGGTTTAACGCCCTCTTGCACCCATTGCTGGGTCTAAATAGGCGACTAAACCCATCTTAATCCTGCTTTTTATAGAAGGTTTAACGCCCTCTTGCACCCTTTGCTGGGTCTAAGCGCACGAAAAAAAGTGGAAGATTTAAAAGAGGCGCCAAAGACGACGAGAAAGAGCACCCATTTCTTTTGGGGGTATGCCCCCTCCTACACCATGCTCTCCATTGGGAGGGGGGGTTCTATATAGGAGTGACAGACATATAGAAATAGGACAGAACAGAAAACATGACTAAAAGAAATTACGGTGATTGGGCGAAAGAGAAAGGAATAAACGCGGATTATAGAGGAACTACTTAGATGAGTAGGCAAA
This sequence comes from Ceratothoa steindachneri, assembly GCA_963969495.1. NCBI lineage: Eukaryota > Metazoa > Arthropoda > Malacostraca > Isopoda > Cymothoidae > Ceratothoa > Ceratothoa steindachneri. The sequence continues at coordinate 66,711,047 of OZ018333.1, read as the reverse complement.
CACGAGTGTTGGATACAGTCCAGGAATCAGAATGGAGAGTCGCTAGTTCAATCCATCAATTGTATTATTATTCATTGGAATCTATGGATGTTTTACGAGTGTTCGTGACGTCATCATTATCCGTTACGCGAATTGCTTTGCACACATTCGCTCCGCAAAATGATTATAATTGATAGTTCTCAATTAAGCAAAGGCAACCATTGTTGCGATTGCTAACTTGTAGAAACGCGCTGAAAAGGCCAGAAGAGGCAATGGCGCAAAAAATTGTTGGTTATACTGTAAGAGAACCTTCGCATGCCCCTTGAAGTGCAGATATACTACCAGTTAAGAACCACCGATTAAAATTACTATACTGTGAGAAAACCTTCACGTACCCCTTGAAATTCCGATGTACCACCAGTTGGGAACCACTGACTAAAATTAATATAATGTGAGAGAACCTTCACGTACCCCTTGAAGTTCCGATGTTCCACCAGTTGAGAACCACTCACTAAAATTACCCTACTCGATCTACCCCTTTATAGCATTTTTCTGACTCAGACTGGGCTCTGATGTAGCCTTTCAGGTTAGTATTCATTCCCGGCACGAGGCTCTAATCAAGCCCTCACAAGAACCCCGCCCCCCCTCCATACACACTTCTAATTTATAGTCGCCCACTTGTCTTGTCAGTCCCATTTCTCTTAAACTCACCCCGTAAGGGTCGCGGCGATATGCCATCCTGGCTGCCGTGCTGACGGGACTCATCACCCCGTCCGACCCCAGCTTAGCCTCTCCTTCCTTGAGACACTTGTGTTTCCCCCCTGTTTCCTCGCCTTTCATACAACCTCGCCCACAACTTTCTCTGGTCAGCCTCTAATTTCACAGGGTAGATGCTGACCTTCTTAGCCAACTGTCCTGGATCGGGGCTGAGGGGGGAGGTTACAATGTTCCCTAACCCCTGAACTCCGGTTTGGGATGGTAGATTTTTAACAACCTGCTTCATCCCCACCCATACCTTCCTCACATTCCCTTTCCTTCTCACTTCACCATCTATTTTTTTTACGCCGTGCCCAAGGTGGAGCAGCCATGCTGAAGGGCTGCAAGGTCACCAGGCGGGAGGGGTGGCCTTAAATGGCAGCACCTGCCTCTGCCAGGCCCGTACGCACCCCTTGCAGAGCGCTCTGATGCGAGGGGTGATGAGCATTTGCTTCCCGTAAGAAAAAGAGGGTCACCATGCCCATGAATGAAAACTTACAAAAACAAAAATCTCTCCCCATTTCCCCTTTGAGAACAACGGAGCCGCCCTCAGGCAGTTCCACAGAAAAAAATGGAGGTTCCCTCCCTGTGGTTTCCCAGGGGACCCCCCATAACTCTTCAACCGGAGAGGAGGCTTACTCCTCTCCAGTGCCTACGGGTGCAGGGGATTCCTCCTCACCCCCTTCCTTGGAGTCACTACGTGACTCCATCTCAAATCTGGCAGTCCCGCCTTTGCTTTCACAGGGGACTGCCAGGAAAGCCAGCAGGTAGCTCATAACCGGCCGCTCCCCGTTGAAGCGGCTCGGTAGGGCAAACCCCCTTAGGGGGAGAGGGAAGAAAAGCCCCAACGGCTGCTTTCCTCTAAAGACCTGCTAGCCAAAATATTAAATCTAGCGGGGATGAAGGCCTATGCTCTTCCAAAGAACATGGACAAAACTGACATGACCTGTGATGTCATGGAGGGGGATGGCCAAATGGAGCCATCCCCCCTAAGATAGACATGCTCTCTGACGCAGCCCAGCCTCAAAAGATGGGGCCTTCCGTAGGGGCAGATTCGTGCTCGGCATCAAACACCGAGCACGATTCTGCTCCTGTGCGGGGCCCTCGCCAGAAGGGTCGGGCTGCTAAGATATCACAAGCAGTGGCGGGATCTCCTCCATTCGGTGCCCCCACGACTGCTGGGACCTTCGCCATCTCGGCGAAGGACCTTGCAGAAGCCGGCCCATCTGGCATGGCAGCTCCTGCTGGGGGAGGGGAGAAGCGGATTCATTCCCCGCCCTCCACTCCTAAAAAGAAAAAGACTAAAAAGACTCGGGGGCTCTTCCTCCACGGGGGCCGCGGGGACGGACGAGGCCGCTAACATCCTCGAACGCGACCAAGCCAAAATAGGCTCGTCCGGCCCCGGTGCTCGCCTGGGCGGGGAATCCCAAAATATGACCAAAAGTGCGCAGAGCGGAACTTCGATTACGCCGGGGCCCCTCATTCAGAGATTACCTGGTGTTTTCAAGCCTACTGGCTTCAAAAGCTTCTTATTTATTCGCTCTACTGATAGCAGCATGTTTACCAAGGGCAACATGATCCATCAGAGGAGAGCATTAGCTAATGTAATTGGTAGAGAGCCGAAGGTGACCCGTTTTTCGGACGGGAGCCTTCTGGCGAATGCGTCGAATCCCTCCGAGGCGGCCAAGATAAGTGCACTTCGGACACTTCATGGCACGCCTATGAGTGTGACGCCGCACTCTACAATGAACTTCGTGAAAGGAGTAGTTTATGCGAGGGAACTCGTGTACTACTCCATAGGAGAAATCACTCTAGAGCTGGCCGACCATTGGGCGGTCAATGTCGAACGTGTGATGGAGAAAACAGGAAGGGGCCTCGAGACCCACCCCGTCGCTCTTCGTCACGTTTGACTGTGACAAGCTCCCTGAGTCGGTGCTGGCGGGTTGGTACCGCTACCGCGTGAAGGCATTCGTGCCACTGCCGCGGCGGTGCTATTACTGTCACCGCTTCGGCCATACGAATCGATCTTGTAGACGTGCAAAGTTGGGGTCACCCGAAGTCTGTGTAAATTGCTCCAAGGTCGCACACGATAAGTCCAAATCGTGTGTGGCCAAATGTGTCAATTGCAGAGAGCCGCACCCCGCTTCTTCGAAGAAAGGTGGTGCATATCTCCTTGAGAAAGAAATGGCGAGCCCAACCTTCCCAATAAGTATTCGAAGGCGACAACGCCTTCTGCGCATTGTCCGGCCAACCGCGCCGGAGTTCTGCCTCCGGGAAGCGTACGGTCATTTCCGTGAGGGTCTTCTGTTCGAAGAGGGTTCCCGCGTCTCCTCCGAGCTAGGCCTGGAGGGCATATTCCTTGAATGGAATTGCCGTGAACTCCCGGCCAACTGGGATGAGCTGCGGAGGCTCGTCTCGTCCCGTTCCCCATTAGCTATCTTTTTGCATGAGAGCATTCTGGCGCGTGCCCCCTGCCCGCCATCCCTGGGTATATGGGTTTTTCCACCTCACCACCACGAGATGGGGGCCGGGCTGGGGGATGCGCGGTTTGCACACGGCATGCCCCGTAAGGGGCGCGGCGATTTGCCATCCTGGCCGCCGTGCTGACGGGATCCAGCGCCCCGTCCGGCCCCAGCTTAGCCTCTCTTCCTTCCTTCAGATAGCCTGTATTCCTATCCTACCTCGTCGCTTTTCATACAACCTCTCCCACAACTTTCTCTGGTCAGCCTCTAATTTCACAGGGTAGAAGCTGACCTTCTTCTCAGCCAATCGTCCCGGATCGGGGCTGAGGGGGGAGGGGACAATGTCCCCTAACCCCTGAGCTCCGGTCTGGGGTGGTTGGCTTTTAACAACCTGCTTCATCCCCACCCATACCTTCCTCACATCCCTTTTCCTCTCGTCTTCAAAATCTATCCGTTTTACGCCGTGTTCAAGGTGGAGCCGCCATGCCGAAGGACTGCCAGGCCACCAGGCGGGAGGGGTGGTCCCAAATGGCGGCGCCTGGCTCTGCCGGGCCTGTAAGCACCTCTTGCAGTGCGGGCTACTGCAAGAGGTGGTGAGCGATTGCGTCCCGTAAAACAAAGAGGGTCACCATGCCCAATGATGAAAAAAAAAAAACATCTCCCCTTAATTCCCCCTATAACAACAACGGAGCCGCCCTCGTGCAGCTCCACAGAAAAGATGGAGGTCCCCCCCCCTGTGCTTGCGCAGGGGACCCTCCATAGCTCTTTAACCGGAGAGGAGGCTTACTCCTCTCCTACGCCTACGGGTGTAGGGGACTCCCCCTCACCCCCTTCTCTGGAGGTGCTTTCGGGCACCTCCCTATCTCCAGCGGCAGTCCCTCCTATGCTTTCTAAGGGGACTGCCAAGAAAGCCAGCAGGCCACCCTTAGCCAGCCGCTCCACATCAAAGCGGCTCGGTAGGGCAAACCCCCTTAGGGGGGAGAGGGAAGCCAGGCCCCTTCGGTCGCTTCCCTCAAAAGACCTGCTGGCAAAAATATTAAACCTTGCCGGGGTCAAGGCCTGTGCCTCCCCACTAAAGACTTATGACGCTGCCAAGGGGACCTGCGATGTCCTGGGAGGGGATGGCCAATTGGAGGCCCCTCCTGTGATAGACATGGTCCTTGAGGAAAACCAGCCTCAGAAGGTAGGGCCTTCCATGGGGGGGAATCCGGGCTTGGCGCCAAGCACCGAACCCGAATCCGCCCCTATGCAAGGTCCTCATCAAACGGCTGTGGATTCTCAGGCAGGACAAGGAGGGGAGGGATCTCCTCCGGATGAATCCCCTGCGCCCACCGGGACCTTCTCCATTTCAGAGAAGGACCTGGCTGAGGCCGGTCCATCTGGCCTGGGGGCTTCTACCGGCGGGGGTGAAAAGCGGGTTCATTCCCCGCCCTCCTCTCCTAAAAAGAAGAAAAAGACAAGAAAGACGAAAAAGACTCGGGGCTCCTCTCCATCCGCGGGGGCTGCGGGGACGGATGGGTCTGCTGCCACTTTGGTAGGCGACCAAGCCAAGATCGGCACATCCGGCCCCTCTACCCCTTCGTGTGCGGAGCCCCTGACTAAGACCAAGAGTGCACAGGGCGGAGCCTCGATGACATCGGGGCCCCTGATTCAGAGGTTACCTGGCGTTTTCGAGCCCGCTGGCTTCAAACGCTTCCTCGTTATTCGCTCCACTGATGGCACCATGTTGTCCAAGGGCAACATGATCCATCAGAGGAGAGGATTAGCTAGTGCAATTGGTAGAGAGCCGAAGGTAACCCGTTTCTCGGACGGGAGCCTTCTGGCGAATGCGGCGAATCCCGCCGAGGCGGCCAAGATAAGTGCTCTTCGGACACTTCATGGCACCCCGGTGAGTGTGACGCCGCACTCTACCATGAACTTTGTAAAAGGAGTAGTTTATGCGAGGGAACTCGTTGACTACTCCATAGAAGACATCACCCTAGAGCTGGCCGACCATGGGGCGGTCAAGGTCGAACGTGTGATGAGAAAACAGGGAGGGGCCTCGAGACCCACCCCTACACTCTTCGTCACGTTCGACTGTGACAAGCTCCCTGAGTCGGTGCGTGCCGGTTGGTACCGCTACCGCGTGAAGGCATTCGTGCCACTGCCGCGGCGGTGCTATTACTGTCACCGCTTCGGCCACACGAATCGATCATGTAGACGTGCAAAATCGGGGTCACCCGAAGTCTGTGTAAATTGCTCCAAGGTCGCACACGATAAGTCCAAATCGTGTGTGGCCAAGTGTGTCAATTGCGGAGAGCCGCACCCTGCTTCTTCGAAGCAATGTGGTGCATATCTCCTTGAGAAAGAAATCCTGGCCATTCAGGCCCAGGATCGACTCTCATTCCGCGAGGCTAAGGACTTGGTCCTGGCGCGCCCGGCTCTGCCTGGGACGTCATATGCCTCAATAGTTAGAAAAGCACCCTCTGCTCCTGGCCCATCCAGGCCAACGAGCACGGTTGTTTCCGCGCCCATTCGGAGCCCTTCTGCGGGCTCTACTACACCCAGGCGCTCCCCTGGTAGAGCTGGCGGCAAAAAGGGTTCACACCCAGCCCCGGCTAATACCATGGCCCCCCCCTCTTCCCCCAGCGTGACCGTTTCCCGTAAGGCGAAACGGCCACGCGCCTCCACAGAGTCGTTAGACTCACAGGAGGCAACACCCCTGAAGATGGTCGCTAGGCCATCTTCCGGGGTTCCTAAAGCTGTTCCCCGAAAGGAGGACAGCAACAAAGGAGCTTCGGCCCCTTCGCCCACGCCCCGAGGTGGAGCGAGTGGCTCGGAGACGGTGGTTCCTCGAAAAGAGGGCCCCCCGCCTCCCAAGCCGCAACGCCCGCCTAAGGTTTCGAGGCGGAGGGAGGAAAAGACTCGCATGGCGAGCCCAACCTCCCCCAATAAGTCCTCGAAGGCGACAGCGCCTTCAGCGCTTTGTCCGGCCAACAGCGCCCGGGGTTCTGCCCCCGGGAAGCGTACGGCCATTCCCGTGAGGGTCTTCAATTCGAGGAGGGCCCCCGCGTCTCCTCTGAGCTAGGCCTGGAGGGCATATTCCTTCAATGAAATTGCCGTGGACTCCGGGCCAACTGGGAGGAGCTGCGGAGGCTCGTCTCGTCCCGTTCCCCGTTAGCTATTTTTTTGCAGGAGACCATGCTAGGCGCGTGCCCGCTGCCTGCCCTCCCGGGGTATAAGGGTCTTGCGACCCCACCACCGCGGGATGGCCGGGCTGGGGGATGCGCGGTTTACACCCGGCATGATGTCTCCGTTCTTCCTTTCTCTTTAGATACCTCCTTTCAGGCAGTGGCTGTGCAGCTGCACCTGGATAGGAGGTATACTATCATTTCTGCGTACATTCCACCGTCAGCTGACTTCGACGCGGGGGACTTCCGCCGCGTCGTGGCACGGTTGCCGAGGCCCTATCTCTTGCTTGGAGATCTGAACGGCAGGCATCCTCTCTGGGGAGATTACTCCATAAATCCCAGGGGACAAGTCCTTGCCGATCTGATCGAAGAGCTTGAGGTGGGTGTCCTAAACGTGGATGAGTTTACGCATCACTGTCCGAGAACCGCTTCATTTTCTTGCCTTGACCTATCTTTGTGCTCTTCAGATGCACAGCCTGATTTTGATTGGGGGGTGGTCGATGACCTCCATGGTAGTGATCACTTTCCCATTCAAATATCATTTTCAGGGCAACTGCCGCCTGAGAGACCACCTCGGTGGTGCTTGGTGCGGGCGCGGTGGCCTGCATTTCAGGAAATGACTGAATTCTCTATCTCAGTCGAGGAGTTTAGGTCGGTAGATGAGGCCGTTGAGTTCTTCTCCGGCAACCTCATCGCCGTAGGCCTGACTACTATTCCTAGGACGTCTGGCCGTTTTGCACGCCGACCACTCCCATGGTGGTCGGCCGAGTGTGAGACGGCCCTCAAACAGAAGCGTTATGCCTACATGCGCTATAAGCGCCGCCCGAACGATTTCACTGTCGCTGAATTTCGTCGGGCTAGGGCTAGGTTCCGGTATATTTCGAAGCACGCCCGCCGCTCTTCTTGGCGGGCATACGTGTCTTCACTTAACGGGAAGACCCCTTTAGCTGAGGTGTGGAAGCGAGTCAAAAGGATTCGGGGCAAGTTCTCGCAGGACCCCCCTCCCGTTCTCCAGGAGAATGGGACCGCAATCTCGGACCCCGCGTCCGTGGCGGAATCCTTAGCGACCGCTTTTTCCGAATTCTCTAGCCGTGATGCTGCTCCGCCAGCATTCAATGCACGTCGTGATGTTGCGGAAGGCCGCCGGCTGGACTTTACCTCCAGAGGCGGAGAACCCTTCAACGACAAGTTTACTGTGAGTGAGTTGCGTTCCGCTCTCGCTTCGTGCGCGGACACCGCCCATGGTCCGGACGATGTCCCGTACGCCATGCTTCGACACCTGGGTGAGCGAGGCATGGCCTTTCTGTTAGATTTGTTCAACAGGATCTGGGTGGAAGGTCTTCTCCCAGACTCCTGGCGAATCGCTACTGTGCTCGCCTTTCGCAAGCCGGGGAGAGATCACTCTACTCCGACCGGTTTCCGCCCAATCTCTCTAACCTCTTGCGTGTGCAAGTTGATGGAGAAATTGGTAAATGTTAGATTAGCCTATTTCCTGGACAGCGGAGGCCATCTGTCTTCTGCACAGTGCGGCTTCCGTAAGTTCCACTCCACGTCGGATGCTCTGCTCCGACTGGAAAATGCCGTCTGCGAGGCTTTCCTTCGTAGACAGCACTACGCCACGGTGTTTTTTGATCTGGAGAAGGCCTATGATACCGCATGGCGATACGGTATCATGGAGACTCTCCACACGATGGGGGCGAGGGGACGCCTCCCAATGTTTATATCTGAATTTTTGCGAGATCGTCGATTCCGCGTACGGGTGGGGGGAGCCCTCTCCGGCCCAAAGGAGCAGGAAGAGGGTGTCCCGCAGGGAAGTGTCCTCAGTGTCACACTCTTTGCCCTGAGCATCAACGGCATCACCTCGGTGCTGCCGGAAGATGTTCTCGCTACGCTCTACGTGGACGACCTTTCGATCTCTTTTGGCGCGGCCCAGATGCCAACTCTGGAGCGTCGACTCCAACAGGCATTGAACCGCGTCTCTCACTATGCCGAAGCGCACAGGTTTCGGTTTTCTTTGGCCAAGACTAAGGTGGTGCACTTCTGCCGCCATCCACGGCTTCACCCCGACCCAGATTTGTTTCTTAATGGGGTGCGCCTGGATGTGGTTGAGTCGCACCGTTTCCTTGGTCTTGTATTCGACCGACGCCTCACCTGGGAAGCTCATATTCGCAGCCTTAGGGTCTCTTGTACCCGCGCCATGGACATTCTCCGTTCCGTGACGTTCAGCGCTTGGGGCGCTGATAGGGCTACCGCCTTACTTTTTTATCGATCCTTTGTTCGCTCGAAGCTCGACTACGGATGCGAGTTTTATGCATCCGCAGCCGAGCGTTTATTGCGGAAGGTGGATTCGATCCACCACACCGGCCTTCGCCTTGCGACCGGTGCCTTCCGCACTTCCCCCATTGAGAGCCTGTTGGTCGATGCTGGGGAGATGCCACTCGCTCTGCGCCGCGTGCAGTGCATCACTCGCCTGTACGCGCGAGCCCGGCGCCTCCCTCAGTCGCCAACAGCTCTCACTGCATCCGCAGCTGATCTCGATGGTGCCTATGCCGCCGAGAGACGCCAGTCATACCCTAAGCCCTTTGGGTTTAGGGCCAGGAAACTCCTTCGAGAGCTAGATATAGCTCTCGGGCCGGTGGCGCCCCTGGTTCTGCCCAGGACGCCACCCTGGAGGGTACCACATTTGGCTATTTGTCGCCACGCCTCTGCTCCCAAAGCTTGTACTGCGCCGGGAGTATTGCGTTCGACCTTTTTGGAGCACACATCGTGTCACGCTGGTACCGTGCCAGTGTATACGGATGGCTCCAAGTCCCAAGAGGGGGTCGGCTTCCACGCCGTATCCCCTCTGTTTGAAGTCAGCGGGGCTCTACCAGGCGCTGCGTCTGTCTTCACGGCCGAGCTGGTGGCAATACACCACTCGGTACGGGAGATTACGCGACGTGCCCGGTTCGGAGACCGGATTGTGATCTATAGCGACTCACAAAGCGCCCTGAGTGCTCTCGGGGCATTGGAATCTCCGCATCCCCTGGTTCGCGATATCCGTGACGCCACGGTTTTGGCGAGCCGGGCAGATGTCGAGATTATCTTCTGCTGGGTTCCTGGACATGTAGGAATTGCGGGGAATGAGCGCGCCGATGAGGGCGCCAAAGAGTCCGCGAGGACTCTGCGACCGGACCAGCGTTTCGCTCTTCCTCACACCGACTACATGGCAGGAATACGGGCAGCTCTTCGGACTGCTTGGCAAAGAAGATGGGAGACGGTGGAAGGGAACTTAAAGTTGCGTGCCATTGCGCCGCGACTGTTCCCATGGACCTATCCCCCAATGCCGCGGCGGCTTCAGGTTGCTTTCTGTCGTCTCCGAATCGGACACACTCGTGTGACGCATCGCTATCTGATGGAGCGCTCGCCTGCGCCCTATTGCAACGACTGCGTCGTCCCCCAGACTGTTCGGCACATTCTTGTCGAATGTCCCAGTCTGGGTGATCTTCGCGCACGACACCTGTCCCGGTACCGGGATGGGCGGGGTCGCTACCGCCTGTCCCTTGTTCTCGGGATGAGTGCGTGTACTTTGACTGGTGGACTTATTGACTTTTTGGGGGAGGCCGGCCTTCTCCCTTTTATTTAACGCGATTTAATTGTTGTTTTTGTAATTGTTTTGTTATTGCTTTGTTATTGTTATTGTTATTCCTTTTTATTGTTTTCTGTTTAATTTTTTAAAGTAGCCTAAATTAGGCTGTTTGTTTACGGCAACTTATGCCTTAGTCGGCAGTCGCCAGATAGCCCCTTAATAATAAAAATAATAATGCACACGGCATGATGTCTCCGTTCTTCTTTTCACTTTAGATACCTCCTTTCATGCAGTGGCTGTGCAGCTTCACCTGGATAGGAGGTATACTGTTATTTCTGCGTACATTCCACCGTCAGCTGACTTCAACGCGGGGGACTTCCTCCGCTTCGTGGCACGGTTGCCGAGGCCCTTTCTCTTGCTTGGAGACCTGAACGGTAGTCATCCTCTCTGGGGAGACTACTCAATAAATCCCAGGGGATAGATGAGGCCGTTGAGTTCTTCTCCGGCAACCTCATCCCGCCGCAGGCCTGACTACTATTCTCAGAACGTCTGGCCGTTTTTCACGCCGACCACTCCTGTGGTGGTCGCCCGAACGATTTCACTGTCGCTGAATTTCATCGGGCTAGGGCTAGGTTCCGGTATATTTCGAAGCACGCCCGCCGCTCTTCTTGGCGGGCATACGTGTCTTCACTCAACGGGAAGACTCCTCTGGCAGAGGTGTGGAGGCGAGTCAAAAGGATTTAGGGCAAGTTCTCGCAGGACCCCTCTCCTGTTCTCCAGGACAATGGGACCGCAATCTCGGACCCCGCGTCCGTGGCGGAATCCTTCGCGACCGCTTTCTCCGCATTCTCTAGCCGGGATGCTGCTCCGCCAGCATTCAATGCACGCCCTGAGCATCAACGTCATCACCTCAGTGCTGCCGGAAGATGTTCTCGCTACGCTCTACGTGGACGACCTTTCGATCTCCTTTGGCGCGGCCCAGATGCCAACTCTGGAGCGTCGACTCCAACAGGCATTGAACCGCGTCTCTCGCTATGCCGAATCGCACAGGTTTCGGTTTTCTTTGGCCAAGACTAAGGTGGTGCACTTCTGCCGCCACCCACGGCTCCACCCTGACCCAGACTTGTTTCTTAATGGGGTACGCCTGGAAGTGGTTGAATCGCACCGTTTCCTTGGTCTTGTATTTCACCGACGCCTCACCTGAGAGGCTCATATTCGCAGCCTTAGGGTCTCTTGTACCCGCCCCATGGATATTCTTCGTTCTGTGACGTTCAGGGCTTTGGGTGCTGAGAGGGCTACTGCCTTACTTTTTTATTGATCCTTTGTTCGTTCGAAGCTCGACTACGGATGCGAGTTTTATGCATCCGCAGCCGAACGTCTATTGCGGAAGGTGGTTTCGATCCACCACACCGGCCTTCCGCACTTCCCCCATTGAGAGCGTACTAGTCGCTGCTGGGTGAGATGCCACTCGCTTTACGCTGTGTACAGTGCATAATACGTTTCTACGCACGAGCCGAGCGCCTCCCTCAGTCGCCAACAGCTCTCACTGCATCCGCAGCTGATTTCGACGGCGCATATGCCGCCGAGAGACGCCAGTCATACCTTATGCCCTTTTGGTTTATGGCCAGGAAACTCCTTCGAGAGCTAGGTATTGCTCTCGGGCCGTTGGGCCCCCTGGTTCTGCCCAGAGGCCACCCTGGATGGTACCACATTTGGCTATTTGACGCCACACCTCTGCTCACAAAGCTTGTACAGCGCCGGGAGTATTGTGTTCGACCTTTTTGGAGCACACCTCGTGTCACGTTGGAAACGTGCCCGGTTCGGAGACCCAATTGTGATCTATAGCGACTCACAAAGCGCCCTGAGTGCTCTCAGGGCATTGGAATCTCCGCATCCCCTGGTTCGCGATATCCGTGACGCCACGGTTTTGGCTAGCCGGGCTGATGTCAAGATTATCTTCTGCTGGGTTCCTGGGCATGTATGAATTTCGGGGAATGAGCGCGCCGATGACGGCGCCAAAGAGTCCGCGAGGACTCTGCGACAGGACCAGCGTTTCGCTCTTCCTCACACCGACTACATAGCAGGAATACGGGCAGCTCTTCGGGCTGCTTGACAAAGAAGATGGGAGTCGGTCGACGGGAACTTAAAGTTGCGTTCCATTGCGCCGCGACTGTTCCTATGGACCTATCCCCCAATGCCGCGAAGGCTTCAGGTTTTCTTCTGTGGTTTCCGAATTGGGCACACTCGCGGGACGCACCGCCATTTGATGGAGCGCTCGCCTGCGCTCTACTGTGAAGACTGCGTTGTCCCCTAGACTGTTCAGCACATTCTTGTTGAATGTTCCAGTCTTGACGATCTTCGCTCACGTTACCTGTCCCGGTACCGGGATGGGCGGGGTCGCTACCGCCTTTATCTTGTACTCGGGACGAGTGCTTACACATTGACTGGTGAACTTGTAGACTTTTGGGGGGAGCCGCCCTTCTCCCTTTTATTTAACTAGTTTTTTTTTTCATTATAGGTCGCACGTTCCAACGTCGGGGACACCTCCCCCCCCGACGCAGTAGCTTGTCTCCTGCTCGTTGCCTTTTCCTTATTTTTATTTTTACTGTTGGGTTTTTTTTTTTTCTGTTTTTCAATCTTATTTTAAAGTAGCCTAGTACAATGCAGTTTTTACTACGGCGACTAATGCCCAAGTAGGCAGTCGCCAGATGAGCTCTTAACAAAAAAAAAAATCTCTTAAACTCACTTAAGGAATCCATATTTATTTCTTAGGCATTTTTCCTGGACGACAGCTGGCAAGAGAATGACCTCAACCTTCAGGAGATTTAATTGGAACGTGTTGTTAGTCAAATAATGCCGGTTCTCTCTACTAGCAACCCAACCTTTCAGATCAATTTGGGCACTTCATTTCTTTTATAGTAAATTGCTCATCTGCTAATGACTTTCGATTTTTTTCAGCAAATTTGCATAACGATTTTTGTTGTGTTTTTTTTTATAAATTTTACATTTATAATGCTAACCTAAAAAAAATTATATTGGTGCTAATTTCTATACCTGCTCGGTTCGAATTCTAATACCTGTTTGAGCTCTATTTAAATACATTTATGTCGCCAATTTCTAAAAAAATGCATTTGAACAAATTTCTATACCTGTTTGAGCTCGATTTAAATACATTTATGGCGCCAATTTCTAAAAATGTATTGGCGCGAATTTCTTCATGTTTAAGCTCGAATTTTAAATACATTTATGGCGCCAATTTCTAATTAACGTTTGGCGCCAATTTGTCTAATTTTCGAATATTTTGCGAGACCCGTTTCCTGCTAAACTTGGCATCGCTTGTCGCATTCATATTTATTCTCGGATCGTATTTTATAATATCGTTTTTATTAATGTTTTTTTTCTCGTTCTTTAATTATCGAAGCGTCCATGAACAGTATGAAATGGAGCTCACATTCACTGAAGTGTCTCCTGACTTTGGTTTGCAGTCGCCAGTCTTGGACGCTCAAATGCGTCCGTGGGACTTAACGAAACCTGGCCTGGGTTCACTCGCCACTACCTGGGGTAAACTACGTAGGTGACAGATCCCCCTTTATTTGAGTGGCTGTATGGTAGTTACCAGTCTTCCGTTTCCCCTCAAGTTGAGGGAGTATCCTGGCTCCCAATGAGGCCCATCTTCCTGAAACATTTGGGAATGAATAGCGAAGCCAACAAGGGGAGGAGGCGTGCCTCTCGGGCTTCAACGCGAGCAGGAGAATCTGCGGATGTATCTGGCGTTCATGCCCTCGTTGGTTTTCGCTTTAATTCCGAGAAACCTCCTCAATTTGTGCCGATTACCTAGTTACCACCTGATCACTTTTAATTACTCGCCCGTCGTCTGGCGCTCCGGGGGAAAGTGGGAGGGGGGGGGGCGTTGATCGTCGACGTGCAGGCGCGAACAATGGCGTCGCGTGGGAGGGCTCACCCACGGTCGCGTCTGGCCCTGGCCGTGTCCCCCTCCCCCTTCGCTGGCCCTCCCTCGGCTAAGATCACCCGGACACCGATTCGGGATTGTAGCTCTAACGAGGCAGTAATTTTGTTTATCCTGGCGAACGTCTTCGAGTCAAAATGATTCGACCGCGTTTCGCTCGCTTTCGTCTCTCGCTCGTCCCCCACAAAGTTTCGTTCGGACGACCCGCCGTTCGTGTCTGGGTCAGATGGGTGAAGGGAGTGGATTCGAACCCGGACCCTGGGATACTTGGGGTAGGGATCACGGGGTTAAGGAACGAACGAGGCTTCCCAAGCATTATTTTGTTATATTTCATTATTATTATTAAAATGAAAAAAAGTAACGAGGGAGCATCTCCGCTAGGGAGGGAGATTGGTGAAGTTGGTAGAAGTGGGAATGTATGGAAGCCGCGGGGTCTGGGTTGTCGAAAGTTGAAAAGAGGCGGCCATAACAAGAGCTTATTGGATAGGCGTTTGGATTTCTGACATCGAGGCGCGGGTTCTAGCCCAGCGAACGCGGACACTAAAACTTTCAATCAGCCTCACGGGATGGTCGCCCATTGGCGCATACGCTGGTTCTTACACCCGAGGGGGTTAGTAGCTCATACGCATCGAAATTAATATAGCCAATCATAACTCCGCTATCATTCATCTTCCCGTCTTCACAACGCAAAATACCCACTATTCTTTGTTCTCGAACCCTGTCGATGGAATACTTCCCAGGGCGCTCACTACTTTCTTTTCGGATATCTTTTTACTCACTTTCTGCGTCATACGGCCTCGTTGCTATTGCTTTCTCTGCGTCATACGGCCTCGTTGCTATTGCTTTTTCTGCGTCATACGGCCTCGTCGCTATTGTGCTTTAGATTTTCTCTGTCGTCTCCGAATCGTCACACTCGCGGGACTCACCGCCATTTGATAAGCGCCTTAGTGCGACTACTGCGTTGTCCCCCAGACTGTTCGGTGCATTCTTGTCGAATGTCCCAGTCTGGGTGACCGGGACGAGCGGGATCGCTACCGCTTGTTCCTAGCACTCGGGATGGGTTCGTGCACACAAACTTGTGGACTGTCTTTTTGGAGGAGTTTGGCCTCCTCCGTTTTCTTTGACTGTCTTTGTTGTAAGGTGGCATGTTCCAGCGCCGGAGGAAGCGGGCCTACCCCCGACGCTGGAGTGTGTTTCCTTCTTCCTGCTTCTGTTTTATGTTTGTCTTAGGTTTTTATTGATTTGTTTTGTTTTGTAATGTCTATTATTAGGTTGTAAAATAAAAAAATAATTAGGGCTACTTATGCCTTTGATAGGAGTTGCCAGTGGGGCGCTATTAAAATAAGCCATAAAATTCGATTAAAAAAATTTGATCTTTTTCGGAACAGGTCCGGCAGCAAATTAGGCGTTCGAGGCTTCGCGAGGTTAAGTTAGGCAATGGTTAGGTATGGTTAGGTGTTTAGGTTTTGTTGGTTAGGACTCGTATGGTTAGGTATGTTTAGGTTAGGATAGCTATGTCTAGGTTAGGTTAGATTATGGTTCAGCGATGATTAGGTTATGTTAGGTGAGATTAGGACTTTGCAAAAATGGCTCTATTATGGAACTTTCATTAGCATCTTCACGTTGCCGTTGGCGCTGTAGCAAACGTGGATGCAATTTCAATGTTGGATTGCGGAAAGATGCTTGGTTAGAAGAATCAAAATTATGCTTTGATACTATCGTTTATTTCATTCATACATGATCAAAGGGTTGACTCCTACTGTTTCTTGTGTTAAACAGCTTAAAATGTCGAACAGAAGCCATAACTGATTGGAAAATGTTTTTGCGAGAAGTTTGCGACGGTTATTTGCTCCCAAACCTAACTTAACCTAATCCATAACCTAACCTAACCTACAGACTGTACTTACACTACGAGCCTCGAACGCCAAACCTAACCTTTAACCTCTTGATAGCCTGGAACTCTAATTCGCTGCCGGGCCTGTTCCGAAGAAGACCCCAAACTTGTTTAATGCAGCATTGCTTACAGTATTTAAGGCTCTCAAAGATGCTCTCGTTGTCCATACGAGATTTTGAATGTTAATTTGAGAATATTTTTTTCCCAGTCTACCATTCATCCTTCGACTCTTCTCGAGGCGCTAAACGCGTATTATTGCGTCATCAGGTGGGACGAGACTTGCCCTATTTATTTCGATAATCCATAATGTATTTAGGATTTATGCTTGTAAAAACAAACCAAATTTCCACACTTTGTTTGTTAAGGTTGGTTCTTTAATCATTGGCAGACCGCCAGACGCGATTGGCTCCTCATTCATACCCGGGGATGACATCTACAACCGCTGATTTGTGTGTTTGCAGGTTCTTCATCGTTTTGGCCGTTCATGATTGCCTTGAACTGTGTTCATTCGAGTAAACTTGGGAGGTTTGGTTAAATATTCCGCCCTTGTCTAGCATTCAGGAGAAACACTAGCCTATATAAGGATAGGGGAGGGGTCTTCGTTCACACTTTTCTTCCATTATTTTATGTTGTTTTGTTTTTTGTTTAGTGATAAATGAAGATTCAACGTTTTGAGCTTCTCCTGGCTTAGGCTACGTACCTCCTTACCTGTTCCTGGCGACCTATGACGTCATGCAAATTCAATGACGTAATTCGCGTTTCAGCGATTCCTTTGTTCCTCTTTGAAATGATGGCGTCTGTACTACATTTGCGAATCGAAAATATATATTTTTAATCTTTTAAGTTCATTGGGGCATGAATAATCTCGCCCCCCCCCAAAGGTCTTAGATCTCCCCCCCTCCCCCTCCTTGAGATTTAGTCTGCAAATGCATCAATGGTAGGAGGATATTTCCCCGTTCCCCGCACGAATGCTTGCTTACACACGGGACAAACAGATGTCGCGGAAAGAAGGGAAAAACAGTGGACAAATTTGATCGAATTGGTGAAATAATTTGGAATATAACATTTCCCTCCCTGATGTAGCCATTTTAACATCATCTCCTTATGTTTTTGCAATTTAACGCCACTGTTTTCGCATTTTTTTTACAATCCTCCCCCTCATATTTTCGCAATTCAAATCCTCCCCCCCCCTCAAGTTTTCGCACTTCAACATCCTCCCCCTTACGTTTTGGCAATTCAAATCCTTCCCCTCATGTTCTGCCAATCTAACATCCTACCCCGTAGGTTTTAGCAATTCAACACCTTCCCCCTTACGTTTTCGCAATTCAACATCCCTTCTAGGGGCGTTTTGAATGCCTGTTAAATTGTTCCAATAATCCGTTTGAAGGATGGTTTCGCATTTGCCTGCAAGTAAATAACTTTGGGTAACATAAATACACGAATTCTCAAGTCTCGTTAAACATCGTTGGACGCGTAATGACAAGAGACAGAATTTGTTTTCTTTCAAGACCTTAATATTTACTTATCTCTTCTGTATTTCCCGGGGTTTTTTTTTCCTTTATCCGCCCGCCAGGACGGATTCGTCCACTTCGAACGCACGAAGGGATTTGAGTATTTGCTTCTATGTGGTGGGAGGGTAGGATGGTTTCGGGCTTTCTGACTCCCGAAAACAAACTACTTTTCCCCATTCTTTATAATCATACAGTTCTAAAACACAAACCCCTCCACATCTCCCGGTCTGTGATTGCACAATATTTGACCCTTTGTGTTTGGGGGGTTCAACCCCCTTCTGTCGTTACCGAAAACTCCCTTTAAACACCATTTTTTTATGTGCTATAATGGATAGGGTGGTGTTTTTTTTTTTACTTTACGATTATCAAACTGAAAGCTTCTCGCTGGCTGCCAGGCGTAAGAAAGTCCCCCCAAAATCTCGTGTTTAACGCATAATCCTAAATTCGCCAAATAATGGCCGAGATATCGCCGGAAGTTTTCCATAACTCTGTAATCTAAACACGAGATATTTCGGGATCTGCGAAGAGGTTATAGTGACGCCATTTGGTGTCAAAAGTGGTAATAAATATTTAGAATTTTGCCTCTTTATCGTTTTTTTTTTTTGGGGGGGGGTCTCAAGAAATTGTTTTTAGAAGACAAAATGTTTCATGTTTAAATTGCTCCAAATTCGATGAAAACTGTTTAAAAATAACTAGCAATGCGGACGGACGCCTTTTATAAGTTCTAGTAACGCCTAAGCCCTTTTTAAGCTATAGTAATGGCAAGGCCTTTTTAAAATTTAATGCCTTGACCCTTTAAAATGTAATGCCTAGGCCATTTTAAAATGTAATTACTAGGCCCTTTAAAATGTGATGCCTAGGCCTTTTTAAAATGTATTGGTTTTGTCCTTTTAAAATGTAATGCCTAGACAGCAAGTGAAACACACACAGTATATATATATATATATATATATATATATATATATATATATATATATATATATATATATATATATATATATATATATATATATATATATAGATCCATTAAACCACATTGAAAGAGAAAACGGAATAATTTTTCCTTGCAGTAATATTTTTATTACTTTTTTTCGAAAAAATCCGTGCAGGAAGCGATTCGAACCAGGAAAGGTAATAAAAATATTACTGCAAGGAAAAATTATTCCGTTTTCTCTTTCAATGTGGTTTAATGGATTCATTTTCATCACTCTCTCGTGCTACTTTGAGATATATATATATATATATATATATATATATATATATATATATATATATATATATATATATATATATATATATATATATATATATATATATATATATATATTACTTTATGAATAAAATTAAAGGGAGTAGTGGCACATAAGAGTGGAAAACATACCAATATTTTATATTAGTTGACAAAAATCGGTTAAGGCGATTTGTGACTAAAAAACATTCCCTCGCTGGATTCTCCCATACTACATTTGATCTTGGGGCTCTTAGGGCCTTTCTGATGTCTAATCTTAGACGACACTCGTAAATGTTGAGGATAATATCATAAAATATCTTAGAAACTTAGGGAAAGTCCATAAAAAAGTCCCCTGAGCCATTTCTGGGCAGAACTGCCTTTTCTTTCAGTCTTCTCAAGTTCCAGCGCGCCCACTATGTCGTGATTTAGGGTTACGAGGAAATAATAATAACAACCCCAAGGCAGGAGCCGTTGTCATCTCAGAATAAAGCAAACGCCAAGATCGATCCAGCGAAGTTCCCAACGCAATAGGAAATCTGGGCTCCGATTTTCTGGTACCTCTTTTGTTGCAAGCACGAGTCGGCGGAGCGTTTTCGCGCTCATGACGAAACCCAAGGCGTTGCCTCCTCAGAATGCAGAAAAGGACAAAACCGAGCTACACTTTCTGTCATAGGTAAACGATGTCGTCTAGATAAAGAAGCTAACTGCCCCAAGTCCTGGTCTGTCCGAATGTTCCATTTGGCTTTCCAAGGGCCTTTGCCCCATCCCCCTTTTTTGCCTTTCAATAGCGCAGTTCGCGTGGCAATTACTGCCATATAATCATAAAAGGAAGTTAAAACTTTATTTGTTGAAAATTCCTCAGAAGGTCATTTTCCTTTGTTAACGGTCTAACAAAGAGAGCGGCTCTCGAAGTGAATTTGTTGGAATGTAGAGAATGTTGAGCTGGAGTCATGCTGAAAAGCCCCGCAGCGGTATTGGGATTATGCACATTGTCTATGTTAATGTATCCACCATTTATTTTGATTGT
This sequence comes from Ceratothoa steindachneri, assembly GCA_963969495.1. NCBI lineage: Eukaryota > Metazoa > Arthropoda > Malacostraca > Isopoda > Cymothoidae > Ceratothoa > Ceratothoa steindachneri. The sequence continues at coordinate 66,691,482 of OZ018333.1, read as the reverse complement.
TTTGGCAGCTCTTCTGCTTCCGGCCATGTAACGGGAAATTAAAAAAAAAGATTATCGACCGCGCTTATCTCAATTGTCCCCATTCTTTTATAAGTGCTATCGACCTCCCTTAATTTAACACCCCTTATTCTTTATTGGCAATATACGGCTAAGAACTGTACTGTAAATACTCTTAACTTAAGTAGGAGGTGAGGGAAGGGGGGGGGGAGTCGTTAAGCCTTCTATTGTTGACAGATTTCCCCGAAACACCGGATAGTTGTTTTCATTTAGTCTCCGTTAAAAAAAGACCATCCTTTCCCGCACAGTCTGGAGTAAGGGGGATCTCCGACAGGAACTTTGTGGGGAATTGAAAGCTTCTTGAAATAATGAAATGGGGTTAAGTGAAAATGATTGGAAGTTACGGAGCTATTGTTCATTTATTTAAAACTACTTTAAAAAGAATTGATGTTTATATTAGTGGCATTAGTTCAGGGGTGAGAAAACCCTCGCCCACGGCCCAATTTTCATCGCTCCCTGAAGGATATATTTGTATGCACAAATTTTTTAATACTGAAATTTAAATAATATTTCTATGGCCAATTTCCGTGGTGGCAGTCAATAAAAATGTTGCTTATTATTTTTTAGATAGTAATGTATTAGTCTATCGCACCAAGATAGTAATGCATGAGTCTATCGCACCAAGATAGTAATGCATGAGTCTATCGCACCAAGATAGTAATGCATGAGTCTATCGCACCATAGTAATGCATGCGTCTATCGCACCAAGATAGTAATGCATGAGTCTATCGCACCAAAATAGTAATGCATGAGTCTATTGCACCATAGTAATGCATGAGTCTATCGCACCAAGATAGTAATGCATGACTATCGCGCCAAGATAGTAATGCATGAGTCTATCGCACCATAGTAATGCATGAGTCTATCGCACCAAGATAGTAATGCATGAGTCTATCGCACCAAGATAGTAATGCATGACTATCGCACCAAGATAGTAATGCATGAGTCTATCGCACCATAATGCATGAGTATCGCACCAAGATAGTAATGCATGAGTCTATCGCACCAAGATAGTAATGCATGAGTCTATCGCACCATAGTAATGCATGAGTATCGCACCAAGATAGTAATGCATGAGTCTATCGCACCAAGATAGTAATAAGAACATAAGAAAAGAAGGAGACTGCAAAAGACCATTCATGGCCTACAATTGGCAGCTCCTGTTCCAGTCAACATACAAAAGATTTCTTACCAGAGAAAAGTCATCAACATTGTCACCCTTTACAGGAGTTTGTCAGATCTAATCTACAATATACATAAAATGCATCCAGAGGATTATGTCCATTCATGCAACCGCAAAATATAATCTCCCCACTCCTTAGAAAATATATACATAAAAAAAAGTCAGTCCCATCTAGCAGCTTCATCCATATATTTATCTAATTTATTCTTAAAACTACCCAGAGAGGAGGCTTCTATCACATGTCTAGTGAGCCTATTCCATTCATCTACCACACGATTTGTAAACCAATTCCTCCCAATCTCCTTCCTAAACCTATACTTATCAAGCTTAAACCCATTGCTACGTGTCATGTCATGTTCACTTAGTATAAGAACCTTACCTAGATCCCCTTTATTATATCCTTTTACCCATTTGAAGACTTCAATCAATTCCCGGCTGACTCTTCTCCTTTCCAATGTATGTAGATTTAGTTTTCTGAGCCTTTCACCATAAGGCTCATCTTTGTCATCTGTCTCTGCACAGACTCAAGCAAATCAATATCCTTCCTATAATATGGTGACCAAAATTGTACTGCATAGTTTAGATGAGGCCTAACTAGCGCCAGATACAGTTTTAGAATGACTTCAGCACTCTAATTGCTTACACTCCTCCTAATGAATCCCAATATCCTATTAGCTTTATTCTTAGCATTTAGGCATTGCTTTCTAGGACGAAGGTCTGAACTTACCAAAATACCCAAGTCCCTCTCACAATCGGTCCTCCCTAAAATTCTCCCATTTAATTTATAACTATTCAGTGGATTATTTCTACCTATACTAAGTACACTACATTTGTCTATGTTAAACTTCATTTGCCATTTCTCGGCCCAATTGGACAGAATGGTCAATTCCTCCTGCATTACAACAACATCAGAATCAGCCCTAATGGCCCTACCTAGCTTAGTATCATCAGCAAATTTACTCAGGTCACTACTTATACCTATGTCAAGATCATTAATATAAATTAAGAATAGCAAGGGACCCAAAACAGATCCTTGCGGAACTCCACTGCTAACACACCCCCACTCAGATTTAACTCCATCTATACTAACTCTTTGCTGTCTGTCACCAAGCCATGACTGAATCCACCTAAATATACTGCCATCGATCCCGTGTGCTTTAACTTTGCTCAGAAGTCGTAAGTGTGGCACTCGATCAAAAGCCTTACTAAAGTCCAAGTATAAAATATCATAGTTTTCATCATTATCTGCTGCTTTATACACCTTACTATAAAAAGACAGCAAATTAGTCAGACAGGATTTACCCTTACTAAAGCCATGCTGTGATTCTTTTATCAACTTATGCTTATCCAAGTGATCTCTAATATTCCTTGCTATAATAGATTCCATCATTTTCCCTACCACTGATGTCAAACTTACTGGTCTGTAATTAGACATATTTGTTTTATCCCCTTTCTTAAATATAGGTATCACATTGGCTTTCTTCCATGCCACTGGCACAATGCCACTCTCCAATGATTTTCTAAAGATGCATGCTAGGGGCTCACTTAACACATCCTTACATTCTTTCAAAATTCTAGGAAAGACCTCATCAGGAAATAAATTGGAACCGCATTTACAAAGAGGCATATTTTATTTATCGCCCACCGACATCTTTCTTTAGAAATTTTAGCCCCCGACGCAAAAAAGAGTTTCCCCACCCCTGCATTAGTCAAACCTTAAAACAAAGTCAACATACCTAAGTCGCGTGCCCTTAATTATTCTGATTTATGACCTCACGACCTTTAAAACTATCAACAAGTTTGGCAATCCTACACATAGTTAGTTTTCTTTTAATAATCCCCGGACTAACCTTGGGAGGACCTTTGTAATTCTATCATTCGAAAGAAAATATAAAACAACAAAAGAGTTTCAAATTTCGTTAGAATCGGCCGAATAGTTACGATGTTATTGTCAAATAATTCCCGGACTAACCTTGGGAGGACCTTGGCAATTATACCATTCGAAAGAGAATGTAAAGCAACATATGGGTTTCAAATTTCGTTAGAATCATCCGAATAGTTACGATGTTATTGCCAAATAATTCCAGGACTAACCTAGGGAGGACCTTGGAAATTATATCATTGGATAGAAAATGTAAAACAACATAAGGGTTTCAAATTTCGTTAGAGTCGGCCGAATAGTTACGATTTTATTGCAAAAAAAACATTGAAAAGTAAAATGGTTACCACCCGCCCGACGACCTACGAACCGGCATAGTTTTTGCGACTAAAAAAAAAATATCTGCAATGTACTCAGCTATGGAATGAGGTTACTATAGCAATATGGTTAGCTTCTCGAGACTGTCGCTATTGGAGACAGTCACTCGCTCGGCGTGGATGAAGAGCGTCCCCCACAGGCGTGTCCCGATACAGCGTCGAGGAGGCAAAACCAGTTGCTATCGCAACCTCATTGAAGGTGAAAAACGGGTATACTTTTTTTCCATTTTGATTTCACTTGTTGACAATTTAGATGGTATTTCTTTTTAGTTTTTGTTAATGATGAATACCATAAATAGATTGAAATATTTATTTTTTAATCTTCATTTGGGTGTAATATTGAATTTAGTGTGAATTCTTAATAACCTCTGATTGGGTCATTGGCAGTCGGAATATATTTTGGCCAGACGTGATAAAAGCGGGAAATAAATTATATATATATATATATATATATATATATATATATATATATATATATATATATATATATATATATATATATATATATATATATATATATATATATATATATATATATATATATATACAGTAAACCCTCGATATGACGGACTATATGGGGCGGGGGGTCGTTCGTTAAAGCTGAAAGTTCGTTAAACCCAATGGGCGTTAAAAGCAATGGAAATGACGAACTAAGTTCGTTATTGATCTGTAATACGTATGAAATTACTAAGAAAGTTAAGTGGATTACACAACATAGTATGGATACGAACCTTGCACTGTAGGAGACATGTGACACACCAACACTCACTCAGGCTGGTCGTAACGCTTGCCTGTTAAACCCGATGGAGTTCGGCCAGGAAATTCGGTTCGTTATATCCGAAATTTGTTATAGTGAGGTTGGTTATATTGAGGGGTTAATATATATATATATATATATATATATATATATATATATATATATATATATATATATATATATATATATATATATATATATATATATATATAAAGGCTTATTGAATATAGGAAGTGACAGGATCTCACTTGCCTGGATGACGTTTGGCCTATTTGGTTAGTCACTCGCTTGGAATTATGCGGTTACCATAGTGATCGTAACCCAACCATCACAGGATCGGGTATGCCTTGTGACGCTTGGCCTATTTGGATAGCAACGGTTGCCTGCTTTCACGTCATCAACCGTAAATACAGCTCGACCGCGCGTATAATATAACTAATAAGTCGATACAAAAAAACGTACCACGTAAAACCACGTATTCCCCCCCCCAACCATGAGCGCCCCCTCACCTAGTCTAGTCCCAAGTGGTTCTGCTTTTCATTATGAAACTGCTTCACGTGGGGGACACGTTGCACTACCCCCACCCCCTAATAGGAATGTATAATCTAGAAGTGAAATAAATAACGGGTTGGTAAGCTACAGGGTGATTCAAAAGTTTCTCTAGGATACAAGGTAGTACGAAAAGGTTTCCCAGGTGTCACGTAGAAGACCTGGTAATGATTAAAACCACATCCGCGGACGTAAAGAGGATAGCATGGGTGTGGAGATGATCAAATTTGAAAGGGTGAAGCGTTGGCGTGAGGCGAAATTTGAATGAAGTAGTTGTGAAAGTGGGATTTGGCCCCACTTTAACCGAAAGGGTTTCGAGATAGCCACCCATGCCTTTGTTACATCGAGGCTTGATTACTGTCTCTCTCTTTCAATTCCTCCCATCGCTTCTAACACTACTTTCGCCCACTTCAACTTGTCGAGAACATCACGACTCGAGTTCTTCTCCGTCGAGGGCGGTTCTCTCGTGCTACACCCCTGCTCCGTCAACTGCACTTGGTGTCCATTAAATTTCGAATAAAGTCCTCACATTTAAAATACTAAACATCGGCACTCCCTTTTACCTGTCCTCAATACTGGTTGTGTCTAGACGATAAAGCGTTCTTGATTCTGGAAGGGCCTTCTTATTTTTGGTCCCTCGCACTTGTCTCTGCTGCAGGGGTAATCGTGCTTTCTCTGTAGTTGCTCCCAAGCTGTGGGATGGTCTACCTCCTGGCATACGCTCCTCTCCCTCTCCCGGTGCTTCCAAGCGGGCTCTGAAACAATACCTTTTCCGTCAGGCCGTTTCGTAGTCGATGGAGGGGCGCACCGCGAAGGCTTCAAGGTCTCGAAGTGCGCCATATAAAACCTGTATCATTATTATTATGGTCATGGAAGGAGAATGGGTGTGAGAGAGACTTACGAAGAGAATATACGACAATATCAGTGTTGCGCGAAAGGCTGGAAGACTAAGTAAAAGGTGGTTTGATAGTATGAATGTGTGTTTAAGAAAGGGTATTGTGGTATGGCGGGAAGTGCCTGGGTCCTTCTGCCCAAGGAACACAGTGATGAGTGAAAGATAGATGAGGTGGTGGATGTTTTTAATAGAGGGCAAATTAAGATCCTTTATGTGGGGGGAACATGGAGAATTCATACCAGATGCTCGCGTTTGTGAGACGAACATGAAGGGAAAACCCGGACTGTCCGATATATATATATATATATATATATATATATATATATATATATATATATATATATATATATATATATATAAATATATACTATTATTTTCTAAACGGTTCGAAAGATGCCACCAAAAGTTGTCATAATTTACACTATTTTAGTACTGGCAATTACGTTTTCACAATCGCGAGTTTAGCCACATGGAACATGACACGTACAAGTGTTGCATCGGCCAAGAAGATGCATGTACACACAGTTTTAACGCGTACACATACATTATATATTCATTACTATCGAAAATAATATGTCTACATGCACAAAATTCATTACCTAATCGCCTTCACACAAAATCATGCAGAGAACCAGCGCCAAAATCACTACAATTGGGCTATAAATTTAATTTGATGTCGCCCAAATGTCTGGCTCTGTAGCCCAATTGGTTATTTTCCTTGTGAACTCAGACGGGGGGTAATTCAGCTATTTGAGTGGGATGACTGTTAAAAGTCGGGGAGTTGAGTCGACCGTGGTGGAATATTTGTATTTTATAGGTGAGGAATCTATGGTTTATTTGTGTTCCCTACCGAGCGTAAAGGGGGCTAGATTATTTTAAGCTCTTTCTTGATATAAATCCGTACGCGGGGGAAAACGAAACGCTGAATATATTAATAAATAATTGAGAAGCTAGTAATAAAAAGAGTCCCGTCTGAACACACACACAAAAAAAATCACAAACTGGCAACTGAGCGAAAACAAAGCCACGAAGTAATACTTGCGATCAAGTTCGCACTCCCCTCCCCTCAAATTCCCACCCCGTCTCTTCCCCCCCTACCCGGGTTCTGTTCCATGGGCGATAAATCCGGGAGTTTTATTCCAATCCGGGCTGTAAATTGCCCCTTCCGTATGCAATACTATCCCGGTGTTCTTTTTTTTTTCTTAATGTCTGGATGTGTCGCCAATCCATTAAAGGTGGGGGATGGGGTATGCAGTTTCTTTGATATTTATGATCCCCCTCCCGTCTTCAGTAGGGGCCCTTCACCCGAACACGCGAGTTGTGGGGGTACTGTGAAGGGGGGGCGCCCCTTGTTTAATGGATAATGATATAAAACATTTAGACATTTTTAAAGTGGGGGGAGGGATTGTAGTATTCACTCCCTCCGGGTTTGGCTCCGCTTAGGGGGTGTATTGTTTACGCATTTTAACTCCATTAACTTCATTCAGTTCACTCCCCGTTGGGGTGTGTCAGGTGTAACGTACTGGCATTAGGCCCAAGGGGAATTGTGTGCCTTTCCAGCCCCAACAGCTGCAGTTGTATGCCTTTCTGGCTTCAATACCTGAAGGGGATTGGGCGTTATATCTTTCATACATTTTCACTTTTTTCATCTCCACCACTTTCTTTTACATATCTTTATTTGTTCACATATTCCGCGGGATTTCCTCTTTTGATTTTTTTAATTCTTTTTTTTAAGTAACAACTTTACAAATCTCTCCACCTCGTCTCGTAGTTTGTTTTTTAGTAATAAACAAATTAACAAATGGATAAAATAAAACCATTGATTCAAAAGTCTGTACCCCCCCCCCATGCTATTTTTTGAGGTTATAGCAATGAGTAGCCGGCGGTACACAATCCCGTGTACTACCCCGCCAAAAGAGAAAGGGATCCTGTGTACTACCCCGCTAAAGAAAAACGATCGCGTGTACTATCCCACCACAAGGGAAAACGATCCCGTGTACTACCCCTCCAAATGTGAAAATGATCCCGTGTACTACCCCTCCAAATGTGAAAATGATCCCGTGTACTACCCCTCCAAATGTGAAAATGATCCCGTGTACTACCCCTCCAAATGTGAAAATGATCCCGTGTACTACCCCGCCACAAGGGAAAAGGATCCCTGTACTACCCCGCCCAAAGGGAATACGATCCCTTGTACTACCCTGCAAATGTGAAAACGATCCCTTGTACTACCCCGCAAATGTGAAAACGATCCCTTGTACTACCCCGACCAAAGGGAATACGATCCCATGTACTACCCCGCCTAAAGGGAAAACTATCCCCCTCCCCACCCCAATGTCAAAATGATGGTGTGTACTACCCCACCACAAGGGAAAACGATCCCGTGTACTACCCCCGCCAAATGTAAAAATGATACCTTTAAAAGTTTAATGGAAAATTTGAGATTGATGAGTATCACCTATTTTTTTTTTTTTTTATTGATACATTGAGACATAGAGTTGACAAGGTAACTGTCATTTCTTCATTTACTCTCTGCAATCTTTCTCTTTTCTTTTTTTTTCTGTTGAACAATGCAGAGAAGAAAGTTTCAAAATAGTGTCGTTAAATTTGTTTAGAAATGTTTGAAATATATTCTTGGGTCATTTTAAAAAAGACTTCTTGATTGCTTCCGCGGCACCAAAAGTCGGCTCCCGCCGCGCCCCCCCCCTTGAAAACCAAGGATTGAAAGAAAGAATCACAAATTGGCAACCGATGCTTGGATGAAGAGCGTCCCTCATGACTGCACGGTGCACTGGTGAAAGTGGCTACTACATTGCTAGACTAACCGCATACCATCACTACCTACCCTACAGTTTACTAGTGTTCTTTCAGGGCTAATATGATTTTGCCCTCCAAATAATAATAGTTTTTTTTTATTTTGTTTTACCACCCGATTTGAACCCTTTTTTAAAAAGTCCTCTCAGTGGGGAACCGTGGTTTAATGTGGGTTCGAATCACCGGGTCGCCGCGGCATATGGGAGCCACCCAAGAAGCCACCCGAAGTGGAACCCCATTCGACGACCACTCACATCCGATGTGGCTTAGCTTCGCTAATTCGGTTATTTGTAATAGTATTTTTTATTTTTTTTTGCGTCCATTGAAATGTGAATGGAACGAAGCGATTCGGTGGTAAAAAAAAGGACAATGACTAGCACGAGCGGCCGGTCCTCGCTGGGGATAAGGGTGAGGAAACATCCGGCATTTTGGAATCTATCGTGGCTCATGGGACAGCCACCTTTGCCACTGAGAACCCCTTAGAAGGAAAGAGGGGTCCGTGTGTGCGGGAGGAAAGAATTAAAAGATATAATTGAATATTTGCGTGATTACGTGAACGTGTGTAGCTGCGCACAATCGACAGCGCCTGTCGATTGACGGGAGTTCCCTACCGGCATCGAAATTTGTGTACCCCTTCCTCTCCTCGTCGGTATAGAGGCGTGGAAATCCAATTCTCATTAGCGCATGGAGTGGGGGTGGGGAGGATTCTAATTGGTTTTAAGTATTTAGCGCATGGGGTGAGGGTTGGTGGGGGCGACAACTCTAGGGTTACAGCGAAGTTAAGCCACATCGGGTGTGTTGAGTCTCCGGATGGAGTCAGATTCCCGTCGCCTTCCCAGTGGTTGCCATACGCTGTAGATTCCCGTGGGTGGATCTCGCGTTGATCAATAGTTTTCAAATGAGGATTAATAGGTGGAGACACCTGTGGTTCGAAGCCCACTTTAATCCCCCGGCACCCTGTGCTCGCTTTTCGCAAACCGGAGTGAGATTATTCTATCCCGGCCGCTTTTCTCCCAAGCTTTCCAACCCCTTCCGTGTGAAAGTTTGTCTATTGCGCCTACGGGTGGTGGGGGCGGCTCTCTGGCACAATGTAGCAGGAAGAGGGTGTCTCGTAGGGAATTGCCTTGAACATCAACGGCATCACCTCGGTGCTGCCGGAAGATGTTCTCGCTACGCTCTACGTGGACGACCGTTCGATCTCTTTTGGCGCGGCCGAGATGCCAACTCTGGAGCGTCGACTCCAACAGGCATTGAACCGCGTCTCTCACTATGCCGAAGCGCACAGGTTTCGGTTTTCTTTGGCCAAAACTAAGGTGGTGCACTTCTGCCGCCATCCACGGCTTCACCCCAAACCAGATTTGTTTCTTAATGGGGTACGCCTGGAAGTGGTTGAATCGCACCGTTACCTTGGTCTTGTATTTGACCGACGCCTCACCTGGGAGGCTCATATTCGCAGCTTTAGGGTCTCTTGTACCCGCGCCATGGATATTCTCCGTTCCGTGACGTTCAGCGCTTGGGCACTGATAGGGCTACTGCCCTACTTTTTTATTGATCCTTTGTTCGCTCGAAGCTTGACTTCGGATGCGAGTTTTATGCCGAGCATGTATTGCGGAAGGTGGACTCGATCCACCACACCGGCCTTCGCCTGGCGATCGGCGCCTTCCGCACTTCCCGCATTGAGAGCTAACTTGTCGATGCTGGGGGGATGCCACTCGCTCTGCGCCGCGTGCAGTGCATCACTCGCCTGTACGCGCGAGCACGGCGCCTCCCTGAGTCAGTCACCAACGGCTCCCAATGCATCTGCAGTTGATCTCGACGCTGCCTATGCCGCCGAGAGACGCCAGTCATACCCTAAACCCTTTGGGTTTAGAGCTAGGAAACTCCTTCTGGAGCTCGGTATAGCTCTCGGGCCAGCGGCGCCCCTGATTCTGCCCAGGACGCCACCCTGGAGGGTACCACCTTTGACCATTTGTCGCCACGACTCTGCTCCCAAGGCTTCTACAGCGCCGGGAGTATTGCGTTTGACCTTTTGGGAGCACACTTCGTGTCACGCTGGAACCGTGCCAGTGTATACGGACAGCTCCAAGTCGCAAGAGGGGGTCGGCTTCCATGCCGTATCCCCTCTGAGGTCAGCGGGGCTCTGCCAGGCACTGCTTCTGTCTTGACAGCCGTGATTGTTGCAATATCCCGCTCGGTACCGGAGATAACGCGACGTGCCCGGTTCGAAGACCGGATTGGGATTTATAGACACTCGCAAAGTGCCCTGAGTACTGTCGGGGCATTGGAATCTCCGCATTCCCTTTTCGCGCTATGCGTGACACCACATTTCCTGCAAGCCGGTAGATGTCGAGATTGTCTTCTGCTGGGTTCCTGGACATTTGAGAATTGCGGAGAATGAGGGCGCCAAAGAGTCCGCGAGGACTCGGCGATCAGACCAGCGTTTCTTTCTTCCTCACACCGACTACATTGGAGGAAAATCGGGCTGCTTGACAAATAAGATGGGAGACTGCTTCGGAGAACTTAAAGTTGCTTGCGTTTGCACCACGATTGTCTCCATGGACCATTCCCCCTTCTACCCCAATGCCGCGACAGCTTCAAGTCGCTTTCTGCCGTCTCCGAATTGTGCTCCCTCGCGGGACGCACCCACCATTCGATAGAACGCTCGCTTCCACTTTACTGTGACGCCTCTCTTGTTGCCCAGACTGGTGGCGGGGTCTTGTTGAATGCCCCAGTCTGGGTGATCTTCGCGCACCTTACCTGTCCCTGTACTGGGACGAGTGGGCTCGTTACCGCTTGTCTCTTGTACTCGATACCGGTTCGTGTACACAGACTCGCGGACTATACGACTTTTTGGAGGATGCTGGCCACCTTCATTTTCTTTGACTGTCTTTGTTTTAGGTCACATGTTCCTGTGCTGGGAGAAGGAGATAATATAAATAAAAAACCCCACTTTGTTTATGAGATATATTGTACATTATATTAACCTTTTTCTGGTATTGAAAACAGGAGTACCAAGAACTATTGTTCCTTAATATAGGGGCGTGTATGGGGAAAAAAAACCCCGTTGAGAACCACTGAATTAATACTTGCTATATTCATTCTTTCCTTACCCCTTTCTCCCTAACGGGTTTCTTTAGACATTTTATACATTCTTGGAGGTTTTCTTGGGGCCCATTTCCTGTTGTTTTTGTGTTTGTAGTTTATTTGTATGTTGTTTTACCGGTTATTTTGCCATTTATTATTATTAGTAGTATTAGTAATATTATTTTAAAGTTACCTCTCTGGTGGCGGCTAAAAAATAATCCCTATTGGGCTTCGGCTTTCATAGGATTATTATTTTATTTTTTATATCAAAATGAAAATGTTCCATTTCTGACGCCCCCCCTTCCTTCTTTTGGCAGTCCGGACCCCCACCCGACGAGCGCATGAATGAGATGGACCAGGAAGACATGATGGGCGTGGGCGGCGGAGGGCGGGACAGCCCCCTGAAACCCAGCGCCACAATGGAGGTGGGCGAGGACATTTTGGCCAAGCTCCGCCAGCAAGTTAGTGCCGCCTCGCTCTTCGGCCAACAGCACAATCACCACCCGGCTCACTTTCTGAGCCGGGATGCCGGCAATGGGCCCCCTACCCCAGGCTCCCCCAGCCCCTACCCATCGCATACTCCTACCCACCTCCACAATAATAATAATAATAATAATATCACAAATAACGGACACGCCAATATCTACGATCGCCTCCACACCCTTCTTCAAGCCAAAATAAAGAGAGATGTGAGTTGGAGCTTTTATCGTATTCTCAATGGGGTTTTGGGGGCTAGGGAATGGGTCTACTTTGTGGTCCTAGAGGTCCGGGGAGGTAATTCAAGGTGGACCTAAAGGACTTGTGCATTTCAAACATCTCTACAGGGTGGTCCGAAGGTCCGGGGGTAACTCAAGGTGAACCTAAAGGACTTTTGCATTTCAAACATCTGTACAGGCTGGTCCTAGGCGTCCAGGGGTAATTAAAGGTGGACCTAAATTCCGCTCCATTTGTGTGTGGCTCCGGATTCTAGAACTCTGTCCATTCCTAGGAATCGGACGGCTCTGCAGAGCAGGAGAATTGCGCGCCCATCTGGTCCCTAATTACCCTACTTGGCCTATGCTTGACAGACGCTGTGCGAAGCGCCTTGCGAAAGGATTTGTGACGTCGAGGCGCGGGCTCGAGTCAAGTGAACTCGGGCACATGACACTCAGCGGCGTTACGAGCCGACTGCCTATTGGCAGATACCCTGATACCCTTCGGGGGGGGGGGTAAGTAGGAGCTCCACACACGTAGCCAATCGCAACACCGCTATCATTTCCATTCCCGTCTGGTCCGGGACCCTTTCAATGGAATACTGGTGTCCCCTAACGAGGAACGAGTTCCCCTTGTCGCTATTACCCCCTCCCCCCGCCCTTAACGAAGACCGGCCCGTCGCACTTTCGGGTTCAGTCTTGTCATTATGGGCATTTCATTATCCGGTCGAGGGTTTTGGTCCTCGAAGCGAGGGACACGGCGCAACTTTTTATTATTATCAATCCTATTAGTTTTTTTGTCATTATTATTAATCTTATTATTTTATTATTATTCTCAATCTTATTTCATTATGTTATCATTTATCATTATTATTATCAATTTTATTTTATTTTTTCATTATTATTATTATTTTATTATCATCCATTTCATTATTATTTTTTATTATCATTTATTAATATTATCAAACTCCTTATTTTAATATTCTTTTTGTCTTTATTATTTTTACTTAATTTCCATATGTCTTAACAGCGCCTCTGGGGGTTTCAGCGACGTTTGACCGATAAGATTCGTAATATCAACTTCCGTGTGCGTGCTTTGCATCTGTGTACATGTGTGCGTATAAGTTTGGGTCTTTTTATTACATATTCCTTAAAATTGCCCGAAACAAAATGCATATCCGAAGAATTCATTAATTGGCTGTCAAGTTAACCTGTGTCTGTATAATTTTATATAATTTGATGCAATTTTATAAAGTATAGGACCCGAACTCCGCCATAAAACTTTACAAGCAAATGTGTTTATTACGTATAAATGTTAAAAAGCGCAATTAGCTTTATTTATAGCAAGGATAATTGACTGATATATATATATATATATATATATACGTCCATGAAGCGATATGTACGTAAGAATATGATTACATCTTGTGTATGTTTGCTGTTTTTAGGCGGGAGGGTGGGATTTCACGTGGACGAGGCTGTTTCATAGCGATTGGTGTGTACACGAGGGTGTTGTCTATATTCTTCATTCAGTGTCCTGCTAAATTTTGGGATATTCGTGACAACTTCAGTCCAGAGTTCGGATCTTCGCTTAGTGAGTCACTTGGTGTATGCTATTTTGCACACATAAATTTGTAGATACGTACACATACAAGGCTGTAAAATTCGTAGGGGACACAAAGAACTCTTAGATTGTAGGGCCAGAGGCTGCATTGACTTCTATAATTACATGTGCCTTCCATTGAAACCCTTTTAGAGAACGATAACTATCTCCATCTTAAGTCATGATAATAGATCGTAAATTATATAATAGATATGAGGAACACGGTCAATAAAAGCCATTATGAACCTTAAACACAAACTTAAGAGTCACGGGAAAATGGGTCGGTTTGGATCGTAGATTTAGGTTTCAGGAATGGGCACCATGTTTTATTCTCAGAATTTCTGGGTTCTTTTTTTTTTGGGGGGGGGGGGGGGTATGGAAAAATTTATCGTGTCCTACTTGCGAAGTCATAAACCGTCGCTGGTGATTATGGGAAAGCTAGACAGAAGTAGATAGACAGTGGCGAATCCCAGGGGAGCTAGATCCACTCGAGATGGTGAATCAGAGGGAGAAACTAGGAGATGGCAAATCCGGGGGAACTAGGTGTTCTATTCGAGATGATGAATCCGGGGGTACTAGGTGTTCTATTCGAGATGGTGAATCCGGGGGTACTAGGTGTTCTATTCGAGATGGTGAATCCGGGGGTACTAGGTGTTGTATTCGAGATGGTGAATCGGAGAGAACTAAGTGTTCTATTTGAGATGGTGAGTCCGGGGGTACTAGGTGTTATATTCGAAATGGTGAATGGGAGCGAACTAGGTGTTCTATTCAAGATTGTGAATCGGAGACAACTAGGTGTTTTATTCGAGATGGTGAATCGGAGAGAACTAGGTGTTGTATTCGAGATGGTAAATCGGAGGGAACTGCATGTTATATTCGAGATGACCTAGTTTCCATTCTTAGGGGAGGTCCTAGTAGGGAGAGAAGGTAGTAGTTAGCACCAGGGGCGACATTTTGCGCTTCCGATCCTAATCTCAGACTTGGCTTTTGCCTTTCAGGATGATGTCGTTGACCCTGAAGATGACGCTCGAGAACTGGCCTTTCGGGCCGAGGCCCTTCAACGGCAGCGGGAATCCCTCTTGTCTTCCCCACACTCACTCATGAACGCTATACGGGGGCCACACCCCCTTCTCCCACCAAACCCCCACCTGCCCTTCCTTCCGTCCGGTGTAGGGTTACCGCCCTCATCCCAGATGCCCCCTACACCCGGGTCAGCCGGCTCGAGAGATTCCTCTTCAGGGAACGGTAACCGAACTCCTTCACACACGCCCGAACCCTCCCATAGTGCCCAGCCGTGGAGTTTCGAGGAGCAGTTCAAACAGGTAAGGGGAGTTAGGTCTTTTATTCCAAAATATATCAAAACGTGCTGTGTGACGAAGAAGGTGGGAGACGGCTCCCCGTAGTTTGTATCGAGTTATTTTATGTCGTCTCCGAATCTGACACTCTGATGGTTTTCTCTTTTTTTATCATTTTGTTTGACTTCGGGGATTTTCTAAAGTACTTTCCAAGAAGTAGGATGAAATGAGACTTTAAGATATATATATATATATATATATATATATATATATATATATATATATATATATATATATATATATATATATGGTTGGTGCGAAAAATAATAATAAAACAATATTTAAATCTGATTTATTTAATCAAATGCCATACAAAAATCCTTGACAGGTCTCAGGCGTATATCTAATCGCCTGTCAAAATTGTAATTTGTCATACATCGCAGAGTCTGGTCACTTTAGTAAGAGGATAAAAGAACCACGAGTAGATGCAAGAAGGGGTGCAATTTCCTCGGCTCTTTGCGCACATGCAAAATTCCCACCATAGAATTGATTTCAACTAAGCAAAAATTATTTATCTGAAGGGCAATATAAATTTAACAAATATATCTTGAATAATGTTGCCAAACCCATCTATAAACCGCTGGAACCAGTCCTTCACGGGGATTAGAAATTTGCCCCCGGATCTAGGCAGATATTTATGTTTTCCAGTTTGTTTCCTCTGTTTTCATTTTGTTTCGTATTTTTTTGGCCTTTATATACTGGAATCGCTTGTTTTGCATTGCATTATACAGTTGATGATGGCATCATCCCGAAACTAGTCGTTATTTTAAATAAATCAGATTCAAATATTGTGGTTTATTATTATTTTTTGCACTGGATATATATCGCGTTAATGTGATATCTTCTAATATATATATATATATATATATATATATATATATATATATATATATATATATATATATATATATATATATATATATATATATATATATATATATATTTCAAGGGGAGATTATATTTTCCCCCTTAATCAGCGACCTTCATTATTGGTACGTTTTTTTAATCAGCGACCTACACTATTGATAGGGGTTTGAGCAGTGACATGTACTATTGGTGCATCTTATACTATTGGTAGAGGGTTTTACCAGCATCCTGCACTATTGATAGGTGTTTTTACTAGTGAACACTATTAGTCGTTTTTTTCCACCAGCAACCTGCATTATTGGTATTTTTTTCCAGCAACTGTACTATTTGCTAGGAGTTTTTAGCAGCGACCTACACTATTGGTACTTATTTACTAGCGACCTGCAAACTATTCAAAGAGGGTTTTTGTGCCAGTGACCTTAGTAGTGGTTAAAACCCATCCCGGGGGTTCTCTTCAATCGAACCTGGTATTGTTCACGAAAATAAGTTGCCATGGGATGCAGCCCTTTTGCAGAGGTCTCCTAGAGAGGATATATATATATATATATATATATATATATATATATATATATATATATATATATATATATATATATATATATATATATATATATATATATATATATTAAACCCTCGATATAACGAATTTCGGATATAACGAACCAAATTTCCTGGCCGAACTCCATCAGGTTTAACGAACCGAAGTTCGTTCAATCCGATGGAGTCCACTTAACTTTATTAGTAATATTAGTGATTACATACGTATTACATATCCATGCAATACAGTCTTTATATACATATTTATGTATACAGATTAACGAATGAACCAACATTATTTCCATCGCTTTTAACGACAATCGGGTTTAACGAACTTTCGGCTTTAACGAACGACCCCCCGCCCCGGATAGTTCGTTATATCGAGTGTTGACTGTATATATATATATATATATATATATATATATATATATATATATATACATATATATATATATATATATATATATATATATATATA
Organism: Ceratothoa steindachneri; assembly: GCA_963969495.1. Lineage (NCBI taxonomy): Eukaryota > Metazoa > Arthropoda > Malacostraca > Isopoda > Cymothoidae > Ceratothoa > Ceratothoa steindachneri. Next base: position 66,674,355 of record OZ018333.1, on the reverse strand, counting down.
TATATATATATATATATATATATATATATATATATGTGTGTGTGTGTGTGTGTGTGTGTGTGTGTGAAAGGTGGAGAGAACGGGCAAAAAATTGTTGGAAATTGTCGATACGTCAGTGGTTCGCAAGACTGAAGCTGCGTCATTAATCTTCTTTTTTTTTAGGGGGCGCTCTGAGAGACCCCCTCTTCCCTCCTTTCTGTGAGAGTTTGGGTGAGAGATGAGAGAAAAATGGGTCTTGTCTGGGTTCCCAAGATGAATCTGTAATAGATTACAACCTCTCCCTTGCCTCTCCCCCCCTCCCCCTTTCACACACAACATGGTTCCCTCGATAGGGGGTTCGGCGAGAAGGTTGTGGCGTCAATTGGTTGGATGAATTTACTAAATAAAAATGAAGGGGGGAAAAAAAGGCTTCGGTTCTCAAAATTATTGGCACGCTCGCCGAAATTTTTGGTACGTTATTGATGGGAATGGAGTAAATAAAAATAGAAAATTTCGTGTCCCGGAGAGTATGTGCTGTGGACACCGGCATAGTAAGCTCAGGTGCTGTGGACACCGGGATAGTAAGCTCAGGTGCTGTGGACACCGGGATAGTAAGCTCAGGTGCTGTGGACACCGGGATAGTAAGCTCAGGTGCTGTGGACACCGGGATAGTAAGCTCAGGTGCTGTGGACACCGGGATAGTAAGCTCAGGTGCTGTGGACACCGGGATAGTAAGCTCAGGTGCTGTGGACACCGGGATAGTAAGCTCAGGTGCTGTGGACACCGGGATAGTAGGCTCAGGTGCTGTGGACACCGGGATAGTAAGCTCAGGAGGCGTTAAATTACAGGATTTATGCAGCAATAACTTTGTATATGTCGAAAGAATCGAGGTTTTGGACAGTGACTATGAGGATTTTAACTCTTATTACTGAATTAGGGCTTGTTACAGCGCTTTCAAAGATGGCGGAAAACGGCTCCTTACCTAATGGGTGGTCGTGGAGGCCATTTCAAGTGTTGGATATCTCTGCTCTGTTTTCGTGGCAGTTTTAAACAATTTTCGGCTGTGTGAGTCGGCGCCATAATCATTCTGGAAGATGGTGCCACCATTCGGTGAATTTGCTTTCCAAAAGTGGAGTAATACTCCTTATAGTAACTAGCATTCACTGCTACCACATAACCAAGAGTATTCGATGATATAGTCGCTCAAACCATCATGGGACCGCCTCGATGCTTCATACTGGCCAGGCAATCGCCATGACAGGCTTCTTTAGTCGCTCATGCCTAAATTCTCCCTTAAGGAAAAAGGGCGAAGGTTGTTTAGTTAGAGGTGGATTTCGTCCACTGGTTCATTGTTTAGTTATTGTGGTCTTTGTACCATTTTCTGCGGGTTTCTTTTTGGCATTCACTGAACTCGCGATGAATTGTTTTGGTTGGCAAAATGTTGTTATTAAGCTTCGCAGTCAATTTAATTAGCTGTGGTTCCTTGGTGTTATAGACACCGTTTTAATTCTTTACGGCAGAGATGCGCAATAATTTTACGCAGCGGGCCACATTGAAGCTTATGTAAAGCTTCGCGGGCCACATTGAAGCTTATGTAAAGCTCCACGGGCCACATTGAAGCTTATGTAAAACTTTGCGGGCCACATTGAAGCTTATGTAAAGCTTCGCGGGCCACATTGAAGCTTATGTAAAGCTCCACGGGCCACATTGAAGCTTATGTAAAGCTCCACGGGCCACATTGAAGCTTATGTAAAACTTTGCGGGCCGCGCTTAAACAGTTTAATGAAAATTTCGAATACATATGAGTTATTTGCAATTAGCTCTTTGCATTTGTTTGCATAGTCTTAGTCATACACTTAATAACTATGGGGTAATTTATTTGCTTAGTTTTGCCATCCCTTTTAATTTGTTTTCAGACTATCAGAGTGGGAACCTACAGCTTAACGTGGAATCCGTACCACGATTTACAATTATACATCCTGTGATGATTACGCAGGGGCCAAGCGTTTCCCATCCAAGTATTAACCGCAGTCAACGTAGCTTAACTCCCGCGAGCGAAGGAGCGCGTAGATGAGGTTAACGAGAATAAATATTTATAAAGTATCGTATTTTTTTAAAGAACATTTTATCTACGAATGAAATGTATTTGAAAATGACTGATTTAAGAATCTAGCACTTGGATAAAAATAATGAGATGGGGACGTTTTGGGGGCATTAACAAGTCCTTCGAAGTCAGGAGTCGGCTCAAAGGTAGATATTGCCAATATTGCACTCAAATGTGATATAATTCCCGTTTCTGGTGCGGGCCAAGTGAAAAGCCTTCGAGGCCCGCGGGTCACAGTTTGCCCACCTCCCCAGTCTTCGGTCTCTCGCTGAGTTTTGCCTTCCGTCCTGAGTTAAGTTTTTTTGTTTGGTTTTGGGGTATTCCAGCTTCATTTTAGCCGCAGTTCCTCTTCAAACGTTTAACAAACGACCGTTTTTGTTACCGAAGCCCCGGACATTCGTGCTCCCAACAATTTGCCCTCTTCACGAGTCTGAAAGGTCACGTATATTTTGACCTCTATACTGATGCACATATCTGTAAAAAAAGAAGGAGAAAGGTCCTGTTTTGTTCATCAAGTTCAGGGGTGTCTGGAGTACATATAAGATTTTATGTGCAATTCAGATTCTTATGTCCAAGCGGGGAAAATGGAGGATTGAGGATGTTACCTGCTCCCATTTTTGCCCAACCTCTCTCTATAGTTATAGGTAATCCTGCCTGTATGTGGAGTGGGAAGAATACCATACCTTCCCCACTCGCGTGTCGTAAAAGGCGAGAAGACGCGGTAATGGGCGGGTGTGTCACAGAACCCCTGCCTACTCATGCAGGAGTAGAGATGATGCACGCCAACCTCACTATGGACACTGTTCTTGATGGTGAATAATTATCATCTGTAGGATTGTGTACGAACCAGGCCCGAATGTTCGTAGGAGGATTTGGCCCTCGTGTGAATTGACAACCATTATTACCGAAAGCCCTCGTTAGTTTTTTCTTTTTAGTTTTAACTAAATAGCGACAACAACAATAATAATTATTATTATTTCGAAGTAGCGTTTTGGTGTCCATGTTGTCCGGTTATACCTTTAAACAGATTAACTCAGATATGTTGCCAGACAATGCCATTTTTTGGCAGAATGCATTTATATTGGTCCCTTAATTATGCCATTAGGGGCAAATTTGCCTCCCCTCCTCCAAAGAATTGGTTCTCAAATGATACCATTTGGGGCAAATTCCCCCCCCCCCTCCTCCAAAGAACTGGTTATTAAATGATGCCATTAGGGGCAAATTTGCCCCCCCCTTCCTCCTCCAAAGAATTGGTTCTTAAATGATGCCTTTGGGGGCAAATTTGCCTCCCCTCCTCCAAAGAATTGGTTATTAAATTATGCCATTGAGGGCAAATTTGGCTCCCCTCCTCCTAAGAATTAGTTCTCAAATGATGCCATTTGGGGCAAATTTGCCTCCCCTCCTGTAAAGAATTGGTTCTTAAATGATGTCATTGGGGGCAAATTTGCCTCCCCTCCTCCAAAGAATTGGTTCTCAAATGATGCCATTTCGAGCAAATTTGCCTCCCTTCCTCCAAAGAACTGGTTACCAAATGATGCCATTGGGCAAAAATTTGCCTCCCCTCCAAAGAATTGGTTATCAAATTATGCCATTGAGGGCAGATTTGCCTCTCCTCCTCAAAAGAATTGGTTCTTAAATGATGCCATTGGGGGCAAATTTGCCTCCCCTCCTCCAAAGAATTGGTTATCAAATTATGCCATTGCGGGCAAATTTGCCTCCCTTCCTCCAAAGAATTAGTTCTCAAATGATGCCATTTGGGGCAAATTTGACTCCCCTCCTACAAAGAATTGGTTCTTAAATGATGCCATCGGGGGCAAATTTGCCTCCCCTCCTCCAAAGAATTGGTTATCAAATTATGCCATTGCGGGCAAATTTGCCTCCCCTCCTCCAAAGAATTAGTTCTCAAATGATGCCATTTGGGGCAAATTTGCCTCCCCTCCTCCAAAGAATTGGTTATCAAATTATGACATTGAGGGCAAATTTGCCTCCCCTCCTCCATAGAATTAGTTCTCAAATGATGCCATTTGGGGCAAATTTGCCTCCCCTCCTCTAAAGAATTGGTTCTTAAATGATGCCATTGGGGGCAAATTTGCCTCCCCTCCTCCAAACAATTGGTTATCAAATTATGCCATTGGGGGCAAATTTGCTTCCCCTCCTCCAAAGAATTGGTTCTCAAATTATGCCATTTCGAGCAAATTTGCCTTCCCCCTCAAAATTATAGCGGTATACCAATTCTCTACACAAAGGATGGGGGGGGGGGGGTACTTTCCTCGATATTATTTTCCCCCAACTATCAAGAGTTGAGTTAAAAAATACAATAAACTCTGGTAAGTTTGTACGTGCTCTCTGGTCTTATGTTATCGGTACTAGTTATTTCGGCGTGCAATCGGGGCTGGGGCCAAGTGGGCGTTCAGTTCTGACTGTGATTCAAGCGCAATTGAAACGAGGGGCATTTTCAGTCGATAATAGTGAAAACCTGAATACCAGGAAAGTACTTAGTAGCCTCGATTGGACACCTTCTCCGTAACATGTTCACTTACTTCGTTTGGAGAATTTGTCAGTAACGTGTTCGCTTCCATTGGACAACTTGTCAGTAACATGTTTGCTTCGATTGGACAACTTGTCAGTAACGTGTTCGCTTCGATTGGACAACTTGTCAGTAACGTGTTCGCTTCGATTGGACAACTTGTCACTAACATGTTCTCGTAAATTAGACTAAGCAAAGAACATCTATTAACACAAACTATTATTTAATTGGACCATTACTAGGGTAAGGGGAGGGGGCGATCAGCCAGCAACTTCAATAACTCCGCCGAGCGGATTTCTCCCTCACACCTCCATCACTCAGTCCATTAAAAAAACAAAAACAAATAAAGCTGAAACCAACGAGGGCATCGCTCACAGTTTGTACATGACGTATGGAGGAAGTGAAAATGTGTTTAAGATATATCGCCGCAGATTCACCTACGGAGGTTGGGGTCGGTAAGGCACGTAGGGAAGACCGGGGCTAGTTGCATACAGGGGTAGGTTGATACAATGTCAATATCTTCATCCTATGGCAACAGTTGGCGCCGAGGTTCTTGAGACGTTTAGGCGTCAGTACCAGACTTGTCCTCGTTGAGTGCTAATCAAGTTGATCACCCGTGGGCGAAGCTACGAGCAAAAAACTATTTGGGGATACCTTAAGGCATTATTCTGACCTTTCCTTTTATTTGCATAAACTTTAATGAAACTCATGTTCATGGAAAATAATCCGATTTTATGAAATAACTTGTCTTTATGCTTCATATGCGATTAGACTTCATTTTCCCATATTTTAAGTGAATCAGTAACAACTTGGTCCCCAAATGGTGAAAGCCCATTACAGCCTACTGAAGTTTGCATAGGCTGCAAGATACCTACTTGTGAACCTCCTCAAAACCATCCAACCCCTCAGCGCATAACAAGCCTTGAGAATATGATTCAAGACCCTGTTCCAAGTAGAAGCAAGGATGGTTTAGATAGGCCTTACATATAAAAATCACCTTCTTCTATAAAGACAGAACAAAGACCTACAGGAGAAATCAAAACCCCCAGAGGAGCTGCGACTATTTAAAAAAGCTAGCCCAAGAAAGACTCAAAGATGCAACATAAGAAAATGCCACACAGCAATCCCAACCTGTGAAGATGAAACTACAGGAACAAAATGAGGATTCACAATGAAAAAGGCTCGAGAATAAAACCTGTAAAATGAATCTGAACATTAGAGGGTTTCTGAAGTCTGGCGGAGATAAGAACAGAAAGAACATTGAAGATTATTGGTGTCTTGCATGCGGTGGTGAATGGTCAAATTCAACCTCAGGGGAGCAATGGGTGCAATGCATCAAATGGAAAGATTGGGCCCATGAAAGGTTGCACAAATGAAAGTGATCATTATGTATGTGAAGTGAAGTGTTAACTGATTTCTTTTGGTTTTTAAAGGTTGTGGTTCCTTTCCCTTTTTTTGTAAAAATAGACCCCATGGTCTGCAACAACTTGCCCCACATATGGGGCAAGTTGCATACAAAAGGCTTTTCTGCTATTTTCAATTATATGGCAGGAATTAAAAAGTATATAACCTTTTTGTTACACGATTATGATAACACATATAATAAACTTTTCACAGCATAAATTTGTTTAGGTTTCCTTCATTAGTTATTGAATTGGAGGTAAAAAGAGTAAAATTTGACAACTAAGCCCGTTCTCCCCTACTCTCAATGTCACTACGTCGATGTGTATATTTTGTTCTAGGTGTGCAAGTGCGTGTGGTTTGTTGTTGTGACCGCTGTATCTCCCACTCTTTCGCACGCAACACATCACCCCTCCATCCGTGACCCCGCCGAAGGGTTCCTCTCCCCCCCCTCCTGGCGTGGAACAGGGTGGTGGGTTTGTTTTGAATGAACCATCTCGGGGAGCGGGTGTAGGTGTGCGCGTTTTGTCTTCGGCGGAGGTCATAGGACAAGCGGGAGAGTTGCGTGCCCCCCTCTTAAGCATTTCAATTTTGTCTACTCTGTATTCACCTTCGCCTCTTCACTTCCCCTCACTTCACCACTTTGTTTAGATGCGTCTTCTGTGTTGGGGGGCTTTTTCATCATTCTTTTGAATTCCCTTTCCATATTTCTTTTTTTTTTTATCTTCCACACTGATTCGTGACTGATGGGGCGTAACCCTATATGGAGAATGACCCGCGTTGGATTACATCAGTTGGTTCCAGCCCCGACGCCGCTTTATTTATGTCTCAGTTAATTACCCCATTTTAAATTTATTATAATGAGCTGCATGCTTTGTCCCGAGCTGACCCATCGAGGGGGGGGGAGGCAGCCTACCCCCGCCCCTGTTGTCCTACCTGTCTACTTGTATATGCCCCCCCCCCCTTCATCTACCCTCGTGTTAGCCCGCCAGGGGGCGTCCCGTCCAGGTAGAGTTTATAGCAGAATCTACCTGGTGGTCACCTGTAGGTTAACCTCCCTCTCGCCCGGACGGGATCGTGCTATTGCCCACTCCCCCTCTCCTTAGGGTTCAGCGTGGGAGTGTAAGAGGTCACCCACCCTTTGACCTCTGGGGGCATAAATGGAGGTCAAAAACTCTCCCCTCCCCAAGTTTTCACAGCGTTGTTTAGCTGCATTTGCATGCGGGGGGGGGGGCTTTGTTGCCGTTGAAAGGCTGTGCTTGGCTATGGGGTTGATTGGTTTTGCGGGGGTCTTTTCGCCCCGACGCTTCTGTGTGAGTGGGTCCCCCTCGTGGGGTCGGGGGTATTTACGCCCTAACCCCGGTCAGTGGCTGAGAAAGAGACTCCCGTTGCGCGTTAAGTTCCGCTTACACGGGACTCGCTCGTACGACGGGCGCTTTGGGAGTCGAGGTTGAAAGCAGTTAACTTTGGGCAAATGGGCCAAAGAACCGAGAGGATCGATGTAACGTTTCGGTAATGGCTCGTCAACATTCTGGGGTAACTAGGGGTGGTCAAGTATGGATCGTCAACATTCTGGGGTAACTAGGGGTGGTCAAGTATGGGTCGACAACATTCTCGGCAAACGGATGTGTTCGGGTGTGGGTTTTCAGCATTCCAGCCAACCGGGAATTGGCCAAATGTGGGTCGTCAACCTTAGCGACAATCAGGAGTGACCAAGGATGGGTCTTCAACATTGTGGGTACCCAGGGTTTTCAATGATGGGTCTTCAACATTGTGGGCGCCCAGGGGTTTTCAAGTATGAGTATTCAACATTGTGGGTACTCATGGGGTTTCAAGGATGGGTCTTCAACATTGTGGGTACCCATGAGATTTCAAGGATGGGTCTTCAACATTGTGGGTACCCAGGGTTTTTTAAGGAGGGGTCTTGAACATTCTGGGTGCCTAAGGGTTTTCAAGGATGGGTCTTCAACATTGTGGGCGCCCAGGGGTTTTCAAGTATGAGTATTCAACATTGTGGGTACCCATGGGGTTTCAAGGATGGGTCTTCAACATTGTGGGTACCCAGGGTTTTTTAAGGATGGGTCTTCAACATTCTGGGTGCCTAAGGGTTTTCAAGGATGGGTCTTCAACATTGTGGGTACCCATTGGGTTTCAAGGATGGGTCTTCAACATTGTGGGTCCCCAGAGGTTTTCAAGGATGGGTCTTCAACATTGTGGGTACCCAGGGTTTTTTAAGGATGGGTCTTCAACATTCTGGGTGCCTAAGGGTTTTCAAGGATGGGTCTTCAACATTGTGGGTACCCATGGGGTTTCAAGGATGGGTCTTCAACATTGTGGGTACCCATGAGGTTTCAAGGATGGGTCTTCAACATTGTGGGTCCCCAGAGGTTTTCAAGGATGGGTCTTCAACATTGTGGGTCCCCAGAGGTTTTCAAGGATGGGTCTTTAACATTTTGGGTGCCTAAGGGTTTTCAAGGATGGGTCTTCAACATTGTGGGTACCCATGGGGTTTCAAGGATGGGTCTTCAACATTGTGGGCAACCGACGATGGGCGTGAATATGTATCTTCATTATTCTGAGAAGGCTGGGGGAGAAGGTCTCAGAAAGAGCTCCTCCCTGCGTTTGTAGGGAGCTAGTCGCTTATTGGCCGCGCGAGGAGTCTCAAGAACAGGCAGCTCCATCTATGTACATACGCCATCACATGCATAAGCAATCGTAACAACGCTGTACCTAACACTCGTATAGCCCGTTGTGCCTTAACACATCACTCTTCCTTCTTGGAAATTATCCAACGGGTTGCCATGTCCACTGTCTCCAACCATGGAACGGGGGACTCTCTCTTGGGCCACGAAGAGCTCCTTGGTCGCCCATTGGTGTCATAACAATACTACCGCTCCTCCGTTCCGTGTTACATACCTGTCCATGGTGACAAGGGCTTTTTAGTGCTTGTCATTCGTATCTTTATGTGAATTTCATTATCCGTTTGAGGGAGTTATGTATGTGATTGAAAAAGCCTTTGTACCACACTCCAATCCCCCACAACCTCTCGTTCGAACCCAAGACCTCTTGCGTGATAAGGGTGGGCGTTACCACGCACCCACGATGTTCTACGAGGAGCCGCCCGTTGAGCTCCAAAGAGAGACGTGACAAATTGAGGGCGCGATCTACCTTACGCAGTTCTCTCGCCCACAGTCGGGGAGCTGTTAATAAATTGGTATGGGTCTGGCCACCGATTTGGGGCTCTAAATTTTAGGTCTTTCTCATTGGGTGTCTTACAGTAGGGATTTTTCCCACCTGATGTGCACTCGTGTAAGGTTGCTTATATCTTGCACTACTGGACCTACTGATTAACGTAGGCTTCGAACTTCGACTATCTTCACCGATTTGAGACTCAGATTTTAGGTCCTCATTGGATGGCCTACAGTAAGGATTTTTTGCCACCTGATCAACATTCGTTTAAGATGGCTTATATTTGGCACTACTGGACCTACTCATTAACGTAGGCTCCGAAACACGAATATCTTCATTTAACTTTACTGGATTTCTTTTTGTTTTATTGTATTTTCCACTTTATCTAACCTTTCCTTTGTTTACCTAGAGTTGTTTTTTTTTTGTCTCTTAGATTTTTTGCCTGTTTACTTTCGCCTTTTTTTGTACTCTGGCTTTTCAGCCTTTATTTGCATTCGTTCGATTTTATGTTTGTCTTATTGTTTTTTTTTCTTTTATTGTTTTTCTATTTATGTACCTGTATTAGATTTCTGTTATTTATGTTATATTTCTCATCAGATTTGTGCTCAGTTTTTCTTTAGTTTATCTTTGTTGGATTTTTTTTTGCACTTTTTTCTGATTTTTCCTAGCTTTTTATTGGTTTTTCTTTGATGTATTTTTCATCTTGTTTTCTATTTTCTGCAATTATTTTAAAAGGAGTTTTTGCCTCTTGACTTTTTTCATCATCATCACTAACCATAATTTAAGAAGGGGAATTTTTTTAGTATTTGAATAATAATTTCATCTTAGTTTGGTTATGACTTATGTTTTTTTATCAAAGTTATTTCTAATAATTCTTTTATAATATCAACAGGCAATGGCTTCGCCACTCCCCTTGCGCTTCGCTACTAAGATTAAAATTTAAAATCTAAAAAAAAGCAACCATGGTTATTTTTTATAAATTTTCTGAACTTTGCCAATTATAATAATTTTAAAAAGGAACTCTAAACTAAATTTTCTGAACTTCACCATTTTTAATTCTTTGGGTTTTAAAAATTTCACAAAATTTCGATACTTATATTTATTTCTGAACTTCACCATTTTGTGTTTTGATATTATTAAAGAATTATTAGAAATAACTTTGATAAAAAAAACATAAGTCCTAACCAAACTAAGATGAAATTATTATTCAAATACTCAAAAAAATCCCCTTCCTAAATTATAGAGTTAGTGATATATATATATATATATATATATATATATATATATATATATATATATATATATATATATATATATATATATATATATATATATATATTAAAGATGGAAAAAATAATTCCAAGACAAATTGGTACGGTCAATGTATTGCAATATTAGACAAGTTACTCTACTTCAGGTCCTGCGAAACGCCCTAGTCCTCGAACTGGAGAAGATAACACTCAAGGGGTCCTTCTAATTTACCCCCCCAAAAGTATATTTCAAAAGTCATCCCTTTATGTTATTCTGGTTTACCGTCGTAGAAAACTTAAAGGAGGTCTTTGGACGTAGGCGATAAAGGAGATAATTCTATATTGAAATCAAACGTTTCGGACCAATCCATGTTCCATTTTCACTTTCTTAAGAACGAACTGAGATAAATTTGAAAAATACTTGCGTTTCTTCCTTCTTCTGCGGCCATTATTTCGTTCATTGCCCTCCTCCCCTTAGTCCGTGACCTTCCCGTAATTATAAAAGAGAAAATTTCATTTTGAACTGTGTGAAAACGTCTCGAGAGAATTATGAGCCGTTAACATCTGACAATGAGGCCATTGGTTGTGGGTTTTGTTTGGCTGCTTTCTTCACTTTCGGTTAGTTAATTCGTGCCATTAAGGTGGGGTGAGGGTGGGGGGGTTAATTCCCCTCCTACCAGTGACAACTGAAGGAATGACACGCCCTCCATGCCCAAGTACCCGGAGTTGTACACCTTCACTTTCTTCGAAGGATAACGTGCCCTCTCAGTCCCAATGCTCGCAGGTGTGTGCCCTCCAAGCCCTAATGTTGTTGGGGGAAGGGAGATGCTGGAAGAAAGGTGGTAGCACTTTGCCAGCACTTATCTACCAGGGAACCCTCCGTGGCCTAAGGGGACGCGTTATGAAAGTGATGTGTCGTGTGTGTATAAAGAGAAGTGATGTGCTGTTATTAGGAATGCGTATGATGACCTGTGACGGAGTTCTCGTACGTTCATGTCAGACTCGGCGTTCCGCCAATATGCCACAACTCCCTACGAACGGTGATTTTTTTTTGTGTCCGCCTACTAGTAATCGAACCAACTACCTAAGCGTTGGAAGTCCAACGCATTATCCAATAGCCCAATGGGATCTTTACGTCCGTCCTTCACATGAGTGAGGTTGCAGGTTCGAATCCCAGTCAAGGTTTATTTTTATTATTATTTAACTCGGTGGCATCGGTGTCACACTGGACATTTTCGAACTAAAATGTTAACTGCCACCCGAGTAAATACGGGAAATAGTTTAAAAAATATATCTGGTCAATTGGATTGGCATGTCCTTCTCCGTAGTTAACCGATATCAGGCTGCGTATCTTTTTTTTCTATCGTGGTACAGTGGTAACGGCTGCAGCCCTCAGGCGTGAAGTCGCGAGTTCGAATCCGCTTGTTGGGTGATTTTTTTTTTCATTTCCTATGATAGAATGAGGGTTGAAGTGATGTGGAAAAATATAAGAAACCCTCGGGGTATTATTGGTAGATCCGATAAAACGGGTAGTACTGAAGTGTCTCCAATGAAATCTCAAATTTTCAATTTGAAATTACAAATTTCCTGCTAAATTCCTATTTTGGGGGGGATTTTTTTAAAAAAAATAATGTATTCATTTTACATTGCCCAGAATTTATATTTGTGCCGTATTAAGATATGGGACTTTGTATCGTCTGGTTAGCATACTCAAACTAATAATTATTGGTATTGTATAATTATCACCACCATGAGAAGCAATACGCTAATAAAACTGATGTAAGAAGTCCCTGTCGTTTGTTTTTTTCTATTTCCTGGTAAGCAGACAAGAAAAACCGTTTGGCGGTTAAAGAGATTTCCACTTTAGCACCAAATTATTTGTGTATTCATAGCTATTTCTCGTTCAGTGTTTCTAGATCCCTGAGGTACTAGACACATTAGATTTTACCGTGTTTTCTTCGTTTTATTAAGATTCGGTTCAGTTTTTTGTTTTTTTTTTGTATATTTTACATGCGTGTTTGATGACGACGCGAGAACATATCGAAACGCTGCCAGCTGAAAATATGTTTAAAGATAACTGTTTTATACGCCGCTCTCATGTCTGTGTGTATATATATGAAGGTATTATGTACATTACAATTAAAATTTTATTACTTCAACTCAGCAGGTGCTCCATTTTTTCTCCCCTATTAAATATTATTAAATAGCTGTGTCGCCGTCAATTTATGCATTCGCTCCAAGGTGTGTCTCTTTCGGCCCAACGTGAGCAGAATCTGAATGAAGGAACGAGATCAGATATATCTCTCCTCAGCCGCTAAATATTTCGTCCGAATCACTGTGGGAAATCTCGCCGCGGGGGCGTACGGTGCGTGCGTGCGCCGTCGTCAAGGCAACCTCGCAGACGTAAAATCGCTAAATATGTCCGTCTGGATTTTTTAACTTCTCTGGTGGTATCTCGCGTTAGTGTGGATTTTCTTTGTCGTGGTTGGTAATCCTTGCGCTACCTGTGTGAGTTAAGTGGTTAGTTTATTGTTTTTTTATATTTGTTTCTCGTCTTATTGAGCCAATCGGTCCGGTCCTCGTTGTATTACACTTTTTTTAATCCGGATTACATCTAAATTTCACTGGTTATTTATAAGTTAAGCTGAAACCAACGAGGACATATCCGACGTTTAAAAATGGAGGAAGGGAAAGTATGTGGGAGATTGCTAGCCCAGTTAAGCTAAAGATGAATATATATATATATATATATATATATATATATATATATATATATATATATATGAGGAATTAAACCACATTCTTCGGAGAATGTGGTTTAATTCCTCATCTTTTTTTGCGATATTGCATTAATTTTCATCATATATATATATATATATATATATTAATGGTAGGTAGTTTTTTCACCGATTTGCACTCAATTATGATACCTTTATTTGTATTTAGGGGACCTACTAATTAACGTGGGCTCCGAACCACGCTTGTCTACAGCATATGACAGCCGCAGTGGAGGCCCGAATAGGGATTCCATCCGTCGACTAACCGCACCCGATGTAGCTTAACTTCGTTATAATCGGGACTATCTATAACTCGGTTCGGCCATAGTCGAAAAAGAGGTCGACGCTCCCCATTCTCTTTATGAGGTCGGTATGGGAGGGGGGCAAGGGTGATGTGGGCAAGTTTAGAACCTCTTAATAGTCCCCCCCCCGCCTCCCTGCCTTCAAGGAGTCCTCCCTTTAAGACAGTTGTGCCCACCGGAGGCTAACTTCCCACAATGGAGGGGGGGGGGCACTCCCCGCCCCAACGCTTTGGAAATGATCTTTGTCTTCCTTCACGTCCCTTAACGTCACCATTTTGTGGCGAGGTGCCCTCATTGGTTTTCCTTGTTAATTTCCCATAATAAAATGAGACGCGGAATTTTAATAGAAAAACTGCCGAGGAAGCCCTAATTTTGTCTCTCCCTTTTCAAATAGATGAATAATCAGGGCGAGATTACGAGTACCAATGGTCACGCCCATAAGCGCCTCCCCCCCCCCTCAGTCTAAAAATAATGCCCCTCCGCAAATTCCCCCCCCCCTCCACCTTTGAAATAATCGTGACATCATCGACACGGTTTGGGGACAATCGCGTGAGTTTAGCCGTTAGTCCCCCCGCCTGCATGACACACCCCTCACCCATTAGTTCCCCCTCCAGGATTTCCATTCCCCCAGTTCGTGGGTTTTTTTAGGGGGGGGGGGGGCGATGTAACATTCGTCATTAGTTCCTGCCACCCGCTTGATAGAATCGAGGCCGAATGTAAGGCTTCGCAAAGCGAGACGTGCCATCTGAAATATCTAGTCTACAGGAACACACACACACACACACACATATATATATATATATATATATATATATATATATATATATATATATATATATATATATATATATATATATATATATATATATATATATTGAGAGAGAGATATATATATATAGGTAAATAGATAGATATGCTTGAAACCTACCTGTAGGAAAATGAAGCACCATGTATTGGGGAAAAATGAATGGAGCCAAGAATGAATGAAGTCCAATAAATCGGGCCATCCGACGAAGAAGCCAAGCCGATAAGTGTATAAAATAAATAACAATTTTATTTTTTTTATACTTTGATTTCGTTTATTTTTGAGTGACGTTATGTTTTTATTGAATCCTCCTTTTTGGGGGGGGGGTGCATTCTTGTTCCCGTGTTTTGCCGACTAAGAGGTAAACAGGAATTTCCTTTAGAATATTTTCAGCATTTAGATCACTGTCTACTTCTCTAGTTTGCCCCCACTGTTCATGTTATTTAGCGAATTTCATCCTCCTGCCATCCGAGGTCGTCTTCTGGCTTTCTTTAGGTATAAAATTATTCAATTTAAGATTTTCATTCTTTATACTATATCCCTCAGTCGTGTTTGAGTTCTTACCCAAGGATTTATTTTATAGTTTATTTTATAATTCCTAACTTGTAAGTATCGCTGCTCTGGCAGTGGACCTTCCATACATATTTTTACTTCCTTTAATGTCACCACTTTCTGGCAGAGACCTGTCATAAGAACCAGTAAAAAAAAAAATGGCACGATCATTTCGTCCGCCGTTTTCTTTTATTTTTATAGTAAATAAAAGCAACGGGTACTTGTCTAAATGCCCCTTTCATGCAATTGTTTTTCCAATGTTATTTTTTCATCTCACATTTTCTTATACGAGTTCCAATGATTTGTGGGCCTCAATTCGAATGAATTTTTCTCCGTCGCTCGATTTAACGACGTAAAACGTCGATAAAATAAAGGCATTAGTCACCCGGCTCCGAAGCGACGCGCGCAAATGTTATCAAATGCTCCGCGTCTTTGTTTTTATTGGTGCAAATGGCGGGTGCAAAATCTCGCCGGTTCATTTCTTTTCCGTTTCACTTTGTTGCCAATTATAATTAATTTTAACGAGTGTAAGAATGTTGCAGTTTTATAGGAAAGGTGGTAGATTGTTTTGTGGCACTTATATGTGCCCGTGAGTGCCTAGGAACATCGTGTTGGCGATTTGTTGGTTTTATATGAAAGTGGGTAATAGATTCTTAGGATTATAGCCTCTGTGGATTTATTGACACTTATATCACGGTTGGTTTAATTTCACAAGATGTAATAAAGGTACAACAGACTCACCTCGCTTTTATATCCACCCTTGTATGGTTGAATGGGATTTGGGGAGTTCCGGTCCCCTAATGGTCCTAAATATCTTAGAGAGTCTATGTACCCAGAGCGATTCTAATCACTTAAGAACGGTTTTTGGATCTCCAGGTTGGGTAGTACGTTCATTTTGAAGTGCCTTCCATTGGCATTTAGGTGGCGGGGTGGGGGTATTGATAGTGTACCCCCGTTCGAAACGGCCAACTGCGTCCGCGTGCAATTGCTAGTAGACAATTGTCCTATATCGCACCATAGCTTGGGGATTGATTCAGATTTCTTGAGTACTCATTTCACAAGACCCTCCCGTATGTGGGGCAGGAAAGATTCCAATACCCCCCTTCTGGGGCCTGCCGTAAAAGATGACTCAGCTTGCTGGGGCCTTTATTTATAACTAAATATACACCCTCCCCCCCAAAAACACCCCATCTCGCATCCAATAATAATATATTAAATAGTCACTGAATGAACTTCAGAATAGTGTGACATGACTAATTATGGCAACTGTAACTTATTTCCTACCTCTTCGTAAACAAAGATACGGCCATTATCGATCTGTTGTCGCTATTTGGTGTTTTGGGTTGACATCGATAACTTGATAACGTATTTATTCGTTCGCCCGGCCAATATATTGTATTTATTTGTTAATGCCGTCTATTTATTAATTACCCCCTTTGTACCTGCGTTGCGTGTACAAAGGAAGGAGGAAAAAGAGAGAACGACGTTGTGGTTGTGCAGGTAGTTCTTTATTACTAGTCTATAATTAGGTTCTTGTGACTCACGTAAGGGACTGTAAGGTGTAACATGAACCAACATGCTATAGATATCTAGTGCGTCCTCTTCCGGCCCCAACACCCGCGGGATCAGGGGTGATATATCTTCCACACGAGTTTACTCTCTCCTCTTCGCCACTTTCATTACGAACTTACCCTTGGTTGGTTTTCGCTTTAAAAATGAAAACCGTTGGATAAATAGGGCCCCTTTACACTAAGGTGGAGCGTCCAAACTTGTGGTTGCTAGCTAAGGTGTTTTTATGCGCGGCCAACCTGGTCCCACTACTACTAGTTTCCATGGAAACTAACCGAG
Source organism: Ceratothoa steindachneri (assembly GCA_963969495.1). NCBI lineage: Eukaryota > Metazoa > Arthropoda > Malacostraca > Isopoda > Cymothoidae > Ceratothoa > Ceratothoa steindachneri. The sequence goes on along the minus strand of OZ018333.1, from coordinate 66,657,621 downwards.
CTATTCAGACGTGATTTTTGAATGAAGCCCAGCTGAGTTAAGGGGAGTTTTGTCGCGCTGTTTGGCATCTCCTATGCCCCCATTTTGGAAAGGTACCCTCCCCTTCCATCCCTTCCTCACCTACAAGCGACGTAGCACTCACACTTATTCGGACTCCTTCAGCAGGTTTTACCTTGCCCTGGTTCCACCCTGAATAGGCTGCCATCCAAAAGTGTTCAAGCCATGCTCAACCAAAACCAGCCATCCTTTCTCCTCCTTACGAGGCCGAATCATTTAGGATACCGACACCTAAGATGCCTTGGTGGTCGGCCGAGTGTGGGAGGGTGGTAAGAAATGTGTGATAGGATATAACTGCTGTGAGACGTCTATACGATTTCACCCAGAAGCTGAAATCGTATTTGTCGGGTGAGATTCCTTTTCTTTTTGAACTACGGTCGCCACTCTTTTGGCGGGCATATGTCCCTGAACGCAATGGGAGGAGCATAGCGCCCAAAGAGGTGTTGATTCGGGTGAAAAGAATTGGAGGAAGTTAACTAATCCTCCCGCCACCCCCTGTTGTCCTTGAAGACGAGACCACCATTTCGAACCTCGAGTTTTTCGCGACTGCTTTCTTTATTCTCGCCAAAGATGTGCTTCCACCAGCAATTCAATGCACGGTTCCTGAAACCGCCGACTAGACCACATGTCCCTAGGCGAGAAACCATTCAATGACCTGTTTTCGTTCTCGGTTCTGGCCCGGATACCGCTCCTGGGTCGGCGATACCCCATTCACAATGCTTCAACAACTAGGTGAATGAGGCCTAGCTTTTCGTTAGATCTGTTCAACATAATCTGGTCAGAGGGGGTATTTTCCCAAATTTCTCTCGTGAATGGATACCGTGTTTGCTTTCGGCAAGATGCGGGATCATATTCGCTTGTTTCAGCCTGATTTTTATAACCTATTGCGCGTTTAAATTGATGTTTAAATTGGTAAATGTTGGGTTAGCCTATTTCCTCGACAGCGTAGGCCACCTGTTTCGTCTGATGCTCAGCTTCTGCTGAAGACGACGACTTATGCCCAAGTAGGCAGTCGCCGGATGGGCTCCTAAAATAAAAAAAATCTGCTGGAGAGTGCTGTCTGCGAGGCGCCTTCGTACATAGCACTTAGTCACGGTATTTTTCGATTTGGCGAAGGCCTATGATACCGAGTGGCGGTCGGTATTAAAGAAACACTCAATCCCCCCATTGAAGCGTTGACTCTAACGCCCTGAGCCGCGTCTTTCGTTAAACCCAAACGCACAGGTTTGACTGACTTGTAAGGTCAAGTTCAAGGTTGTGTACTTCTGCGCCGTCGCTGGTATCATCAGCTTGACCCTTTTCTAAGGGACTCCTAGATGTCGACTCGTACCGATGCCAGTTGTTGTTGAGATTTTTTTTTTACTGATGCCCCATCTGATAGGCGCGCATTCGAGGCCTTATGGTCTCTTGAACCCGCGCCTATGATAGGGGTACCATACCCTTGTTTTACTGGTCCGTTGATCTTGGATATTCGCGGAACGCGTGGTCATTTGATTGACCGCTCCTTTAAACCTTACTGCGGCGACAGTTTTGTTCTTCGGACTGTCCGGCACAGTCTTGCTGGCCAGTCACGGGGATTTTCACCTGCCATTTGTGCCGGGACGAGTGGGGTCGCTACAGCTTGTCCCTGGAACTCGGAGCGAGTTCGTGCACACCCGACTGTGGCATTTGGGAGCGTTTGGAGGAGGCAGCCATCCATATTTTTTAGTTGGGTGTTGATTGCATGCTCGGCCCCCTGAGGGACCGGGCATGAATGCCTTTTTGTTGTTTTTATGTTTAATTAAAATACCCTAAAGTTAGTTTAGTCGAGAATTTCGGCGGATATGCCTCTTTTAGACTTACTCCCCCCCCCCCCCTCCACTGCTATTTTGTCCACTCAAAACTTGGCTATGTATACGGTTAGTGGATTCGATTCACTAGACTGGTATGTGACTGGTGCCTTCTGCACGTTTCCTATAAGAGCTTTCTTGCCGACTCAGATGAGATGCCACTCGCTCCACGCCATAAGGGCGGGTTCAGCTTCTCTCCCTCTCGCCAACATCCTTAAATTCGTCCTCCCACTTAATCGACGGTACCTCCGTCTAAGAGAGATGTCACTCATGCCCTAAGCCTGTCGGGGGTAGGGCTAGAGAACTCCTTCGAGATTTCGGCGTAATTCTGTTACCGTTGATACCGATGACTCTGCCCAAGACACCCGACAGGATGGTATCAACATTGACTATCGCTTCGGCTCTGCTACCTTAATTTCCACACTACTGGTGTATACAGATGGTTCCAAGTCTGAAGGGTGGTGAGTTGGCCTCTATTTTTCCCTTTTTGGAGCCGCTGCTGTTCGCCTTCTCGGCCCAGTGTCACCCTTCACGTTCCAACTGGTTGCACTATACCTATCGGTATGGCAGGATACGCGTCGTGTCCGCCTCTGAGACCGAATCTCGCCATTTCCTTGGGTAGTTATTAGCCGCGGCACCACGTCTACTGCCAGTCAATGATGTCGAGATTGTTTTGTGCTGGGTCCATGGGCATGTAGGAGTCACCGGGAACGACCACGCGGATGGAGGGGCGTGACAGTTTGCACTGATAACATTGCAGGAATCAAAACTACCGTTCGAGCTGCATGGCAACGAAGATGGGAGACGGATCATGAGAACTTAAAATTGCGTGTCATTGTGCCCCGACTCTTACCGTGGGCATATACCCCAATACCTCCACGGTCTCAAGTGATTTTCAGTCGTTTCCGAATTGGACACACGCCGGACGCAACGGCATCTGATGGATCTCTACCCTGAACTTTTTAGAGTAGACTGCGTGGTCCTAGTGTCTGAGGGAGCTTCCGCTCGCCACTGGGTTCCTGCTGGAAGCGGCATCCCCTTGGGGAAGCTGAGCGATCCACATTTCCTTTATTATTGTTTTGTTATTATTATTTCCCTTGTAAATGTTTGTTTTTTTATGTTGTATTTTTTACTTTGGCTGCTGTGCCTTCGTTGATGGCTGCTCTAAAATGTACCTCCCCTTTCCCCTTGTTTTTGGTCCTTTGAGGTCCCCCCTCCCCCAGGTTGACGGGCTGACGTCATGACCCTTAATATCAAATTGCAGGTTCTCCAGAATTGTTCTTTCAAATACTTTGTTTTTTTCGTCGCTTTAAATGTTTACGTATGACTTCAAAATTAGACGCACCCTATCGTATCGCGGGGGGGGGGCAGGATTTCGTCCACGTAGTTTTATTGAGAGGGGCGCTCACGCTCCCCCCCCCAAACCCGATAATAATGGCGAGTGGAAGGGGGTTGAGTTATCTATTTTACGGTAGATGTTGAAAGGGGCGTTCGCCGCACCCCCTCCCCCACGTTGGAGTGTAATGAAGTGTGGAGGAGATTACGAAGGTCGCCGAACCTCCTTCCCGTCTGATATAAATGAGGTCGGCTCTCAGAGTGTCGGACGGGCGTGCACCCGCCCACCGCCGCGGATTCCACACCCGCGCATCCACCCGGGCCCGCCCCCCTCGCAACGGGCGACCCCGGACGCGTGGACGCCATTTTTATCGAAGGTCGATTACATGGTATCAAAGAATCGCCCCGCCCCTTTCCGTCTACGTCGATCTCTGATTGGTCGGGCTGGTTTGATCGCGCGCCCCCACACGCCCTACCTCCAAGTTCGTTCGCCCTTGCACGCAATCGCACACGGGAGGAATTCGCCCGCGCCGTATTGATTGAACGCGCCCTCCATCATAGCGGTCGTTGGGGGCCAGATGCTCTCTGCAGGCTCCCCTTCCCCCAGTCTGGAATTGGTGAGTTATTCTGTCTGTTAACCCCCCCCCCACACACACCTTTTTATCATAAGGAGAAAGTAAACGGATTAAATACATTCTATTCCACCATGATTCATATGTGCCCGACCACATACCAGCCTCATTGTAACAGAGTTGGTTTATCAGTCAACGACTAAACTTGGCTTGATTTAGTGAAGATTAAATGTGATTGGCGGCTTCTTTCACTCCGTTGTGGGAAGTAGTTTTCCAAATTATGTCTATGGTTCGTATTCATCTGTTACAACCTCGTTTTATTGTGTAATTTTCATCCCGGCGTTATTTGACCATGCAGTAGCGCATCGAAAATGGTACATACTATTAATAAATTTCCTCCTAAACAAAGCCATTCCCGTCTTCAGTCAATTTCTCATTGTTCTTCTTTTCGCCTTTTAAAGTCACATTGACCAAACAAGAAGTGAAAGTGAATATTGGGCGGCGATTTTGAAAAACGGAATATTTCAGATTTTTCTTACCAGTTTTGAGTCGCGCGAATAGACTTTATTTTAAGGCTTTTTTAGGAGCTTTATTTCGAATGATTAGTTAAAGTGTATAATAAAATGGGGGTAATAATAGAAATTTTTATTTTTGAAGGTAGCATCAGTAATTAATAAATTAAAATAATAAAAGCTAATGATTAGGTCGAGAAGGAGTAAATGTGGGAATAGACTAAGTCCGATCTAGGTCTTATATATAGCCTTCGCTCAGCCTTTGGGTAAACATTGATTGACCTGTCGAAAATGACTCGATAAGAATTATTGATTTTTATTTTTTTAATCGCCATTTTTAGTTCTTTGTTTTATATTGGTATAATATACATCGTTTTTTTTTTAAAAGAATAAATTGTTTTCTTTCTGTAAAGTCCTTTCGTAAGGAAAAATCCTGCGATTCCATTGGCGCGGCTAAGTAAAAAAATATCGACAATCTCTACCACTTACACAAATCCGAACATTTCGGCGTTAAAGGCTATTTCACTTTATTCGAGCCGCATTACAATTATTTATTGGACGTGAATTTGTACGAAGGCGGTTGAGATTGTTTCCGTTGTGATTGTGACATCACGCATGCACCTCACAAACACCTTTCGGCTAATGCCCCGCCCGGGAACCCTATTAATTAAATGAAGCCCCGTGCATGGAGTTTGGCTGCCTTATTACACCTTCACAAAGGACTCTACCGCCCTGATCCCCCTCTCGACTGGTACCGTGAATGGCCGTGAACAAGCCATGAAAAGAGGGTCCTCCCAGAACTGCTTTTATGGATCTTTAATCCTCTCAACACCCAGTTTCCACCACACGTAAATTGCCTCCTCTTTTTGATGGGGCTCCGTGTGCACTGTTTAGTGTGTGTGGGAAATGTAACGATGATGGTTCTAAGGACTTGCCATAATTGTATAGCGTTATTCATAGGGTGAAAATAAGACTACAGAGAGTGGCGTTTTACGATTATTTCCGTGGCTCGGCCTATTTCGTTCTTACGCGCGGGTGTGGATGTTAAGATGTTCGGTGGATGCTTTGTCGGCGGGGGGGGGGGGGGCTGCAAATGGCGGCTTATAGCCTAGCATCGAATTTCTTCTCAATACTGCAGCTCTTTTGTTGAGGAGATTCAAAGTAGCGGATAATTGGGCGCTTTATCGGTTCCTTTGTGGGTGTGGGCACAGTATAAGTACATTAATGCGGGCGTGTAGGGGGGGGGGATTTACGTACACGGACGTGTAGGGGTGGGATTTGCGTACACCGGCGTTTTGGGAAAGCAGTTTTGTGTATAAAAATGAGGTATCTGGGACATTGGAGAACTTAATTTAATGGGGGTAGGATTTCTGCCTGGGTTGGGGTATGGGGGGGGGATTAAAGACCGCACTTTTATTCATTTTAATCGAAAAATCTGCCCCGGGATCTTAAGAAACCTCGGTCTTTTGATCGAGATATGTTGATGTTTAATTTTCCGATGTTGGCGAGGTCGAGGGAGTTGTGGGCGCCCCTTGTAATCCCCCCCCCCTCATTTTGCCAACGCTTCTGATAATACATAATAATAATGGGAGATTGCAATTGCTTGTTATATAAAACGAACGTGAATGAGAATAATAATCCCAAGAGTCGGTAGTTTTGAGAGTTGCAGGATTGAACGATATTTGCTGCTTATTTGAAGAGAATGGGGGATGCTGGGAGGAGCTTTTAGTGTCATTGATGTGCACTGACCTTTGTGGGAAAGCGGTTAATATGATGGTTCTATAGATAAGCAATTCCAGAGATTTCTGTTTGGAAGAATCACAAAATGTCTCGCCTCCCCCCCCCCCCTCCTAATTTTAATTAGGCCCGGCCCCCCTTTTAGTCATAATAGTTCTTCATTGAAAAGCGAGTTTTGAGTCCAACTCTGAGACTGGTTTGCCATCATTCTGTTGCCATGGTGATTCTGGATTCTCGCAAAATATCTGTCATCAGCAAAACCGAAGTGAAAAAGTATTTCACTTTATTTGTATCCCCCTTTGTTCCCCACTCCAAAATTTGCCTTTAATTTTGACCCCCCTTTGTTTCCCACCCTATAGTTTCCTTTTAATTTTAATCTTTTTGTTTTCCACTTCAAAATTTATCTTTAATTTTGATCCCTTTTTGCTTCCCCACTAAAATTCCCCTTTAATTTGAATCTTTTTTGTTTCACATCTGAAACAATTCCTTTTAATTTGAATCTTTTTGTTTCCCACTAAAAGTTTCCTTTTAATTTTGATCTTTTTGTTACCCACTCTACAACTTACCTTTAATGTTAATCTTTTTGTTTTCCACTCCAAAATTTATCTTTAATTTTGATCCCTTTTTGCTTCCCCACTAAAATTCCCCTTTAATTTGAATCTTTTTTGTTTCACATCTAAAACAATTCCTTTTAATTTGAATCTTTTTGTTTCCCACTAAAAGTTTCCTTTTAATTTTGATCTTTTTGTTTCACACTCCACAACTTACCTTTAATTTTGATCCCTTATTGTTTCCCACTCCAAACTCCTAAAATACTTCCCCGCCTCTCTTTTTTTTGTATATTCTTTTACTGACTGCGCACAGTCTTAATGACGATGTTGCATGACTTTATATGTAGAGGAGTATATTTAAGTTTTGTTAATTCCTCGTTTCTCTATGGGTCTATTAGAACTTAATCAATTTTTTATCAATTATATACTTTTTATATAGCTTACGAATGCTCTGAACTAGCGGTTCTCACCTTTTTCTTCAGCATTTTCCAGAACCGTCTATTTTTTTTTCTATTTCCCCCTTTTGGGACGACTTTGTAATTTAATTATAATATTTTTATAACTACCAAGTTAGTACAGGGTGTCCCCTAAATCGCGATACATAGCTAATATTTTAAATACGAGAAGCAACAGTTTTCTAGGGTGGTGGATTTGTCTTATGTTCTGAATCTATGGTCTGAGATACTATAGATCTCTGACCACCTAACTTTTAAATGTAAGTATTAAGTAGAGCACAGGGGGGGGGGGGTGCTTCTAAAGTTTTTCTATGTATGGTGATTTTGGGGACACCCTGTACTTCGAAAAATTGTTAAAATATATAACAACAAAAGCTATAAATGGTCGTATTGCACTTTATGTTTTATATTACGCTTGAAACTTTAATGCGACTTGAACCAAAGATTATCGTATTCCTAAAACGAGACTAATTAGTCGGTGCGATTATAGCATGATTCCTGCCTATACGCTTTTAGTGTAGTATAATTACTACCTTAATATAATAATAAGATGAACGGCTTCGCCACTCCTTGCAAGAGGAGCTTACGCTACGCAGGCAGACCTTCGGGTTGTGCCCAACGTCCTACCCGGCTTTAGCAACGGCCTATTGGGCTAAACATTTTAAAAAAAAAAGTTTCCAATACTATTTCTTCTAATTCTTTTTCTTCACTTTTACGCATTCTTACGTAGGGTCGGCGTTTCTGACGCGCCTTCGCCCCTCCCTCCGGTTCTGCGTGTCTCCTCTCGTGAGTTTCTTTCCTTCCAGGTCTTCCCTAATATTTAACATCCAACGTCTTTTCGGTCTTCCACGGTTACGATTTCCATCTACCCCAATCTGCATCACCCTCTTTCCTAAATACTCATTCTCATCTCAGCACTTTGCCCATACCACTGTAGTCTCATTTCCTGTTTTTTTTTTTATTTGAAATTTCTGTCACTTTTATTGTTCTTATTCGTTCATTCCGGATCTTATCCATCCTCGTCACTCCACAAGTCTCCCTAATAATTTAGTCTCGGTCTATTTGTTTTTAAAATGTATGATTATTTTCTAGGTCTAAAGCCCCCCCCCCCGCCCCTCCCCTAAGTTTTATCGGATCTCTTTGAATAGAGATAAAATCCTTAGTATTCTTTTTTTTTTTCCTCATTTAAAATTTCCTCTAGTAATTTCATTTTGCTCTATTCGTTTTTAGGTGGCAGTAGTTATTTCCTCCTGATAAAGATTAAACTTTAAAATCTATTTTAGAAATAACTTAGAAGAAACACTCGAATATACGAAAAAAAGCAGTCATGCTTAAATTTTAATATTTTTCTTTAATTCACCATTTGTAATTCTTTTTTTTTATCTAAAATATTCGATAAACATTTATTTTTTTCTGAACTTTACTCGTTTGTTTTTTTTCAAACTCTAAAGGAACTCTTTGAAATAAGCTTGAATAAAAATTTAATATATACCAAGGTCACAACCGAACTAAGAGGGTGAAAAAATCCATTATTATTCAACCCCTCCCCAAAATCCTGTTTTTAAAATATAGTTTTATCATCATCATCATCATTATCATCATCACTTCACTATCTCTATAATTTAAGAATGGGATTTTTTTGAGTATTTGAATAATAATTTCATCTTAGTTTGGTTATGACTTATGTTTTTAATCAAAGTTATTTCTAATAATTCTTTTATAATATCCAAAAACAAAATGTTGAAGTTCAGAAAATTTATTTTTATATATCTTCTTCCATGACTATATTTTAGCAACGTGATATTTTGAAAGGGGGGAAATTTAGTTTAGAGTTCCTTTTTAAAATTATTATAATTGACGAAGTTCAGAAAATTTATACAAATTTAACCATGGCTGCTTTTTTTTTAGATTTTAAATTGTAATCTTAGCAGCGAAGCGCAAGCTCCCCCCGTAGGGTGGAGTGGCGAAGCCATTGCCTGGTGGATTAATAATAATGAATAAGGCTAAAAACAGTAGCTTCACCATTCATTTTTTTTCTTTTACTTTTTAAATTTTAAAAATGATTTTTTTTATTTTTTTATTACTTTTAAAATAAATAAAATGATTATTTTCTTTTTAATTAAATAATTATGGTATAAATCAAGCCTATTGGTAGGAATCAGACTACAGTATCACCCATTATTTCCCACAACTTACCCGGAATCTTTTGAATTACCCACTGGTTAAGAAAAGTCTGAACACGGACAAAATGCATATTCCAATAAAAAAAAATTCAACTACATTTTATTCAATCGAAATATTAATAAACCAGGCATTGGCTTTACCACTCGGAGCTTGCGCTTCTCTACTAAGATTAAAATCTAAAATCTAAAAAAAGCAGCCATGGTTAAATTTTTATCAATTTTCTGAACTTCGCCAATTATAATAATTTTAAAAAGGAACTCTAAACTAATTTTTCTGAACTTCACCATTTGTAATTCTTTGGGTTTAAAAAAATTCACAAAATTTCGGTGCTTATTTATTTCTGAACTTCACCATTTTGATTTTGATATTATAAAAGAATTATTAGAAATAACTTTGATAAAAAAACACAAGTCATAACCAAACTAAGATGAAATTATTATTCAAATACTAAAAAAAAAATCTTAAATTATAGAGTTATTGATGATGATGATGGTAATGATAATGATAGCATCTTTTATGGGATTTCCACTATTTGTGACGCAAAGTTGATGCGCTTTGCCAGATTCTCCCGAAGAACCCGATTCATTAACTCCAAATTTCCGTCAATTTGAGCACCTTCATCTATGAGGCGCTGTTCCCTCGGGTGTCTCGCTCGTATCATTGATTGATTACACTTCTCAACATTAACGTTACCCCTGTGCCATATCCCCCTGGACACCGGCACAAGGACTTCCATAATTCTCGACAATCCCAGGATTAGTTCGTATTGCGGGGCTCCAATCCTCTTCTACGGTGACTGGCCGATAACCACTTTTGATGCCTGGCTCGCCCTAAAGTGTGGCAGCCACTTTGCTGTCACATTTACACTGCTCCACACTTTACTTAGTACAGCTGGCGATGCTCAGCACCACAGTTTGGAGTTGTAGTCCCCCTCACCTGGTTTAGCCCATCGGGTGATATGGTTGTCCGGGCTGTGGCCGTTGTTCTAAGCTAACAACCCCTTGGAGCCACAGGCGAGAGTTGAGGCTGAGTATCAGCGGTAGGGTAACTGCCCAGGCTCTGCAGGTAAGGCCTTCCTTCTCTCTCGGGCCTCAGTGACACATGAACGTCCCTCCTCTTCAAAGCGGTTAGGGGCCTTCTTTATGAGAGCACCGCCATAGATTCTGTCCTGTGCAAATTCCTCAGGTTATTTTGCACCGATTCCGGCGAGGAGACCATTGTGATGTTTCCTATGTGTCCATAGTTTAGTGACACCCTGTATAAAAGGCCAGGGTGAGATTCATCCGATAAATGCGATGTATTAACTCGAAATGTCCGTCAATTTGAGCCCATTCTTTTATGAGGCACTGTTCCCTCGAGTGTCTCGTATCATTGAGTACACCTTCTTTAGCCATACCCCGTGGTAAGAAGTCAAGTGGGCTAAGGTCTTTAGGGACACCCTCTATATATATATATATATATATATATATATATATATATATATATATATATATATATATATATATATATATATATATTAGGTGGTTTGCCGCCAATTTGCACTCATTTAAGATGTCTTATTTTTCAGCGGTGACACCCTGATTAACGCGGGTTCCGAACCAGGTATATCTCCAGCGTTAGGTACCTGTCGAGATATCGACCTGAATCGGAACTCGCTCCGTTGGCTAACCAAACCCGATGTAGCTTAAATATGCTAAAATTTGAAACTGAGCAGGAGTTCTCTTAGACAGTTTTTCGTATTCATTAACCCCCTGCAATTATTGGTGCACACCCTGTACATATCGGAATCTTGTCTGCTTTGATGGCTGAGTGCAGGCCGGATGTTTTGGCTTGTTAATTGACTTTCGTAAGTAATTTGTATGTTTTTCATAATAGACTGATTAATTATTGGTCTGTGATTCTTAATTCTCTCTTATCCTCCCATTTTTTAAAATGGAATCGGGTTTTTGGAACTTTCTTTTCCTTCGAGCATTTTGTAAAAACGATGACAGGTAGGCCGGTAACAAGTTCTTATGGCCAGCCGATTGTTATGGCATCATCTCTCAATGCTTTACCATCTTTTCATGCTGTCAAGTGCGTCGATTTTTTGTTCTTATAATTTGTTTGGTAACCTATCCTTAAAGTTCTTGATAGGATTCTTCGGTTCTTTCATTCATATTGTCCTTTATTGTTTTTATTTTTTTAATTTTTTATTGTTTTTCTTGTTTTAGTGATTTAAATAACTTTGTCAAGTTTAGTTATATTCGTTTCACTCGAATTGTTCAACATCATCTTATTTTTCGCATTTTATCTGAAAGTCTTCTAGAAGCCTATTTTTGTGTTTGGTATCTTCATTTCGGTCTTGTTCACCAAAGGTCTTCGTTGGAACTAGTTTATACTTTAGTTGCTATTTTTTAACGAGATTTTCGTAATTCAATGATCTGGTTTAATTGATTGGCACTTTCAGAAGGCTTGTTATCCTTGTAATGAGCTTGGCTCTTTTTTCTTTTTTCGATCACTACCTGTGTTGAAATAAGCGTTAATTAATATATCAATGAAATTATTCATGTTGGAGTATATGCAATCGATCTTGTTTGTTTTGTTCCATTTAGTTCCAGCCATGTTCATCTGCTGTAGGAGAGTTCAAAAGGTTAGAGTTTGATTCTTCAATTCTTTTACCCTCTTTCTATGTTCTTTCCCTCATTGTAAATTTTGTTATCGATCGACAATCGTGTGTGTGTTCTTCAAATCTTTGCATTTTAGTCTCCGCATAGCCATCTTGAATTGATGGTTTCCTCGTATGTGTGTTGGTTATTCAAATGGTTGCATTGAAGTCTCCGCCTAGCCATCTTGAAGTGATGGTTTATTTGTGTGTGTTTGTTTTTCAAATCTTGGCATTGAAGTCTCCGTATAGCCATCTTGAAGTGATGGTTTCCTTGTTTGTTCTTCAAATCTTTGCATTTAAGTCTCCGTCTAGCCATCTTGAAGTGACGGTTTCCTCGTATGTGTGTTTTTTTTCAAATCTTTCCATTTAAATCTCTGCCTAGTCATCTTCAAGTGATAGTTTCCTCGTATCTGTTTGTTTTTCCAATATTTGCATTGAAGTCTCCGCCTAGCCATCTTGAAGTGACGGTCTCCTTGTTTGTTCTTCCAATATTTGCATTGAAGTCTCCGCCTAGCCATCTTGAAGTGACGATCTCCTTATTTGTTCTTCAAATCTTTGCATTGAAGTCTCCGCCTAGCCATCTTGAAGTGATGGTTTCCTTGTCTCCGCATTCATGAGTGCGCTGTGTGTTCGCATATATATTGTGTGTTTATATTCTAATTTGAGTTACTCTGCGCAAGAAAGGAATATTACAATTTTTATCGGGCGTTCTTTCTGTAGGGGAGAGGGGACGAATTGAAGGCCACTGATCGAATGGTCTGTGATTTGTGGTAATTTTAAATCCACTGAAATTATAATTACTTCGAAGACTCCTTTATTCTATTCTCCTTCATTAAGAGGAAACGAGTAAGGACCCATTAAAATGGTGAGCAGGAAAGTTTTGACTTAATGAGGAACCAATTGCCTTTAATTCGTGGTCACAGATCACGACCCAAGAAATTATTTAACCGAGATAAACCTTTTCAAGATGGTCGACTGCTCTAAATGATTCTTGGTCATCGCATGAAAATTTCGTGGAAATAATTTGTGAATCAGGGGGGGGGGGGGTCCTCATTCGTCTTTGAGTCCCAGGGAAATTTGGGGATCTTAGTTTGGCGAGTGGTCGACAACAACTCGGTGACTCCTTATGGTTATAACTGGAAAGGAAAAGGTGGTAAACACCTTAAACCCAGTTTAGGTAAATGGTAGAACCAGGATGGTTGAGATAGCTTTGGCTGCTTGTTTAAAGCGACCGACCGGGAACGGAACCGGAACCGGAACCAGGGTGGGTCACTAATATTTGGACGGGGTCGGGTTTGAGAAAAAAAACCAACTGTGGTTCGGTCGATGTATAATAGGCTATAGACCGACCAGGGTGGTTTAATTTTTCGAGGGCCGGGGTCCCGGTCGGTCTATAACTGTTTGAGGGTTCAAAAACATTAAAAAGGGGGTACCTTCTCGTGGAACACACGATGTTAAGAGACAGAACTCAACAGCTTTGAAATGTTTCATCTATACTCGCATGGGATTGGGTCTTTCGGCATATATATATATATATATATATATATATATATATATATATATATATATATATATATATATATATATATATATATATATGAGGAATTAAACCACATTGTCCGAAGACAATTTAATTCAGAACAGCTTCGGTGTATTTCACACCCTTTTTCAACTGACACTGGATATAAAATATAAGAGAAGTGCATATAAGCATAACACAAGGTCAGATCATGAAAGATCCCCTCTTTTTTTCCCCAATCCCCTTCAACAAATGTATAACATTGCCATTTAATAATAAATTAAATAGTTTAAAGGACATATTTGGAAAAGCGGGTATTAATCTAGCCTTTAAATATAATAATTCCTTAAACCAATTGATGATGGCCAGGAAACCCAAAGAACATCATAACATAGGAGTATATGCAATACCATGCAACGATTGCCATAGAGTTTATATAGGGGAAACTAGGAGAAATCTAGACAAGAGATTGTATGAACACAAAAGAGATATTAGAGTGGGCAGCGAAAGTAGTGGAATATTTTGCCATGTTAGAGACAAGAATCATACGATCGATTTCAATGAAAGTAAAATGGTATTTAAATCGGCCAACTATGTTAAGAGAAGAATCGTAGAATCGAGCTTGATATCGTCAGTTCCTAATTTAAATCTATCTGAGGCTCAATTTTCTTTTAATCCTGTAATAAGATCGCAAATAAACAAAATAGTAAAAGGCCAGCCCTTCAATATGTTTAGGCCTAACCCCCTCCCCAGATTAGCCACAAGTAGGGGATTGGGGAAAAAAAGAGAAAAAAAAGAGGGGATCTTTCATGATCTGACCTTGTATTATGCTTATATGCACTTCTCTTATATTTTCTATCCAGTGTCAGTTGAAAAAGGGTGTGAGATACACCGAAACTGTTCTGAATTAAATTGTCTCGGAGAATGTGGTTTAATTCCTCATCTTTTCTTGCGATATTGCATTAATTTTCATATATATATATATATATATATATATATATATATATATATATATATATATATATATATATCTCAAAGTAGCACGAGAGAATGATGAAAATGAATCCATTAAACCACATTGAAAGAGAAAACGGAATAATTTTTCCTTGCAGTAATATTTTTATTACCTTTTTTCGAGTCGCTTTCCTCCACGGATTTTTCAACCATGGAAAGATTAACAATCGAACAACTGTTAAAGTTATCGAAGCCTATTACGAAACGCATTTCGGGCACTTCGCGATTTTTTTGTTCAACATAATTGACCAACCGAGAGTGCAATTGGGAAAATTGTTCGTAAATTCAAACAAACGGGGTCGGTGGCAGATATGAAAACGCCATTGCGTGCTCGTTAACGCCGTCCAGCTGAAAACATTGCTGCAGTGCGCGAGAATGTGGCCGAAGATCCAGGCACCTCTATTCGTCATGGCGCGCAGGAATTGAACCTCTCCACAACAACGTTACATCGAATTTTGACAAAAGATTTGTCCCTACACGCTTAAAAAATTTAATTGACCCAAGAACTGAAGACTGCTGACCATTTCAAGCGCCGTACATTCGTCAATTGGGTGCACGAGCAAAGACAAGCCGATGATGATTTTTCGCAAAAAATCATCTTTAGTGATAAAGCCCATTTTCATCTTGGCGGATTCGTTAATAAGCAGAATTGTCGCATTTGGGTTGATGAAAACCCCAGGAAGATTGTTGAAAAGCCACTGCATCCACAAAAGGTCACTGTTTGGTGTTCATTCTTTGCTAGCGGAATCATTGGGCCGTATTTCTTCGAAAATGAGGCCGGGAATTCTGTAACGGTGACAGGCGAGCGATACCGTGCCATGATAACCAACTTTTTATGGCCTGAATTTAATTCTATGGATTTCGAAGATTTGTGGTTTCAACAGGACGGCGCCACATGCCACTCAGCCAATGCAATGAGAAGTTCCCAGGTCGCATCATCTCTCGAAACAGCGAGGTCAATTGGCCACCACGATCGTGTGACTTGACGCCTTTAGATTTCTTCCTTTGGGGTCATCTCAAAAGTAAGGTCTGTGCCAACACGCCAACAACAATTCAACAGCTGAAGGATGAGATAATAAGGCCTATTGGTGAGATCGAGGAGCAACTATGCAGAGACTTCATCAAAAATTTTGACCATCGAGTGGAGGTGTGCCGCCGAAGCCTTGGCGGACATTTAGGCGATATTATTTTTCACACATAATTGCCTTGACTCAAATAACATGATCCAATAATCAATAAATATTCACCAATAACACAGTTTTATTTACTGCTAACTTCGATCCGTCTTAATAGAACACCATTCATATATATATATATATATATATATATATATATATATATATATATATATATATATGCAGTAAGAAGGATACGACTATCGGGGACATTCTTATTTTTTTACAAGCAACGTTTCGGATTACCTAATCCATCATCAGGCTAAACAAATGTTAACTTAAACCTAAATACAAATCAAAAGCAAATAATTAAAATAGTGAACCTATAAAATTAAAAGTATTAATAATTACAAGTAAATATACAGATAATCTCAGAGCAATTGTGTTTATCCCTTTAACCTGATGATGGATTAGGTAATCCGGAACGTTGCTTGGAATAAATAAGAATGTCACTGATGGTCGTATCCTTCCTACTGCAATTAAAATTACTCCTTCTTAGAAGCAACATTGTGTTGATATATATATATATATATATATATATATATATATATATATATATATATATATATATATATATATATATATATATATATAAGTAAAAGAACTCTGGCGAGTTATGGTATATAATAGTGAAACCACTGTATATGATCCAAAAGTTTAATTTACGAGACCTATTTTAGTATGTAGTTTATCATACCCTCTCAGTCGTATGATAATATACATACTGAAACTAGTCTCGTAAATTAAAATTTTGGCTCCTATACAGTGGTTTCACTATCATATATATATATATATATATATATATATATATATATATATATATATATATATATATATATATATATATATATATATATATTGTGATGAATAAAAATTGAAATCTATAATTATGAAAATTACTACCAAGAACTATTTTAGTATTGCCTCTAATTCTTGAACGACATCCTGCCAACCTATTATAAAAGCGCCATTTGTATGCATATGTGTGGATATATTCCCCGCCATGGTTAGCATTTTCTATCTATAAATGGCAGAAAGGCAACTTTGTCTGGATATCGTCGTAACCGCGGGCCGCTTACGAAAAAGATGATAATCACTCATTGGCAAACTTACAAAGTTGTGCTCATTTACATTTAAATTAGTTATTACTCTAAGTATATTAAATTTCTAAAATTAGTATCAATTTGGAGACGGGGGTCTCACCGCAAACAACCCTAAGGTAAAATGTATAAGAATTGACAAGTTATTCTCCCGGCAATGCTGCCATCGTTTAATGGCGCTCGGTAAGAAATGAATGCACGCACAAACGCACGTTTGTTTTCTTTATGTGTAAGATGGGGAAGGGGGATTTTTGTTGGTGGGGAAGGGGGGGGGTAAGTAGAGGGTTTCCGCTGCTTTGGTCGTTTTGGGGTAAAATATAGGTTGAGGAGAATCGTCTTTTTCCAAAGACGGGTATAAAGTGCCAACGGGGCTTCGTTACTCCCACGGACCCCATCCCCCCTTGTTTTCGCCCCCAAACCCTCCAGCTGACAGAGATGCCCATGTTTGTCACCCCAGTTTTATTTTTCGCTTCTATCTGTCCATTTTATATTAATTTAATACGTTCCCCTCCCACTCTTTTCTCTCTCCCTTTCCTCTCTAATTTTATATTTATTTTTCTCTTATCTTTTCCCTTTTCCCTCACTTTCCTATTCTTCTCCCTTACCTCTTTAATTTCATGTATTTTTCTCTTTCCTTTTTCATTTATCTTTTCTCATCTCTCCCGCCCCCCTTGTCTTGAATTTCATTTATTTTTCTCTCCTTTTTAATTTCGCTTTTTATCTTTTCTCTCATCTTTTTCCCCCCTTGAGTCTTGAATTTCATTTATTTTTCTCTTTTTTTTATTTCTTTTTCTTATCTGTTCTCTCATCTTTCCCCCCCATTGAGTCTTGAATTTCATTTATTTTTCTCCGTTTTAATTTCTTTTTTCTTATCTTTTCTCTCATCTTTTCCTCCCTTGAGTCTTGAGTTTCATTTAATTTTCTCCTTTTCCTTTTTAATTTAGTTTTTAATCTTTTCTCTCATCTTTCCTTCCCTCGAGTCTTGAATTTCATTTATTTTTCTCTCTCCTTTTTAATTTCTTTTTCTTATCTTTTCTCTCATCTTTTCCCCCTTGAGTCTTGAATTTCATTTATTTTTCTCTTTCCTTTTTTATTTCTTTTTCTTATCTTTTCTCTCATCTTTCCCCCCCCCCTTGAGTTTTGAATTTCATTTATTTTTCTCTTTCCTTTTTAATTTCTTTTTTTTTATCTTTTCTCTCATCTTTTCCCCCCCTTGAGTCTTGAATTTCATTTATTTTTCTCCTTTTCCTTTTTTTCCATATCTTTTCTCTCATCTCCCCCCCCCCTTGAGTCTTGAATTTTATTTATTTTTCTCTTTTCCTTTTTTATTTCTGTTTATCTTTTTTCTCATCTTCCCCCTTTGAGTCTTGAATTTCATTTACTTTTTTTACTTTTTAATTTCTTTTTTCTTATCTTTTCTCTCATCTTTTTCCCCCCTTAAGTCTTGAATTTCATTTATTTTTCTCTTTTTCCTTTTTACTTTCTTTTTTCTTATCCTTTCTCATCTTTTTCCTCCCCTTGAGCCTTGAATTTCATTTATTTTATCTTTTCCTTTTGAATTTGTTGTTTTTTTATCTCATTTCCCATTTCCTCCCTTGTCGCTTTATTTTTTTTTTCTCTTTTTCATATTTCATTTCTTTTCTCATTTATCTTGCTCCCGTACCTCTAAATTTAATTTTTTCCTCTTTTTCCTTTTTAATTTAATTTTCTTGTTATCTTTTCTCTTGTATCCTATTTTCTCCCTTGCCTATTTAATTTGATTTATTTTTCTTTTTTTCATTTTCAAATTTTTATCTCATTTCGGTTATTTTCTATCTTGTCTCCTTAATTTGATTTATTTTTCTTTAATTTCCTATTTTCTCCTTTGCCTCTTCAATTTATTTTCCTTCCCTTTTCATTTCTTTTATCATTTTCTATTTTCTCCCTTGCCTCTAATATTATTTTCATCCCTAACTATAATTTAAGAAGGCGATTTTTTCGAGTATTTGAATAATAATTTCATCTTAGTTTGGTTATGACTTATGTTTTTTTTATCAAAGTTATTTCTAATAATTCCTTTATAATATCAAAAAACAAAATGGTGAAGTTCAGAAATAAATATAAGTATCGAAATTTCGTGAATTTTTTAAAACCCAAAGAATTACAAATGGTGAAGTTCAGAAAATTTATTTTTATGTATCTTCTTCTATAACTATATTTTAGCAACGTGATATTTTGAAAGGGGGGGGAGGAATTTAGTTTAGGAGTTTCTTTTTTAAATTATTTTAATTGGCTAAATTCAGAAAATTGATAAAAAATTAACCATTGTTCCTTTTTTTGAGATTTTAAATCTTAATCTTAGTAGCGAAGCCATTACCTGGTTTTTCTATTTTTCCTCTGTTTCATTTTTTTCTCCTCGCCTCTTTATTGCCATTTATTGTTCACTTTTCATTTTTATTTCTATTAGCTTTTTACTTTCCTTTTTCTCATCTTTTCTCTCTATTCCCTTTTTTCTTTCATTTCGTTTTCTCATTTGTTCCTTGAGATCATCATTCATAATCTTTCATCTCCTTTGCATTTATCTAAAACTGCTCTTCTGAGAGCCGAGATAAAACGGTTGTTTTCAATACTTATATCTGAAATTACCAAAACAAAAACAGTTCTATAGATTACCAATCTGATTCTAAATTACCCATAGTATTTACCAGGGAACTTCTCTGTAGAATTATTATTTTTATGTCTCACGCTTGATGTGTTCTTATTGTATTTTTTTTCTTTCATTATTTGCCCACTTTAGTATTTTTTTCACTCTTCTGTCGTATCCTCTTTGTGTCGTGTCGATTTTGGAACATTCTTTATATTTGTCATCCTCGTTTGTATTCTTATTAAAGTATTTATTTTATGGCTAAAACTGTCCAGTTGTTTATGTATAATATGTCCTTTAGGGGGTCACTTGGAATGTCTTTGGACACAGGAAAAAGGCACATTGAACGAAACAAATGAACTCCATTTTATTTAATTGAAATAATAATAAATAACATCTTCAATGTGATTTGCACCATTTTACAGGAGCTGCCAAGTGTAGGCCATGAATGGTCTTTTGCAGTCTCCTTCTTTTCTTATGTTCGATGCGCTTTGCGAGATGCACTCGATGGACGCGATGCATTAACTCGAAATTTCGGCCAATTTGAGCCCATTCATTTATGCTGCGCTGTTCCCTCGGGTGTTATCGAATCAGTGAGTACACCTTCTTTACTACACCCCAGGAAAAGAATGGGTGTAAATAAGGTCAGGTGAACGAGGAGACCATTGAGTATACTCCAGAAAAGGAAGTCAAGTGGGTAGGGTCCTGTGAGCGAGGAAACCCTTGTGATATTTCTTGTGAAATGTTTCACTTATCATTATTATTTATAGGAGTGTTCCTCTGACGCGAGGGGAGGCAATCTCTTCCTCATAATGAGATTGGGAGTAATCTGATGAGAACCAGCGAGTTGTTTTTTTTAGAAAAAGTGACTCCAGAAAGACCACAACTTATACTAATCTAGAGAAAATGGCGAAAAAAAACCCATTACTAAAATAGATGAAAAACCAACGAACATTTAGCAACTTCGCAGAATGTTCCTGTATTCGCAATTCTGACTTGAGGGAAGGCTAGCGGTTTCTAATATTCTAGCAAATCCCAAATTATCTAGTGTCCTAGAATAATAGCAAGGTTAGAAGGCTATAGGTAGCTAGTATTCTAGCAAATCAATTATCTAGTGGCCTAGAATAATAGCAAGGATAGATCCGATTCCCCCCTTTTGTGGTATCCAGCACACGAATTCCCGTCTCCATTTCTCAACTTCCTGATGTGTGGTGAGCGTGCGTCGATGCACACACCACCCGCTAGTCGTACATTGACGCATGTAGCCGTGTCAACATTTATTATATTCGTGTGCGCGCCGGATATTTAGAGCCATTTTGAGTATAAAGTAAATTAACTTTTTAAAAAAGAAGTCGAATTAGGCCGGCGCGCAATTATTTGACATGAATGTATAATTACTTTCTTGTGTATTAACTTCTCGCTCACTCGAGTTCTCAATTACGATCGCAATTATACAAACATTCTCGTAACCTCTCGCGTGTTGTGCTTCATTTCAATATTAACGTTATTGCCGATAATTAATGTTGGAATAGGTTATAATATCATATTACTAGTTGTGACAAGAGTAGTTAATTTCGCTTATATATATATATATATATATATATATATATATATATATATATATATATATATATATATATATATATATATATATATATGATAGTGAAACCACTGTATGGGATCCAAAAGTTTAATTTACGAGACTAGTTTCAGTATGTAGTTTATCATACCCTCTTCACTCGTATGATAATCTACATACTGAAACTAGTCTCGTAAATTAAACTTTTGGCTCCTATACAGTGGTTTCACTATCATATATATATATATATATATATATATATATATATATATATATATATATATATATATATATATATATATATATATATATATATATATATATTATATTAAGACACTGTTTTTCCCAATAGCGAGTACATTATTAATGTACAATGAAACCACTTTTAGAGCACAAAGTTTATTGAACTGGAACTAGTTTGGGTATGAAGTTTTCCATACCATCATCAGCCGTTAACTGACTGAAATTGACAAAGAAAACACAAATACTAAAATATACAGAAACCGGCAACTAGTTCCGGTTCAATAAACAAAAGTTATTTAAACACAATTATTATTCATAGTTTATATAAATGATCTTGGGGAGGCTGTAAATAGCAAAGTGTCAATATTTGCTGATGACACTAAATTGGCAGCTGTAATCAAAGAAGTTGAGGGTAGCTTTAAAGTGCAGAGTGACTTAAATAAGTTAGTAGCTTAGGTTCATAACTGGCAGATGACCTTAAAAAATGCAAAGTTATTAAGATGGGAAGGGATAATAAGAAATTTAGGTATGAAATGGATGGGCATTGGCTGAATTCAGTTGAGGATGAGAAGGACTTGGGTGTAGTAGTAGATAGGTCACTGAAGTCTTCAAAAGGTCACTGAAGTCTTCAAAGCAGTGTATTAAGGCAAAAAATAGATCAAATAGGGTGCTAGGATACATTAAGAGGAATGTTAGCTACAAGAGTAAAGAGGTTATCTTTAAACTCTATAACTCGTATGTTAGGCCACATTTAGAGTACTGTATACAAGCATGGTCACTACATTTTAGACATGACATCAACATGCTAGAGTCAGTACAAAGGAAGGCAACAAAAATAATACCTTTCCTGAATCACCTTGAATATGAAGATAGACTGAGGGTACTAAATATGTTCTCATTTGAGAGAAGATGTGTGAGGGGAGATATGATTAAACTTTTAAAAATATGTTCTGGGATGGATAAGTTGGATTTTAGCAAGTTATTTGAGTTGGAAGGTAGTAATAGGACTAGGGGTCACCACTTAAAGATTAAAAAACAGAGGTGTATTTTGAACAAAAGTAGGAAACCGTTATGGTGGAATCAGGAGATAGCTAGAAAAATTTCAGATAGCAACAAAGATCAAAGAAAGTTCTTTAGTTACTATAAAATTAATAACAAGTCTGATAGAGTCAAAATAGGACCTATCAAATATGAAGGGGTTGTGAGAGAAACTGATGAGGAAATAGTTGAGATACTAAACGGTCATTTTGCATCAGTATTTACAAAGGAGAAACTAAATAGTCTTATGTATAGTACTCATGGGTCAGGGAAAGAGGTGTTTACTACCATTAGTGTGGATTGGAGGAAGATAAAAGGACTAATAGGTGAGTTAGATGCTACCAAGGCCTCCGGCCCTGATAATATTCATTCTAGGATACTTAAAGAAGGGGTAGAAAGTATCTCAATTGCTCTGGAGAAGTTATATACTAGGTCATTGGAATATGGAGAAATACCCGATGATTGGAAGAGAGCGAATGTAGTCCCCATTTTCAAGAAGGGTAGTAAAGAGGATCCAAATAACTTTAGACCGGTTAGCCTAACTCCTGTAGTCTGTAAAATTCTTGAGAAAATAGTTAAAAAAGGGATTTGCCAACATCTAGAGAGGGAGGGGTTAATCAGCGATGCTCAGCATGGGTTTAGATCAGGTAGATCATGTTTGACTAACTTACTAGACTTTCTGGAGTTTGTAACAGATCAAGTAGATAAGGGAGAGAATGTAGATATAATTTACTTAGATTTTAGTAAAGCATTTGATAAGGTATCACATAGGAGACTAGTTCATAAATTAAAAATGATTGGGATATGTGGGGGTGTTTCAAATTGGATAGCTGAGTGGCTGAAAGACAGGAAGCAAAGGGTAGTGCTAAATGGTGTAAAGTCAGAGTGGAGGGATGTTATCAGTGGGGTTCCTCAGGGATCAGTTCTCGGTCCATTATTATTTGTCATCTATATAAAAGATCTTGGGGAGGCAGTTAATAATAAAGTGTTAATTTTTGCGGATGATACCAAATTAGCAGCTGTAGTTAAAGATATTGATGATAATTTTAAAGTGCAGGGGGATTTAAATAAATTGTTATCCTGGGCACATAAGTGGCAAATGACTTTCAACCTTGATAAGTGTAAAGTTATTAACATGGGAAAAGATAATAGAGAATTTAACTATGAAATGGATGGGCATTGGCTGAACTCAGTAGAGGATGAGAAAGATCTAGGAGTAGTAATAGGTAAGTCATTAAGGTTTTCTAAGCAGTGTATTGAAGCAAGAAATAGGGCAAATAGAGTGCTGGGTTTTATTAAGAGAAATGTCAGTTACAAAAGTAAGGAGGTTATTCTTAAACTCTATAACTCTTATGTTAGGCCACATCTAGAGTACTGTATACAGGCATGGTCCCCACATTTTAGACACGATATTAACCTTCTCGAGTCAGTGCAACGGAGGGCAACAAAGATTATTCCTTCCCTGAGGCACCTTGAATATGAAGATAGACTGAGGGTATTAAATATGTTGTCGTTCGAAAGGAGGTGTGTGAGAGGGGATATGATTGAACTCTTTAAAAAAATTTCTGGGATAGATAAATTGGATGTTAGCAAGTTTTTTGAGTTAGATGATGGAAATCGGACTAGAGGTCACCACTTGAAAATTAAAAAGTAAGGGTGTTGGTTGGATTTAAGAAAATATTTTTTCACCAATAGAGTGGTGGACTTCTGGAACAATAGGCCGCGGAGAGTAGTAGGTGGTCCAAATTTAAATGTATCTAAGAGTAGGTTGGATGGGTTTATGGGGAGGGAAGGTTGTGATGTTTCCTAAGTTTTGTATATATTAATATTGTTTGTATATATCTATAGCTGCATGATTTAGTTCTTGACAAGCCTTGATTGGTGATACCCTTGTTTCTGGACGCAATCCTCTGGATGTAATTTTCTTGGGAGTTTCGGTGCCTTAAAAAAGAGGCCGTTTGACTCGGATGACCTATGATGACCCCTTGTGGCTTTTGTCATCTGTTATATTATATTGTGGGGGACTTTGATTTTGTCTTTCCCTGGCGATGGTGCTTTGTGTGGGTGGGTTTTGACGGAGGCGGATGACCTTTGATATGCCATTGTGGCTTTTGTCATCCGTGAAATTATTTTATGTTATGTTATGTTAATGGCGAAAGCAGAGGAGGTGAAAATGGGTGGGAGAAATTTAGACGAATATTCTCCATCAGGCATTCTGGATGTTTGAAAATTGGGGCGTTTTCAAGGCACCAAAGTGGGTTTGTGGGGAGGGCGTATAGCAGGAGGGTAGTCATCCCACGTTTAAGAAGCAAATAAAATATACCCCGTTCTCATATGCAACAAATTATTGGACTCAGAGCCGGAATGGAGGGCTTTCAGGGTCTGTGATGGGTTGTGAAAGGAAGACAAATAAGGAGGTTGCGGTGTTTATTTTTATTTTTTACTCTTTTTCTAAGTAGGAGGTTTGAATACCTTCTTGGTCGTCATTTATGTGCAAAAATGGTAATCTCAGATAGTTTAGGTATAATGCCATTTATCTGGCTGCCTTTATTTGCCAACTTAGCTTTTTGCTTCTTCAAGACTGGAAGTTAACACTTTAGGAGAGATATTATCACCCGAGTGTTCTATTGAGTTAGAAGATTTCTTAGTAATTTTCAATCTTATGTAGGTTTTAACTGTTTCGAGAGAGGTCCACTAGGTTGTGGGTGGTATAGATTGGACCAATTTCCTGGTTTATCATAGTTCTTAGTCCTGGCGCTATTTGGGGTGGAAGGCTTATATATATATATATATATATATATATATATATATATATATATATATATATATATATATATATATATATATATATATATATATATATATATATATATATATATATATCATGAACCATGAACATGAAAGAATGATGAAATAAATCAAGCAAACCGCAAGAAACTGAAGAACAGGATAATGGTTCTTCGGAAATGTTATTTCCTAATTCGCCAAAATTCCGTACTGGGAAGGGTTTTGATCCGTGCACACTGAGGCAGTGAACAACCGCTTTGATCTCAATTAAACCGTCTCTTAGACCTCTCGGCTACGCGGAAGACCAAAAAAATCTTCAGAATAAACAAGCTTTTAAGGTACACTTCGCAAGGTCAATCGGGACTAGGAAAGAGAGAGAAATTAATAGGGAATTCAAAGGATAAAGCAGAGTTGAGGTAAACCTGCGACGAATTTTTGTGAATTAGGAAATAACATTTCCGAAGAACCATTATCCTGTTCTTCAGTTTCTTGCGGTTTGCTTGATTTATTTCATCATTCTTTCATGTTCATGGTTCATGATATATATATATATATATATATATATATATATATATATATATATATATATATATATATATATATATATATATATATATATATATATATGGAAGATAATGGCAAACCACAATATTTGAATTAAGATTTTATTTATAACTATCGGACTAGTTTCGGCAAGATGCCATTTTCAACTAATAATAAAGACGCTAGATAAGAAGCACATTATATATAAGGTAAGACACATCCTAAACAAAATGAAACAACAGGAAACAATATGGAAAACTTATATACTCGAGTAAATCTGGCGTGAATGACAAGCTAAACAAAATCAAATGGAACCGGAAACAATCTGGAGAGTTGCTAATCCCTAAAACGCATTGCGTCCGAGGGCTTATAAATACGATTGGCGACTATTCGTTATATATATTTGTTAAATTTGTATTGCTCTTCAGATAAATTGAAATTATGAACTTTGATGATGATGGATTCCGCACTTCTCCTTTCAATATAATTGTTTGATTTATAAATGATTTTTGTATGGTTAAAATCAATTCTATGGTCTTGCGTTTACATGTACGTAAAGAGACTACAAATTCGTACACCTTCTGATATCAGCTAAATGTTCCTTAATCCTCTTATTAAAGTGGCCTGACTCCGATGTATGTTAATTTGCAATTATAGCATGGTATACTGTAAACTCCAGCATCGAGATTGAATGGGCGCAGTCTAGTCAGAGATTTTAGAATGGTATTGGAATATTTAAATGTAATATTTATGTTATTTCCGTTCGCATATGATTTTAGAGGAGCCAATGCTGGATCATATGGGAAACTAATATTTTTTTAAAAATCATCCCTTCGTGGTGTGGAGGTGGCATAGATGTTTGTTCGTCCTTTGGAATTGCATCTACGAGGGGCCGTCAATAGGTTTTGCAATTCAGATATAAGGAAACGAGATATGAAGAAAAGGGTTTTATTATTTTTCAATATAATTACCCTCGACTTCAATGCACTTGCGCCACTTGTCCCTGAGGCTTCGAATTCCCGACAACCAGAAATCTGCCGACTGCTGTTCAATCCACTCCTGGACGGCGAGCTGGACATCTTCATCGTCCCCAAACCGGCGTTCGCGCAGTGCAGCCTTGCGGAATAAAAAGTAGTCGCTAAGGGCCAGATGGTTGAGCTCCTCGAATCCGCACTCGCGCAGGGCATCTTGTGCAACTCTGGCTTTGTGGATAGGGGCATTGTCGTGGAGGAGCAGGACACCGCGTGTCAACTTGCCGCGCTGCTTCTGACGGATGCACTTCTTCAACCCAGCCAGTTCCTCGACGTAATATTGGCCTGTGATGGTCCTTCCACGAGGGGCATAGTCCACCATTAACACACCCTCAAAATCCCAGAAGATGGTGGCCATGATCTTCCCGGCTGAGGGTTGGGTCCGGAACTTGACGGGGGTCGGAGAGCCCCTGTGCTTCCAGGCCATGCTTTCGAGCTTGGTCTCGGGATCCCAGTGATGGACCCACGTTTCATCACCTGTCACTATGCGTGACTCTAATCCCACCGGGTCTTGGTTGTACAGGAGCAGCAGCTCCTCCGAACTTTGACGACGTTAAAGTCGATCATGGGGTGTGAGGTTTCTAGGGATCCAACGGGCAGAGACCTTGGTCATGGCCAAATTGTCGTGGATGATGTTGATAACACTTCCATGTGATATTCCGAGTTCTCGCTCGATTTCTTCGACCTTCACCCGTCGATTTTTGAGGATCATCCTCTCCACACGGGTCACATTGTCCTCGTTGGTCACGTCTGACGGGCGTCCTGGACGGGGGTCATCTTCAAGGGACCCACGACCATGGCGGAACTCCCTATTCCAGCGAGCAATGGTTGCATAGGAAGGGGCGGTGTCTGTGTACACTGCAACCATGCGTTCATGGATCTCTTTTGCATCCTTGCCTTCCTTGGTCAAAAATTTGATCACTGCGCGGTGATTGTTGAAAAATTTGTGACTGACGATCTGCGATCAGCTACTGCTTCTTAAATAGACGAGGCAGGAGCGTGCGGCTGCAGGTCTTGACTTGTCATAACACCCCCACAAACAGCCCTCCTCTGTTTTGCGCTAACAATTCGCAAAACCTATTGACTGTCCCTCGTATGTATGAGATGATTTTGATATTTTAGTTCAATTAAATTGCAGATACGGTGTTTACTTTCATCCCGAAGAAAGATTGGGTCGCACGTTCTATAGGCTTGCAGAAAGAGGGAAGAAATAACAGATATCTTAACGGATTTGTCATGTAATGAGGAAAAATGTATGCAAGCATTTGAATTTGCAGGCTTTCTATAGACTGAGTACTGAATATGATTATTTAAACGGTGGATATTTATGTCTAGAAACAGTAGAGAATTCTTCTGTTCCCATTCTACTTTGAATTTTATCGATGGGTGTAACGAATTCAGGTTGTTGAAAAATTCATTGAAATTGTTATTGTTTATGAGCCACGTCGACAAGATGTCGTCTACATATCGGAACCAGATCAGAGGCTGGGAATGGATCCTGTGAAGGAGGGTCATTTCATAGTTTTCCATAAATACCATAAATAGTTTGTATAGGATGGGGGAAAGGGGGTTACCCATACTTAGGCCATATTTTTGGCGAAAAAACTTATCTTCAGTTGAACATACATTATTCATTACACATAAGCGCACTAATTTAATAATTTTAGGGATCGGTAAAGGTATTTTACTCACAATTTTGTTGCCAAACACTTTTATTAAATCGTTTTGATATTCAGGAGACATGTAGTGGCCATATCGTTTTTCCATCTTGTGCAGAGTTTCATCAGTGCCGGTTAGCATTTCAAGTGTTTTAATAAAGTTTCCTCGATTAGTAGTTGTTCCACTATCATCGTGGCCACGAAATGGTACTCCTTGTCTACCAAGTAAAGGTAGGTTAATATCTAAATTGGGAAGAAATTTCGATAACACGTCAAGCGCTTCATCGACCGGGACTTTTGTAAACAAACTATTTACGTCAAAGCTTAACAGTTTTTTTTTTTACCACTGAGGTCAAGATTTTTAATTTTGGAAATAAGGTCCGATGAGTGGATAATATGTGAGTGAGAGATTTTACCCACCGCATTTGATAAGATTCCGGCCAGTCATTTGGATAGGCACATTCCACACTCAAACCCTCATTACCACCATCACTTACAGTGCATCCTCGATACTTAAAACTTATTCAAGGGTAACACGAAAACTTGGATATAAGACCCCTTACCCCCAATACCTTAATGTCTCACACAACATGACAAAAGTATAGATAAGCATTTTCAAACTCCCATCTCGCTCTCACCCACCAACACCAGGCCATCCAGCACAGACCCTCATAAGTAGATGCCGTTGCTCACCGTTCAATCCCACTTCCCTTTCTCTACCTACTACTATCAATACTACCTCGTACATAAATAAATAGCCAAGGCTACATCACAACCTCGTTTTACCCTCTCCCATACATCACCGCACTCACTCCGGCTCTCTTTCACCTTAGCAAACTTTCAACATGAATACACTTTACACCATTCAATCGTTTAGCACTTACTCCATAGCTTCTTAGCACCTGCCATAATGCTTCCCCTCACTCCACAGCGCCTCTTAGCACCTGCCATAATACGTCCCCTCACACTATACCTTCTTAACACCTGACATAATGCTTCCCCTCACTGCATACCTTTTTAACACGTCATAATGCTTCCCCTCACTGCATACCTTTTTAACACGTCATAATGCTTCCCCTCACTACATACCTTTTTAGCACTTGCCATAATGCGCCCCCTCACTCCATACCTTCTTAGCACCTGTCATAATGCTTCCTCTCACTACATCATACCTTCTTAGCACCTGCCGCAATGCTTCCCATCACTGCATACCTTCTTAGCACCTGTCAGAATGCTTCCCATCACTGCATACCTTCTTAGCACCTGCTATAGTGCTTCCCCTCACTCCATACCTTCTTAGCACTTGTAATGCTTTCCCTCACTCCATACATTCTTAGCACCTGTCGTAGGGCTTCCCCCCCTCATTACATACTTTCTTAGCACCTGCCACAATGCTTCCCCCTCATTACATACATTCTTAGCACCTGTCATAATGCTTGCCCTCACTCCATTCCTTTCTTAGCATCTGTCGTAGGGCTTCCCCTCACTCGATACCTTATCACCTGGCATAGGGCTTCCCCTCACTCTATACCTTCCCTTCTTATCTGTCGTAGGGCTTCCCCTCACTTCATACCTTATTAGCACTGTCGTAGGGCTTGCCCTCACTACATACCTTCTTATCACCTGCCATATGGCTTCCCCTCGCTCCATACCTTCTTATCACCTGTCGTAGGGCTTCCCCTCACTCCCTACCTTCTTATCACATGCCGTAGGGCTTCCCCTCACTCCATACCTTCTTATCACCTGTCGTAGCGCTTCCCCTCGCTCCATACCTTCTTAGCACCTGTCGTAATGCTTCCCCTCACTCTATACCTTCTTAGCACCTGCCATAATGCTTCTCTATCGACATGGTCATAAGTTTTCTCCAGAACCACGAATCCACCATACATTCTACACATTTTCTTTACCTTACTTTTTTTCAGCGACCTTTCTCTGTCCAAATACTTGATTCACGTCCAGGCCACCCCCTCTTGTTCATCATCTATCAAACCCTTAGTTATTCTTCTACACCCAAATAAGGTTTTTTTTCATACACTTTCCCCTTTAACAACTAATCAAACGGGTTCTTGCATTCACCTTTTTCCATTTACTTTATACAATGCTTTAAAAACAGCCACTACACCCCTTCCATAACAAAATCATCACAACCTTTTAGCATATCAGCGACTATATCATCTACTACTGCTGACTTCCCATTGGTTTTAGACCTATCTCAGGACAAACAACCTCCTTCATGCTTATCCCTTTCATACCCCATAGCCAATTTCTACAACTCTTCAAAGTATTTTCGCTGTAGCGTGCCGAGAAGTGCAAGCGAGTGGTTTAAAAGCTTCGCGTCTTCCAAGACTCAAGATGGCGCCGTCGATATGCCTGTCGCCAACAGTGGTCAGATGACACAGGAAGCCATTCGCAACTCGCCTACGCTACATTCGTTCTTTTTTCTTTTCTTCGCCCCTTTCATACACCCCTCTATCTACATCGCCATCTACTGTTGATCTCGTTGCATTCTCACATTGGACATTGGACATAATAAGGGGTGAAAAGATAGAATTAGAGAGAAAAAGTAAGAGAGTAAAGTGGTTAAGAAGTGAGTTTTAAAGAATAGGTGTTGTGTAGAAGAAAGAATAAAAGATCCCTGGTGAAAGGGTAGCTCTGTATGTGTTTTTTTTGGTTTTCATTGTGTTTTAAACTATAATATTTATAGTTTATTTAATCAAATCAGCAATGCTGATTTGATTAAAATTGCATTCTCACATACTCTCCCCTTTCGGATTCAATAACTTTTTCACTTGTGATTCTCCCTTCCTTTCCACATTCTTCGCGTCTTCTTACCCATCCACCAACCACTTTAACCTCACACAGCACAACCATGTGATCTCATAGTCCCACACTCATACAGCTTTCACCTCAAATACTCTTCCATAACATTCTTTCTTATCTGTCACAGATCAATCATACTCTTAACTTCCCCCCCCTCCTACTATCTCCTTTGCCCAACTCATTGTGATTTATGCACACCCTCGTGCTGAATGTTTGCTACACGTTTCTTTCATCACATAACCATACCACCGGGTGTACCAAAATATTCATTTAATCCCTTCCTCATTCTGTTACTCATTTATATCTCCTACAACTATAACCTACACCCATTCCATCCCCCACTCGCCCCTAGTCATTCCAAAACCTCTCTCTCAGCTTCACTTGTACCATTACAAGGTCAATACACCACAACGCCCACACTTTCACCCTGGCAACCTCTCAACTTCACCCACCCAATTCTTGAACTCACACATTCCTACTCATCACTCAAAAACACTGCCACACTCTCCTACTTCCCGTATCTACACATGATACCAAGCCATCCCATAATGGGGGTAACCCCTACTATAACTGAAAACCGCGCCTCACTGTCCCCATTTGTGTATACCCTCTCAGCACCTGTGCCTAAAAGAGTACCTGCGGCGAAATGTGTTCCACACATTTTTAACTTCCAACATTTCCTCTGCGGATTTTCCCTTACTTTCTGCATGGCACGGCCTCGTTGCTATTGCGACTTAAATTTCGTCATCCCGCCCGACTCTTCATTCCCTTTCATGTAAGTCTCACACAGAGCAAGCATCGGCGAACTCCCTTGAAAAAAGAAAAAGACATTGACCTACCACTCCCACCCCCATTTTCCCTTTCCCCCATATCACCCCCAGTCGATTCGCATCGGATTAACCAGTCTGACTGGACGGGGTCCGCGTCCCCCCCCGTCCCCCATTGCGTGTCGTGTTGCCTCGGGGGCACCCCCTCGCCTTTTACGAGAGGCGCCGGTTTGCAAGGTTTCTTTCTGCGTGAGATTCCCTCGTTAGTTTTATTCGGCACAGTTGACTCCCCCCCCTACAGGTAGCCTCGTCGGATTACCCCCTCTCACTCTACACCCCCATCCTCTCCTTGCCTCCCCATTCTCTCACCCCCCCCCTTTCTCCCTCCCCTTACCTTCTCCCCCAACCTCCACTACTCCCCATCTCCCTCTCTCTTTCCCTCCCCCTCTCCTCCAACCTCCACTCCCCCATCCCCACCTCCCTCTCTCCTACCCCCCCCCCCTCTGTTATTCCCCTCTTTCCTCCTTCCAACTCACAAACTTCCTTTTTTCATTCCCTCACATCTTCCCCCACCTCTCCTCTCCCCCCACCTCTCCTCTCCCCCCACCTCTCCTCTCCCCCCACCTCTCCTCTCCCCCCACCTCTCCTCTCCCCCCACCTCTCCTCTCCCCCCTCATTATTTGTAACTTGCAAACATTGATTTGCGTATGTGTAATATTATGAGTGTGAAAGTTCGATTACATATAAGGTCTAAGCGAGTAAATGTTTGTGGGGAATTAATAATAATTGGGTTGTTGAGAAGAGGGAAGATGATTGATTGATTGAGGAATGTATCGAAGAGGATGGGAATGGTGGATGTTGGGACGAGAATGTGTGTACTACTATGAGTATGGTAGATGTGGCATGATGGAAGCAAGTGTGTGTTGGCTTTGGTCTAGCCGAGTGGAAACACCGCTTCCGATTGTAGGGAAGTTAAGACATCGGATGGACTCGCCATTTTGGGTCGCCTTCGCAGTGGCTTCGGATCCCACGTTAATCAGTAGATCCCCCACTGAGAAAGAAAAAGAGCTCAAAACGAGTGCAGATCGGGGGAGGGGGAAGAAACTATTTTTCTCTTCATTTTGTTTTTGTCATATATTTTTTACATTTTTCATTCTGTTTTATGTCCCTTTTATTTCTTTATTCCCACTCCGTTGGATTATTTCCTAATATCTATCCCAGTTTAGCGCGAGACAAAAACCTCGCGTCGCGGGTCTCTTGGGGGGAGTAAGGTTTAAACACTTGACAAACAATTGGAGAAAGTTTCCTCTCCCCTAATGGCGGGCAACTGTTTACTCACGTTCACACTTGCAATGGCATACATGATTTTTCTGCGTTTACGTCGTATGTACGTCCATGGGGCGCCTTAAGATCACCACGCACTTGTCCGAGATGCAATGACGTTCGTGTTTGGTGCGTTCGCGTTGTGGATGCTTCTGTTTGTTCACTCGGACGAACTCGGAAAATTGGGTGGAAAAAGAGGGACTTTCCTTGTTTCGACCGCGTTGACGACGTGATTTCGTGACGTGGATTTTGATACGTAAGTAGCTTTCCCTAATAGGGGAGCGTTCGGGGGGAGGGGAGCATTCGTATGTAGGCATCGTTGGTGTACACTACTTCCATTAAAAAAAATATATGCGTACACAGTGAGTGGTGTATGCGAGAAAGGGATAAAAGAAGATTCGAAAGGTACACACTTGTCCCGAATAGCTCTACTATAATGGCGGAAGGTTTGAGGGCGATTAGAATGAGGGGAAATTTGGTCTGGGCCAGTGTGTAGGAGGAGACATCCTAGCCATACCCTTGGATCTTTGACCAAGTTCAAGAACAATCGTCCCCCATCCCAGTGCCTCTGAATTATGTACACTTGTCAACGAAAGGATTTGGATGTAGTTGTGGAGGAAGGAAACTGGTCTGAACAACCGGCGCCATTTCATACGGTGATGATAGTTTTCAGGCATGTAAAGTAAGGTTGGTAAAGATTGTTGACAGGCAGATGATGTGAGGTTGCTAAAAGATTGGTCTTCGGGAAGTGAAGAAAGGTTGGTAAAGTTTGTTGACAGGCAAGATAAGAGAAGTTGCTATAGATTGTTGACAGGCAAGACTAGATAGATTAGTAAAGATTGTTGACAGGCAAGACAAGAGAGGTTGCTAAAGATTGTTGACAGACAGGTGTAGATAGGTCGATATTGTTGACAGGCAGATGGTTAGAGGTTGCTAAAAGATTGTTTTTCGGGAGGTGAAGAGAGTCTGCTAAAGATTCTTCGTGACAGGTAGGACAAGAGAGGTTGCTAAAGATGTTTACATACAAGTAAAGAGGTTGCTAAAGATTGTTGACAGGCAGGTGAAGAGAGGTTGCTAAAGATTGTTAACAGGCAGATGTAGAGAGATTGATATTGTTGACAGGCAGATGGTTAGAGGTTGCTAAAAGATTGTTCTTCGGAAGGTGAAGAGAGGCTGCTACAGATAGTTTACATACAAGTAAAGAGGTTACTAAAGATTGTTGACAGGCATGGCAAGAGAGGTTGCTAAATATTATCATGTAAGTGAAGAGGTTGATAAAACTGAAGAATGTTAAGGGTTAAAAAGAGTGTCATACAAAATCCTTGTCACCCTTTGAGTACTGTTGGCGAAGTATGAATCCAATGAGGATGGCGTAAGTGCCAAAATTCTACCTCGATCCATTCCTTTTTAGCGACATTTCATTGCCTCTAACCCTCCTCTCACACCGGGTGTCGCTCCAGCATCTGTCAACAGCAATTGGTACACGTTTTTAAGCCCCTTTTATGCCCGTTCCGCCCTGCCCCGACGCAGGATACCAGGTCAAAACTTTATTAATGAGGTCACGTTAACAGCTGTGATGTTTTAGCGGGCACGTTTCCTTTCGTGTAGCGCCCCCCTCCCCCTGCTGTCCGACAGCATGGGGAATAGAGATAACTAAAGATAAGTGTTGTTCAATACAATACTATTTGCCTAAATAATTTTTGCTGTATTAAAAAAAAAGGGAAAAACTGACGCTATTTTTCGTCACTTTGACCATTTAGGCTTCTCAGTACAGCAATCAAATGTGGAGTAGTTCTTTTATAGGAATTAGAAGAGTTGATTGTTTAATGGTTCATGATATGCCATACTAAACATGATATATAGTTCGCCATAGAAGATAGAGAGGAATTTATACAAGCCTTCAGATGGACGCGAACTTACATCAGGCAGTAAGTAAACTTTGAACTAGGCCACCTGCTCTATATGTTGGTATAAGCACAGGAAAATCCTGATATTGGGATGGTTCGTTTATTGGCCAAGTTCGATTTTTTTACTTTAACGTTAGTATCCCCTACGATGTTACCATTTTACAAGCCTATTTAATCCCCTATTAGAATGGTTTGTCAGAGAAATTTTTAGTTAATCACTGACTAGTCAATACGCTATGTGGACGATCTTCTCGTCTTCTCAATGAGAAACACTTCTCGGTGATATTAATGGGTTGGACTGCGCGTGGATAACAGACGCTGGTTAGTCGAAGAAGATAGTGGATAGTGTGGGATGAGGGGTGGGGGAGATGTTCAAGAATATTTGGTTATGCGTAGAAGGAGAAGAATTTAGATTATTATTAAGGAGGTGGAAAAGACGAGTAAACCAACAAGGTCATGTTTTATTGGTGGAAAAATATGTGTAGAAAGAATAGGAATAAATTAGAGGACAATAAGAACATAATGAATTGGCTCTATTATCTTTTTTTTGGGGGGGAGGGGCCCTCAAAAATAGGTGTGAGGTTCTTATCATACTCGTTTTCCTCTTTTGTTTTACATTTTTTTTGTCGTCTCATTTTCTCTTCTATTTTCTATATATATATATTCTCTCTCCTCTCATTTTTTATTCTTTTTCGTCTTTTTAGCGAGGAATGTTCTTACGATTCGATCGGTTTCTCCTGTGTTGTTCTCCTAAAATTCCTCTCGATTTCGAAAGATCGACAACAACCGTTTTTACCTGCGGCGAAGCGCCAGATAAAGACGTTCCTTTTTTTTTCAAAAGGGGTAAAGTTCAATTGTACCCATTTAGAGCCACGAAGTGACCCATATGACCGTGGGACATATGGTTATTGACCCTGGAGATTTCAAATCTACCATCGGATTTGGCGCTGGGTAGCGCCATCTAGTAACAGAAGCCTCACATAGCAATTCAAAGGAAGTGATTTGAATCATGGAAAACCATCCATGCAATAACCATTTATTATCTTATCAGAAAACGCCGCAGGTCTACTAAAGGTTGCTTACCCCTTTATATCTCATAACGCACAAAGTCTTTCACACTTTAACACACCTCGTCCATTCAGAGATTTCCCACTTCATCTTTCTTCTAACATCAGTTTCCTCCAGGTTCCCCTTCATGTTCGTCTCACATAACGCAAGCATCTTCTATTTTTCTCTTGAAAAGTTATATCTAACCTATTTCCCTCGGAGTGTTCTTCCCTGGACCCCTCTAAAAAAAAAACCAACCCTTCAAACATTTGTTAATTTGTTTTACCTCTTAAATAATTCACATAATTATCTTTTGTATTCCAATCCCTTCAGCTATTGGGTGTGGCGACGATGCCTTCGTTAGTTCATTCCATAAGCTCCAAAAATTTTAAATATAAAGAATATAACTACCGTCTATACCCCGAAATTCAAGAATATCTTATTTTAATGACAGATTTATCCCTAAATCTTTCTTCGTCTCACCCGGTAATTTCTGGCCCCTTTTGTTGTAGTTCCCCTGCCTGGCACTCCGTGGCATCATCGGTTCGCCCTGTAGACATCTATCGTAATGCCAATCCCAGATGGCGCCTATTTTGCGATCTCGCTCAAAAACCGCATTTCCTAATTGCGGGCGACGCGTAAAGCCGATATTGAGGCAGTTGGAATGGGAAAATCGCCTCTAGCGCCCTTCCGGTCTTTCCTCTCGTGAAATCTTCTACAGCAGGGGTATTGGATCTACTTCCTGTTGTGTTAGTGCCTAACCTTTCCTTCCTAATGAAGGATTCGGGCCTTTATCGCCTTTCCTGCCCTTTCTGCCCTTTTCATATATATGTATATATAACGGCGAAAAATAGATTAATTTGAGAATTAACAAGCAAACCGTGAGAGAATTTCACAGCGCTCTATTAATTTAAGGTTACCTAATAACGATTTCTATGGTAGGATTGTAATTACTAAATATGACAATTTCTCCCTAAGGACTTATCAGTCTAATCGTTAATTTCACCGGTACTAGAATCCTGAAGGTCTTGAGAATATAAAGTTCTTTTCCACGCCCCAATTTTGGAAGTCTGTCGCTAAGAGCTGAAATAAGGAGAGATGAGAGGCGTTCGTATTTATTTACATTTGCGTGGGGGCGGGGGATAGGGGATATTTGGAGAGCGTTTGATTGACTGAGGGGATTCGGTGAAGTGGGGGAAAATGCCGTATCCCGACAGAGTACATACCTAGAGAACATTATTCAAGGCGTTTTACTTAGTACTTGAGTAGGCATTGATCTCTGGATGGCGTCGAACAACATGGTTGAGACTAAAACTAAATTAGTTTCCGTCGGGAATCGGGTGGTGGAGAGTCCAATTAGAGGCCTCCACAATGCAAGTCGAACCAGGTGTGTAGGATGGGGGGGGGGGATACAAGAAGCCTGAAAATTGACCTTTGTAGGATCTCAACACGTGGCATCCATTTCCTTCCCTCGCTTAAAATTGAGAGAAAAAGTGTACGCTTTGGGATGTACGCCTAAAATATTAGCGTTCACGTGTCTATAAATGCCCGTGTGTACCTATAAAATGGAGAAATTATAATCAGAATACTATTTTACCGCGTTTTATATCACCCTAGCGTAAATAACCTTATTAAATGTTCACAAATACCGCGAATCTTTTTGAGCAGTTTCTAAATATTTGGACTGAATCTTTTCACCTTTTTTCGAAACTTGGAAATAAAGGAAGAAAACGGGTCTCGAGTTGTGTTGGGAAAATAATAAAAAGGGGGGGAGGGGCGTAAACTATTTTATTCGCCTCTTTTTTTTTTGCACTTGCCTAATAATACATTGGAAATTTTAATCTATCGAAATTCGATATTTGAAAAAAAAAAAGAGTTCTTTTTGACACCGCCCGAAAAATGGATAAATAGGGGGTGGGGATCAATAAAATATGGATAAATGGTGGTTGGGGGATCAATAAAAGCGTGTTTCATGTAAACAGTGTTGAGGTTTGCTTTTAATTTATGGCTACTTTAAACGAGGTTTCCCGTTTGATGTCGGGGGCGCCGAGTTTTATCTGGCAAATTAAAATAAATATTCTTTCGAAAGAGTTGCGGGTTTTTTTAATATTCTTTTGTTTATTCGTGTGTTTTTTTATAAATACTTTTTGTTTATTGCCCCCGCAGGTGAGATCTCTGCGGGTTTTTTTTTTGTACTTCCCTCCGAGGACGCTAGTCTCTGTCCTCTGTGACCCACAGGGTTAGATTGGTTATAAGCCTCTGGATATTCTGGGCACAACCCCGTGGATGTTTCCAGATGGGGTGCAGTGCCTGTCCCCCCCCCCCCTTTCCATCTCTTCCCTATGGTTTTCTTTAACTTGCTCTTTTATTATTTTTTTTGCTTGCTTTTGTTTTTTAGCATAGTTTATTTGAAGGGTAGAACTTTTTTTGCGATGACTGCCCCTGCAGGTAGTCGCCAATAAAAACAAACAACCCCCCCCCCCGGGGCGTTGAAGACCGGTCACCTCTTCAGTTGGGTATTTTCATAGTTTATTGTGCTCTGTCAAGACCCGTGGCATGGAAGAGCGTTCTGTGAAGGTCCGTGACCTTGAGAAACGCTTTGAATGCTCTTGACCTTCATGAACGTTCCTTAAAGGTCCTTGACATTGGGAGAGCGCTTTCTGAAGCCACATGACTTTTAAGAGCGCTGTGTGAAGACCCTTAACCTTGAAGAGCGCTCTGTGAAGGCCCTTTACCTTGAATAGCGTTCTGTGAAGGCCCTTTACCTTGAAGAGTGCTATGTGAAGGCCCTTTACCTTGAAGAGCGTTCTGTGGAGGCCCTTTACATTGAAGAGCGCTCTGTGAAGGCCCTTTACATTGAAGAGCGCTCTGTGAAGGCCCTTGACTTTGAAAAGCGCTCTGTGGAGTCCTGTTACCTTGAAGAGCGCTCTGTGAAGGTCCATGACCTTAAAGAGAGCGAATAAAAATCTTTTTATTACCATGATAGACTCTGGTGGCTTTTTTTCATCCATAAAATGATGATGTGGGAGGAAATTTGGTTCTAGAATCTGCATTGATGGTTAAAAAGGGGCTAAAAAAGAGTGTCATTCAATACTAGTTTGCAACGATGATTTGACCTTAAATCGGGTCAACGTGATTCATTTCGAGTCCATTTCTCCTTCAAAGGATTACTTTATTATCACCTTTGACTGGGTGTACTTGTTTAGTTCCGTGTCATCTCCCTGATCAGAAGCTATTTCCCCTGAGAACCACAAGTAATATACTCCTCTGTAGCTAGTAATCATGGTTCATTTCGAACCCCCTACTCCCTTTTCTGAGTACTCTATTATGACATTTTATGACTGGCTGTACTCACTTTTTAGCTGAGCATAATCCATTGTTTTCGCAGGTTTTTTATGATTTGCCACTTTTGCCTCCAGGAGAGTTGCGCAT
Source organism: Ceratothoa steindachneri (assembly GCA_963969495.1). Classification (NCBI taxonomy): domain Eukaryota; kingdom Metazoa; phylum Arthropoda; class Malacostraca; order Isopoda; family Cymothoidae; genus Ceratothoa; species Ceratothoa steindachneri. The sequence goes on along the minus strand of OZ018333.1, from coordinate 66,618,139 downwards.
GTCGAGGAGTACAAGTAGTTCTTATTCCGGCTGAGTACCTACCACATATTTTAATTTCACCACTTCCTTGTCGGATATCTAAATCATTTTGGATGAGATGGATATATATATATATATATATATATATATATATATATATATATATATATATATATATATATATATATATATATATATGTTTTCGCTTCTTAGTGGGCTGTAAATAATAATAAACTAAGATTCGCCCCTGAAAGTATCAGGGGCGAATCATGTTGTATGGTTCGAGGTCAGTCCTCACTAGAATGTAGTCCCAATGAAATCCCATCCCCCTCCCACAGGGTGAACATCGACCCGTAGTGAGGGGGGCTATCCATGGTTTGGGGTTGTAGCGACACTTAGGGTCATTTGTTGCTATTGAGCTGGTTGAAAAAGCAGCTATGGGTCTTTTGTCGGTTCCAAGAGGCTCAATAACGACCCCTTATTGAAATTCTTATGGGAACCGACCTCCACACTTGGTGATTTAATAGCGTCCAAGAGAGTCAAAAGAGGACCCTCGAGGGGGTCTTTAGATGTGCCCAATCCATAATATATATAATGCTATCGGTCATCTTGTGTAAATTAATCATATTCTAGAAATTTCGAGAATTTTCCCTCTAACATTTCCGGTAGGATGATGCATCTGCTTAGATTAATGGAAACACTTTTTTCCACTCTTGTAGACTCTTAATGATTTTTTTTTTAGTACAAGTGAAACTATGATTTTTTAAGCCTTTTCGCCACCCCCACCTTCGCTTTACAGTATGCAGCGCAGTATTAGTAACCCTATTTTCAAAAGGATTTAATAATGCTAAGAGTCCAGCGTCGCTTCACCAAACCTGAGACAAACTTATCTTACGATAGAGAGTGGAGGACGACGCCATTAAAGACAAAATTGAGAGGGAAGCTCTAATGCTGTTTTTTGAAGATGCTCCACCTATATATGGTTGTTAGCTTCAAAAAAGGTTGTTAATAATGGTTGTATGAATAGATTCAAGTACTGTGTAAGTGATTTGTATGTAATTCTTTAATTGTCGGGAAATTGGCTTTTTATCTGCTGCAAAGTAGCTTGCAACCCGAAGCGTTTTAGGAGAGTTGCGTGGCCTCCTCCCACTTTCCCCAACTTCACCGTTTGTGGGGTAACCCCCATCCCCGACTTTTATTAACCCCTTTAAACCATTACTGTCGGAGATGCTGTACTTTGTCCTCTCCTTTACACCCACCTCATTTTGCTTCTCAATAATTGTCTTTTTTTTTTCCCTCGGAACCGCGTTAGAGGGTCTGGGGCAATAGAGGGGATTGAAATGGGACGTAAATGCCCTCAGATGTCGTCGTGGGTCACCCTCGGGTCACGTGACCTGGGGGGGACCCGGGGGAGGGGGGTGCGCGTATGATGAGCGGCCGCCTGGCGGGGCTGCCACATGCGACCAATTATCTCTATCCCTGGATCAGGGGCCTATCCGTTTTCAGTGACCCCATTATAGGGGGTATCTTAGATGCGAACTAGTCCTGGTGTTTTAGGACCTCACCACAGGGTACAGGTTCCCGGTAGTGTTGATACACTAGGTGTTCCTAGCATTTTTTTTTGCTCCCCCGGTGTTCCTAGTATTTTTTGCTACCCTATGTATTCCTAGCATTTTTTGCTACCCTATGTATTCCTAGCATTCCCTCCCAGGTGTTCCTAGCATCCCCCCCTAGGTGTTCCTAGCATTTAGCCCCTCTCCCGAGAAACCAGCGTTTTAGCCACGAGAGCTATTTACCCTCCCCCCTCGGGTTTTTACTAGCGCCTAACCACCAGTTTTCAAGCCGCCGTCGGTAAAAGGATGTTAATTTACGGGGTGGAGTGTGATTTGGTCTGAGAGGGCCGCATTTTTTTTTAAACTAAAAAAGTTCTTTTTAATGTCAGATTTTCTACAGATATAATTTATTTTTGTTTGTTTTTTTAAGTAAATAGACTTTAGGGACACCCTGTATTTTGATTGTTAAAGCTTCAATATCTAAATTCAGGGAAATGTTTCACGAGGGGCCATTTTGGGGGGGCGAAACAAAAACAATATTATAGTAATCATCATCATCATCACTTTACTAACTATAATTTAAGAAGGGGATTTTTTTCAGTATTTGAATAATAATTTCATCTTAGTTTGGTTATGACTTATGTTTTTTATCAAAGTTATTTCTAATAATTCCTTTATAATATCAAAAAACAAAATGGTGAAGTTCAGAAATAAATATAAGTATCGAAATTTTGTGATTTTTTTTAAAACCCAAAGAATTACAAATGGTGAAGTTCGGAAAATTTATTTTTATGTATCTTCTCTATAACTATATTTTAGCAACGTGATATTTTGAAAGGGCGGAAATTTAGTTCCTTTTTAAAATTATTATAATTGGCGAAGTTCAGAAAATTTATAAAAAATTTAACCATGGCTGCTTTTTTTTAGATTTTAATCTTAGCCTGGTTCTCATAAAAAGAAAAGCAAATGTGATCAAATTGTTGCCTGTTTCCATATAAATATTAATTTACTGGGTTGCTTCCATATAAATTTGAATTTCCTGGGTTGCTTTCCTATAAAGTTTAATTTACTGGGTTACTTTCTTATAAATATTAATTTACTGGGTTGCTTCCATATAAATTTGAATTTCCTGGGTTGCTTCCATATAAATGTTAATTTCCTGGGTTGCTTTAATACAAAATTAATTTATTGGGTTGCTTCCATAATTTTTTTATTTATTGGGTTGCTTCCATATAAATTTGAATTTCTTGGGTTGCTTGCATACAAAAATAATTTATTGGGTTGCTTCCATAAAATTTTAATTTACTGGGTCGTTTCATATAAATATGAATTGATTTACGCATACAAAAATAATTTATTGGGTTGCTTCCATAAAATTTTAATTTACTGGGTCGTTTCATATAAATATGAATCGATTTACGCATACCAAAATAATTTATTGGGTTGCTTCCATAAAATTTTAATTTACTGGGTCGTTTCATATAAATATGAATTGATTTACGCATACAAAAATAATTTATTGGGTTGCTTCCATAAAATTTTAATTTACTGGGTCGTTTCATATAAATATGAATCGATTTACGCATACCAAAATAATTTATTGGGTTGCTTCCATAAAATTTTAATTTACTGGGTCGTTTCATATAAATATGAATCGATTTACGCATACCAAAATAATTTATTGGGTTGCTTCCATAAAATTTTAATTTACTGGGTCGTTTCATATAAATATGAATTGATTTACGCATACCAAAATAATTTATTGGGTTGCTTCCATAAAATTTTAATTTACTGGGTCGTTTCATATAAATATGAATTGATTTACGCATACAAAAATAATTTATTGGGTTGCTTCCATAAAATTTTAATTTACTGGGTCGTTTCATATAAATATAAATCGATTTACGCATACCAAAATAATTTATTGGGTTGCTTCCATAAAATTTTAATTTACTGGGTCGTTTCATATAAATATGAATTGATTTACGCATACAAAAATAATTTATTGGGTTGCTTCCATAAAATTTTAATTTACTGGGTCGTTTCATATAAATATGAATCGATTTACGCATACCAAAATAATTTATTGGGTTGCTTCCATAAAATTTTAATTTACTGGGTCGTTTCATATAAATATGAATTGATTTACGCATACAAAAATAATTTATTGGGTTGCTTCCATAAAATTTTAATTTACTGGGTCGTTTCATATAAATATGAATCGATTTACGCCAAGGAGTTAAAATTCGAGCAATGGTTTGCATCGGGCACGACGGATGCTTCTCATCCAACCAAGCAAATAAATGGCTGCATCAAATACAGCTGTTTACTTTACTAGGTTATTGGAAACGACTCTCTGCAACGTTTTGCGCACATGGGATAATTAAATAATTTAGAATGAACGATTTTGTGCGGAATTAAATGGAAAATTATATAGAAATGATTGGATACGTTGAAAACCTCATACGTGTATTGGGAACCCACCCTTTTATATAATAATCTCATGCGTACGTTAAATGGTCTTGGATAACTATTGAGGACCGTTGTACTAAAGCGACCCATTCTAGCTTATTTTAGGTGTGGCGGTAGGTTAGATCGATTGCGTTCCCTCCAGACCCCAACGAGCGTAAGAGGCTCCCCCATTTTGGAGATTGGGTAGTTTATTGGAGTCCCCACCTTTTCCGGGTCTATGTGGTCTCGATTTTCAGAATTTCTAACTTCTGAGATGCCCTCGTTGGTTTTTGCTTCTTGGTAATAATAATAATAAATAGTTATTATCGATGGTTTTGATTAAATTCTGTCAGTTTCTACACAGTGAGGGGAGGGATAGCGGAATTAGGGTCGCATTTCCGTCCATATGACGTCATAGGATGGCCGTGGCGTTGCGGGGTAATTTGGGATCGGGGGAAGGGGGAAATCCGCGGTTGTCAATGGCTGCCTCTGATTTATCGGTATAGCGTTATGAGGAGGCGCTCGAAGCATGTGTTTTCCGTTGTCCCACTTCCTCCGGGGGCGGGGGTTACTCCTCACGATGGCACGTAACACCCCCCCCCCCCTCCACACACACCTCTACTGCCACTCTTGTTGTCTATGTACCTTTATTTTGCTCTTATCCATCCTCTCTCCGCTGTATTATACGCGTCGTCTCTCTCCCAAGTCTCATCAGCAAATCCCCTCCCACCCATTCCTCTCTCGATCCTCCACCCCCTTCCTCAGCAGTAACCTTCAAGATAACTTATTAATTCTTGATTGACCTCTTGTTTATAGGGTAGGGGGCGATTCCCTATTTTTTTCTGGCTATTTTTCTCTTGGTGCTTTTCAAAATTCCTTTGTTATTTTGCAAAATGTCTAATTTTCAAATTCTCCTATTTTTCAAAATTCCTTTGCTATTTTCAAAATTTCCTTGCTATTTTTCAAATTTTATTTGCTATTTTTCAATTTCCCCCTTGCTATTTTCCATTTTCCTTGCTATTAATTGTTTTCTTAGTATTTTCATTTTCCCCAATCTTTCAAATCTCTGCTATTTTTCAATTTTCCTCTTAATTTGAGTTCGCTTTTTCTGGTTTCGCTTTCATTAATTTGTTCATTATAGGAACCAACCATTTGGTTCTGGTTTGCAAACGGTAGGTATTATGTATGCCCAGACATGTGCAGACCTGGTGGGTTCTTTGGTGGTTCTACTGGGTTCTTTTTCTTTGGCGGGTTTATCTGGTTCTATTCATTTTATGGAAGCGGATTTTTTGGTGTTCATTTTATGGTGCTTTTTTTCCCTTTAGTTTACTCACATTGGAGACTTCTACTCAGTTCTGTTCCTTTGGCTGTGCTAGAAATTTCATCCCTAGTTGATATCGCCAACTAGAAATATTATTAGTGAGCGATAAGACATCGTTTGTTCTATCATTCCCTCGAAGTGTTATCCAGAGTTGCGGACACAAACACTTCTTTCCATCCGCTACTGGTCCAACCTACCTGCAAAAAACATTAAATTGCGCGTGATTACAAACCCAATCACGAGATCGTTTTAACATCGTGAATTTGATGCTAAAAACGGCGTTTAATGTGCCCCAAAGCACCTCGTCGGCTTCCCATTAAAGGTCTTAATTACAAGTGCCTGAATACTCGCGCTTGTAATGATACAGTCGCGGCAGTTATCTCTGCCAGATACAAGGCATTTACCGTATAGCCTAGGCCCAGAACAGATGCGCCGAGGGAGTCGCAAGGATGACTACGTGTCTAAAAGGCCTTCGTTTCCGTTTCATTTGCGCCGTTATGATATCCCACTATAAGGGTGTTAATCCCGCGGATTTGCTGGCCTCCTTTAAGTTGCTCCCCCTTCTCTAGTGGGGAAAGGGGGAGGGGGTGTTTAATAACATTGGAATGGCTTGAATTCAAGCGGGGATCTTCAAGTCTTGGCAGGAAATTCGGGTGAAGAGGATATTTTAGTTTTAAAATTGGGCCTTTTGCGGAAATTGTCCAGTTTTATGGAAATAAATTATATAGGGCCTTTTATAGGTGGTTGGTTAATAACACGATAGTTGGGCAGGGTGGAATTTGCACGTGACTATATGGTTGAGTCACAGGGTTAATTAAGGTTGATTTCATCGCGTGTAATTATTTTAATATATGGTTATAATTAAAGTTGAGACGATAGCATTTAATTATATCAGGCGGAAAGTTTCACGACCATTTTTAAAAGCAGAAAACGGGGCTAGAAATATGGAATCTGCTAATCTTAAAAGGTTATTATTTTTTATTTTTTGATTTATTTCGACACATAAAGAACCGGGGAAATGCCAAGAAATATCGCAAATCAAATTTGAGTTGCAAAAACAACCCAGATCACACTTTTGGGTCCACTTTTTCAATAATAAGCATGAATAATATACATATTTTTCTCTTAGTTTGGTTGTGACCTATTTAAAATTTTATGCAAGTTATTTCTAAGAGTTCCTTTAAAGTTTGAAAAAACAAAATGGCGAAGTTCAGAAATAAATCTGAGTATCAAATGTTTTGAAATTTTTTGAAACAAAAAGAAAGAAACTTTGGCCGGGGGCAGAAAATAATCATTTTAAAAATAAACCAAGACTAATTTTTTAGGATATCTACACTGAAAACTTTTAAAAAATGTTTAGACCAATAGGCCGGTGCCAAAGCCGGACAGGACGTTGGCCCAGACCCAAGGTCTGCCTGCGAAGCGCGAACTCCTACTTACAGTGGAGAAGCCGTTCCTCTTCTTTACTAATATTAGAGTTGTGGCTTATGAGAAAATCCAACACAGGCATTACTTCGGCCAAAGAGGTTCCAAGTTTTTGAAACACAAAGGTATTTGTTCAAGTGGTTCCAAGTCTCTTTAACCCCAACGGTATTTGTTCGAGAGGTTCCAAGTCTTAGAAATCCCAGAAGTCTTTGTTCGAGATGTTCCAAGTCTTTGAAACACCAGAGGTATTTGTTCAAGAGGCTCCAAGTCTGAACCCCAGAGGTATTTGTTCGTGAGGTTTCAAGCCTTTGAAATCCCAGAGGTATTTGGTCAAGAGGTTCCAAGTCTGAAACCTCTGAGGTAATTGTTCGAGAGGTTCCAATTCTTTGAAACCCCAGAGATATTTGTTCGAGTGGTTCCATATCTTTGAAACCCCAGAGGTATTTTTTCGATAGGTTCTAAGTCTTTGAAACCCCAGAGGTATTTGTTTGGGAGGTTCTAAGTTTTTGAAATTCCAAAGGTATTTTCGAGAGGTTCCAAGCCTTTGAAACCCTAGAGGTATTTGTTCGAGAGGTTCCAATTGTTTGAAACCCCAAATGTATTTGTTCGAGAGGTTCCAATTGTTTGAAACCCCAGAGGTATTTGTTTGAGAAGTTCCTAGTCTTTAAAATCCTAAAGGTATTTGTTCGAGTGGTTACAAGTCTTTGAAACCCCGAAGGTATTTGTTTGAGGGGTTCCAAGTCTTTGCAACCCCAGAAGTATTTGTTTGAGAAGTTACAAGTCTTTGAAACCCCAAGGATATTTGTTCGAGTGGTTCTAAGTCTGAAATCCCTGAGGTATTTTTTCGAGAGGTTTTAAGGCTTTGGGAATAGGTGGACCTAGTGGATAAGGCAAAGGATCAACACGACTTTGTACTGGGGTTCGATTCCCGGACCCCCCCCCCAAAAAAAAAAAAAAAAATCGGTATGTAGGGAGTTCCTGTTGATTACGGCGGGGTGCCCAGTCTAGCCTATATGTTGAGAGCCAAATCCACAACACGCAAGTTTACTTCCATCTTTCGCACACATAACGATTCACCTAAATGGGGTTTAAGTCCACACTCCCCTGGCGTGGAATGTGCGCCTTTACTTTGGGCCACGAAGAATTAATTACCATGCTACTTTACTCGTGCCCCCAATATAGTCTTCCCTGCCCCTTTCCCCCAACAAGGACTCGTGTTTCCTGGTGCCCTATGACTCACCCGGTACATACTGATGCATGTATGGATGCATAAAGGTACATGAATCCTGTACTTTTGTACATGCACATATATTGAGGCATGTATAAATGCATAAAGGTAGAGAAATCATATACTTTTGTACATGTACATATTCATGTACAAAAAAATATATGAATCGTGTACGTATTCATGAATCGTACGTAATGATTTTTTTTTCTGCGAGAGTATAATTGGTCTAAGTGAAGGGGTTTAAATAGGCCCCCACCTCGCAAATAATTTCAGGAGGCTTTCTTCCCTTGGCGGCTCCCCCTCCCCCCTCCCCCCCAATAAAGCAATTCTGGTAGGCTTGTTCGTTCGCTGAACCCGCACATATTAAGGTTAGAAGAGGTCATAGGGGGGGGGGAGGGGGGACTGCGGCATTGTAAACAAACTGCGCTGACACTGAAATTAAAGTGCCGTCGTGGAGCCTCGACCAGATGTCTTCCTCTTTCAACGTCAATCTCGAGAAAAAGGAAGATTTTTATGGAGAAACAGAAAATAAAAGAATGCCTTCTCTCTTTACAATACGAATGGATGGGTATAAATCATAGTTTATAAATAAATAGGTGTCGAGAGTCGCCGACGCTCCCTACTAGCCTATAGGTTAAAAGTAAGCCTAGTTTCGCGCCGCGTTTGAACAAAGCGTCATTTTGGCGAAGAATTAATTGAATGTTTCCGTCACTTTTTTTATCTAAATTGAAATATTAATGTCACTTTGGTAATACGTTTTGTTTAGGTATTTTCAAGGGGGAGAGGGTATTTATTTTAGGACCCCACGGAACATTTGTAATTTCTGCTCAAGAAGGTTTGTTTATATTGTGGACAGCTCAATCTTCGCTGGCGGTTGACGGGGGTTAATTTGGAACGTCTGATAATTGTAGTTTCTATGTGATGTTATTTTGCGGATTTGTTCATTAGAACCCATTATCAAATGAGGTCGTATAGTTCTTTTAAGGGTGTTCTATTTTTCCCTTTTAGATTGAAATGTGTTTTTATCTGGGGTTTAGTGTTTGGAGTTAGTGTTGCAGCTGATATATAGGGATTTCCGGTCCTCACTGCCTCAACGCTGGTGCGAGCCTGCCTTAATTAATATTCTATATATAAAATTCAAAGATTGCGCGCGTGTGTATTTGTGTGTAATAATTAAAAAGAATCGTACACAAAAGACAATCATAAACATCATCAAAGCCAACAAACACAAACAATCTATTTCAATCCAAGAAACAAAGCAGCGCAACGAATTCATAATCAACTAATAAAATAAACATCCAACCTTCCATAACCTTCGTAACACAACCATTAAATACAGGGAGGGGCCTAAAAATCGCGCTACTGTAGGTAAATTCCTAACTCGATAAGTTATACATTTCTAAGTAATAATGTCGATTCGGTTGTCAAATGGTAGCGCCACTTTGGGGGCCACCCTGCAAAACCTGAATTAACCTTCGTAACACAACAAACTCATAGCCATCAAATAAAACCAACAAACCCCAAAAGCTCACATTCGTTTAATAATAATATGGCATTTTGCATGGCCTTTGTCAAGGCCATGAACTTTCACAAAGCGCCTCTCAGCAACTATGAAGATGATTGAAGGAATAGCTGGGTTTTCAAGGGAGGGGAGAGGGTGACCCTACTTCAGCAGACAGGCCTTTCCATATCCTAGGGGGGGGGGGGCAAGAAAAATGAGACCAAGAAATAAAGAGAGTAACATACCCAGAGGAAGTTGTCCGGGAAGGTACAAACCCCATTGTTGAGTTCACCCCGGACCACCAGGTACGCCATGTGGGTGATGACGCCCACCAGCAGGTCCAGCTCATCCTCCGTTTCTTACGGGTAAATTACTTCTACCCAGCGTTGGCAAAACCCCCCCAAATTTTGAAAAAGCCCAATAAAACCCGTTTTTTTAAATTCCTGTTTTTTTTTCAAAAAACAAACACTACAAGCATTAGAATAACATAAAAAAGAATAGCTATCTCTATTTTTATAATAATAATTAATTAGTTTAATAATTATATTAAAGTAAGAACAGATCACTGATCGAGAATTGTGGGTACCCATGATGAGCCAGTATCAGAAATAATCTTAATTTGATACATATTTGTTGAAATTATAAACATAAATATGAATTTTTAATAAAATAATAAGTAGCATTCATTTCTTGAAAAAAAAACACCCCAAACCCGTGGTTTTCTCAAATTTCACTTGAAAAAGACCCCCCAAAACCCTCGGAATAAAACTCGGGTTTTTTTTATTATTTGCCAACCCTTCTTCTATATAACAAATGTTTTTTAATGGCGCTCTTCAAGCAAATGGGCATTCACCATGTGGCCCTTAATTAAGGAAAAACTTGAGGGAAGAGTTAGCTCGTCTTCAAGGCACCAGGAAGAACATGCCACATTCTAGGAGCAACTACTGAGAAAACCCATCACCCATGCTGCTCAGTCAACTACGAGGAGGAATCAGTAAGGGGGACAGACCCAGAGCGTAATGTTTACGGGGGTTGGGATAAGATTGGCCTTTCCAATCTCTTCTACCAATTACGTCATCCTCTCCTGGTTTTGGATAGGCTTGACCTGTCCAAATTCTCTCATCAATGACGTCATATCAGGGTTAAAAAAAAATAAATCGAACTCCAGCGAGGTAAGAGTGGGGGGGGGAGCTAAAAGGTGTTTTTTTACGTAATTGGAACCCGGTGCAGGTCGTGAAGAAGGGGCGAGAAAGATGCTCCAGTAATTGTGAATTTGGAGCTAGTTTCTGGAGAGTTCCACAATCGACCGATCCCTTTCACTTCTCCTAACTTCAATACTTCCTTTGCTAACGTATCTTCCTCGTTTAGGATCGTTAGATTTCACTTTTTAGTTTGATAATAATGCGTTTATATAGCTTCTCTTAGGCGCGGTAGGCCATCGCAGAGCGCTCGTCTATCTCTCGCCCTGAGAGAAGACGCTCTGAAGGAACCGAGAGACGAGCGTAATTAGCGGCGATGAAGCCTCTTAATATATTGCGTCCAATCTTCCCTGATGGACCGTAAAAATTCGATTTTAAAGAATTGGAAAGTGGAAATGGATTCGTAATGGTCCTCGGGACGTTCAATTATGTCTTAAACCCCTGGTTCGTAATTTTATCATCCCGAGATATCTCTCTTTAGAAGTGCGTAAATGGAGGAGCCTACCTTCTTGTCTGAGCTCCCAGATGGCAAGAGTGGAAGAGTGTGTGTTCGTATAAATGTGTTTCTGTTGATTAAAAGGAAGCGCAGGGAATTTTATTAAATGCGGAATGGGTTCATTTTTGGATTTTGAAGGTTTTCCCTTCTTTTGTTTGATTATATTTATTTTGGAATGTTTAATTAACTTTATTTTGCCGGTAGTTGGGGGACTATCTTCCTGTGGGGAGGAATGGATGAGAAAGACGAGAGAACATTCACGGGTAGTACTCTTTTTTACAGAGCACTCGTAGAGTTCAAAGTTAAACATACTTTAAGGTTATCAGGATGCGCCATGTTCTCACACCTCAACTATTCGTTGGAGCACGCTTAAAACATCGGGTAGATCATTCCAAATTCTCGGAGCAAATATTGAGAAAGCACTTTTATCCACGCAGCACAGGCCATTGGTCAATTTGAAGAACAAGAAGGCTCGTCTTGCATTTGCCACTGAGCAAACTTGGTTAACCTTTCCTAATACTTAATATCCGTAGGTTATCGTAAACCAATTTTAGAAACCTTTGCTTGTCTCTGGCAAAAGTTATGGAAGATGTTGTGATAGAAATACAGGCGTAGTGATCTTTTTTTCGACTGTATGGGTCGAAATCGTGTTTAACCAACGATTAACCATCTGGTTGATTTTACCAAGAGAGTGGTTTCACGAGGGCTTTCTGAGAAGACTTAAGTCTTGTTAAATTCTACATAAAATGTGTATATAAGCTTTACGGGAGTCGAAGATGCTAATTTCGTTAATTATATTTACTAGCTTCTTAGTAGAGATCTTACTAGCCGAGTGGACAGGGCGTTGGCCCGTTAACGTCGCAGTACCGGGTTCGATCCCACCAAGAGCGGACACAAACGTGGGTGAACGTAGAGATCTGGCTACCAATTAGTGACGCGCTGTGCTCACCCTGTACTGGGGTGGGGAGATCTTACACTTCTCATCACACAATTACAACACTGCTTTCTTTCCTCTCCCGTCTTCGCAGCACAGGACACACTCTGTTTTATGGAATCCTGCCGGTGGGTATCTATATCCACATAACTGACGCGGAATAAGTCCCTGCTCCCCGGGGGCGACGAAGGTTCCCCCTGAACGCTGTTTGGTGTCAAAAACATAATATTTCCTGGGGCTCACTAGCGATTGCCATACTGATCTTAATGTCTATTTCATTATCCAGTCGGGATCCACCTGGATTAAGGCAGGTTGGCGAACCACTTTAATTCGTAAACGATTCCTTCGATTGTCTTCGAATTGGTTGGTTGTTTTTGAGCCTCAAACCTGCGATACTGAGTCTACAACACAAGTGACACGCGGCCTTTCTCTCGCTGGCACGCCACTTCTATCTTATGGTACGGGTAGCTTACCCCTGAGCCACGAATGATCCCCACCCTCGCTAAGGGGCGGCGAAATGCAGTACTATCTTTTTTCTTGCACTCCCCCCCCCCAACGCTGACTGGCTCTCCCGGCTTACTAGTGATCACATTCTGATCTATATGTTGGTTTCATTATCCGGTTAAGGGGACCCCGCCCAAATGGAATTGGCGAGAGGCGTTAATTCGCGTTGGGGGCGGGGTGGGGGGGGGGCATGCTACGTTGGGGGCGTGAGGGCGAGCTATCTCGGGCGTTGGGGCATCACCTACCAGCGTAGTACTATCCCAGGAGGTCCCTAAAATGAACAACCCAAATCTGGATTTCCATCCGTTGACTATCCATGCCCCGCGTGCCTTAACAGTTGACAAGAAGTGGTGAGGTTAGGCGAAGTGAAATGTGTAAAAGTTATCTAGCCCTAGTCGAGGGGGAGGGCAAGGAGCCTGGAGGTGGGGTCAATTATCTGGACCTCACTCGATCTCCTGGACTGTTTGAGTGTACCCCTCCCTCCCCAGCATTCAATCAGTTTTGCCCCTTTCCCTCCCTGGCTCGTGGTCGATGCCTTCGTTGGTTCTCTCCGCCCCCCCCTCTTCCTCTCAGAATAGATGTGAGCAAGGAGGGAAAGATGGCGTTAAACCTCCCCCCCCCCCCGGTTTCTACATATTGTGATTTTCCATAACTTATTTTTACCCATTTTCCCTCTGATGGGAGAGTCTCACTTGCCGTTACTCACCAGTGTTTACGGACATTGTCACCGAGAGATACCCCTGTCCGTTTTTATTATCCTTAACTCTATAATTTAACTTGCTGAATTTTTGAAAATGTTTTTTTGCTGAGTGGACAAGTAACGTTTCATGTTTTGGAGTTTAGGTTTATTTGAAACTTTTATTCGCAGCGCTGTTTTTTGTATGTTTCGAGCTTTTATCAAAGTTCTTTCTAAGAATTCAGAAGAAATAAATATAATTATCGAAAGATTTGGAATGAAAAAACATACAAATCGTGAAGTTCAAAAAATGTATTCAAATTAGGGTTTTGGCACCTTTTTACTATCATTTCGTATACAAAACAAATTTAGATGAAAAAAGAGATCTGACGAAGGTTTTTCTATATATTAAACCGGGTGAAATAACTTAAGGGTTTCCGGGTGTCTATGTTGGAAAAAGTGTTGGGAAAATTCTCAACTATATATAAATCTTTAAGGGATAAAGACAAAATAATAAAAGGTGAAATAACTTTTAAAAAATGTTTCAGGGTATCTATGTTAAAAAAAGTGTTCAGGGTGTTAAAATAAAGAGTCTATAAAGGGGATTAGAATAGCAAATAGGCCGTAGGCCACACGCCGAAGGAGTGCCTGTGGAACCAAGTTCTTTCTGTAAGAAGGAATACGAAGTATGGCTTTTTATTATTATTATTATTATTTTGCTATTATTTTATTATTGGTATTATTAAATAATAATAATCTCGTCTGTTGTTGCAGGTGCGCGGGGACGACTTTGGACTTCCAGATACAGCTGACAGCCCACGCGTAAGTGTGACGTCACGTTTCACTTGAGTGGGGGCTGGGGAAGGAGGTCCCATACCCCCCCCCCCCTCTTTAACTAATCGCGTGTCTTTCCGGCGTCAACATTCGCAGTTGTTTGCCCTTCCGGCCCCATCGCTCACCGTCGCGTACCCTTCCGGACTCAGCGTGTGTAGGAGGATCCGCAGCTAAATATTCCCCCCACCCCTATTTTCACTTCATCTTAACTTACAGATGTCTCCTTCCCAAGTTTCTGGCGGAGGTGCCCTCGTTGGTTTTCGCAACCTAATATTGATAACACCCTCCCCTCTCCCTTTTTAGAGGGGAAATGTTATCCGTGGCCAGGCTGGGTTTTCCCCCACTGCTTTATTTGTATGTACACTTGCCCTAATTAGTCATGTCACACGTTGAATTTCCTTCAGTGACAATTTTATATTATTTGATGAGAGATGGAATGTCTGAGGTGTATTTAATTATAATAGGACACTTACTAAATAGAATAAATTGAATGTAGTGAAACTGTTTACGCTATTGCGATATTTCAAGCAATTTCGCTTGAAACATTTTGACATTGTTTTGTATCACAACAGCCGTGCCAAATTTCCCCCAATTTTTCTTTTTCCAGCTTAATTAACTTTATTTGTTTAATTTTTAATCATGGTTATCACAAAAAATATTGGCATTAATATTTGGCTCATTTCCTATACCTGTAAGTACAGGACATTTACCAATATAAGAAATTAAATGTAGACAAACATTTTACATTTTTGCGATATTTCAACCAATTACGCTCGAAACATTTTGACACTGTTTTGTATTCAAACAGTGGTGCCAAGTTTCGCTAAAATGTTCCTTTTTCAGCTTAATTAAATTTATTTAATTTTTAATCTTGGATATCACACAATATTTGCATTTGGCTTCTTTTTTATACCTATAATTTCCAACAAAAACAACTTATGAAAAAAATTATTCGGAAACACAGCACAACAAAACTTGGTGGTAGTCATCCAAAATTAGTTTAGGATTTATAAAATATAAATAACTATGTCATAGTTAACTTACTTTTATTCGAAATATTTTTAAAATGTGGCATGACTGAGTTGGAAAATTACAGGTGCTGGGCATATCAAAGCAGTTTTAAGTATACAAGATAGGAGATTTATTCTTTGCAAAGGTTTATAATATTATTAGGTGCCAAGAAATGCTCCTTTTTCAAAACTTGAAGAAAGTATGGATCTTTTGAAGGATCCAGAGACTGATATTCTTCAAAGGGTCAAAACTGGACCCCTTTTCGTTCAAATGGGGGCAATTTGAAAATAACCCCATTAAAATGTGTGCCGTCTGGTGTCTTCTAGTACCTAAAAAGTTATAATAGAGGAGACAGGCGAGGTTCTTATTTTCAGTGAATATGATATGACGCGGAACAATGAGTTTAAGATGGCCAAGTTTAGGTTTAGGAAAGAGATTGCTAGAAATTGGATTACAGTAGTTTTGTGATAGAGCGGAGGATCGATTGGATAGGTGGCAGTGAACTGGGTTTTGAAAACAGGAACTGCCTCATATAGGCTATTTCGGGTGCCTCCCTCTTTCCAGCAGCAGGGATGCAAGACGTTTAAAAAAAGCCATGGATATTGCTTATCATTGTGTAGACTTCTTTTCTCATGTTATGATGAGGGCAATTCATTACACTAGTCAACAATGATTTTGATACTTAGGTATTAGCTTGTGGTTTATATTAAACCGAGTATGTTGATTTCGAATTTGTAATCAGAATTGTTCTAGCAGGTAGGGTTCCTGAGTTACACACATACTCTTTAGTTACACATGGGCAGTGTTGCTTCGGCTACCGTAGTGAGAGGGTGTGTTGTGTGTGTTTGGTTCCTGCGTTACACCCCTTTTTATCACGTCAAATTTAGCCATTATAGTAGTGGTGTTGAAACGGTATTTACATACAGTGATTAATTGCATTTTTCTTTCAGATTTATCTCTCAATTAATTTGTAAACGAAATAAGAGTGTACAAAAGTATATAACAGGATATATACAAACTAAGTTAAAAACATGAATCGGCGAGGATGTATAAATAGCCCAGACAACTTTTTGTTATATCTGTGGAAGATATACTCCAAGCAACCAGCGGAAAAAATCAGCTAAAAGAGTGAAAACTGCATACAATTATTATTTTGTATGTAAAGTTGGTGACCAAGACAAGCCCTGAGCACCTCACAAATCTTGTACTGTGTGTTATACGGAGCTCACACAGTGGTTAAATAGCAAACAGAAAGGTATGCCTTTTGCTGTAGCAGTGGTGTGGCGTGAGCCAACAAATCAATGTTTTTGACTGCTACTTTTGTATGACAAATAAATATTGCGGGTTTCTCAAATAAGAACAAATCAAGAATTGTCTATCCAGATTGAAAATCAGCTATAAACCCAGTTCCCCATAATATGGAGATGCCAATCCTAGTTCATCCATCAACTAATGCAGTTAAAGAAGATGATTCCTCGCCGGAAGAGGAGGATAACAATGACGATGAAATGTATGAAGATGATTCTAAGGAAAAGAAGATCCAGTTGATAAATCAAGAAAGATTGAATGATTTGTTAAGGGATTTGTCATTGTCAAAGGAGAACGTAGAACTGTTAGGCTCCAGACAGCAATGGAATCTTCTAGAGGATGGTGCAAAAATATCTACTTTCTGTAAACGCCATGAGGCCTTAGCTGCCTTCCATAAAAAAGAAGATTGCGCTTGTTTCTGTACTGATGTTAATGGTCTCATGAATCAACTAGGAAGCGAGGATTTATCTGATGAATGAAGACTATTCATCGATGCAAGCACTGCTAGCCTCAAAGCTGTGTTGCTACACAATGGTAACAAAAACCCTTCATTTGACTGAGTGAAATCTATTTTGGAAGGTGTTCATTACTCTCATCATAAGTGGAATATCTGTGGTAATCTAAAGGTAATTTCTTTACTTCTTGGACTGCAGCTAGGATATACAAAGAATATGTGTTTCTTATGCCTATGGAACAGCTGTGACGACAGGAATCATCATATTGCCAAAAGGTGGCCCGAGAGAGAAGAACACATAGTTGGCCAATACAATGTAAAGCACATGCCTTTGGTACATCCACAGAAGATCTACCTTCCACCCCTTCATATCAAACTTGGCCTTAACACGAATTTTGGTAAAGCAATGGCCCATGATTCTGATGGATTCCAGTATCTCAAAGAGTAATTTGGTGCAAAGAAAACCGATACTAAACTTAAAGCTGGCATTTTGTTGGGGCGGAGATCAGAGAATTGATACGTGACAGGGAGTTCAGAAATAAACTAACTCCACTTGAGCTGACAGCATGGGATTCATTTGTCCATGTAGTGCAAAACTTCCTTGGTAATCATAGGGCTGAAAACCATGAAGAACTAGTGGTCAACATGCTAAAGGCCTATCAACGAATGGGGTGTCGGATGTCTCTTAAGATGCATTTCTTGCATTCGCATCTAGATTTCTTTCCATCTAATATGGGTGATATTAGTGACGAACATGGGAAAAGGTTCCACCGAGATATCGCAATGATGGGAAGCAGGTATCAAGGCCGCTTCAATGAAAATATAATGGGTGACTACTGCTGGTTCCTACAATGGGAGGATCCTATATCCACGTACAAGCAAGAGAGCAAGAGTCTCAAACATTTTTTAAGAAATTGATAGTTAGGTGAGTACTTCCTCTATTATATGTAATACATATCTTGTCTGGGTCCGCAAAAGGACGTACATAATGCCAAATAGGGTGCCTCGATTCCAAACCTTTGCCCAGAAACGTCTCATTCTTCTCAAACTCGTTATAATTATATCATTAATTGATCCAAGGTGACGTGCTAGGGTAAATCTGAGCACAGATTTGAAATCAGCGCACTAGAATTAGTTAGTTATAACATTTACTCAAGTAGCAGAGACAAAGTTAAAATTTGTTGGCTAGTTTTATTAGCGTGCTTGGTTGGAAATTTCCCTCAGTTAGGTTTGGCATCTCCCACACTCTTATAAAGTTCATTCCTTCGCTACCAAACGAAAGGAAACCTCACTTATAAAGGAATGAGTACTTTTCAATCTTTTACTTTCATATTCTTTTGGGACCCTATTCTTCTTCAAAAGTGCTTAGACTGGTACCACTATTCTTCAAAAGGGCTTAAACTGGTACCACTATTCATCAAATATGCCTAATCTGGGCCAAACTGGGACCCCCACCGTTCTAATAAGTATCATTGGATATTTATGCCTCAAATGCTCCGAGAACATTATTAAATACGGTTACCATAGCAACGAGGAGACCCACCGCCGCAAAAGCGACACCACTCTTTACGGCTTAGATTACTCCGTGGGATAAAGACACTCGGAGGAGGGGCGTCCACCAGGCGGGTCCTATATAGTGTGAAGGGTGAAAACGATCCCATGTCACGGGAGGGTGAAAACGACCCCATGCCACGAGAGGGTGAAAACTGATCGCATGTCACGGGAGGGTGAAAACGATCCCATGTCACGGGAGGGTGAAAACGATCCCATATCACGACAGGGTGAAAACGATCCCATGTCACGGCAGGGTGAAGGCGATCCCATGTCACGGCAGGGTGAAGACGATCCCATGTCACGGCAGGAGGAAAACTTATCCCTTGCCACGAGAGGGGGAAAACGGTCCCATGCCTCGGGAGGGTGAAAACGATCCAATGTCACAGCAGGATGAAAACGATCCCATGTCACAGCAGGATGAAAACGATCCCATGTCACGGCAGGGTGAAGACGATACAATGTCTCGGCAGGGTGAAAACTTATCCCTTGCCACGAGAGGGTGAAAACAATCCCATGTCACCGGAGGGGGAAAACGGTCCCATGCCACGGGAGGGTGAAAACTTATCGCATGCCACGGGAGGGTGAAAACAATCCCATGTCGCGAAAGGGTGAAAACGACCCCATGCCACGGGAGGGTGAAAACAATCCCATGTCGCGAAAGGGTGAAAACGACCCCCATGCCACAGGAGGGTAAAATCTTATCCCATGTCCTGGGAGGGTAAAAACTTATCCCATGTCCCGGCAGGGTGAAAACTTATCCCATGTCACGGGAGGGGGAAATTAGTTTGTTTGGGATAGATTAGGTTTATTTGGTTATTGAGCGATGAAAAACTAACCCTAAGCTAATTAACTAACGTCTTACATACAAACACCTAGAAATCACCACAGGAAAGCAAATCCATAAAGACCTAGGTTTACCCTAGTCTAAACTAATTAATATATTAAATACAAACGCCTAAAATTGCGCGACCAGACCCATAGCGACCTAGCTTTACCCTTGCCTAAACTAATTAGCATGTAAAATACAAACAACTAAGAATCACGCCCAAGAGACTCAAGGCCCCGCTAAATTAATTAAAATGTAACATTAAAACGCCTAAAATCACACTAGTCGATGATTCACATAATCGTCAACATATCCAAAGTATGTGCATATTCTAGCAAAGCTTCTTTGACCTAGTTACTATTGAAAGGGTTGTAAGTTTTCGCGAAAGCCCTTTTAGACGTCATATTCCAAACGATATTAATTTCTTGCCTACCTAATATAAAGAACGGTGGGATTCCTTCAGTCTTGAATTAGGTCTCGGACTATTCGTGCATTCCATACTACTTGAGTAGGTACACCAGTCATCGCTTCGTTATATTCAAGTTCTAACCTGGCCTATATAACTTAATGATCACACACACCGTGAGGGATTGTGGTGACCAGTCTTATATCACACACTGGACAGCCTCATCAAAAAGAGATTCTTTATGATACCTAATGATAACCCTCGAGTCATTTACACCCTTCGCGTCGGCTTGTTTGGCATAAAAATGCAGATAAGCTAAGAACAATTTATTAAGACTAAGCCAGTGGTTTTTTTTTACGGGATGGAAATAAACTTGAACTGGTAAAGAACAAACTTCTTTTAAGTTAATTAAATCTCAAATCTAGATTTATAAAATAGAAACCCAGTCAGGTTTAGAGGCAAAAAATCATTTCCGACTTTTATTAGTCGTTTATGCGGGTTATTGCCCAGAATTTTGCCAGTCATCGCTATTTTTAGGTTAATGTAGCTATGCTTCCGCAAACTATTTTATCGGAGTAATTGAATATTAAAATCCTTAGTGTTAGCATGTGAATTAATATTTTCCAGTCTGTACTGGTTCCCAAATAGTGAATTTATTTAATATTTGCTATTTTGGATTTTAAAATCGCTTCCATCGCCAATATGAAATTAATAGTACAGACTGAGAATCAGGTGATTTCTGCTTTGGGTCTCGCACCCACGTAAAAGTCGCTCATCTAAAATTCTTATCATCATCCCTTTAGATGTTCTAGACATGTTCATTTGTTATTTCGGTTGCATAACATTATTCAACGGATAAAATAAGGCGCAAGGGCCTATCAGAGGTCATCCTAGTCAACACGACAACACCCCATAAGCTGCATCCGCAAGATTGCGTCCAAAACACTGCTCTTAAAAAGACCACCCTTATTTTTTTAGGCCTTCCGTCGTTTTTTTCGGTCTAATGATATGCCGTTTTATTTCATGTTATCGCTTCTGGTTTGCAGTCGCCCTATTTAGCTTTAAATTTAATCCAGAGTGCGCAACTGCCCTAAATCATGGGTGTAGGTCCACGTTTAGTTGTGATATAATGCGCCAATGTTCATTCCTGTCAGCCACCCTAGTTGGCTTTGCTTTACGCATATCCTTGTGTGCCAGCTTCTGACACTTGCGGATGGCGTCTACGTTAGTAATTTGCACCATGGAAAGAAAAAAACATGCAATATACTTTTTAATGCATTTTCTCCATCCCCAATTTCTTCCTGCGTGGCAGACGCTTATCTGTTCAGTTTCGCTTTTGTTTCGTGTGCATAAATGCCAGAACACCACGTGCCCCGGTCTCTAAAAGAGATTCGTTTAGTTGAGCAGCGCCATGTGTGTCGGATCTTAGTGTTCAACCGCGCTCCAGTTCGTTCACCGGGGTCCGGCCTTGATTCGTGGTTAGGTGTCGCGACAGAAAGAGACGAAACATATTGAAAATGGGTGGTGTCCAGTGACGAGTTTCTTTTTGCCCTTGATATGATAACCGGAGCCTCTACTGTGCACAGTGGCCAGATGAAAACTGCCTATTCTCCGTTTATGGCGAGGGGGAAGGGGGCACTGAGGCTAAAATGGAATGTCAAGGAAGCCAATTAGGTACAATAGGTTGTCTGCTTCGGGTGTGAAACTCCCGCTGTTTTGCAGATACTAGTCAGATATTTCAGATAGAAAATGCGCTTAAGAGAATTCCAAGTATTTGTCGCAAATTGATTTAAAATTTGGATTTTTTTTTGCGATTCAATACAATCATGGATAATTTGACCGAAATTTCGGGGGAAGATGGACCATATATGGTTTGGTGTTTTTATAATCCCCATTTTCTACCAAAAATTTTAGAAAAAATGAAATTAACGGAAGGCGATATACTTTAACGTTAACAATAAGAGATGTTAAAACAATAACTATTATGATTTTATCGTGACTTGAGAAATCGAATATGAGTGTTGGTTCGTTCTCTGTTTGAATTGGAAAGTTGAGATAAATAACCCTTTGCAAAATAGAATCAGCATAACTTTATTAGAATTAAAACTAAATTTCCTTCTGGATTTTTGTTTTGCAGTGACTTATTATGGTGGATGCGAACAACCTGTGTACAGTAAAGGAAAATAATTACAGGGAAAAGCTTTGTGTAGTTCAATTTATTTTCACTTGGGTATACTTTACAACCGAACTTGTTTTTTACAAATTAAAGCCAACTTAGGTCGTATTTAAGGTCATAAGAGAGAGTTCTCTTAGAATTATGAATCCAACTGAGGTAAAATCAGGATTCGAACTCTCCTATTGCCATTTTTAAACCATAATTTAAATATTGTGTGATATTACTTTACTTTGTTAAAGAAACAACTCTTTTTTTTCACATATGTGTATTGTTCTCATATATTGATTAAATAGTACCAATATGTAAAAGCATTGTCAGTTAATACATTTTTCTAAAGGGTTTGTTAATGGCGTTTAAGTAAAATGTTAGGTATATTTTGAATAATAGTGGCGCACGCGTTTTCGGCAACTAAAGCCTGTAATAATTTTTGGTATTATTTAAATGTTGTCCTAGGAGTAATATTTCGATGGCGGAGAGGGTCTATCGACACTTTATACAAAGTCATAAAAGGTCAATATTTCAACCCGATTCAGCAACTGAAGAATTCTTCCATTGCGCCATCTTGAAAAAGAAAGTATAGTAACTTCCTTTTTGAACATAAAATTACAATAAACGTGCTTAACCGTATTACCCACTAACCTTCTACCTTGTTCGAAAAATTTAAAAAGTAACAAGATTTTTACGTTCTGAGCAACCGTTTATAAGGTTAGGGGGGTAGCAGGTTATCTAAACATGTTAACATGCTTAAAAACCGTACTAGCCCTATCTTTCTACATCGTCCGGAAAATAAAAATTAATATTAACATTAAATACAAACGTGCGAGCGTAAATTAAGCCGTCGCATGACATCTCAAGATGGCGTCGTGAAAGAATTCTTGCTTCGCAGAATCGAGTTGAAATAATAACGTTATGTTACTTCATATAAAGTGTGATAGACCCTCTCCGCCATCGAAATATTACTCCCAGGACACTATTTAAATGATACGAAAAAATATTACAGGCTTTAGTTGCCTAAAACGCGTGCGCCTCTCTTATTCAAAATTACTAAATTTTAGTCTGGTAGCCTTTTTCCGACCACACCGGCACACCAATTCCAATATTATCCTAGTGACACTTTGAGTCTAGGATTAAGTACTATTAGAATCGTTAGCTACGTCACCCATAAAGGTACGTCAAGTTCGAACACTACCATACAACATGCTAATATATTCTAATAATAGTTTACCAATATACCGGTTGTCCCAGAAAAAAGTTAACCGTACTTTGAATTAGTATAACTCCAAAACTATTGGTGATTTCTGGGTCCTGCAAAAAGTGTTTTATTTAAAAACTATTTATCTGTCGATTCTGGAAATTTCATTAAATTTCCTTATATGATATTGATACACTAATGAGTTGAGTGGAGGCTATCAAAAATATGTTTGCGCAAGGAAGTAAAATAATGAAACGAAGCCTAGGCCACCGTGCACTTTCAAGCAAAGCCTAGGCCATTTTACAGTGGTTTTTACCACGCTGTGGTATGGTCTCGTCATTATTGCTTACTAAGCAAATCAAAGCGTTTCTGTGTAAAATTTTTCTTCCATAGAACCTTTTTTAATCATGCAGTTAACAAAAGATCAACGCGTATTTGTAGTCACAAACTTTATTAAGACTGGCAGTATTAAACAAGTACAAGATTCATTTGAACAACGTTTTCCAGGTAGCCATCCACCAAACAAGCCCACGATTTGGAAAAATGTTCGCAAATACCAACATGAAGGAACATGCTTAAATTTAAATAAAGGTCGTTCGGGTCGTATGAGAACCATAAGAACAACAGAAAATATAAAAAATGTTCAGATGCCCCCTGTTCAAAATCCACATGTATCAATCAGAAAGAATCAGTTACAATTGTCAAAGTCATCAATTAACCGCATTATTAAACATGATTTAAAATGGCATCCATATAAGATGCATGCAAGAACCAGCTTCTTGAAACTGATGTTCCTCGTCGTAGACAACTTGTCGAATGGATTCTCCATTAACCTCCTCGTTTCTTGGAAAACATTGTGATTCGTGACGAGGCAGCCTTTTTCATGAATGGAAAGGTAAATAGCCATAACATTCGGCAATATGCGCCGTTGAACCCCCCCCCCCCGCCAGCATTCGACTTTGACACACGTATTTGTCAGCAGAAAGTTTCTCTGTGGATCGAAATATGCGGAGATGGCTATCTTGTGGGCCCATTGTTTTACGAGAATAACTTGAATGGTGCTGCCTACCTGAGCATGATCAACGAAAGGATCTTCTCGGAACTCCGCCAGATTTACGGCAATCAATTCAATAGACCTTAGTGGGTTCAAGACGGCGCACCAGCTCATAGACAGCTTGCTGTAAGAACAAACCTAAGAGAAACGTTTGACAACCGCATTTTTGCGCTAAATCATGCAATTGAATGGCCCCCAAGATCCCCTGACTTAACACCGTACGATTATTTCTTATGGGGATATATAAAGAATAAAGTGTATTCTACTCCATCACAAAGCATCAGCCAGTTAAGAGATAGTATCACACGTGAAGTCAATAGACTTAAGGAAAATCACAAGTTAATCAAAAAAGTTGTTCAATCAATGCGATCAAAGGCGCAACTGTTCTTGGAAAGAAATGGAGGACATGTGGAAGGAAACGGTGCTTAGAAAAATAACAAATGAATTTTTATTACCCATATGAAGAGGTGTTTTTGTCAAAAATATATTTAAATATATTTGTTGATTTTAAACTTCGAAGTTTCATTATTTTACTTCCTTGCGCAAACATAATTTTGATCGCCTTCACTAAACCCATTAGTGTATCAATATCGTAAAAGGGAATTTAATGAAATTTCCAGAATCGACAAATAAATAGCTGTTAAATTTGTTTTGTTTTGCAGAACTCATAAATCTCTATGTTTTGAGTTATACTAATTCAAAGTACGGTTAACTTTTTTCTGGGACACCTTGTATATACAATTTCTTGAATCTCCCCTAAAATTCCTATAAAGGCATGTCAAATATTGGTAATCCATTGTATGGTAGTATTTGAAGTGCTTTTATTGGTGAAACGGCTGTAATAGTACTTGGTATGTAGTACTAGGTGGGGGGGGGGCGGTATTGGGTTTGTGGTTTTGTGGATGTTGAACTGATAAGGGATGGGTCTGGTGGATGACGTCTGGACAGACCGTTGTGGATATTCCTTGGACAAAAGTTATGTAAGGTACGAGAAAGGATCTTGACAATAAACAGGTTTTTACTAGATTATCTCCCGATATCAGTCATGGTTTATCACGGTGGTGGTCGAGGAAGAAGGAAGACTAAATGTTAGGATGATTTCGGATTTTACCAATATATTGTCATAAAAAAAATCAACTTTATACGTCTCTTTGCCTATTGTGATATTTGGGTGTCTAGAGTAAGGTTGTGATTCCTTTGGTATTGAGCAGTCGTGACCTAGCCTAAACTAATTAAAATGTAAAATACAAACACCTGAAAATCACAATAGGCGAACGGAACAATAAAGACCTAGCCTAAATTAATAACATGTAAAATACAAATCTAAAAATCACAATGGGCGATGAGACCCATGAAGACTTTCCCCTAGCCTAAACTAATTAGCATGTAAAATACAAACGCCTGAAAGTCACAATAGGCGAACGGAACAATAAAGACCTAGCCTAAATTAATAACATGTAAAATACAAATCTAAAAATCACCATGGGCGATGAAACCCATGAAGACTTTCCCCTAGCCTAAACTAATTAGCATGTAAAATACAAACGCCTGAAAATCACAATAGGCGAACGGAACAATAAAGACCCAGCCTAAATTAATAACATGTAAAATACAAATCTAAAAATCACCATGGGCGATGAGACCCATGAAGACTTTCCCCTAGCCTAAACTAATTAGCATGTAAAATACAAACGCCTGAAAATCACAATAGGCGAAGAGAACCCTAAAAGGCAATTGTTTCAAAATTTGATAAAATCTTATGTAGATTTTTGTTTTTTACATTATATAATAAGAAGGTATGGAGAAAAAAAACTTAAATTTTGAAAGTAACTAGGAAATAGGCTTTATTTCCTATTGATAATATCATTTAGTCTAAATACAAGGAGGAAAATAGTTGTTCTGCTATTTCAGCGACAACACAAGGAAATGTTGCAAGCACAGGAAGGTCATCTCGTTCACACACAGTTTCACGGACTTTAAATATCCCTGGATGTTTTGTAAGACTCATGGAAACAACAGTGGTGAGCTTAAGCATTTAAAAGAATGTTTCAAAATGTGATGATAAGTCGTAGATAAGAGGAGATTTTGCTTTAGGAAATTGTCTGTCAAATTTGGGGGGAAAAATGAAATAAAATAATTTAGTAAAGGTTTTAATTTATCATTGATCGCCACGCATTTAATTTTCTGTTGTAGTTGTTTTTTGTAGTCTTAATTTTGATTGGGTCTTTTCGTTTTGGGAGGGGTTTGTATTTTTGTTTGTTTGTGCTTTTAATATATCTTAAGAAAGAAGCTAAATAAGGGATTTCAGCAATATATGCACCTGCATGCAGTCGCGAGGAGAGAGACCCTTGAATTAAAAAAAAATGCACTTAAGATGCCCCTTATTTCCTAGTGAGGGTCTACTGATTAAGTGTGATCCGAAACAGCGTAAGAGAAGTTGGTCCGAATCTGAACTCGATCCGATGATTTAAGCGGCCACGCGCGCGCACTTGGCCAGTAATGCGTCCACTGCGGCTCAAAACATTTGAGACAAACGGTTGCATCGGGCTACCGGGTTCTTGGTCTATCAAGAACCTGCCCGCTGGAAACTGGCCTCTTTCGCCGGAGCCAGACATAAAGAGTCTTATATGGTCCATGTCTGCCTGGTCCGCCGTTGGGGTCTTGCTGTTGGTTGCGTTTAGTATGGAACCTCATCCACGACCTTAGTTAGCACTTTGGATGACCCTGCCAGGAGTTTGAAATTCCCGACGGCATCGCTCTTGATTGGAACCCTTCCCTGATATATATATATATATATATATATATATATATATATATATATATATATATATATATATATATATATATATATATATATATATATACACACATCACATAAAAGCTTATCATTGTTCATTATAAATGGAGTGTCTGCTGCTCAAATTTTCCATTGTGGAAAGTTTTTGTTTAAATTTTCCCCATTTCTCAAGAGGAAATTATCAACGTAGGGAGAGATAGGCTTCGATAGAGGCTATTTTTCGTTTTCCCGCATGCCCCACCTTCCATTCATGGCCTATCTATTATTCTCCCCTTCGGTTCGAAACAAGACTTATTCAGTATTTTCGAGGGATTCTCTTGAACGAGGGTTTTATCATGATGCTCTTTCGTCTTATTTATTGGTGTGCCGATAAATAATTGACGTGTAACCTAACTTCGATTTATGTTATTTTGACTCTTCAAACACTGCCCTTGGGACCGGGTTCGTGCACATAGACTTTTGGGCTATTTGATTTGGACTTTTATTTTACGCTCTTTGGTGTTTGTCGCGTGCCCCTGCGCCGGACCCTGCTTCCTCCTTGCTTTTTGACTTCGTTTTGTTTGTTTTTCTTTCTTGTTTTGCGTTTATTTTTGTTTGTTATGGGTTCGCCTTTTTCCCCTTTTTTTAACTCGGCTATAACATAATTATGGCGACTTAATTCCTTGTAGCCATTCGCCAAATGGACGCTAATAATAATGATAATAAAAACTTCAAACTTTGCGTCCTTAGTAGAGGCATCCAACGCTTGACAAAGGGGCGTGAGTTGGAAAAATGGCGGTTTGTATGAAATAGCCTTGATATCAGCCTCCATCTCAACTTAATATCCATGTGATGATAATAATTGATAGGTAGAGGGTGTATGGTATGGAAGATGAGGGAGAACTTCTCAACCGAGGTCAATTTTTGTTTCCTTGCTACAACGACCCACGCTGGTCGCCCAATGTCTTGAAAAACAAGGAACGAGTTCCTTCTTAGTTCCTGCCATCGCTCATATAAGGTTCCTGCCATCGCTCATATAAGGTTCCTGCCATCGCTTATATAAGATTCCTGCCATCGCTCATATAAGGTTCCTGCCATCGCTCATATAAGGTTCCTGCCATCGCTCATATAAGATTCCTGCCATCGCTCATATAAGATTCCTGCCATCGCTCATAGAAGGTTCCTGCCATCAGTCATATAAGGTTGTTGCCATCGCTCATATAAGGTTGTTGCCATCGCTCATATAAGGTTGTTGCCATCGCTCATATAAGGTTCCTGCCATCGCTCATATAAGGTTGTTGCCATCGCTCATAGAAGGTTCCTGCCATCGCTCATATAAGGTTCCTGCCATCGCTCATATATGGTTCCTGCCATCGCTCATATAAGGTTCCTGTCATCGGTCATATAAGGTTCCTGCCATCGCTCATAGAAGGTTCCTGCCATTGCTCATATAAGATTCCTGCCATCGCTCATATAAGGTTCCTGTCATCGGTCATATAAGGTTGTTGCCATCGCTCATATAAGGTTGTTGCCATCGCTCATATAAGGTTCCTGCCATCGCTCATAGAAGGTTCCTGCCATCGCTCATATAAGATTCCTGCCATCGCTCATATAAGGTTCCTGTCATCGGTCATATAAGGTTGTTGCCATCGCTCATATAAGGTTGTTGCCATCGCTCATATAAGGTTGTTGCCATCGCTCATATAAGGTTCCTGCCATCGCTCATAGAAGGTTCCTGCCATCGCTCATAGAAGGTTCCTGCCATCGCTCATAGAAGGTTCCTGCCATCGCTCATAGAAGGTTCCTGCCATCGCTCATAGAAGGTTCCTGCCATCGCTCATATAAGATTTCTGCCATCGCTCATATAAGGTTCCTGTCATCGGTCATATAAGGTTGTTGCCATCGCTCATATAAGGTTGTTGCCATCGCTGTTAGGTTTCTGCCATCGTCCATAGAAGGTTTCTGACATCGATTATAGAAGGTCCCTGTCATCGTCGGTAGAAGTTTCCTTCCATCATACATATTATGTTCATGCCATCGATCATATGTTCCTGTCATCAGCGGTGTTAGATTTCTGCCATCACTGATAGAAGGTTCATGCCATCGCTGATAGAGAGTTCCTATCATTCCTTATAGAAGGTTCATGCCATCGCTCTGAGAAGGTTCCTGCCATCGCTCATAGAAGGTTTATGTCGTCGCTCATAGGTTCCTGCCATCGTTCATAGAAGGCTCATGCCATCACTTATTGAAGGTTCCTGCAATCGTTCATAGAATGTTCCTGCTATCACACAATGTTCATACCATCGCTGATAGAAGGTTCATGCCATTGCTGATAGAGGGTTCCTGCGATCAAACTTAGAAGGTTTCTGCCATCGCTCATAGAAGGCTCATGTCATCGCTCATGAAAGGTTCTTGCCATTGCCCATATAAGGTTGCTGCCATCGCTGGTAGAAGGTTCATCCCATCGCTGTTAGGTTTCTGCCATCGACCATAGAAGGTTCCCGACATCGCTCATAGAAGGTTCATAACATCGCTCATGGATGGGTCCTGCCATTGCCCATATAAGGTTCCTGCCATCGCTGGTAGAAGGTTCGTGCCAGTTGGACCTTGTGAGGCAATCCCTATCTGTGTTGGACCTTGTGAAGCCATTCCTATCTGTGTTGGACCTTGTGAAGCCACTCCCTCTGAAGTGTTATTAAAATTGTTTCAGTAATAAAAAAGAAGTGATGTTACTTATTACTGATTATGATGCAATAATCAGATAATTGTAAGATTAAAAAAGGTAAGAACGCCAACAGACACTGGTTTCAAATTGCCAACAAGCCTCAGGCCCACAGCCGTGGTCGGAAAAAAAGTAAAATTTTTGGATAGGAGAAAAAGTCAGGAAAGAGATGCAATAATAAATAGTCCTAAAAAAACTTTAGTACTATTAATTATTAATTAGTAATGCGGCATATTTTTTGTTTATTATTATTTTATGGATAGAAATCAAACAACGCTTCAAAGTTCTCTATATTTAAATAATTATTTTAATTTAATAAATAATTTAATTTCCACAAGTTTCTACTAGTTTCCATCTTTACTAACTTTTCAATAGCATGTTTGTATACATAAATTGTGACTGATTTAAAGTTTTTTAAGGTTTCGATTTCCGTTGTTGGCATCTTCATTCTCATCAGGTGATTCGCTAAACTCCTAAACAGATAGAAATCTGACGGAGCTTAGTTGGGTGACCGGCGGATGACTTTTTAGTTCACAAACGAAATTGTTGAACTTTTGTATGGTCTCTTGCGATATGAGGTCGCGCGCTGTCTTGATGAAAGAGTACTCTACTTCTTTTGATTAATGAGCACAACTGAGAACAGTAAACATCTCTGGTAATTGTCTGATTTGGGTCAAGAAGTTCAAAATAGATTATGCCATTTATATCCCTCTTTTAACCGTTTTTTTCCCCCAAGGTAGGCTTTGGTTTAGGCCAAGTCTTACGGCTACCTAGGCTTCGAGTTTATTAGACTAGGTTAATATGAAAACAAACCTGCTTGCGATTATTTCTCTCCATAGAATATTATTAATCATTTTTGGATTTGGAAAACATGAATTACTTATGGGATGACCTAATAATATTTATGGATTGGGACAAAAAAGTGAAGAAAATCACATTTTTGTAAAAAAAAAATACAATAAACAAAATATTCTATATCAAAATATGTATCGACTGACAATACATAACTTCAAACCACCTGTCTCCTCTCCGTGGTCGAAGCAAGTTGCATTTTAAGTTGGAAAAAAACAAGTCATATAAACGCAATAAAGAAAGTAATACTATTTCTTTATATACGTCTTTGTCTCATAGGTTGGCATTTTGGCCAACTTGTTTTCTGGAGGAAAGCCGCTACCGGGGGTGGGGGGTGGGTGGGGGGCGTTGGTGTTTGTCGGAGGGATGCCAAGATTGGGCAGTGTTCCAATAGGTTGTTGGAATTTTTTCACTGTGGTGGTTGCACCTTGGCAGGTTATGTCGTGGACTTGCTTTGTTAGGTGCCTATAATATTGTTGGAATTGAGGGGGTGAGGGGGCAGACCTGAGGCTGACTGGTGTGTCTGACAAGGTGCGCTGCAGGAAGATCTGGAAACAAGTGGAGTTAAAGTTAGGAGGATTGCAATAAGTAGAACGATTATCTCAGTTCTTATTCTCCAAGAAAGACTTCACTCATTAAAAAAAAAATCAGTGTAAAGCTCTTCTGGCGTTTGCAAATGAACATTTAAATAAACCGGCAACGTTCTGGGAACAAATCATTTGATCAGATGAAACGAAAATAGAACTTTTCGGTCTAAGTTTGGATAAAAATGTGTGAAGCTTATGCGTCAGAGAATACAATCCCTACAGTCAGAGTCGGTGGTGGATCAATCATGTTATGGGGTTGGTTTTGGTCATAAAAAAAGAGAAAAGTTAGCTAGCCTTGGCTCTCTGAACTTGAAACCAAGATGGGCATTTCAACAAGACCTTGACCCCCAAGAATAAGCAAAACAAACTAAGAATTGGCTGCTTACAGGTAGAATTACTGTTTTGGAATGGCCAAGTCAATCTCTTGACCTGAATCCCATCGAAAATCTGATGAGGGATTTGAAACTTGGGGTCCAGAAAAAGATCCGCGGAACTTATCTGATTTGAAGAAATATGTTCGGAAGAATGCGACAAAATCAGGTCAAGCACCTGTAGAAAGGTCGTAGGAGACTACTCAAAGCACCTGCAAGCTGTATTTGACAGAGAGGGTTATGCAACCAAGTACTAGACCATGTTTATATGAATGTGTTGTCATTTTTGGCGTTGTCAAATTTCACAATTGTCATCATAAAGTTTTTCCTGTTCACCATTTTGATTTTCTGATCATTACATTGTATTTAATAGATAAAGTTCCAAATGCGTCGTAAATTTCATTAACCTGCGTTCACTAGTACTATGTTAATTTGCCTTTCTAACCGTGTGTTGTATATACATAGAGGCATTTCCTTGGCCTTCGCTTCGATAATTGTTAAATAGCTTTCAGGA
This sequence comes from Ceratothoa steindachneri, assembly GCA_963969495.1. NCBI lineage: Eukaryota > Metazoa > Arthropoda > Malacostraca > Isopoda > Cymothoidae > Ceratothoa > Ceratothoa steindachneri. The sequence goes on along the minus strand of OZ018333.1, from coordinate 66,586,235 downwards.
TGATATTATGTAAGCACGCCTTTTCATGATGGCATTTCACAGTGTTGGCATACAAGACATTGCTTATAGTTCTTCAAGTCTTTCATGTATCCCTTTTTGCCAAAAGGTTACAACTACAGTTTAAGCGAACCAATTTATTTCGCTTATCATCATCATCATCATCACCATCACTTCATCATCATCACTTCACTAACTATATTTTAAGACGGGGATTTTTTTGAGTATTTGAATAATAATTTCATCTTAGTTTGGTTATGACTTATGTTTTTTTATCAAAGTTATTTCTAATAATTCTTTTATAATATCAAAAACCAAAATGGTGAAGTTCAGAAATAAATATAAGTATCGAAATTTTGTGATTTTTTTAAAACCCAAAGAATTACAAATGGTGAAGTTCAGAAAATTTAACCATGGCTGCTTTTTTTTTAGATTTTAAATTTTAACCTTAGCAGCGAAGCGCATGAGAGGGGCGAAGCCATTGCCTGGTTCACTAATTAAGGTGGTTCTTAAGTAAAAAGGAAGAGTTATAAAATTATGTTAATGACCAGGCAATGGCTTCACCATTTGCCCCTACGGAGGGAGCTTGCGCTTCGATACTAAGATTAAAATTTAAAATCTAAAGAAAAGCAGCCATGGTTAAATTTTTTGAACTTCACCATTTGTAATTCTTTAGGTTTTAAAAAATTCACAATTTCGATACCTATATTTATTTCTGAACTTCACCATTTTGTTTTTTGATATTATAAAAGAATTATTAGAAATAACTTTGATAAAAAAAAACATAAGTTAACCAAACTAAGATGAAATTATTATTCAAATACTCAAAAAATCCCCTTCTTAAATTATAGAGTTGGTGAAGTGATGATGATGATTATCTGTAAATAGATTAGAAATTACAGTCGATTGGGCGCTCGGACTTGGGTGTAATTTTAGTAAGCCATAAAGATTTCTTTCCTATTGATGGCGTGAGCAAGGGATAGACGAGGGGGGGGGGGATTCTTGAATATGACTGAGAGAAAACCGAGTCTCTTTGTGACGTGTGTAGGAAAATAATGTGGTAGAGGATTTACCACTAATCTGTACTCTTTTAAGATACCTTTAATTCTATTTAAGGGACTTACTGATTGCCGTGGGATCCGAACCACTGGGATCTATATCGCATGACAGCCGACGTGAACTCGTTCCGAATCCAGACTCCATCCATCGAATAACTACATCGATGTTGATTAACTTTGCCAAAATCAGAAACCGTAGTTCCATTCGGCAAGATCTTTCAAGTTGTGCTCTTGTACTCATTTTAATTGCTCTTTGCCCCCCTCCCCTCGTTTACACGGTCTCAGATCGAATTTTCTTGTCTTGATTATCTTTTTTTATTATTCGAGTTCCATTTACGCGCTTTCCTTCGTGCATATCCTCTCATTCTACCTTGATCCTATTTTATCTACCATTTGATTTATGTCTACCATAAAAAAATAGCCTCGTTGGTCACTTATCCTTAAAATAAATAGCCCGCGAAGACTGTTGTTAGTCCGGCCGTGGAGAAGGACTCGATATGGTATTGGCGCCTATTCGCGGGTCCTTATGACAAGGTATTATTGCCTCTATTGACTTGTCGCTTTAACGAAGGATTGCCCCTTATGAGTTGAGGCACGGGCGGGGAACGTGTGGGGATGCTAACCGGGCGCAAGGCCCACCCCTATAAGGGAGGGCACGGACTCTCGTCAAATCTGTATCGAGACGAGGCGGGGAGGATTTTTTTTTCTTTTTCCGGCAGGTTGTTGTTATTTGAGAATGGTTTTTGTTTCTTGGGATGTTTTTGTTTTGTTTTCCCCCTTAGAGGAAAACCCCGCCCGCCACTTTGGGAGGCGAGGTTTCTGGTGGGGGTCAGATCCCCTCCTCCCCCCTTAGAAGAAATCCCCGCCCGGCACCTAGGAGGCGAGGTTCTGTGCTAGAGGCTTCTGGTGGGGCCAGATCCCCTCCTCCCCCCTTAGAAGAAATCCCCGCCCGGCACCTAGGAGGCGAGGTTCTGTGCTAGAGGCTTCTGGTGGGGCCAGATCCCCTCCTCCCCCCTTAGAAGAAATCCCCGCCCGGCACCTAGGAGGCGAGGTTCTGTGCTAGAGGCTTCTGGTGGGGCCAGATTTATACACGCCTGTCCTTCCCCTTCCGTTCAACGCCTAGGTGTTTTTACGGGGGGAAGGGGTGCATTAAGCTCGCTGGGGAAGAAGCGCGCGAGAATGGATTAGAGATTGAGCGAAGGTGGACTGACACACCGCGAATGAAGTATACTAAGACACATAAGCTCCCGGTTCCATGGGGTCTGGTTCGAATCCCCCAGAGGGGCTGGGTACAAATTTGTCAGTTTTAGGATTGGCTGCTGCTTAACACCATCCATTAGCGTAACTTGGAGCATTGCTGTACTGGAGAACTGCGCGGTACTTTATAAATTATATTAACATTTTTAGAGGGTCTAACTGCCTCGAAAGCCGTTATCATTTTTATTATTATTAATATTTAATTTTATTATTAGTATCATCATTATTTTTATTATTCAGTTGGTAATTGTTGCGGGTCGTAGAAGGCAACTAGATTTGATCATGCTGGGCCCGATTTCGATCTCCAACACTATATAATAATCCCAAGAGTGCTCCAAGTGACCAGTTGATTGGTCTTGTAAATCGTGGGCCTCGGCGCTTCCTGCGCCTGCCCATTTTTAATTTGCTTCGTGCCTCCCCCGGGGGGGGGATGACTTGATTTTGGAGGTTGCGGAGTTAGTGGTGAGTTGCGTGCTCTCCCTCTTGTCTCAAGTGCTCTCTTTACACCACTTTCATGACGAATTAGTCTCCTCGTGAACTGGTGGATTTGCCCTCGTTGGTTTACGCTTATTTTAACTTATTGTAATTTTGTCGAATTAATAAATCGAACAAATTTACGTACACATAGAAACCCAATAACCTGCGGGTAATTTTTATTACTGCGGGTAATTTTATTACTATGGCTTATTTTATTAGTGTGGATAATTTTTATTAGTGCTGATAATTATTATTAGTGCGGGTAATTTTATTAGTGCGGCTAATTTGTATTGGTGCTGGTAATTTTATTATTTGAAGGATTTTCCTTCGGCCAACCGAACTCTTTTGGTCTTAAATAAATCGAAAATCAACGAGAACTGCGATATTTGGGAGAGTCCAGGTGTTATCCGGATCTAAGTTTGGAGAACCTCGGGAGGGGAAGTGTCGCTTTTAGATGTTCTCACCCTTCCTTTACCAACCTTTCTAACCTAGTTTCTCTACGCGAGGGGAGGGATATTGTTTCAGAGACAAAACCACTCCTCCAAGTGAAACCTGAATGGCCGACGTGCCCTCCCTGCCCCAATCCCGCAGTTGCGCATACTCCAGACCCCCCAATGCCCGATATATCGCATTTTCCCTTGGTCTACCTTTATTCTTTCTAGATCTTCCCTTACTTTCTGCGGGATGCCGCCTCGTTGTTATTGCGCTTTGAAATCGAGGGGGGAGGGGGGGATAGAGTGTGTTGAAGTAAGGGAATTTGAAAATGCAAGGAAGGTACAGAGTTGATTGAGACTTTTGGATGTCTAAGGGGACGGGGGCGAGAGGGTACCACTCTTGCGAACCTGCCTGTTCTTTGCAACGAAAGCAGGTCGTTATAGTGTGTCAAGGTCCCTTTCACCTAATTTTGACACTGTCCGCAGATCTCCTTTATGAAACATCATTTGTCCTTTATGGCGTCCGTATTTGTCCTTTAGGACAGACACACTATCCGCATTTGTCCTTTATGGAACATTGTCCACATCGGTACTTTATGACACTGTGCTTTATAACAACACATCTATGGCTTGTGTTTTAATACTTTTTTCTGTAGTCAAATTCATTAGATTGATTTTTTTTTCCGTTTCCTCCTTCATAATAATGCAGACCCCCCCCCTCCCCCCTCCTCGGTGTCCATTCGATGTTTGCTGAATGGATTCTCGTTATTTTAATTGAATGTAAGTGTTCATATACTTCGACCGGAAAAGGGACGTTGCTAGCCGAGATTAGATTAAGAATTTCATCAATCAATTTGCCCAGTTCGCCTGGGGCCATTTTTTATTATCTTGGCGAACGATGTCAGTTTAATTTTTATTGGTGCTTTTTATTCAGTTTCCGGTGATGACCCTCTATCGCTCCCCCCCCCCCCGCCCCTTCCCTACCACCGAATTAGCCTGATAAGCAGTGCGAGAGTTGCAATTGTAAATGTCGTTTGTTAGGTGGTTGAGGCGGGAGGAAGCCTACCGTATCTGGGCCGTATTCTCAATAAGGAGCTTGGGTTTACGGGACGGGGGAAAGCCTACCCTATCTGTGCCTTATTCTCAATAAGGAGCTTGGGTTTACGGGGCGGGGGAAGCCTACCGTATCTGAGCATTATTCTCATAAGAAACTTGGGTTTACGGGGCGGAGGGAAGCCTACCGTATCTGAGCATTATTCTCAATAAGGAGCTTGGGTTTACGGGGCGGGGGAAAGCCTATCGTATCGGGTTTTATTCTGAGAGGAGCTTGCTTCGGCCATCATAATTAGATATAGATGAAAGGGCTCGAAATTCGTTCGTGTTATTTTTTATAAATTCGGGAAGGATTTATTGTCTTTTCGAACCCGACAACCTCTATTTGGTTTGTTGACATAAATTTGAATTCGCTGCAATCAAATGGAGTTGGTAATCCAACGGGTGGATTGTTTTGAATTTAATGCCCCTCGTTGGTTGCGCTATTAAAAGTGAAATGTTAGATTGTTTCGATGAATCTGGACTTTTACGTCGTCTTTGTCAGAATAATCGACGCCCCGCGACTACACGGGCAATAAAATAAGTGTTCGGAATAATTGGCAGGCACACAGAAACGCTTGGATAAGAACACAAACTCGGGCAATAGATAAGAGTTGAAATAACAGAAATTGTGAAGCGGAAATGCACAAGACACTGGCGGAATAAACGACCCATTAAACTGGGCTCTATTATACGTAGAGACACCACAGGAATCATGAAATAAATATTTAGATAAGAATACAAACACGGGCGATAGAGACAATAAAAAAAAATGAATCAAAGAATCCAGAATTGGAACGGGTAAAGACTGATAGAAGAAACGACACCAGATGTAGGATATAAATCCTAAAATTTTAACCTCGTTATACCTAAAGACGCCCCGAATGGACGGAGGGAGGTGAAACTCGCAAAATTGGAGGAAGGACGGGGCAAGCTCGAGCGCTGGACCGCGATCGGTGGGAGATTCACGGGAGGGGGGGCGGAGCTTTGCTCAACAGCGGGATGGTAATATACGGGTGACTGGAAGAAGAATGTGAAGATCAACCCTGTGTCGATGCCTCGCCCAAGCACCCTGTGCTCTGTACCTCTACACGACAAGACGCGACCCTTTGCTGTAGCAGAGTCTGATGACCACCTTTTCAATTCCTCCGTCACAAGCTGCAGGGCAGCAAACGCCTCATTCTCCTTAAATGGAGCGCTCGGCGTCGCCCTGGATACAGGACTTTCACACAAATCCCCTCGTCCACACAAACATCCACTAGATCCACCCTTCAGTCGCCTATACCTCGAATAGGTGACCAATCTAGCATCCACTCACTTCAGCACACGGCAGAAGAGACAAAAAGCCTTCCGCATCGTCATGGAATGCCCCCCCCCCCTACAACCCCTAATAAGCCACTTATGCTCCGAAACACTATTTTGACCTCTGCAGAACCCAAGTCAGCCACGCTAGTACATACCATTACATGCTTTGCCCCAAGAAACATACCTATTACATGCTTCACCCCAAAAGACGACCCCCACCTCAAAGTGCGAAAATCCAAGAACAGCGGATGTACTTTAAGGAATCCCTCCCATATACCTGAAAATAGGCCACCCTATCTTTAAGACTATCCACACACAGCATAGCATCCAATTTCTGGCTTTAAAACAACCTCCTCAAGGCCATTCCACGGGATATCGAACCAGAACATTACGCGCGGGTCGTCCTGGCCAGGCGCCGGTACGGTCATCATCCGAAACTGAACGCATACAAAACGACCCCGGCATGAGCGATACAATCATCTGCGCCTGTTTCCATTAGGAACCAGACGTGGGCCTCCGCAAGGGGTGGATGGTGTGACAGGAGGTAATACCCCCTGCTAAAACTGCAACCTAGAGGAGGGACGTGCCCTCCTGACCCCAGTGCCCCATGAAGAACTGTTGCTGTCTCTCAGGTCGTTTTAAGGATAAGTATTGATCAATATCCAGCCACATGATCAATATTAATGACGAACGAAACAATAAAAAAAATAGAATTGTTAGCAATGCGACATTTGGAAACATTTCCCTCATGCGCCTAAATGAACAAAGTTAAATGGTAGAACATATTAGAGTTGGGATCACGTGGAATTTTGCATTTTCTTAAGTGTGCCGTTCAAAATTTCACGGCACACTTAAGAAGATCTCGTGGCACAGTGGTTGAGAACCACTGCTTAAAATCGAACAAAGGGGGGGGAAAAGAGGATGTTAAAACTAAAAAAAAACTAGGTGGGATTCGACTCGCGGAGATTAACAGCGTGACCCTGATGACGACTCACCCATCCGGTGAGCTGTCTCACCGGATAGGGGGCGCTCTTTCCACTCGGCTAGGCCGTAGCTACCGTCACAAGTGCAACTGAGACAAATACACACCCTGTTTGGTCGGCCTGAGGGGAGGGACCTTATTACCCGGGGACGCCTTTGGTAAGCGAGAGGTAATGATTTAGGCGTGTGGAAGGTCGGAAAAACTAAGGTGTTTTTTTGTGTGTGTTGTCTTTTTCTTTTTCCCCGCGGGTGCGTCTCCAAAATTGATGTAATTGAAATGTTTCGCCTACATTTTCTTAATCTGCGAATGGAAGGGCTAATTATAGAAGTTCCCCTCATTGCTAATTGTGGGAGATAAAGTGAGGTCCGTTCATAGGCCTAAACTTTCTCTTCTTCTTGGCCTATCTCCCCCCCCCCCCCCGCGCCTTCCTTCCTTCCTTTTATCCTTGCCATACAGTTAATCGCGTTATGATTATTATTATTTATTATTATTATTCATGTTCGTCCCACATTGCGAAAATATGTACAATGTTTTAAAATTATTATTATCTTTCATGTTCCTCTCACATGACGCCAATATGCGTATTATGTGGTTCTTTTAAAATTATTATTATTATTATTGTCGTATAAGATGATCGTTGCAGAAGCTCGAGACTCGGGGATAGGAAATATTTTGTAAACGAGCAAATGGACGAGACTATTATTATTGGCATTGATGCTCGCAAACCTCAATAGTATTGGAGAAAAGTGGTGATTATATTGCGTAAAAATTACGAAAGCAGAACCGAACAGGAGCTTCTTCACCTGGAGGTTCTCATATTTATTATTTAGACATTCTTTTTTGTTTTCTGAGGGTGATTTTTTTCCCCCCACCTGCTAGAGGAGTTGTGCTCTGCAATACTTTTTTTTTGCTACTTTCCCGCTCTTTCTCTCCCACATACTCTTAATTATCTACTTTCATTATTATTGTGATTCTAGACTTTTAATTTCTGTGTAGGGGATTTAATTATGGTAGGCTTTTCGCAGGAAATGCTGTAATATGAGTTATTTAATGCGAATTTAATGTAATTCTGAACGCAAAATAATTTCAGGAAGTGTCATAGATTGAGGAGCATTTATCATTTATAACAAATTATATCTCTCTTGTATCAGGTTAAGAAATTTGGTTTTTTTTCTGATAAAAAGAAAAAAAAACTTTTATCACAATTGTTTTTAAATAGGGAATATCAATCCTTAGGATTCTTCTTCTTTTTTTTCTTCATTTAAATTTGTTCTGATAATTTCATCTTGCTTTATTCATTTTTAAGGGCCAGTAACTATTTCATCTTGATAAAGATTAAAATTGAAAATCTATTTTAGAAATAACTTCGATAAAACTTTCGAATATACGAAAAAAATAAATTAAGAAAACAGCAATGCCTAAATTTTAATAAACCTTCTGAATTTCACCATTTGTAATTTTTGTTGTTGTTTTTTTTTAAATTAAAAACGTATATTATTTATTTTTTTGACCTACACTATTTATAATTCATTTTTTGTTTAAAATAAATTCAAAACTGCATAATCATGTATTTTATTCCTGAACTTCATCATTTGTAATTCTTTTTGTTTGTTTTTTTTATCCACAAAATTTGATACTTATATTTACTTCTAAACTTCACCATTTTGTTTTTCAAACTCTAAAGCAACTCTGAAATTAATTGAATAAAATCCACAAAATTCGATATTCATATTTTTTTCTGAACTTCATTTTGTTTTTTCAAACTCCAAAGCAACTCTGAAATAAATGAATAAAAACTTAAAATATACCTATAGGTCATAACCAAACTAAGAAAATATGTAAATATCTATTATTATTCAAACCCTTCCCCCAAATCCTGTTCTTAAAATAAAGTGTAATGGGGAATGAACAAGTTGTTACCCCTTTATGCCCCGAATTATTTTTTTTTAAATGAAGAAAGCATATTAATTATATTTATCGTTTTTATTAAGTGGTAAATAGTTAGTGCACAAATGGTGCACAAATCTAATGCAACTCTTGTGTGAACCTAAACAAAACATGAGTCGTACTCGTCATACTCACTTGATAGACTCCACACATGTAATTTCTCTAGCTATAAGTCTTTATTTCCTAAGTGACGGATTCGTCACATAGAGGCGTAAAGGGTTAAGAAACCTCTTCCGATGCTGATTTGGGTGGTGGGTGCGGTCACTCTCCACTCTCATATTTACATCCTGGCGATGTCGCAGCGATGGAAATATGGTGATACTTAATTACCTGGAGACAACCTCGATCTATCCTTATTTCCTCGTGCCATAACCCACGTATGGCGGCCATTGCTATAGAGAAGAGTGCAGCGTCTCGCTTCCCCTCACTGATAAAGGTCCCTAAGGGATTTAGGGCTCAAAATGTCTATATCAGTTGTCTTTTATGGGTATCGTCGCTGATGGAAATTTTGACTTGTTTGTATTTTATATGGTAATTAGTTTACACTCGGTTTATTTGGTTATATAACACCGAGTAATCCTAGCTCAACTCGGGCCAAGCCACTCCACTATGCTCCACCAGCCACACCTCTATACTACATACAAACAATAAACCTTTCTACGACGTCAACATGCACCAGATGCAGCCCTCTTAGAGCTCTGTGTAACCCCCCCATGGATCGTAATGGCCTTCCTAGAGGGCGCCCACCTCGCAGAAGCTAGGTAGGGGGGGGGACACGTAAAAAGTAAGTTTTTGGTTATTGGACCATAATGACTAAGCCCGGATATGAGTCGCTGGCCTGAGAAGCCGCGCCCCGAAGGCTTTTATCATAGGAGCGCGACACGCAATATATGATATGGGAAAGAGGGTGGGTGGTAGTTGATATGGACGAGATCCTACAACCCATAGCACCCTATCGTTGTGTGTGTATGTGGAGGGGGGGGGGTTCGGCGTGAGGAAAAAAATGATGGGGCGGGCTTTGCGGCGTTGATGCGCCTGGACCCCCTTAGCGAAACTGGTCGAGGTTGAGATTTTGAGCTACTTTAAATTCCCTATTCCCCATAACCCCCATCCCCCGCTGAGGTTGCCCCCCCTAACAAATTGTTTTTACCATTCTTTACTCTAAGACCCTCCCCAATTATATCTCCATACCTGTTCACCTGAATGTGCTATTAGAGAATTGACCCCAACCCCAACCTTGGCAGTCCCTGGTTCCACATTTTCCCGACAAAACGTCTAGCTCCCTACGGGGTTGGTTGGTTCTTGTTTGAGATGAGCAATGATTTTTTTTTTTTCAAGACAACTATATTTACAACATATAAATCCTCATAGTAAATTAACTCGAATATATAAATAAATCCCAAGAGTAGTGGTAATGGTTCGCCAACCTTCCTTTATCCAGGCGGATCCCGACCGGATAATGAAATAGGCATAAAGGTCAGTATGGCAGTCGCTGGTGAGCCCGGGGGCACCATAGGCCGGTCCTCTTTGGGGAGAGGTAAGTAAGTAATGGTTCTCCAACCTTCCTTCATTCAGGAGGATCTCCGACCGGATAATGAAAGAGACATAAAGGTGGGTATAACAATCGCTGGTGAGCCCGAGGGCACCACAGGCCGGTCCTCTTTGGGGAGAGGTCCATGAAAGAGGTTTTTTTTTTTTTTACACCAAACAGCGTACGGGTAAGAACCTTCGCTCCCCCCCCCCCGCGTTAGAGGTATGTGGATATAGATACCATCGGTAGGATACCAAATCCCAATAGTAAATTAACTTAATATATAAATAAATCCTCATAATAAATTAAATTAATATAAATATATCCTTATATCAACGGGGGTTTTTTCGTGTCTAACCAAAAATTTTATATCGCTCGGAGGAAAAGAGAAGATTCTCGAGGGGCCCGCGTTGTTCTCCGCGCGTTTTTATTAAAGTTGAGGGGAAATGCATATCGCCACGGGTTTCTAGGGGATCGTGTGGTGGTGGTGGGGGGGTCTTTCATAGCCCCCATGCCCTATATCCCCATATTAGGAAAGTAAATAAAAAAAATCGGATACCCTCGTTGGATTACGCTTATTGTTTAGGGTGTGAATATGGTTGTGGATGGTGATGTACCTGGCTGGGTTTTCTCGAGGAGGGCCTTGTACCTCCCCCAAGGGATGTCTTGTGTAGCACAGAGAACCTTGATGTAGCTGCCATTTGGAGGATGGCGTCAGCCTCCGTCTCCAACGTTCGGAGGTGATTCCGCAGCTGTTTCTTCCCCTCGTTTTCACGTTCTCTGTCTTCATCACATGGGGGGGGGGAGGTACTTGATATGACATGAGAAGGGGGTATTTGTAATGACGTTGATGCGCACCGGCATCAATTTGTGGTAAGGTAGGTTTTGTAATGGTTTTGAAGTGAATTATTATGAATGCATTTATATGGCGCTCTTAAAAGGCGTGAGCTCTCGTAGAGCGCTCTTCTAGCGCGCGCTAAGAGAAGAGGCTCTTGAAGGAAGGGAGAGAGGGGCGTACTTAGAGGCGATGAAGCCTCCGCTTAATATATCGCATCCATTTCTTTCGTGATGGACCACTCTAATACAGTGGTCTTTTGAAGGACCACTCACCCGTGATGGTGGTTCGTGTGAATTGACCCCAAACTAAGCCCCCGTTCTCATATCTTGTGCTAGGGGGGATAAGATGACTGTTATGGTGTGCTTGGAGAAGAAGGGATCGACTAGGTTAGGGTGGGTATGGGGAGCAAGGGATCGACTATGTTCCGTATGAAGGGTTTGCCTATGTTAGGGTGGTTGTGGGGAGGAACGGGATCGACTATGTTATGGTGGGTATGGGGAAGACGGGATCGACTATGTTGTGAATGAAAAAGGGATTGACTATGTTTTAGCGGGTATGGAGAGTAAGGGATCGACTATGTTGTGTATGAAGAAGGGCTCGACTATGTTATGGTGGGTATGGAGAGTAGATAGATCGACTGTATTATGATGGGTATGAAAGGGGAAACGATCGACTGCTATGGCTATGAAGAGGAATGGATCGACTTTGTTATGATGTTTATGAAGAGGAATGGATCCCATCAATTACAAAGGAAGAAACGAATATGTTATGATGTGTCTAACCAGAAAGTGAGTTTGATGGATTACCAAGGAGGAAAAAATTACCGGTTTAAAAGACCCAACTTGAGCAACAGGGCCTATTTTAAATTGGAAGCCCGGACAAACATAGAATTCTTGGTTAAGTTGTGTGTCGAAGAGAATGGAATCATTTGGGCGAATATTTATGGTGGATAATGCACCGAGACATCATTTATTCCACTCTCCACCACAACTTCCTTGGTAATCCCATGAAATCGCTTCCGGTTTATAGGCATCAAACATAGGCGTATGTGAATGTACTCATTTCTTCTAAATTTGAGTTTTTCCTAAAAATGAAGGTTCGAAAGTACTTGGACAGCGGAACATTTCTTTTCATACATTCCTAGGTATATAAGCATATAGGCAATTCCTTGTCCCCCTCCCCCCCCCTCCTACTTACCACGTCTCTAAATGGGCACGTGCCCACGGCTTATTATTAGAAAAGTCAGGCTCTTGTAGAAGACCGATAAATGAAGACTTTTAGGCCTAAATCGCTTAAGATCAACCCTCTGGGCACCCCTCGATTCCCTGTCGGGTATCGCGGCGGGCACCATTTTCCACATGCCTCGTGGTGATACCCTCACAGAAGCAGATCTCTGCATCTTAAATGAGATTACGATCGCAGGAAGGGTGCGTAGGCCTACTTGCGCACACCTTAGTCCCCGTTGGTCGGGTGAGTGTGTGTGTCTATACCCACCACGTTGTGAATTTAGTGCACTACTCCCTGGTGCATTGGTGACTGCATTGCCCGTGGGCCTACCGGTCGTTGTCCACTCCCCTCGCATCGCCGGAGGTGAGTGTACGGAGGCACTCTCTGTGAAAGGCATGGTTGGGTTTAGAATGTGCGTAGGCCTATCACCTTCGTCGCAGGCGAATGGGGATTAGAGGTTAAGGATTTCTTGCCCTTCCTCTCTTAAGGTATCTCGCCCTTTGTTTTCTCCCTCCTTTTCCCGTCAAAAGGGGAGCTGGTAATCTTAAAAGTTATCTTAATGTGCTTTTCCACCCCCACCCCCCATCCCATTCCTCCCCGCGCTTCCCACCAAGTTATCATCCCCACGCTTTCTTTCTTGGCTGTATTCCTCAGGAGTTGGTACCCCCATTCGACGGCTGAATCAATGCGATCCCTAAATGTACAGGGTGTTCGGATAGTTACTGTGCACTTTTATAATTACTAAGACGTGTTTCGAGAACGAAGTCATGTTTCGAGAACATAATCTTGTCTAAGACGCATTTCGAGGACGTGGTCTTGTCTAAGACTTGTTTCGAGAAACTTCTAAGAGATGTTTCGAGAAGTTGGTCGTGTCTAAGACATATTTCGAGATCGTGGTCCTGTCTAAGACATGTTTCGAGGTCTAAGACTTGTTTCGAGAAACTTCTGAGACATGTTTCGAGAAGTTGGTCGTGTCTAAGTCATATTTCGAGAAGGTGGTCTTTCCTAAGACATTTCGAGAAGGTGGTCTTGTCTAAGACATGTTTCGAGGACGTGGTCTCTAAGGCGTGTTTCGAAGACGTGGTCTCTAAGACGTGTTTCAAGAGCGTGATCTTGTCTAAGACCATTTTCGAGATCGTGGTATTGTCCAACACTTGTTTTGAGAACCTGGTCTTGTCTAGTCAGGTTTCGAGATCGTGATCTGTTCTAAGACATGGTTCGAAACGTGTTTTTTTCTTGATATGTTTCGAGAACGGTGTCTTGTCTAAGCCGTGATGTTTTGAGAACGGGATCTTGTCTAAGACGTGTTTCGAGAACGGGGTCTTCTCTAAGACGTGGTTTCGAAAACGGGGTCTTTTCTAAGACGTGATGTTTCGAAAACGGGGTCTTGTCTAAGACGTGTCTCGAGAACGGGGTCTTGTCTAAGACGTGTTTCGAGAACGTGCTCTTGTCTAAGACATTTTTCAAGGACGTGGTCGATTATCGACTTCATTGACTCCTAAATCCTCGTGTCTCTTGAAAATCTATCAGGGTCTCGCAGACTCTAAGTGCACAATAATTTTCCCCACACCCTGTAGCACTAATAGATTACATTGATTGTCTCAGAATGACAATCACTAACCAGAGGAACTCAGGGAGCAGCCATCGGTGGAGGGGGCGATAATAGTAGTATTTTGCCTCGGACCTAAGAGCGAGGGAACTTTGGCGGCCCAAGGTTAAGCCACCCATTCGGCGTTAGGGGAGCATGGACTGAAACGCACCTAAGCTGGTTCCTTAGGCGTGAGTCATGTGTTGGGTGCGCAAAGAGATGGAAGAGACAGCGAGGCTGTGATGACGTATGTGAATGTAAGTGCTGGCGCGCGCATGCGCTAGACTTTGTGTCCAGTCGTGATTTGTGGCTATGTTTTTGCCACAAATTAGCAACCGGAGCAATCTGCATGGCCCAAGGGATGGTCAACCATTCCGGGTCAGAGGCGTCTGGATGAGGAAAAACTCGGGAGTTTCCATTTTGGAAGAGTTGTGTGTGTGGAAAGAGGATAAGGGGTTGGGTGGGTGGGGGTTGGTGCGTTTATGGCTTTTATTAATAAGGCTGAGAAGCACTAAAATGCCACTTTTTAAAAAAGGGGAATGACTTAAGGCTAAGAGGATAAAACAAACGAGGGCATTTCTGTCAGAAAGTTTGTTAAGAGAGATCTGTAAAAATAAAGTGGTGAAGTTGGCGGAGGTGAAAATGTCTGTAAGATATAGCTGTAGATCCTCCTGCAGATGTAGGGGGTCGGGAGAATGTACCCTACGGGCGTTGTGGCAGATATGGCACACAATCCTTGAGATGTCAGCTGCATCGTGGCCTCCTATACTACACATGACTGCGGCGCGGCCCTATTTAATGTTGAAAGTGAGCCACGATAGCATAAATACAGGCTTGGATCCTTTTTATTATTTTTCTAAAACCACCATAAGGACAAGGAGTAAAATTGAAAAAAAAGTATGCACATTGACTTTTTGATCACCCTGTACACACACACACATATATATATATATATATATATATATATATATATAGTACAGTAGCGTGTCCTCGTCGAAACCTGGTTTCGCATAGAAAATTAGTCCTATTACTGTGGTTTTATCTCTCTCTCTCTCTCTCTCTCTCTATATATATATATATATATATATATATATATATATATATATATATATATATATATATATATATATATATATGTATGCGTGTGTGTGTGTGTGTGCAAAGGAGTCTTAAATGGTTAGTAGTGAAATGGAATAAAATTAAAATTGAAAGAAGTATAAATTTTATTTGTTTTCCAAAGGCTCCATTGAGGTTAAAACACTTTCCCAAGAGGTGATGCCACCTATTTAAACCGTTTCAATAAAACAAACCAAGTTAAAGCCTCTTTTAACATTATCTACGGAAGAAAAAAAAAACACCTAGTTTTTAATGTTTAGAACCCCCCCTCCCCCCCAAAAAAGTCGGCTGGGGAGGTGCTAGGTCAAGAGTGTACGGAAGGTTGTGAGATCAACTCTCAACGAAATAAATCTCACAATGCTGACTTTGTCAAAGAGCGGGATCGAAAGTGGGCTCTTCTGTGAAGTCGTCCGCTCCGATTCTCCTCTAAATACCATAGTTTTGATAGTTTTCCGACCTTAGAGAAAGTCAACAACTAACGCATCATCAGCATCCGCCCCACCCGCCCCACCCGCAAGAAATATCGTTCAGATTTTTCTTTAGTGGGTCCTCTTCCACCTCTTGGTAACCGTTGTTTAGACTATTTGTCTTCTGTATCCCCCGTTACAGTTCTTTGCCAATAAGTCCTCTGGATCTTCATCCCACATGTTCATAATTTGCTGGGAAGGGGTACTACTGATTTTCCCGCAATAATTTTGGCACCCATTGAGCACAAGATGGAATGAACTGAACTTGCCGATATGTTCAATGATCCTGTTATCATTTACACTGTTAATCAACGGTCCTTTTCAATTTGTGCCGCCAGTACTCGATTGCTGTTTTCTTTCCCTACTGAGGTTGACAGTCTGCCACTGCGAATCTCTTCTTCAACCTCCTCTTTCGATTCGTAAAGCGATTTATCCATTTATAAATAGTAGTAGGCTTTCGGGGGCACTGTGGCCATAAACTTTTATTGATGTATAAATGATCTCGTTTTTGGGCCAACCAAACTTGACCAGAAATTGGATGTTTGACATTGCTTCAACTTTGATGGAATCCATGGGATCACTACGGCTCCAAATTTAAAGCCCTGCCATGTCATTCAAAATGGAGCAGATTAATTTCTACACAGTATCACTGCGAGTTCAAAATTTAAAGTGCTGCCATGTCATTCAAAATGGAGCAGATTAATTTCTACACAGTATCACTGCGAGTTCAAAATTTAAAGTGCTGCCATGTCATTCAAAATGGAACATTAATTTCTGTATGGTATCGCTGCGGGGGCAAAATTTAAAGTGCTGCCATCTCATTCAAAATGGAGCAGATTAAATTTCTGTACGGTATCACTGCGGGGTTAAAATTTAAAGTGCTGCCTTGTCATTCAAAATTGAGCAGTTTAATTTCTGTACGGTATCAGTGCGGGTCAAAATTTAAAGTGCTGCCATGTCATTCAAAATGGAACATTAATTTATGTACGGTATCACTGCGGGGGCAAAATTTAAAGTGCTGCTATGTCATTCAAAATGGAGCAGATTACATTTCTGTACTGTATCACTGCCTGGTCAAAATTTAAAGTGCTCCCATGTCATTCAAAATTTAGCAGATTAATTTATGTGCGGTATCACTGCGGGGTCAAATTTAATTAGAATTTTTGCTGACCATCTATTTTCTCGCAATATTAATTTTCTATCAACTTTTCCAAGCCTCCTCGTAACGTCTAAGGTTTGAGCTAGATGTAGATAAAAGAAGTACTTGGAATGAGCTAGATGCAGTAGGTAAAAGAATTGACTAGTTGTAGTTTAGGATGGAGTAGATAAAAGTAACTACTGCATTCAGGCAAGTGAAGTAGATAAAATAACTAGGGTTGCAATAGATAAGGATGAAGTAGACGAAATAATTAGTCATGGTTAAGATGAAGTACGTAAAAATACTTGGGTGAGGTAGATGAAGTAGAAAAATTTGTAAACATGGTGTATATTGGGTAGATAAAAAACTAGTTGGGTTGAATTAATACAAGAAATTCTTATTATAAAATAAGCTGGGGCGGTAGATGAAGCAGATAAAATTATCCACCTAAAGGTGGAGTAGATGAAATAGGTAATGTAAGTTGTGTGAGTGCGACAGAAGAAGTGGATAAAAGAAGGGGTGTAGATAGATGAAACTAGTGGGGCGATAGGTAGATAAAAATTACACCTAAAGGTTGGGGTCGACGAAGGAGGTAATGTAAGTTGTGTGAGTGCGGCAAGTGAAGTGGATAAAAGAATTTGGGGTAGATGAAAACTCGTAGTTGATAGGTAGATGAAGTAGATAAAAATCAACCCAAATGCAGGGTAGAAGAAGTAGGTAGTGTGTTGTGTGAGTGTGGCAAGTGAAGTAGCTAAAAGAATTTTGGGTAGATGAAAATTCGTGGTTGATAGGTAGATGAAGTAAATAAAAATCAACCCAAATGTGTGGTAGATGAAGTAGGTAGTGTGTTGTGTGAGTGCGGCAAATGAAGTGGCTAAAATAATTGTGGCTAGATGAAAACTCGTGGTTGATAGGTAGATGCAGTAGATAAAAATCAACCCAACCCTGGGGTAAATGAATTAGGTGTGTTGTGTGTGTGCTACAGGTGAAGTGGATAACAGAAGTTGGGGCAGGCAGATGAAACTGCTGGGGCCATATGTAGATGAGGTAGATATAAATAAATAGTTGAGAGTTAGGTTAGTGATAGAACATTTTATCTACCCGTTAGAGTGTAGATAGCCACGTCCGCGTCTGACTCCCAATCGATTCTTCGGCCCGATTCGCCAATCACGCCACTCCGCCAAGTTCGTACATGCCACTCCCGTGTACGTATGTGTGCGTGTACACTCCAATGCCTCACCTCCATCAATGGCTGGCAATCAAGGGTGTGTAAATGGCAGCCTTGCATGTCAATTTCGAATCTTCCCCCGAGGGGCGTTATTTCTATCTTAATCGTTCGTGTGCACGCGTTTGCATGTGCGTGTTTATACACTAGATGAGAAATACGTACGTACGCAAACGCGCCCGCATGCACAATATATATATTTTTTATTTTTACGCTCCCCCCCCCCTTCCTCTTCTTTCCTCCAGTGCCATATATATATATATATATATATATATACATATATATATATATATATATATATATATATATATATATATATATATATATATATATATATATATATATATATGCAGATACACCCACAAAGGAAAAGTGAAAAACTATTGCGAGCGCTTTTGTCTTTATTCTTAAAGACCTTTTCAATGAATGAACAGGAGGTTGGACATACATTGCGCTCGGAATCGTTTTTCAGTTTTCCTTTGTGGGTGTATCTGCATAACTTTGACTCACGTGCACTTTGTGAGCTTTTTTCATATATATAATATTTGCTTCCTTGAATCTCATTCGATCTGTTAATAAGTTTATGCATGCGGCGCTTTTAAAATTCTTTAGGTTTTGATGCAAAATATGAACCCAACTCGTTTTGAACCTCTTCTCTTGATGTCAACCTAAGACCATCCAAAATGGTTCTGTAATCTAAACGAGTGATAATCCGAAGGAGCAAAGTCAGGAGAATGTAGAGGATAAAGCAATATTTCCCTTCGAGCTCCTTCCTGCAAGATATCTTTTGGGTCATTCGAGCTGTGCGAGGACTGGCATTATCGTGATGGAAGATGACACTCCCCCCCCCATCCTTCTGTTGACTAAGGAAGGTGTCGGGTGGCCTTTGGTCAAAGGCAACTTTCAACCGACGAAGTTGATTGCAAGTAGAGATTAACATTATTCTTTGATTTTTGTCTAACTGTTAGTAATGGACAATTCCTTCAATATGATCTTTTGGGGATGGATTGCTCTGAAATTCGGATTCCTCGACTGATCCACGAACGGCGGCGTTTACCGTTCTGATAAAGGATCAACCTCTCACCACTAGTAACGAGCCTGCCCCCAAAGCG
The DNA here is from genome assembly GCA_963969495.1 of Ceratothoa steindachneri. NCBI lineage: Eukaryota > Metazoa > Arthropoda > Malacostraca > Isopoda > Cymothoidae > Ceratothoa > Ceratothoa steindachneri. The sequence goes on along the minus strand of OZ018333.1, from coordinate 66,567,444 downwards.
TGCCTGTCGTGAAAGCAATAAATCTCAGCAAGCAATACTCTGCTACTGCAGATTCAGGGACCCATTTTTCAATCACTCGAACCTTTCCAATCCTTTTCAGTTAGAGTAGGAGAGTCGTAGGACAGTTATGCGAGTTCCTTAGAAGTCGTAGCGGGATTTGCTGTGACAACAGCTCCCAACTCTTCAGAATCGAGTTCATTAGGTCCATCTTTAGACTGAAATCCTCACTTCGGAAACGGGAATACCTCCTCTTTCATTTACAGCCTCATCCCCATAAGCGCTCTGAATGGATTTTCCGTTGTGCTTGCCACCTTTATAAAGCTCCTAGAGTAAAACGTCTAATGTGATCTTTAGATGCGACGAACGTAAAGGGTGAATCCCGAAGATTACGAACAATATTTTATATAACCTGAAAGAAAAATGTAACCATTACTCATTCTAGCATTGCTAAATAATAACAAGAATCACTACTTTAATAAATACTATTAAAACTTTATCTTAAAAAAATCGGACCTTACTTTCTTTCCAACCTGATAGATAAATATAATAGATCTTCCGTTAACTACATTATGCTTTCCATAGTATACGTTACATTTTGTGTCTACTCCAAGGGGCAATACCCAAAATGCCCTGTAAGCTGGTTAGGGGAAAGGGTTGAGTTCACAGTCTTCCGATGCCTCCTTAAATAGCCCAATTTACGGGCGATGGGTGGCGTTAAATTCCTTTTGAAATTAACGCCTGAAAATTTTATTAATTGTCCTTTTGTATCCCATGATCGTTTAATACCCTCGTTGCTCACTCCATTTTATTTTTCTTTCCAATAAAGCGGAATTGCGTGCTCTTGGCCCGTTAACAACTCGCCATCTTGTGTGAAGCAAAACTCGATAACTGGTCTTTTTATTTCCTTTTTTTTTAATCGGGGGACGACGGGGCGAGGGAGGGGGGTCAAACCCTACTCTCGTTTCGACTTTATGACGGAAGCGTCCGTCGAGGAAGTGCCACGGAAACGCGATTCTGGATGGCACCCGCAGCTGGATCGATTCCCTGAATTTCTCTTAGACCTGATTGGGTGAGGGAGAGGGCCAATTTTCAAGATCTCGGGTGATTTTTTTGGGGGGGATGTTGCGATGTTTTGGCGTTTGGGGGGTTATCAAATGGGGGGAAGGGTAATTAACGTGGACTTAGTTACGACTTAGCCGAGTGGAAACACCGTTTCCGGTTTTAGTGAAATAAATTACATCGGGTGTGGTTAGTGGTCGGATGGAGTCCCGATTCGGGTTGATCCCATACGCTGTAGATTATCCCTGGTTCGGATCCCACGTTAATCAGTAGGTCCTCAAAAGATCCATAAGGATTATTGCTGGTTTGGATCCTACGTTCGGATCCTACGTTAATCAGTTCCTCTAAAATAGACAAATATCCCTGGTTCGGATTTCCCTTTAATCAGTAGGTCCTCCAAAATAGACATTAAGATTATCCTTGTTTTGGATCTCACGTTTATCGGTAGTACCTCCAAAATAGACATTAAGATTATCCCTGGTTCGGACCCCACGTTAATCAGTAGGTCTACTAAATAGACATAAAGTCATTTTAAGGGAGTCCAGATCAGTGAAGCCCCTACCAAGAGTGCAGATCGGTGGTAAACCCCTAACCACAATGTAGGTGGGTAGCAACCCTCTACCAAGAGTGCACACAGGCGGTAAAATCCCTACCATTATTAGTTTTTTTAGTCGTGAGCGAGGCTAGTTGCGGGTGACTCTATATCTCACTATGTCGGCCGGTACCCGTTTAGCTTCTTTTTTTTAATAACATCATAACTATTCGGCCGATTCTAACAAAGTTTGAAACCCTTATGTTGTTTTACATTCTCTTTCGAATGATATATTTGCAAAAGTCCTCCCAAGGTTAGCCGGGAAATTATTTGGCAATAACATCATAACATTCCGATGATTCTAACGAAATTTGAAACCATGTTGTTTTGCATTTTCTTTCGAATGATAGAATTGCCAAGGTCCTCCCAAGGTTAATTCAGGAATTATTTAACGTTTTGAAGGTCGTAAGGTCATAAATCAGAATAAGTGAGAGCACGCGACTTTTGGTCAGCAGACCTTGTTTTTATTCGGTTTTATGCGACGATCTTGACCGGATCAGATGTTGGTCCCTCTTATGCAACATTAGTTGGTTTGTTGTTCTTCCCTTCTATACCATCTTGAGACCCCCCCCCCCTCCGCCCCCACTTCGTTCAAGGCCCCATATTTTTCTCTCCATTTTCATATATCTCCCCCCTTCCACGCTGCATCGGATGGGAAATTCTTCATCTTCGGGAAAAGCGATAAAGTAGCCATAGATTAGACTCCACTGCCCCTCCCCCCTCCCCTTTACCGAACGCACGCTCTTGCCAGACTCAAAATATTACCCTCCCCCCCACGCTTTTTCTTCGTGGGGTTCTTGAGGGGGGGGGGGAGACAAGATTGAGTTTCTGTATTCGCCGCCGAAATGAAACAATTCATTAAGTTTGAAAACGCAATGTCGAGACTTGAGATTTCGGGGGAAAATGATTTTTCATTCAGGAAAATTCCGATCTCAGTACCTGAATTTCTTTGATTATGATTGTAAGCGACGTTATTTTTTTTATATATATTTATACATTACAAAATAATTATAAAAAAGTTAATTAATAATCTTTTATTTATTACCTTTTAGCTAATGAGTTTTCCCCTAGATTGATGAATTGCTTAGGTCAGCATATTTTTTGTTTACATTCTTTATCGCTGCCTTTTTAACGACTCGGTTGTTCAAAGAGGTGAAATATAAGAGTATTTGTGTTTTTTTAAAATAGGTGAATGTGGTAAGTTTGTTTGTATATATAAAAAAAATGATAATAGCATCTTTGTTTGCGGAGCATCAAAAAGCAGGCCTTTACCAATCGTACGGCTCCGTAGTCTGAGGACGCCTTTCGCCTTTAGTTAGCACTTTACCTGTGCCGGTACCGGGAGGAGCTAGGTCGCTACCGCTTGTCCCTTGTACTCGGGATGGGTTCGTCCACACCAAATTGTGCTTTTGGGGAAAGAGGAGGCTGGCCCACTCCATTGTATATAGGTTGGTGTTGGTTATATGCTAGGGCGCCCGAAGGGGGGTGGGGTGTGGAGCGCTGCCTCCAACGGCACAGCAAACATTTTCTTTGCCCTTTTGGTCTTTTCCTGGATTTTCTTTGTTTCTGTTTACTTATTTTAATCAATAGACTAATTTAATGAATTTTAACGCTAAAATGTGGCTTTTCAATTAATTATAAAAGCAAAACACAGAATTGGACGTTGCGTTAGTTAATTGCTCTGGCCGTTGCTTTTAAATCGTCTACGGAGATCCCCTGACCGGATAATGAAATACACATAATGATCAGAATCACGCTGACGTGACCAAGGTCATCACGAGAGGCCGGGAAGTGCGCTTGTATTGTTTTCCCACCAACTAGCGAGCAAGGAATCATGGGCCAGCTATTCCGCGTCAGGGGAGTGTGGATATGCAAACCATTTCGGCAGGCTCGGGTCAGCATGTGGGGTTGTGAGAGGGACACCCTAACTATGTTCTACCGCGCACCCACCACGCCGGTCTCCATTGAGCTAAGGGTGTGGTGCGTTCCGTACGCCCCTTATAGCGACCCTCCTTGATGCGGGGAGGGAAATTCCACTCGCTTGGGTTCAAGGTTTTGCCCGTTTGCCAAGGGCTCTCATTTCGTCAACAGCTGATCTCGACGGTGCCTATGCCCCCGAGACACCAATCAAGCCCCTAAGCCTTTCGGGTACAGTGAAGAGAAACTAGAGTTCGATGTCTTTCTCGGAGCGGGAGCGCCCAAGTCACGATCCTGGAAGATACCTCATTTGAGCGTTTACCACCGTGCCTCAGTTGGTAAAGTTTCAACTACATCGGGGATATTATGTTCTTGGGGCATTCATTGTGTCACACTGGAGCCGTCCTCGTATACACAAATGGGTTCCAATTACGAGGGTAGGGAGTGTGTGGCGTCGATGCTTCTTATCCATTGTGTGAAGCCGGCGGGGCTTTCCAGGGCGCCCCGTCAGCACACCCCAGCTGGTTGCCAATACACCTTTCGGTACGAGAGATTGTGCGCCGTGCCCTATTTGTAGACAGTTTTGGAATCTATAGCGAAGCAAAGAAGGAGCCAAGTTGTTCTTGAGGCTTTGGTACTTCAACGTAGCCATATCCCCAGTATCTGTACCATCATGGCTGCTAGACCTCCTCGGTTTTATTTTACTCTTTGGTGTGGGTCGCGTGATCCTAGTTCGGGCCTTTCTCCGACCCCGTACCGTGCTTCCTCCCTGTTTTTATTTTTGTTTACTCTGGTTTGTGGATTTTTTTTTGGGGGGTATTGTTTTTCTATAGATTTATTTTGATTTAATGTAGCCTAGTATTCGGCTGGAAAGCCGTGGTGGGTGCTATTGAAAGACCCTATCCCCCCCACCCCCGTGGCTGCTGTTGATGGAGAAGATGTCGAGATCTTTTTCTGCTAGGTTTATGGACAAGTAGGGGGCGCTGGAAACGAGCGCCCTCATTAGGGGCCATAGCGCCTCTACTCTTTCCGTCGATCTACCTCCCAATGCATCGATGACATCAGGTCCTTTTATGTCGTCTCCGAATCGGACACAGCGCCTCCAAATGGAGCCTCCCCCCCCCTCCCACACACACCTTCAACTTTTCTGCCAATACTTAGTTCCTCAGACTGTACACCACTTTTAGGGTTGAATGCCCTAATTCGTGCGCGGTACCTGTCCAGGTACCTTGAGAGGCGAGATCGCTACCCCTTGTCCTCCGTGCTGTTCGCCCTAGGGGTACCTGAGCATGCCTATGTTTTGTGATGATCTTTGTCTTTTCTAGTTTCTTTATGTGTTTTCGTAGGGGACGGAAGAGTGATGTGTGTGCGAAGGGAGGGTGGAAGTGACAGCGGTGTTATAGACTTTGTGTATGATGTACGTGTTAGGAGCTCTGTTCGCATACCTCACACTCGACGCACCGCCCATTTGGCGGCTCTCCCTTAGCAAGCCCGAATTTGTCTCCGCTGTCGCTGGGAATCGAACCCGGTACCTAGGCGTTAGAAGTCCAAAGCCCTTTTCCACTCGGTTCGCGAAAGCTCCTCGATTTTATAAAGTTGTAGCAATTATGGTCAGGTGGTGTATGGTGGTAATGAGTTCAGAACACACTTATTCGGTGGGGTTCGAACCGTTACAGGTCCCCATTTCAGTGGTTTAATAGACCGGCGTCCTGTACTTAAGAGCCATTCCTTTAGACGGGTTCAAAAAGGCTCGATTGCTTCTCCCTGGTTAATAATTCCGCCAAGGTCCGATTGCAGTGAAGGAGCTTCGCGCTCAGACCAATTTGAAGCGATCTGCCGCGAGTAGAAAATAGGCGTTTTATTAGTGGCATGAATTTGCAAGATAGATTAAATTGGCAGGATTAAAATATTATATTAAATTACTAGATTAAATTAATATGCATAGATTGTTAGATTAAATTGGCAGGATTAAAATTATATATCAAATTGAAAGGATTAAATTGAGATATTAAATTCCTAAGATTAAATTGTTAATATTAAATTAATATACTCAAATTGATAGATTAAATTTACAAGATTAAAAGGATATAATAAATTGAGATATTAAATTAATATACTCAAATTGATAGATTAAATTAATATACTCAAATGGATAGATTAAAATGATAGATTAAATTGATATTAAATTACCATGCTAAAATGATATATTTAATTACTCGGATTCAGTTGGTAGATTAAACTACAGGATTAAATTACCAGGTTTAATTTGTTAAATTAAATTACCAGGATTAAATTGATAAATTAAATTAGCAAGATTAAATTGATAAATTAAAAGACTAGGATACAATTGGTAGATCGAATTAACAATATTTAAATTGATAGATTAAATTACTATAATTAAATTGATAGTCTCATCAAGATTAAATAATAGAAAATGTTGAAATTAAAAGTGGAAAGTGATGTTTGTGCGAAAGATGTCTACAAAAACGGATACTGAGGGGGAGGGGGCGTTTTTCTTTAGAAAAAGCGAAAACCAACGAGCACATCTAAAAGTGGAGGAGAATCATTAGAAATGTTAATAGAAATATCATCAGTACAAAAACTAAATTTAATTTAAACCTAATTGGCGCACTCAATCTCATTCACACACATACACACTCACACACAAACCGTAAGAAACAGAAAAACAGGGTAATTTTTTTCGGAAATATTATTTCCTAATTCGCCAGAAAAAAAATCCATACAAGAGTGGGATTCGAACTGTGCACACTGAGGCAGCGAGCAACCGCTTTGATCTCAATTAAACCGTCCCATAGACGGTTTAATTAATTTCTCTATCTTTCCTGGTCCCGATCGACCTTGCGAAGCGTACCCTTAAAAGCTTGTTTATTCGGAAGATTTTTTTTTGGTCTTCCGCGTAGCCGAGTGGTCTAAGGGACGGTTTAATTGAGATCAAAGCGGTTGCTCGCTGCCTCAGTGTGCACGGTTCGAATCCCACTCATGTAAGGATTTTTTTGCGAATTAGGAAATAATATTTCCGAAGAAAAGATATTTTGTTTTTCTGTTTCTTGCGGTTTGCTGGATTGATTTCATCATTCGTTCGCGTTCATAAAAGATTTATACATTCATATATTAGCGTTTTCGTTTAATGAGAACACCAACGAGGGCATCGCCTCCAGAAGGTTGGTAACTGTTAAGAAAGTGGTGACGTTGGGGGAAGTGAAAATATGTTGGAAGATATATAACCGCAGCCCCACTTTAGGGGGGGGGGTATGTATGGGGAGCTCATCATCACTGAGGACACGCGTGTGGGCCTATGGGGAAGGAGTGGCTGGGGGAGGTGTACCGTAGGGTAACGGTACGGTGATTTAGGTGGAGATCGCGTGGGAACGGCGGGGATGCGACCTCATTTCGAGATGTCATTAGAAGGGAAGACCTAATCGGGCGATGGCATGACGCGGCCGCATCTTGACCGAGGCAAGCTCCCCCCTTGACCCAATCATCCCCTTCCCCCTCCTTTCCATCTCACTTTTCATCGATGTGTGTGTGTGTGTGTGTATATATATATATATACACACACACACACACACACTTACTGCCCCCCCCCCCGCGGTTTCCTGTCTCCTTGCATGCCTACTCCCTCCCTCGAGGGGGAGGTTTCGTTATCCCCATTAGGCGGGTGTGTAATGGGTTGTAATGGGTCAGGTCGAAATAGGCTGTCACTGCGAGTCCCGACATTTCCAGAACAGGGTGCCATTCCTTAATAGCATTTACTTGAGGGCTGTCTCTCAAGGGCGAGCCTTAATTACGTCTCAGACTTTCTACTTATTGGCTAAATCAAACATTATATATATATATATATATATATATATATATATATATATATATATATATATATATATATATATATATAGAGAGAGAGAGAGAGAGAGAGAGAGAGAGAGAGAGAATGAAAGAGAGTATGAGATTGAGAGAAAATGTGTAAATGAGTGATAGTGTGTGTGAGAATCTGTCTTCAGTGTGTTTAACAACAAGAAAGGTTTCGAACTTGCTCGCTTATTTTCACGTATTGACACCCTAGAAATTAAAATGAAATTTAATAAATTAAAGCTTGCTAATAAAATGATAACTTTAAATGCATTAAAGGATAAGTAAAGCAACCAAACTAAACGAAATCCGTAAAGCATCACCCAACACACACAAAAAAAAGTATAATAATAAGGCTGACGAGATGTGGTGAGGGATGTTAAAACTGAATAAAAAGTTCCGATAAGAATACATGAATTTGTGTAACGCTCCTCGCTTCAGTCCTTCTTCTGACTCTAAACTTGGAGAATGCTTAGAAGGGAAGTTGAGAAGAAGGGATTTGATTGTGGAAGAGTTATAAAGTTAGAATGGGAACTGAAGTGGACTCGTGGTTAATGGCTCGCTTATATTTTACGTGGATTGGTTGCAAGATTCTGAGGGAGATTTCGTTTTTGTGATAATCTATTATTTTTGAATGATCGAATGAATTATGTGTTTTGCATGGGAACGAATAACCGAATTCTCATTGATCTTAATGGTTTGGAAGACACCCCTATGCAAAACATCGCCCGGAGTGAACGAACGTTGTTTATATGTTATGCAGAAACACCGCGGACAAGTGAATTTGTAAACACCACCACTGCTCAACTTACGGGAAAGTGGTGTTGTCTACCAATTCACTTGTCCGCATCGATATAACCCTCGATAATAGTTTTCTGGTTCTGAATCTACCTATTTATCGGTCTCCCTGCATAATCAACATCTAAAATTACTGTTTAATAACCCTCTACAAGTTGTCTAATTAGGGAGTGGGGGATCTAAATTTTTGGCAAGGAAGTCCCTTCTAAATACTTTTACCATAAATCAGCCCCGTCCCCATCCCCCCCCCCCAATTCCACTATCGGATTGGAATTTCAACCTCCTAGCTACCAACAAGTATCCCTGCCATCATACCGTAAGGGTCTTTACCGAGCTCTAAATCTTAGATCGAAATGTAGGATGTCCGGCCACAGTTAGAGGGGTGGGGGATGGTCCTTGCTTTTTAGTCCTGTAAGCTGTTGGCCTCTTGAGCTCGCGTGGTCAGATAGTTAATCGGGTGTGGGACCACGCGATGGGGTGCGGCAAGCACCGTCACGGGTGCCCCCCCCCCCACTGTTGCCATATCCACAGATCAGAACGAAAGACCGAGACAGAAAGTAGGGTGGGGAAACGGGGTTGGAAAGGAAGGCGGGTACCTGATGTGTGGAGATAAGGCAACAGAGAGGCACCTGTGACGGTGCTTACCGCACCCAATCGTCCATTTCTCGGTGTGGCGGGTATAACCTTCAGCTCCTCGGTCCTACCCCTCCAACATTTACTGGAAAAAGGCGACGCCCGGAGATGGGTATATTCGGCGTCCGATCGTATGTGCCACCCTCCTACTCGTTTCTTTGCATATACGAGGGGCGGTCAATCAATTTTGAAATTCGGATACAGGGAAACGAGATATGAGGAAAAGTGTTTTATTATTTTTCAATATAACTACCCTGGACTTCAATGCACTTGCGCCACTTGTCCCTGAGGCTTCGAATTCCCGACAACCAGAAATCTGCCGACTGCTGTTCAATCCACTCCTGAAGGCGAGCTGGACATCTTCATCGTCCCCAAACCGGCGTCCACGCAGTGCAGCCTTGAGCTGGCGGAATAAAAAGTAGTCGCTAGGGGCCAGATCGGGACTGTAGGGGGAATGGTTGAGCTCCTCGAATCCGCACTCGCGCAGGGCAGCTTGTGCAACTCTGGTTTTGTGGACTTTGACGACGTTGAAGTTGATCATGGGGCGTGAGGTTTCTAGGGACCCAACGGACAGAGACCTTGGTCATGGCCAAATTGTCGTGGATGATGTTGATAACACTTCCATGTGATATCCCAAGTTCTCGCTCGATTTCTTCGACCTTCACTAGTCGATTTTCGAGGATCATCCTCTCTACACGGGCCACATTGTCCTCGTTGGTCACGTCTGAAGGGCGTCCTGGACGGGGGTCATGTTCAAGGGACTCACGACCATGGCGGAACTCCCTATTCCAGTGAGCAATGGTTGCATAGGAAGGGGCGGTGTCGGTGTACACTGCAACTATGCGTTCTTGGATCTCTTTTGCATTCTTGCCTTCCTTGGTCAAAGATTTGATCACTGCGCGGTGCTCAACCTTCTCCATTGTTGAAAAATTTGTGACTGACGATCTGCGATCAGCTACTGCTTCTTAAATAGACGAGGCAGGAGCGTGCGGCTGCAGGTCCTGACTTGTCATAACTTGTCCTAACACCCCCACAAACAGCCATCCCCCTTCCACTGTTTTGCCCTACCGACTCGCAAAACTTATTGACCGCCCCTCCTATATGGTTCGGGCACCGTGACTCTCTACCTTGAGGCGGTTGCTTCTGAGGCTCGAACGCCTCTGGACACCACCCAGTTTAAGAGGGAGGTGCAGTACCTCCGTCTCCTGCGCCTTGACTGCTCACTAGATGTTGGGACCAGGTACAGTCAACGTAGCTCATCGGGTTCATGTCAACTCTTTCTCCCACTCCACTTCATTTACTGATCTCCTTCGACGTGAAATATTTTATGCACAATGGTTTCCTGTCAGGCAAACTCGGCCTCTCTCTAAACCTCAACCAATTAAAAAAACCCATTTCAGTTGCTGGAGCTCATCCCTCCACCGTTCCCCCCATAAAGAGGTGGGGCTGGCACTCAGCTAAACCACGGCCACTTTGTCTTGCATCTCCCATCCATCTGCAACCCCCCTTTTGGAAGACTCATCCATACCTAGGGTTTCTGCCGCCCCGGGGCAGTTGTAGAATTTGCAACCCATACAATCCAAGACCTCCAAAAATTCCGATTCGCGGCACACAACTCACTTTAGTAGCAAAAATAGCACATCTCGCTTCTGCATAATACATCTCAAAATAGACAAATAAAATTGTCTATTTTTTCACAAGGTTTCGTACAGCTTGTTTCCTTTTTAGTCGATGATAATAATGAAATTATATTTGTTTGGAAAAAGAAAACGAAAAACTACATTCAGTACCATATTAGATTAATGGGCACTCGACCTGAATGGTTTTAAAATATGCCCCCCCCCTTCCTTAGGTCCTTCACTGGCTTCATCTACCAGTTGAGTTTATCTTTGCATTTCATCTCTCGTCGTCTCTTATTTCCTACCATGAGTCTAATAATAATATTATTATTATTATTATATGGCGCTCTTCTAGGCCATGGGTCTTCACAGAAAGCCAGTCTACCACCCAAAGACAGACTGAAGCGACGATGGGACTTAACGGCACCGAGGGAAGGGAGCAGCTTATGTCAGTAGGCAGATTATTCCACATCCTCGGAGCAAATAAGGAGAAAGCACGCACGAGCCACTCCAGCATAAAATGACCTCATGGAACATGCAGTAAAGGGGCCAGAGACATAACATAAGGCTCTTAGGGGCTAGATGGGCTCCGTGAGGAGTAGTAACATAATTCTGCGGTATTTAAAGGTACCGATGAAGGGGAGCAGCAGCGTATGACGGCAGGCAGATTATTCCACATCCTCGGCGCAAATAAGGAGAAAGCATGCACGAGGAGTGCTGTTAGAAAGAGGACCTTGAAGTTGATGCTGGTTGAAATGGGCAGGCAGGCCGTGCAGACCACAAAAGGGGGAGGGGCGCAGGAAAGAAACAATCCCCCGGTGAAGAAGAACCCCGTGGGGCTACAAAGTTTTGGACCAGATGGTGAGGTGAAAGAGTGTGACCTCAGTGATTTAGTTAAAAGGCGGTCAAAAATAGAAGCGGATACGGCTAAGATTACGGAGGAAGCAGAGAGTGAATTTGTCGCTCTTGTCTGTTTCTGAAGTATGTGCACTCCCCCCCCCCCCCCCCGCCCTCAGTCTGAGTGGGGAGCATTCGCGTCACTCAGCGCCCTCTCTCCCACTCTATTGCAGTGAATAATATGAACGGGATCGCAAAGTATGAAGTATGTACAGTAAGTACCTCCCATTATCTGAACCTGCGGAATACTGGATATCACTGGTCTGGATTAAAAGAGAAAGGCTGACAGAAGATGCAGTTGGTGAGTGTGTATATGTAACCCGATATTTCATGCACATGTGTCGTGTTGATTAAAAGAAAACACAACCTGGATGTAGTAAATTGCGACGTCTTGGGCGTCATTTTCCGTCCACAGTCGACCACGGAGAAGTATTTTACATGTAAAACGATGAGTTGTTGCTGAGTAGTAATGGCTTCACTGTCAAGTGAGAAGTCGCTAGTTTGAATCCCGTTGGAGGCTGAATCATTCGTGAGATTCGTTATTATGCATGATTGAACCGGAGAGGTAAAAAAAGGCCCTTAAGGTGTGTCGTGGGTCGGTGGCCAGCCCTTCCGCCTTCCATGTTTGTGTTGCCATTTCGCACTTCTCAAATGCGTCTCTCCTTTGCAGGTACGAGAGCCAGCGAAGCACTCGTCTTTCGAGGATGACAAGAGAAAGGTAGGGTCAGAAACAACGTCTCTTCATTGATTTTCGTCTTAGGTCCCCTCTTCAGCGAGGGGAGACACCCCCTCTGAACTTGGATTAATAGGCAAAACCGCTGGGTGTGGATTAATTGAGATTATCCGCTTCCCCCATTTCTTCGAATTTCATTGACACAAGAGCCGGGTTTTTTTTTTTAAAGTGGTCACTGTCGTCATATGTCACGGGGAGGGGATAATTTGAGCACCTTGAAGATCAGATGGATTTAATTGTTAAAGAAAGTTGACGTGTGTGAAAGTTGAAGAGGGGTAGTAAGGACCTAAATCCCGATAGTACATTACTGGGTAGAACCAAAATGTTGGTTAGTTCTTTGGACTGACTCGGTATGGTTCGGTCCTTTTTGCCAGTTGGGAAAAGTGCATTGGTAGCTTGGTCGATGAACATTGCAACACTATGGCATGTTTCGGTGAGGGGGTTTATAGCCAACCAGTCGGGAATACGTCCATGTACAAGCAGGTATAAAAAAGAACACTCAACCTTGGCCACCCAGAAAGGACTTGACCTATAACCACAAATGAATGGGGCGGGGGGTCAGGGGTCTTATTACACTTATGTTTATTTAGCCCTAACCATAGCTACATTAGTAGTGGCACCTCATTATTCTGTTTTACTCACATGGTTTACGGGCTCGAACCTGATACCTTTTTTTTCAGTCTTTGAGTTGCTGGGGTTTGACCCCATGTATCTCCATCATCTCCTTTCACCCTATACGAATATATCACCATCTACCCTTACTTAGGGGGTAGGGGTTAATCGAATGGAAGCACCGTTTTTCCGATTATAGCGAAGTTAAGGCGCTTCGGGTTTGGTTCGTCGCCGCTTCGTGTCCCGATTCAGGGTCGCTTTTAGGTCGGCTGACGTCCCGATTCGGGATTCGGGTCCCGTTCACGTCGGCAGGAGTCCCGATTCGGATTCCCTCTACCTCGGCTGACATACGCTGTATACCCCTGGTTCGGATCGTACGTTAATCAGTAAGTCCCCTAAATAGAAATAGATGGCATCTTAAAAGAGTGCTGATCGGTGGTATGATCCTCACCCCCTACCAACTTTCTACCCTTATAATAAATACTTAGACATCCCCCCATAAGCTGCTCAATTGTCCCAGACTATGTTTTTTTTTTCCAATAAATGGTCCTAAACGTTTGCCCGTCGGCGACGAGGTGATTGGGATTGAATTTGACACCGCTCAAGATGAGTGAGTTTGTCATGGAAATAATCCCGTGTTTTAATGATTTATTTGGACCCGAATAGAAATATTGGCTCGTCCCAAACGCCCCTTCACAAGAAGGTTTTACGGGTTGAGGGATACAAATACATTACCTCATCTCGGGTCAGGCCATCCGCTATACTCCACCCACCAGCCGTTCCATTATACCCCACCGACCACTCTACTGTTGATATGCTCCCTTCTGGCTTTGTACCTATGGCGTCAATGACCCCCAGTCGGTAGATGGGGGCACGCAGTCAAGGAGATCAGGCAGTCGACGCAACGGAATCCTTTGTGAGAAAGGACTGCCTGGTAGTTTGGTACACGGTGCAATCTGACGTTGAATGATGATTCTCGCAGGTGGTTCAGTCGTAGTAGAAGGGCGTGTGACACTAAGTGGTCACAGCAACTCTACGTAATGCTTCGCGTGGCCCTCAGTGGTGACCACCTGGAGTGTTTGTTTGCCCGTCTTTGATGAAGACCCGGTACGAAGCAGTGGCGGAGAGCAAAAGGAGCTGTAGGACTTTTAGCTTTATTCAAAATACAAGATTTGCTCAGGCTGTCTCCTGATCTAAAGTTTATAAGGGCTTTATATAAGGTTTATATGAGAGGAGGTAGGGCTCATCTCCAAAGGAGTTTACCAATAGGATATTACTTAGGAGGAGCTATTGACTAATTCAAATATCCCAATCCTATATAACGCGGGGGGAGTTTTCACAAGTTTGTTTAAGTGGGTCATCCAATACTAACCTAAGAGGGGAAGTCACTTTTCAACACTGCTTGTTTATTTGCTACTTTTACGACCAGTGGACGGGCATACACTTTTCCTAACCTATCTTAAAAGTGGGTGGCACCGGTAACGTATGACGTCAAAGCAGAAAAGGATTTTGAACCTATAACAGATTATTAAGCATTTTGTTTAGCAGTGTTTTGGTTTTTGCTGTTTACATGCACGATTTCTACAGTGATATTCATTTAGGGTCGAAAAAATCAATTACGGAATTTGCTCAACATATGAGAGAATTGGATACAAAGAACAGCTGAGCTTTGAAAACAAAATGTAAACATTGTCAACTTCTAAGCGTTTAATTCGTATTTCTATCTATTATCTATCGATCTGTCTAACTAATGTTAATTATATGCAAATGTATGTTTCCTAAGTGTGAAAAGGAGAGGCGGTCTTCCCATTTCATCTATGCTATAATTACTTTGTTGTTAAGGCACTCCACTGGCCACTACGATAAACTCCACCGGGCCGCTATACCCTACTGGCCACTCGACTACACTCCAACAATACAAACAGAATAAACTTTGCCCCGTCACCAACAACCACCAGATAACATCGAATACCTACTCATAGACTGCCCCAACCCCTTACAAGCAAGCACTCCACACACCACCTCTCTTAAGAACTTTTGGATCCCCCCTCCCCCCTAAGGGTGTTAAGTTATAGATGAACTAAACCCAGATCTAGATTCAGTGGTTAACTTAAACACCTCGAAAGGCATTGGAGGAGGGGATGTTCAATACCGAACAAATGGGGGAGAATAATCAAATGGCCATTCTGGAGTTGGGGGTTTCTAAGCGGTCAGGAATATCCATATGGGGGGGAGGGGATTATTTAGTACGTTTCGATCCCAGTGAATACAACTGGGTTCTGTTGTCTGGTTCAGGAAATGGTTCCAATTGTAGTGGATTGCAATGAATCGCGGAGCCGGAATAAATTAGGGGTTTATCAATAGATTGAAGGGATCTGGTGGAGTTCATATCCCGAACGTTATCGTTCAGTGTCCTTGGTGGCGGAGTCGGTGCTACTTCCCGGGGCCCACTATTCGAGACCAAAAGGGAGAAGTAAAAACTCAGGGAAGGCGTTGGCGCGCTGGGGGAAGGGTTGGAGAATCTGCCGTGGAATGGTCGTCAGGGGAGAGAGAACACTTCATCCCAAAGATTTGATGACGTCAACAGAAAGTGCTCGAGTCATAACTTGCCCGTAGGATAGGGCGTCAGGCAAGGGAGGGAAGGTCGTTAGGTACGCGAGGGAAGGTTGTCAGACAAGCGAAGGAAGGTAGTCAAGGAAGCGAGGGAAGGTCGTCAGGCAAGTGAGGGAAGGTCGTCAGGCAAGCGAGACAAGGTCGTTATGTACGCGAGGAAAAGTTGTCAGGTAAGCGAGGAAAGGTAGTCATGAGGCAATTTTTTTATTGAAATTGAAGAGTATTTTAAAAAATATATATTTATTTCATACTTTTGGGCGGCAATATATATATATATATATATATATATATATATATATATATATATATATATATATATATATATATATATATATATATATATAAATAAATATAAATAAATAAATAAATAATATAACCTTCTCGGCCAACATCCTAAATTTAGTTCCTTTATTTGGCGTCTTTTGTCTGAAAACAAAATTATCGGTCATTTTATCGTGTCGGGAATCGTAGCGCATTGTCGGTGGGGCTCATAATTATTGGTCCATTTCTAATAATATCAGCGTCAATAACTTGCTTTTATCTATCGTCTCTTATCTGCACTAATGACCTTCAGTTCGAGGCACCATTATGCACACCTCATTGGCACTGCTGGCCCATGGTCACAATAACTCCCGGACACATAACACAGCTGCACATGTACGGATTTTATAGGTTCGTATTTTTCTAGACATCTTTATTTGCCGATATTCTCGTTGAAATTAATAACCTAATTACTGAAGTTTTGAATTATGAGAGTGGTTAGATATTTAAACAACCACAATTAATTGTATTCCCATATCTAGGCTCTTTCTTAGCCTAGGAATCCATTAAACCATTTGGTTAGTCGTAATTTAGAGTTAATTACGAATTGACAACCCTAGCCATTCCTAACGATGCCAGTTCTCGCCGGTAACGAACTCTTTACTGGAAAGGGGAGTATTTTAGCAACATTTCATGATATTGAACGATCTTTAGCGATATTGCTAAAAAACTAGAGTGGAAAAACCTAATCTAGAAATAATATTCAATTGATTAGATATAATATAAGAAGCGGAAGTATTTGTAGCAGCCAATACAAAGGATTTGATTCTCTG
Organism: Ceratothoa steindachneri; assembly: GCA_963969495.1. Classification (NCBI taxonomy): domain Eukaryota; kingdom Metazoa; phylum Arthropoda; class Malacostraca; order Isopoda; family Cymothoidae; genus Ceratothoa; species Ceratothoa steindachneri. The sequence continues at coordinate 66,551,010 of OZ018333.1, read as the reverse complement.
CCCTCTGAAGCGACTAGAGCGTTAGTCAATGGTAATGGTTTGAGTGCGGCCTGTGTTATGGTAGTTAGACTATGGTATGGTAAGGGAAGGAAAGAACTAGAGTGAGAAGTTGATATGTACAAATTGAGAGGGATGTATGATCTTGCGAAAGGTAGGGTCTAGAGGAAACGACTGGGAACGAGATGCTTGATGGTGTGAATGAAGTTGACTCACAGTGCTCTGAGGTCGTATTGACATGTAAGAGAAATTCATGTAAGATTAGACTTGCGAAGAGAATGTACGCGAGTGAAGGGTTAGAAGACCACGTACCTGGTGGCTTGATTATGTGCGTGTTTGAGAGAGAAAGGGCTGTGATTCAAGGGTAAGTTAGAGGGAGGGGGGCGTACCCAAGGGATGAACCGGGAATGGACGAGATTGCATATAACATCCCATCAGGATGAAGGACCAATTCGGCGTGGATAAATTCCGGGGGTTGCTTTCTGCTTAAACCACAAAGGGGTGGGGGTGGGGTTGAAGTTAAGTGGTGGTCGCTATTGAATGAAAAAAACAAGAGAAGTATCCAATAGATAAATCAAAAAGTACCCCCAAAATAACCATCAATTGGTTATTTTAACCTTCCTTCGTCACATAAATAGTCAGTTACAACACTGCTTTATCTCCTCTCCCGTCTTCGCTGCTGCACAACACATACTCTGTTCCATCGAATCCTGCCGATGGGTATCTATATCCACATGCCTTTGACGCGGAACAGGTTCACTCTGTCCCGTGGAGACGAAGGTTCTAACCCGTACGCTGTTTGGTGTAAAAAAACAAAATAAAAAATACTACCTCGCACTTCTCCTCAAAGAGGACTGGTCTCTGGTGCCTTCGGGCTTACCAGCGATTGTCATACTGAGCTTTATGCCTATTTCATTATTCGGTCGAGATCCGCCATGGTCAAGGCAAAATGACGACTTACTGCTACTGCTTACATTGGCAGCCTTTTCGTTGTTACAAAACTAATGAATCTTTCATCTCATTGGACTCGATCATTACTGCCTGTATCAGGTCTCTATAAAATTTTACAGGAACCCCCTCCCCTCCTCCCTACGGGTTAAGGGTAATAAGTGCCCCCCCGCCTGCTCTGCTATGTCTACGGCTATGTTTTATTTGTGTGTTCGTTGGAATAAAGACGTAAGCGCTCCAGAATCTGCCTTCATTTTTGTTATTGCGATTCACGTGTTTTAATTTTTGTTATTTGATTTATTTTGTAATTTGTGACCCTTTCCCCCCCCCCTCCCTGTATAGTAGGTGTCTTAGTACGTTATGGTTTAAAGCGACTCACCTACGATAGCTCCTTCTTTGATGGAGCGCTCGCCTGCGCCCTATTGCGACGACTGCGTCGTCCCCCAGACTGTTCGGTACATTCTTGTCGAATGTCCCCATCTGGGTGATCTTCGCGCACGTTACCTGTCCCGGTACCGGGATGGGTGGGGTCGCTACCGCCTGTCCCTTGTACTCGGGACGAGTGCGTGCACATTGACTGGTGGACTTGTTGACTTTTGGGGGGAGGCCGGCCTTCTCCCTATTATTTAGGTTGCACGCTCCTCCGCAGGGGGGACATCCCCCCGACGCAGGAGCTTGCTCCCTTTCCCCCACTTGGGGTGTTTTTTCGTTTCTTTAATTTTATTTTAAAGTAGCCTAGAACTCTGCCAGTTTTAATACGGCGACTAATGCCCAAGTAGGCCGTCGCCAGATGAGCTCATAAAAAAAAATAATAAAAAAATCCTTCTTTGATGGAATATGGAATACGGAGTCGCAGTGGCTCGTTTCTTCCATCTTGGATCATGGAATCTTTCCCCTCGGTGTTATCGATTACCATTTTTTAAAGAATACCTCATCAAAGGTTGTCCCTAGATTGGCTTCACTCCGTTAGGTTAAGATCACTGCAGTCAGTATCTGATTCATTTTAATGACATTGCGACCCCCCCCCCCCCCCCGCTTCTCGTACCAAGACCTGTGGAGTATTTTACTTTTTGGAGGAGGCTAGCCTCCTTCGATTTTATTTGACCCTCTTTGATTGATGGTGGTCGCATGCTCACGCGCCGGGGCGAAGGCGGGCCTCCCCGGGACGCCAAAGCGTGCTTTCCTCTCGCTCTTTTGTTTCTCGTCTTTTTGCCTTTAGTTTTTTTTTTTAATTTAGGCTATAAGATAGTTACGGCGAGTTATGTTCTCGGAGATATTCGTCAAAAGGACGCTAAAAAAAATCTCTGCCTTCTCGGTAAAGGATTGCCTTCATTGTGCCGCCCTCTACTCTCTTTGATTCTAGTCTTCTTCTAATGTCCCCTTTTTCTTACCTCTAAAAAACTCCTGTTTCTTGTCTCGTTGCTCATTCGCGTCCAATTTCTCTTTCTTGTACTATATATATATATATATATATATATATATATATATATATATATATATATATATATATATATATATATATATATATATATATATATATATGCGCTGATTTAATATCTCTAATGGGTTTTACTAAGTAATGGGTTATCCTTAGATTCGTGCCAGGGACTCCGCCCCTAACTTCTCTAAATAACAAGTTGTCCGAGCTAATGCCGACCATTTAGTTTGCCTAGAAGACGTCCTGCTTGCTGTTTATGTTTTATTAAGCTGTTCTCGTTTTCATAGGTTACCTTTTTTAAACCCAATCAAGCATTAAGCTCGCTCAGGCTTTTAAATGAATACTAAAAGAATAGTTTATATATTCATATTTAATAAATACAATTTATCTTAAAAGATAGTTTATATTCCCGCCTAAAATTGGGTATGTAACGTAACTTTCCTATGTTTTAGACAGTATCTAAGCGTGGCTTAAAAGTCGTAAGTGTTCGACGTGATCGCACGTCAATATCATCTCTAATAACGACGGCCGTAAGGATGAAAATACATCACTCGCAGATTTATCGAAACCAATCAGAAACTTCTTGGTCCATCCATTTTGAATAACTATTTTTTTTTTTTATTCCCTTTTTTTCGGCGTCATAGTTTGTTTTCTTTTTGTTGTTGTGTTCCGGGCATCGTCTTTTGTTTGCTTACGATACAACTTAAAATTAGGGGTTGTTCGCTTTTGGCTGTTAAACAATGGACTTAAACGATTCCAATACATATATTTATAGGACTAATAATGGCAGCCTATGCAGGGTGGCTTGCATCAGATACTTTAAAGGGTATTAAAAAGATGGCGCCTCTTCGATGAACTGTACCCGTTTTAGGCTGGGGTTAAGCTAGGTTAATTTAATACTCAGGCGGCCATTAATATCCTTGTATTTGCGTGGAAGGGAATGTGTGGCTCATGCGTGTCCGAATTTGCCACGAAATTAAAGATTCTTTCAAATGAAAGCGACATTTTTTAACTCCCAGTCGTTGGTTGCGCTGTTCAACGGGGAGAATTGCGCGCTCTTCCACTTCTGTTCGCGCCAGGTAATTTCCTCTTTCGAATACTCACTGTATGCAAGTTCAATACATCTCCATATCCTAAGCAAAGGGGGTGTCTAGACGACTTTAGGGTACTGCGTGCTCTTCGAGCCCCGAACCAGGAGGGGGGGGGGGTAAACGTTAATTTGAAGGTTAGGATTCTTCAGGAAAGGTTCACCCCAAGTAAGCTCCTCTCTAGATTGCTCGGTCTTCTCCTTCAACCCATTTCATTTCCAGCAGCTCCATTTTGCTTTACAGATGTCTGCACAAACATTAGTCGAGATTGCCTCGTTGGTTTTCGATTTGTAGTTTTATGAGAAAATATTAACACCCCAACTTCACCACATCTTAAAAGGGATCCATTTGGCAAATGCGACTTTTTCTGTTTTGTTTTTTTATTTTGTTGGTTTTAAAATTATTGTATTCGTTTTTTAACGGGTTTTATCCTGTTTGTTGTTCTTTTTTGTTCTGCTTTAAAAAGCTTTTCGTCTTTAAACTATTTCTTCGGATGTGTTTAACTGTTTTATCCTCTTGTTCGTTGTTACTTCTTTGTTTCGTTCTAAAACGTTTTTAGGTTGTTTTTTTAAACGGCTATATCGTGTTGTTCGTTGCTTTTTTTTATTTGGTTGTTACTTTTTGTTCTGTTTAAAACGTTTTTTTCGGTTTTTAGACGTTTATCTTGTTCTTGTTATTTTTTGTTGTTTTAAAACTCCGGTTATTTTAAACGGGGTTTGTCCGGTTGTTTTAAACGCTTTTATCCTGTTTTTTTTATGGTCTTTACGATTGTTTTAAATGGTTTTGGGTCTGTTGTTCGTTGTTTGTTTTTTACAATGGTTTGTCGGTTTTCAAACGGTTTTAGCCTGGTCATCGCAGCTTTATCAGTTTTTAAATGGGGTTACCCTGTTCGCGGTTGTTTTTAAACAGTTATAGCCTCGCTATACTTATAAACAGTTTTATCGGTTGTTTTTAAACGGGTTTACCCTGTTGGCTGTTGTTTTTAAACTATTTTAGCCTGGTCGTAGTTAAAACAATATCGGTTGATTTTAATGGGTTTTTTAAAATTGGTTCGTTGCTATTAAACGGGGTTTTAAAAGTTTTTCGGTTATTAAAAACTAAGATTGTTTTTCAAGGTTTAGTTCGAGTGTCTTTAAAAGGTTATTATATCGGTTGCTTATAAAAAGTTTTCGTCAATGTGTTTTTAAACGGGTTTTATCAGTTGTTTCTACACGATTTTATTCTGTAAGTCGTTTTCGGTTTCCTCTAAATGGTTTTGTTTGATTATTCGGTTGTTTTATAACTTTTTATCCGGTTTGGTTTTAATTTCACCTTAAATTAGTTGTTTTGAAACTTTTATTCGGTTGTTTGTAAAGTTTTTGTATCTTTTTATTTTTGTTTGCAAATAGTTTAAATTGATCTTAAGCTGGAATTTTAACACTTCTCTTTTTTTCTTTTTTTTTATTTTCGCTTTTCATTGATCATCAATCACTGATCCCAGACCCCTTCCTAAATGGTTGTATTCGGTTTTAAATCTTTTTATTTTTGTTTGCAAATGGTTTAAATCGATCTTTTTCTTTTCTTTTCGGTTTTCATTGATCATCAATCACTCTGACCCAGACCCCTTCCTAAATGGCGTTCGCCTTGACGATGCATTACTCGCCCCGTTTCCACGGTCTTGTTTTCGACCGACTCCTCACTTGGGAGGCGCCAATTCGCAGTCTTGGGTCTCTTGTACCCTTGCTTAATTCCGTACCAGGGGCATGTTATAAAACCTGAGTTTTTCTTGTTCACATTATTTTTTTTATTCCATTCTTTTAATACGGTAGTGTATAGTTCGATAAAAGGTGTTTTATAAGCTCGGTTTGACCCGAGTCCTTTTAGGTTCATGGGTAGACAAGTGGATTAAGGCTCGCGTCGACTTATCTTGGTGACGGGGAGTTTGAGAGTTCGTATCTTGTCACCACTCTGCCCCTCCTCCCCCTGTTTCTTCCCACTACTTTCCGCTTTATACGGGGGGGGGGGGAATAAAAAATAGATTTCCTAAGTTTTATGAGACAAAGAATTTCTTTACAATACGACCTAAATATTAGGTTGTTAATTGAATAGTGTTTTTGATTATGACGTGTCGAAGAGCTTTCTAGAATTCCGCTACCTCTTACGATATTAATATAAACTATTTAGAAGAAACTCACCTAAATAATATATATATATATATATATATATATATATATATATATATATATATATATATATATATAGAGAGAGAGAGAGAGAGAGAGAGAAAGAATGAATGAATTTGAAGCTTCAAATGCTTAAACAAGCCTCAATCAGTGGTGGTAGGAAGCGAGAGGGATTTTTGTTTATGGCATTTGTTGCCCAACGTGGAGCTGGTAACCATGGAAACGATAATTTGACCTCGGTTCGGAAATTCTCCCTCATCCTGCATCCCTCGGACCGTCTGATTATCACTTATTTCAATTTCTACGACATCATCTGCATAGAAAAAAATGAGGTGGACGCTGATATCAAATCTTATTCATTAAAACCAGCTGTTTTTTGTTTTTGGGGGGGCGGCAAGTCGCGCATCCAGGTTTTCTTAATAATTGTTGGGGGTTTTGTGTCTTTTTTACACAGCTCTTGTTACCCTGGTAGATAGAGCGTCGATTACCAACGTCGCGGTACCGGGTTCGAACCAGGGCAAGAGCGGACACAAACGTCATCGAACGTAGAGATCTGACTACCAATTGGTGGACGCGCTGTGCTTACTTAGCCCAGCGATTGTCATACTGACTTTTATATCTATTTCATTATCCGGTCGTTATCCGCGTGGATAAAGCCAGGTTGGCGAACCACCAGCATTATTAGTAGTATTTCTGGAAGGCCTAATACTGGAGTTTCCCCCATCCCCGTCCCTTAAGGGGTTCTAAAGTCATGTTTATGATTGCTAGTATTTCTAGGAACCTTTATAGGGGGGAGGGGGCTCTCCTGTCTGGGGTTTTATCTGCCGCATGAGGCACTGTAGAGGAGCTCTTTAAAAAAAAGAAAAAATCTGTCGGTTGTTGTACCTCTCTGGGTTCTCTGTACTGTAGAGGCGGGTTTCTCCTGCCGGGGGTTGTTGGTACGTCAGAGGCGCATTCTTCCTGTCTGAGGGTCGTGTTTCATCCCTTGGGGGTTCTCTGTACCGCAGGGGCGCGCTTCTCCTGTATGGAGTTGACCGTACCTTAGGGGCGCGTTTCTCCTGTCGGGTTGTGTCTCGCGCGTGGGAGGCCTTTCTGTCGGGGTCCTTGTACCGCAGGGTGCGCGTTTCTCCTCCCTGGGGTTCTTTCTTCCCCAGGAATCACCCCCCCCTCCCTTTCCATATTTCCTGCTCCTCCCAACGAGGAAACCCGGTTACCTCTGTCAACTCGGAATTACAGTGATCGTAAACATGAAATATCGTCGCGATTTGTCAAGAACTCCTTGTGGAAGGAGGCCATGAATTGTTTCAGGGCTTGTCCTCTCTTATCTGGCGTTCAAACGAGAGATAAATCTTGCACCGTTCATAAACCATCGCCTCCCCCCACCCATCCCCCACCTTCGCGGTCTCTCAACTGATCTTCTCCACGCACTTCACTCCCCTCCCCCCCCAATCATTCGCGTTCTGACTTCATGAATACAGGCGCGGTTATACAGGTGACTGCGATTTATTTTGTAATTAAAGGATACCTGGATACCTACCTATGAGTAAGGTAGGGAGGGACGATTATATATATATATATATATATATATATATATATATATATATATATATATATATATATATAATGAAAAAACTCAATAAGTGGCACGTGAGGAAAGCAATAATATGAAAATTAACCCACAGGAAAATGAAAAGATGAATTCAAGCACTTTCGAACTATATTTGCAAGTTCGAAAGTGCTTGGCTTCATCTTTTCATTTTCCTGTGGCTTAATTTTCACACACACATATATATATATATATATATATATATATATATATATATATATATATATATATATATATATATATATAGTTAGTTAGTTAGAAGCATGCATTATATAATGGCTAAAAAAGCGGGGGAAGGCAAGTAAAATCAATAAAATTAAGATTTAAGTAAAACACAAATAGCATTATATAGAATTAATTAATACTATCCAGTGTAATTTTTAAAATAATAGAAAGAAGTGAAGTTATAACATAAACTGGCTTGAATATAAAAAATAAACGTAACTGGAATAAGCAATAAAATAACTTATTATATTAAATTATAAACAAAGAACCGAAAACAAATGTGAACGAATTGAACAGAGGGACTAACCTTTATCGTAGGCGCTGTGAAATCAACTAACTAACGATAGAATAGAAAAACTACCAACGAGATTTGTTCGGTTGGTTAGTTAATGTATTCAAGTGTTGGTTGGTTATATAGTGAATAGTTTAATTGAGGAGGAGTAATTATTTAGGTTTGGATTTATTTTATTGATATACAGTGACTCTAAGATTTTCAAATCGAGAGAAGTTAAGGCTGAAGATAATATGGTAAATGAATCAGAATTAAGAGGATGGTGGCGATACTCAGAGTGTTGCCTGATGGAAGAGGCTTCAGGTTTAGAAATGGGAATCCCAGTCCTATGAGAGTAAGGGGCGCGAGGGACAACTTCTGACAGCCGAGGCCAAGAAGATGGTCCTAGCGAAGGTCCGAAACCTCCGGCCAATAAATGATTACTGTAATCTCCCCGTCTTCATATTCCTACTACGAATCAGATTCCCAAGGAAGAAATCAGACGAAAAGAACTTCTGCCAGGACCAGTTGCACAACATCCAGAACAACAGGTGGCTTTGCTATTATCATTGCGACGTTCCACGTATCATGAAGACACAGTTACCCCAAACTGTGGGTGTCTCTCCAGTGAGGGTGAGGCCATGCCGCCCCAACTCTGTGAGCAGAGTCCTTGGCCCAATTTAGATAGTTATTTGGATTTGGTGGAGATTGTAGTGAAACTCTGGCTGGATAGGGTTGGTGCTGGAAGACCATACCTCCGGACAGAGTGAGAAGTGGTTGTCGGATAATTTCTACGACTTCACTAGTCCACTTACTGGCCTCCTAAATCCCCCGATTGTTAATCACATAGGTTAACTATGTGTGGGGAGAGGGGGTTGAGAAATATACTAACCGATGGGCCTGCTGGTCGCCAACATCAGGGTGATGTTCGAAGATTTCCCCCAGGACACAGGAACGCATGCGCCAGGGTCCGGAGCCGTTGTGGAAGCTGAGGGCGGCTACTTTGAGTAAACTGTTATCTCCCAGCCAGAATCTGGGTGGTGGTGAGTTGTTGTTGTTGTTTTTAATACATTTATTTTTGACACATGTAGGAGAGGGGGTTCTTTTATACAAACCCGTCAAATTTCGTAGAGGTTGAGTGTGGCTGCGTTGGGCGTGCATGAATGTCAAGCACTCGTTGGAAGTGTAGTAGAAGGAATGTTCTGGTATTGTTTAATCCCGTCCGTTCGCTTATTGGCTCTCATGGAGGTGGTGTGTATTCTTCATGCGAAGGCATGAAGGTGATTTTGTTTCTGGAGATGGGGGAAGGGCGGTCTTGTTAGTGTGTCTGGCTGTGTGAATGCGCGTTTGAGCCATCATTCAGGTCACAACCGTTGATTTTATTTGCCCGCGCCAATACTTGGTTCACCCGCCGCCAGTCACTGGGTGCAAATTCAATTAAAACGCTCCCTTGTTTATGGCAATCACCCTCCTCTTGGGTAGCGCAACTCAGTGAACCGGGGTCTCGGTGGCATGGTCTCAGGTCCCATGGAGCAAGGGGGGGGAGTGGAGTCTAGTGAATGAAATCAATCGCGCCGTCAAACGAGACTCATAACTGGTGATTGAGTGGAGGTGGGCAACGCACATAGAGTACCTCGGATGAGATGTTAGGAAGGCCCGGGGTTGGGTGTTGATAGAGGGCATAAAGAATGGCTGCCCTCTACCTGCCTTCTTTTGTTATGTTAATTTAATTAGTCCCCCGATAGGCGCTGGACGCGATCGCCTCTCGCTGTCAAAACGTATTAATGCTACCTGCTTCTCGTCCTCCTCGATCTATACAATAAGGCGGTGCCTCCAGACAGCCACGGGCCTTTGCTAAATTACATCCGAAAACCTCGAGGTGATTTACATATTCGCCGACAGTAGTAGTTCCGACGTGGGGGTGGGGGGGCGTCTCAGACACTCGCACAATTTATGGACTGACACGAGCGTGTCTGTCTAGGTTGCAAGCGAAGGCTGCGTACACGGTCGTTCTCTCTGTGCGATGAATGCGCCCTTTTGTCCACCTATGCATGGCAGCCGCTTGGGAAACTATTGGATGCAAAAGAGTATTTTGGAAAATGAGTTTTGCTGCAAAAAGGAACGTTGGCAGCCGGGTGTAACACGAACGCGCGCGCAATCATGCCGTACACAAGACTATGTACGTAAGGGTGTTGTTTGTTTTGGTCCGCAAGTCCGTCGTTTTCACGCGTCCCTGTCTTTCGTACATAAGGCCGTCGTTTGTACGTAAGGTTGACATCTGTTTATATGCTGTATCAGTGCGAGTCGGATTCATTTAGCTGTCGCGCGCCCTCACTCACACACACGTACACACGCACACCAGTTTGTCTGTTTTTACTAACACTACATAAAAGTAAACACCGACAAGGGCATCTATCTCTTACGCTCCTCTCTTACAGTCTTATTAATATTTCATCCCAACTTTGAGAGATAGCCGGCCTCATTACTGTGAACTGGGCCTCCCGATCGGATATTGAAACCAACATAAAGGGTAGTATGACCCTCATTGCAAAGGTGCCTTAGGTCACCTCGCAATGGGGTATCAGGTGTAGCGTTGGCAACCACTTGAAAGATTGTGTGCCTTCCCAGCCCCAATAACCGCCGATAAATGCGGTTATTTATCTTCCTAGACATTTTTCACATCTTCCATTTACACCACTTTTACTGCAGGAGATGTCCTCGTTGATTTTCAGTTTGAAATTTATATATAATTTTTAATCCTTCAGTTTGGCGAGGGGGTCCCTGGTGGGTTCGAGCCCCAAGACAGGGTAATGTTTCCTACCTGCACAACTGTGATTTAAGTGACGATGGTGTAAGAGTGTGTGTGTGGGGGGTGGGGTCCATATTGTATTGGGTGATTCGGAGTTGCCGAGTAAAAAACACCGTTTCTGATTGTTAAGCACACCGGGTGTCGTTAGTCGACTGATGGGGCCTCAATCGTGTGAACTTTACAGCGGCTGTCATACGCTGGAATGGCCCGTGGATCATCATGCCCCACGTTCCTTACCCCCCCCCCCTATTAATGGGTAAATATTACCTTTAATTCTTGCGACGCCATCATTGGAAATAATAAGCAAAATATGATGACCAGACCTTTTTTTTATTGGTATCTTTAGAAAATACATTTAAGGGTAAATAAAAAAAAACATTTGTGTAATGAAATAGTCTATAACTATTTAATATTGCCTAAATTTATGACTGTCCTGTTTTGGGGACACAACATTAAGTAATTGTACCCGATAACATTTTTTGTATTGCCAAAATTTCTGATTGTTTTCCTGTTGTTGTTTTTTTTGGGGGGATGGGGGCATATTGAGATAATTACACTCCCGATAATTATTTAGTATTGCCTAAATTTCTGACTCTCCCCGGTTGGGGACACAGCGCATTAACGAGTAATTAAACTGGTGTTTCCCACTGACTAATAATAGGTCTCAAAATAAAGAGTGTACACCGGTGGTTAAACCCCTCCCCAATGAATATTTTTACCATCTTTTGTTTCGAAAATCCTTCTTGGATATTTCGAAGATTGTTTTTTGTTTTTTTTAAACAAGGGGTGTTGCGGGATCGGGCCATCAGTTATCGCTCCTCGAACGTTGGCCAACGGCGGCCTCTTTCAAAACTGATTTCGAATCCTTCTCTATAAATTGGGATGAATTATTAATAAGGCTGTAGAGAGGAGAACGAGAGAAGAGGTGAGGTCCAATCAAACGAGTCATCTCAAGGCCGGGGGGGGGGGGTGGTGCGACGTGATGAGTGGGACATCTTGACCCGCCCTTCTGACCACATTTAATTTCAACCCGGATCGACACCCGTGTGGGGGGTTAGGGGGACGGGAACTGCTCATACCCTTCATCGGCTCTTCCATACACTTGGAAATTATCATCTCTTTAATTGGCTTCCCAGAAAGGGTTTATTCTTTTTGTCTTCATTTTTTTTTCTTTATTTTGAAAAATAACAATAAACTTGTTTTATAACTTGTAAACATTTGCCTCATTTCAAAAACGAATACAACAAGGCATTCCTATAAAAGAGTTTGGTGGGTAAAGGAGGTATAGTTTGAGGTAAGTGAATAGGAATGTAACGTAGCTCGAGATGGCGAGCCATAACACCCCTATCAGGGATTGCACGAAAGGGCCCAAAAAGCATCTTTTGTTACCCCATCGTTTTGTTTCAGTAATGGTAACTCGGGCTACCCAATTAAAGCCGATCATGTTGAGATCTTCCGATCCCTGTTATAGGTTAAGCAATAGAGTCTCTCCGTCATTCGTGACGTATCCATTTCGTTCGATGGAACAGACCGCTTGTAATGAGAGGGTCGTCATAACGGCCTGAATCGGAGTTTCGAAATCTGTGTAGTAACAGACCCTTCACCCACTGGGCGTGTTCACTCAGACCCCGAGGTCTCTCGGGACCGATCCTGGGGTGATTTACCTGGGTTCGTGAAATGGGTTCTTGGGAGGAGGGGGTTAAGGAGCGATGGCTCAATCAAGTGCAGCTTTCAAAATCCGGTGAGGAGGGGGGGGGGGGAGACGGTAGTGGCAGGTAGCGGGGCTTTACTGGGTGTACCTTGAAGTGGTGTGGTTAGGATAAGTGACAGGGTGATTTGTGCTTTTGGATTCAGTTCCCAGATGGGAATTATGGGGGGAAAGTATATGTAAATTATATGGGAGTGCATTTAGGGACATAAGAGGCTATCCCCCCCCCCCTCAATTTGAAACTGGGGAAGGGGGGCAATTGTGAATTTTCTCCTTTTAGTATTTTTTTTATTCCCCCCTGGCAAGGAGCAAGTTTTAGGGGAATTATTGTCCTCGCGCTCCCTAAGAATTCGGGTAATCCCTCCTTTTGCACTTTCCCTACCTTTATTTTTTTACGCCGCCCCCCTCATCTGGCGCCAATGCCCTCGTTGCCCTCTTTTTTAATAAAAAGCACCCGCATTAAGTTTTAATTGCGGCGGGCATTAAACTTTTAAGCAAGGTAATACCGAGTTTGTTAACCCTTTAGCGGGCAAGTAACCCGTACTGGTTATTTATTTACGGTTCAATTAGAATTGAAACATGCGTGCCCGATTAACGGGCGAATTTCCTGCCGTCTGTCATACGCCTCTACCCGTGGTTCGTACCCCTCGTTAAACAATTACACCCCCCTTCCCCTGAACGGTCTCCTGCCCCTTACTGCGACGACTCGGTGGTCCCTCAGACTGTTCGGGACATTTTTGTTAAGTGTCCCGGCGTGCGTGATCTTCAAACACGTTGCCTGTCCCGGTTTCGGGTTTCTACAGTTTTTCCCTCGTACTCGGGACGAGTTCGTTCACACAAACCTGTGAACCTCCCCGCGACGCTGGAGTGTGCGTCCCTCTTGCCTTTGTACTATTTCTTTCTTTTTTTTATTGTGTGTGTAAATTTAAAGTAGCATGGCACTATGACCAAATGGCCGCTGTTAAAAGAAATCACCCCCGTAGCTCGTCTCTGCTTTCGAAACAGCTTGAACATTTAAAAAGGGGGTTATAACAACCCTTCATTCACTCGTCCTCGTCTTTCTTTCCGACACCGTTAATACGGTTTTTAGTTGGGTTCACTCCTCCACGCACCGACTAAATCTGCATCTTTTATCGATTCCACTAAATACCCAACCACCCATCTGTTTAACCCCCTCCTCCTCTTTTACCGGACTCATTTGCTCCTTGCACCATTGTCGCAGTAAACATAACCAAATTTCCGGGCGTTGTTCTTAACAGCGGCTCATTATTTTTTTTTTTTGCCACATTCTGCCCCAATTCTTTTAAACGAGTCTTCCCGCCATTTAGGACACTGGACAAATCTGTTAAGTTTTTCCCGCTCTAAACCGCCATTTTTTTCCTCGCTCGAGCGAGTTTAAATCTGGCTCTGATTTGGCGGTTTTTTTTGCCGCCTTTGTTGGCGCCAATTCTGGAAAGTCTTGGAAATAAGAAACCCGCATTGTGGAACGGGTGAGTGAGTGCAAAAGTTGTTCCCTCTCTGTCCCCAAACGCTCGAATCGGCTTGTGTGCGTTCCATGATGGTAAAAACTTCTAATCCAAATATTTTAGCTTCCATACAATGTCACCTCTTTTACGGACCTCACTTCCAAAGTTTTCAGGCGGAGATGGGCCTTTATTACTTGTATCTTAATTTCCTTCATTTAATTAACACAAGACAGGTTCTATCTGCTATCCGGTTTCCGAATCTTGTTCGGATTCTTCATTTCAACATTGCCTCGTGCGTTTAAGGACCACTGGGTCGGTAGACCTTTTACTGCTTCAAACTTATCATGCCATAAGTTATGGCTGGGTACAAGCCGCTGGATAGAGTTAAGACCGACTCGGTGTAAACAGAATTTCCCAAAGATCCTATCTTCGAGAGGAAATACATTTCCTATTAAAACACTCGCGTATAATGAGGCTTTATGCGAAATCCCCGCAAAACTCTTGGTATCGGGACATCTTCAAGAATACTTTGCAAGTTTACCTCTTAAACCTTAACGGACGGCATTATTAATTTAAGGTGGTGAGGTCATTGTCTCGCAGCTTACCGCCACGTTTGGAGGTTAGGTTATATATCGGGGGTATTTGTGCAGCGACGCGAAATATTCTCGAAATTTCTGGCAACGATCTGGTGCATATTCTTGAGATTTTTGGCAATTATCCCTAAAATCTGGAACTTTCTGGCTACAATTCTTATAGTCTGGAACTTTCTGGCAACGAATTTCATAGTCTAGAGGTTTATGACAACGATGTTTGTGTCGTGTTACAGACGTGTTAAAGGGTTAAAATAATAATGTGGTAGAGGGTGCTCATCGCCTATCTCATTGAGAGCCTACTGATTAACGCGGGTTCCGAACCAGAGATATCTGCAGTGTAATGGCCGCCGAAACCCCACTCGAATACGGACTCAATCCGGCGACTACTTACCTCTGATGTAGCTCAACATGGTTGTAATTGGAGGCGGGTTATTTACCCGTCTATGCTGTAGCCCGATTTGAGAGAGGAACTTTTTTTTTTTAATACAACCGGAACTGATATTTTTCACGAATGACCTCCTTTCCGAGGTGTCGTTTATACGAATGTTATGAAGGTCATCCGGTGTGTCGTGGTTTCACGAATGCCGTCATAAAGGGCATCTGGTGTGTCGTGGTTTCCACGAATGCTGTCATAAAAGGCATCTGGTGTGTCGTGGTTTCCACGAATGCCGTCATAAAGGGCATCTGGTGTGTCGTGGTTTCCACGAATGCCGTCATAAAGGGCATCTGGTGTGTCGTGGTTTCCACGAATGCCGTCATAAAGGGCATCTGGTGTGTCGTGGTTTCCACGAATGCCGTCATAAAGGGCATCTGGTGTGTCGTGGTTTCCACGAATGCCGTCATAAAGGGCATCTAGTGCGTCGTGGTTTCCATGATAGCCATCCGCTCTGTCGGTTAAGTGAAAAATAATATTAATAGCAAATATTATTTATTGCGTATTGCCTTCATATTTTTTTATGGTACGTTTGCGCTAGTTGTATATTGTTACAGTATTATTGGGTTCATATTGGCAAGGTTACGATAAATTTGACCAATCTAGGATGCGTGTAGCATTGATTCTATTCAATGCCCATATATATCCCTCGCGTAAGGGAAGAGTCAGGGGGAACGTGGTGGTCCTTTTATTATTGCCTCTCGTGATGCGAAATCTTCTGGGCAATCTTTCCCCAGTCGCTCATTTTCTTCGTCCCACCTCAATCACTACTAATACGGAGATGACGTCAAAATCTTAATACGCGTAGTAAATATCGAAATTCTACTCCCCGCTCGCTCAGCCAAGTCGATAAAAGTTATTAGGTCTCCCCCTTGGTTCATCCCGGATTCTCGTACTTCCCTCTTAGCCCCATAACTTCCCTCACCGTTTCTCCCCCCATTAATGTATAACTTGGGGCGTAATAAATGACGTGTTCACAACTTGTTGTCCTTTCCTCCCGATGGAAATTCGATAAGTGCCGAGCTGCGTCGAGCGTAACCCCTCCCGATCAGCCCCCCCCCCCTCCTTTACCTCACTTGTGCCGATGGGTCCCTGACACGCGAACGTGGTGGCGGGGTCTAGCGAGGGTGCAAGAGGAGTGGGGATTAAACCAAGAGGGGAAATTTCGCGTCTCGTCGTGGCCAAGGGTGTGAGCAGACAAATTTCGTGGCTCATTTAAGTTTTATTGCTTTAGATCATGTAACTAATTGTTTGTGCTTTTCCTTTAAGAGCATCAGTCTACGACCTCCATCGTGTACATGTTTTGAAAGGTGTCTTAACCTATGACTTAGACCATATAAAAAACGAAACAAGTCACCCCTTCCCCCAGAAAAGCAAAACAAAAACAAGCTACAGCAACCAAAACCGCAAAGGCATGCTCTGGCGTATGAGCCCCCCACCCACCCCACGCCGTGTGACCACAAACCAACGCTAAAGCTATATACAGTGGAGGAGGTCGTCTGCCTCATCGAAAATTCCACAAGATGTGCAAACCGTTCCGACTACAAGGGACAACCGGTAGCGACCCCGTTCATCCTGGTACCGGGATAGGTAACACGTACAAGGATCCCTCAGACTGGGACACTCAACAAGAATGTGCCCAACTGTCTGCGGAACAGCTCACTCTTCGCATTATGGTGCAGAGGAGCGCTCCATCAAATGCCGGTGTGCCGCAAATGTGCCGAATTCGAAGGCGATACAAAGTGACCTGAAGCCATCGGGGAGAGGGGGGGGGGGCAAGAACAGTTGCGACCTGATAGCCTGCAACTTGAGTTTCCCGTTGACCGTCCCCCATCTCTTTTGCTAGGTAGTCCGACGGGCAAACCTGATTCCTGCCAAACAGTCAGTGTGGTGACGAGCGAAACGCTGCTCCGGTCGTCCATTCCTCCGGACTCTTTGGTACCCTCCTTCCCCGTAATCCCTACATGTCCAAGAACCCAGCATAACTACATCCAGTAAGGGCTTCTTACTGGATATTCAACATGACTGCTATACGTTTTGCAAATTTTATGACCCGCAAAAATGAGAAAAGCGAATGGCATGGGATTAGTTTTTGTTGGATATTAACTTAGGGTGCAAATCTTAAGCAATGGCGCTCCATTAATGGTAAGTTATAATTTGCGGCTTCCACTTTTCGCTCCCTTCATTTGAGTTATAATTTGCGACTTCCGCTTTTCGCTCCATTCTTTTGGGGATACCTGATAGGTTATCAGGTTATCGATCGGAGTAAGTTCAAGGAGGTTCCCAAGTCATGGCGTCCAAACAAATTGTTTTCTTTTGCTTGATGACGCCTGAGTCTGTATAATGCTTTATTTCGTGAGTAAATCCTGAGCGATGGATCTCCATTAATGGTAGGAATAATTAAAGTTTTCGTCTTCAGTTTCTCAATCAGTCCGCTTCCCGCTTAGTTCTTTTGACAATCATGAACAGGTTCTTGGTCGGATTAAGATTTAGAGTTTCCATTCTTTGGACCTACACATGCTGCCAAAAATTTTCGGACGCCTGGAATTTTTTTTATTCCTTGGGTATGTCTATGAATATGCTGGTCTAGGATTGCATGTATGTATCCAATGCATATGGAAAGTAAGAGAAAAGTGCAAGCTTATATCTTTTTTACATATACCTATCTAAAATTGCGATGCTATTGAAATGTATGAAATTCTGCGTATCTATGCGGTATATTGGAGTCAAAATGTCTTCATATAGCATACATTTGTTGATTAGTATGATATTGTTTGTCGACAGGCCTTGATAATTATATGATAATGGCGAAAACACGTATTTATTATACCTTGGAAGAAAGAAGTCTGATAGCCACGTTGCACGAAGAGATTCAGTTATTGATAAGTCGCTTGGAGGGTCAGAGGATCACATTCCGGTAAGGTAGAAGTGTCGAAGACAAGCTGAAAGAGTAGGAACATCCAAGACCGACCTCGATCTGGACGGCCCAGGGTCAGTACACAACGTGACGACAGGTATCTGCGAAGCATGAGTCTTCGGGGTTGTAAGAAACCCGCAGTACAACTGCAACACGAATAGACAAGGGCGAACTTGGTCATCACAATTGGACCATGTGTCACTGAGAATGAGTCTTACATTCCGACGAGTTTACCTTCCAGTTCTCGACTCTAAGCAGGCAAAGTTAGAGTCGGCAGAAGGCCACGACACATCTGCAGAAATGACCGGAATCTGATTTTACAGAACAATGCCCTATGTCGCAACTCTTCGTCCACCATACAGTGGTTCCGAGCCAACAACATCACGTGATGGACTGGCCACCTCATTCTCCAGATATTAAGCCACTGGAAAACCTCCGGTAGGACCTGGAGGAGGCCGTAAGACGTCGTCAGTCAAGTCATCACTGAGGAATGGGTTATCATCAAACTCCTCAGGTATCGCACCCTTGTGGAGAAAGTAGGCCTCGAAGAATAAATCCTCTCATCACTGCAAAGGGACACTCGATACGTTACTAAGCTTACTCTTATTAGTTTGGTGTTGCTGTAATTTTGGCAGAGCTTTTTCTGCTTATCTGTTGGTGATGTTAGAAAGGTTTGGGCAAAAGTTGTTAATTTTTGTTGATTGTTTTGAGTAGATATAACTTAATACTATTTATTCCTCCTTATTTCAGTGTTATATTTATAGATATGCAATAGGTATGCAAATTAAACTTTACGAGCCTCTATTTATGTAATTTCCTGGGAGTCTGAAAGATTTTGGCCGCGGCTGTATATATATATATATATATATATATATATATATATATATATATATATATATATATATATATATATATATATATATATATATATATATATATAAATATATATACACGGCAGTAATGGCATCCAAGCCACTTGTTTATTTGGCCCGATGACACCTGGGTCTGTATCATTTTATGGTTCGTAGGCAGGTGTTCTTGAGGCGGAATTTTCCTCTTAACATTTCGTTTGGGGCTGCGTCGGATGGAACTTATGAAACGGATGCTTGTGATTTTCTTTTTCTGGTTGCAGAGGCCCCCTCCCGTCGCCTTAGAACGGCGTTTAGTTTCTAGAGAGTTGCGCCACCACCAACTTATTTAGCGCCCACAGTAATATTTGCCGGAAAGCTGAAAATAAGTTGCAACACTGGCGAAGTAGGGAGAGTGCGACTCTGCTTAACTTGTAATCCTGACCCCCCTCATCCACCCCCGTAGGGGCGCGGCGATTTGCCTTCCTGGCCGCCGTGCTGATGAGACAGCGCCCCGTCCGGCCCCAGCGTAGCCTCTTGTCCTTTCAGACAGCCCGTATTTCTTCCCTACTTCTTCACTTCCCCTACAACCTCTCCTACAACTCTCTCTGGTCGGCCTCTATTTTCACAGGATAGATGCTGACCTCAGCCAACTATCCTGGATTGGGGCTGAATGGGAGGGGACAATGTTCCCTAAACCCTGATTTCCAGTTTAGGATGGTGGGTTTTTAACAACCTGCTTCATCTCCACCCATACCTTGCTCACAGCCCCTTTCCTTATCACTTCACACTCTATCCTTTTTACGCCGAGCCCAAGGTGGAGCCGCTATGGTGAAGGGCTGCCAGGTCACCAGGTGGGAGGGGGGGGCTTAAATGCTTAAATGGCGGCACCTGGCTCTGCCAGGCCCGTAGGCTCCCCTTGCAGAACGGGCTACTGCGAGGGGTGATTAGCATCTGCATCCCGTGAATAAAAAAGGATCACCATGCCCAATGATGAGTAACAAAAAAACATCCGCTTAATTTCTCCCAGTCCACCGACGGAACCGCCCTCGGGCAGCTCCACGGAAGAAAAATTGATCCCCCCCCCTTCCAAATCGCTTTAACAAGAGAGGAGGCTTACTCCTCCCTCGCCTGCGGGTGTAGGGGACTCCCCTCACCCCGTTGTCTGGAGGTGCCTTCGGGCACTTCCCTCTTTCCAGCGGCAGTCCCCCATTTACTTTTCAAGGGGACTGCCAAGACAGGCCATAGCCGACCGCGCCCCATTGAAGCGACTCGGTAGGGCAAACCCCGTTAGGTGGGAAGAAGGAAGCCAGGCCCATTGGTCGCTTCCCTCAAAAGACCTGCTGGCTAGAACATTTAACCTAGTGGGGGTCAAGGCCTGTGCCTCCCAAGTCTCGACTCGTGATACCGCTGCCAATGGGGCCTGTGAAGTCCTGTGTGCGATGGCCAACTTGAGCCCCCTCCCCTCCGAGATAGACATTGTCCTTGAGGCAACCCAGCCTCAGACGATAGGGCCTTCCATGGGGGCGAATCTGGGCTCGGTGCTAAGCACCGAACTCGAGTCCGCCAATGTGCAAAGTCCTCCTCAAACGGCTCGGGTCTCCAAGGCAGTACAAGGAGGGGAGGGATCTTCTCCAGTTGGTGCCCCTGCGACCGCCCGGACCTTCTCCAAGGCCCGGGGGCTCTTGCCGGGGCAGGGGAGAAGCGGGTTACATTCCCCGTTCTCTCCTAAAAAGAAGAAAAGGACTAAGAAGACTCGGGGCTCTTTTCCATCCGAGGGGGCTGTGAGGACGGATGGGTCTGCTTCCACTTCGGTTAGCTACCAAGCCAAGATCGGCACATCCGGCCCCTCTTCCCCCCCTCCCTGACTAAGATCAAAAGTGCTAGTGGGCGGAGCGGAGCCTCGATGACATCGGGGCCCCTCATTCAAAGACTACTCGGCGTTTTTCAAGCCCGCTGGCTTCAAACGCTTCCTGGTTATTAGCTCCACTAATGGCACCATGTTGGCTAAGGGCAACATGATCCATCAGAGGAGACCGTTAGCTAGTCTGATTGGTAGAGAGCCGAAGGTGACCCGTTTCTCGGACGGGAGCCTTTTGGCGAATGCGTCGAATCGCTCCGAAGCAGCTATCTTTTGTGCCCTTCGGACACTTGATGGTACTCCTTTAAGTGTGACACCTCTCTCTACCATGAAGTTCGTGATAGTAGTAGTTTATACGAGGAAGCTCGTGGACTACTCCATAGAGGACATCAGCTTAGAGCTGGCCGACCATGGGGCGGTTAAAGTTACATTCAACTGTAACAAGGTCCCTGAGTCGGGGCGTGTCGGTATCGCTATTACGATAAGGCATTCGTGGCAATGCTGCGGAGGTGCTATTAATGCTACCGATTCGGCCATACTAATCGCTTCTGTCGACGTGCAAAGTCGGAGTTATCCGAAACCTGTGTAAGTTGCTCCAAGGCCACACACAATAAGTCCAAATCGTGTGTGGCCAAGTGTGTCAATTGCGGACAGCCGCACCCCGCTTCTTCGAAGCAATGTGCTGCGTATCGGCGTTCAGGCTCTGGATCGTCTCTCATTCCGCGAAGCTAAGAACTTGGTCCTGGCGCACCCGACGCTACCCGGGACGTCCTATGCCTCACTGTTAAAAAAGACACCCTCCTCTCCTGGCACCTCCAGGCCTACGAGTACGGTCGTTTCCGAACCCTTCTGCGGGTTCTACCAACCCCTGGCGCTTTCCCTGTAAAGCTTGTGGCACAAAGGGTCCACACCAATCCCTAGCTAAAACCAGGGCTCCACCCTCCCTTCCCCCAGCGTGACCATTTCCCGTAAGGCGAAACAGCCACGCGCCCCCACCGAGTCGTTAACCTCACAGGAGGCAACACCCCTGAAGTTGGTGACCAGGCCATCTTCCGGGGTTCTTAAAGCTGTCCCCCGAAAAGACAGCAAATAAAGAGCTTCGGCTCCTCCCCTCATGCCCAGTGGTGTGCTGGGTTGCTCGGAGACGGTGGATCCTCAAAAAGGGGGCCCC
Organism: Ceratothoa steindachneri; assembly: GCA_963969495.1. NCBI lineage: Eukaryota > Metazoa > Arthropoda > Malacostraca > Isopoda > Cymothoidae > Ceratothoa > Ceratothoa steindachneri. The sequence goes on along the minus strand of OZ018333.1, from coordinate 66,529,469 downwards.
CCATGCTTCCGAAGCCGACCCACCCACCTAAGGTTTCGAGGCGGAGGGAGGAAGACTTGCATGGCGAGCCCAACCTCCCCAAATAAGTCCTCGAAGGCGACAGCGCCCGGAGTTCTGCCTCCGACCATTCCCGTGAGGGTCTTATATTCGAAGAGGGTACCCGCGTCTCCTCGAAGCTAGGCCTGGAGGGCATATTCCTTCAATGGAATTGCCGCAGACTCCTGGCCAACTGGAAGGAGCTGCGGAGTCTCGTATCGTCCCGTTCCCCGTTAGCTATCTTTTGGGAGGAGACCATGCTGGGAGCCGGGTGGGAGAATGTGCGATTTACACCCGGCATGATGTCTCCGTTCTTCTCTTCGCTTTATATACATCCTTTCAGGCAGTAGCGGTGCAACTGCACCTTGATAGGGGGCATACTGTTATTTCCACGTTCACTCCACTATCAGCCCACTTAGACGCGGGGAACTTCAGCCACGTCCTGGCACGGTTACCGAGTCCCTTTCTCTTGCTCGGAGATGTAAACGGTACACACCCCCTCTTGGTAGACTACTCTATCATTCCCAAGGATCGAATCCTTTCCGACCTGATCGACGAGCTTGAGATGGGTGTCCTAAATGTGCATGAGTTTACGCATCACTGCCCGAGAATCGCTTCATTTTCCTCCCTCGATATATCTTTGTGCTCTCCGGATGCACAGCCTGACTTTGATTGGGGAGTGGTCGATCACTTTACCATTCAAATATCATTTTATGGGCCGCTGCCGCCCGATAGCCCTCCCCCGTGGTGCTTGACGCGTGCGCGGTGGTCTTCATTTCAGGAAATGAATGAATTCTCTATCTCAGTCGAGGATTTTAATAGGGTAAATGAGGCCGTTTAATTCTCTGGCAATATCATCGACGCGGGCCTAGCTTCTATTCCTAGAAGGTATAGCCGTTTTGCACGCTGACTACTCCCGTGATGATGAGTCGTGTCAGAGACAGCACTAAAGCAGAAGCGCTATGCTTACATGCTCCGCCCAAACGATTTCACTGTCGGTGAATTTCGTCGGGCTAGGTTCCGGTATATTTCGAAGCACGCCCGCCGCTCTTCTTGGCGGGCATACGTGTCTTCACTTAACGGGAAGACACCCCTGGCAGAGGTGTGGAAGCGAGTCAAAAGGATTCGGGTCAAGTTCTACAGGAGAATGGGACCGTAATCTCGGTCCCCGGGTCCGTGGTGGAATCCTTTGCGACCGCTTTCTCCGCATTCTCTAGCAGGGATGCTGCTCCACCCGCATTCAATGCAAGTCGTGATGTCGCGGAAGGCTGCCGACTGGACTTTATCTCCAGAAGCGGAGAATCCTTCAACGACAGGTTTATTCTGAATGAGTTGTGTTCCGCTTTTGCTTCGTGCGCGGACACCGCCCATGGTCCGGACGATGTCCCGTACGCCATGCTTCGACACCTGGTTGAGCGAGGCATGGCCTTTCTGTTAGATTTATTCATCAGGATCTGGGTGGAGGGTCTCCTCCCGGATTCCTGGCGAATCGCTACTGTTCTTGCCTTTCGCATACCGGGAGAGATCACTCTAGTCCGGCTGGATTCCGCCCAATCTCTCTAACCTCTTGCATGTTCAAGTTGATGGAGGAATTGGTAAATGTAAGATTAGCCTTTTTCTTGGACAGCGGAGACCATCTGTCTTCTGCACAGTGCGGCTTCCGCAAGTTTCACTCCACGGCGGATACTCTGCTCCGACTGGAAAATTCCTTCTGCGAGGCCTTCTTTCGGAGACAGTACTACGCCACGGTGTTTTTTGATCTGGAGAAGGCCTATGATACCGCATGGCGATACGGTATCATGGAGACTCTTCACACGATGGGGGCGAGGGTACGCCTCCCAATGTTTATATCTGAATTTTTGCGAGATCATCGATTCCGCGTACGGCTGGGCGGAGTCCTCTCCCGCCCAATGGAACAGGAAGAGGGTCTCCGAAGGGAAGGGCCCTAGTGTCACACTCCTTGCCCTGAGCATCAATGGCATCACCTCAGTACTGCCGGAAGATGTTCTCGCTACGCTCTACGTGGACGACCTTTCGATCTCTTTTGGCATGGCCCAGATGCCAGCTCTGGAGCGTCGACTCCAACAGGCATTGAACTACGTCTCTCGCTATGCCGAAGCGCACAGATTTCGTTTTCTTTGGCCAATCTAAGGTGGTGCACTTCTGCCGCCATCCACAGCTTCACACCGACCCAGACTTGTTTCTTAATGGGGTACGCCTGGAATTGGTTGAACTGCACCGTTTCCTTGGTCTTGTATTTGACCGACGCCTCACCTGGGAGGCTCATATTCGCTGCCTTAGGGTTGCTTGTACCCGCGCCATGGATATTATCCGTTCCGTGGTGTTCAGCGTTTGGGGCGCTGATAGGGCTACTGCCTTACTTTTTTACAGATTCTTTGTTCGTTCGAAGCTCGACTACGGATGCGAATTTTATGCATCTGCATCTGAGCGTGTATTGCGAAAGGTGGACTCGATCCACTACACCGGCCTTCGCCTAGCGACCTGTGCCTTCCGCACCTTCCCCATTGAGACCCTACTAGTCGATGCTGGGGACATGCCACTCGCTGTACTCCGTGCACATTGCATCACTCGCCTGTACGTGCGAGTCCGGCGCCTATCTCAGTTACAAACAGCTCTCACTGCATCCGCAGCTGATTTCGGCGGTGCCTATGCCGCAGAGAGATGCCAGTCATACCCTAAGCCCTTTGGGTTTAGGGCTAGGAAGCTCGTTCGAGAACTAGGTATAGCTTTCGGGCCGGTGGCGCCCCTGGTTCTGCCCAGGATGCCACCCTGGAAGGTACCAAATTTAGCTATTTGTCGCCACGCCTCTGCTCCCAAAGCTTGTACTGCGCCGGGAGTATTGCGTTCGACCTCTTTGGAGCACACCTCGTGTCACGCTGGAACCCTGCCAGTGTATACGGATGGTTCCAAGTCCCAAGAGGGGGTCGGCTTCCACACCGTATACCCTCTGTTTGAAGTCAGCGGGGCTCTACCAGGCGCTGCGTCTGTCTTCACGGCCGAACTGGTGGCAATACACCACTCGGTACGGGAGATTACGCGATGTGCCCTGTTCGGAGACCGGATTGTGATCTATAGCGACTCACAAAGCGCCCTGAGTGCTCTCGGGGTATTGAAATCTCCGCACCCCCTCGTTCGCGATATCCGTGACGTCCTAGTTTTGGCAAGCCGGGCGGATGTCAAATTATCTTCTGCTAGGTCCCTGGACATGTAAGAATTGCAAGGAATGAGGGCGCCAAAGAGTCCGCGAAGACTGCGACCGGACCAGCGTTTCGCTCTTCCTCACACCGACTACATGGCAGGAATACGGGCAGCTCTTTGGACTGCTTGGCAAAGAAGATGGGAGACGGTCGAAGGGAACTTAAAGTTGCGTGCCATTGCGCCGCGACTGTTCCCATGGACCTCCTCCCCCAATGCCACAAAAGCTTGAGGTTGCCTTCTGTCGTCTCCGAATTGTACACACTCGCGGGACGCACCGCCATTTGATGGGCGCTTGCATGTGCCTTATTGCGACGACTACGTTGGCCCCCAGACTTTTCGGCACATTCTTGTTGAATGTCCCCGTCTGAGCGATTTCGCTACCGCTTATCCCTTCTACTCGGGACGGGTTCGTGCGCATTGACTTATGGGCTCTATGGCTTTTTGGAGGAGGCCCGCCTCTTCCCTTTATTTGACCTTTTTGTAGGTTGCATGTTCCTGCGCCGAGGGGAGGCGGGCCTACCCCCGACGCCGGAGCCTGCTTCCTTCTTGTCCTCTTGCTTTTTCTCATTATTTTTATAGTTATTTGTTAGTTACATATTTGTTTTGTTATTTATTTTCTAATTTAGCCTAGTATTAGGCCGTGTGGAGTACGGCGACTTATGCCCAAGTAAGCAGTCGCCAGATGAGCTCTTAAAAAAAAATTCTCGCGCATGAAGGTCTTCCTTGAGTTGGATATCAAGGAGGGTTTTAAAAGACGCGATCGTTGAATGGTGTCCCGGTGTTAATGACCCCTATTGCGTGTCCTCCTGATCCCACCGTCTGCATTTGCGTACCCCCCCCCCCCCCTTCCTTCCCAATTTCGCTTCTCTTGACAACCGACGACTGCCACCCACTCTTTGGCGCCCTGTTAAGCGTAATTTAGGGGCGTTCATGGATGGTGCATTTGGAAGCACCGCGATTGTACTCTGATGCACCTCAATTTTACCTGGAAGTACCTCAAATTTGTACTTGGGCGCACCTTAAAATTGTACTCCGGGCCACCGCATTTGTACTCGAAACCACCTTGTACACCACCACATTTTCACTTAGTTCCTTTTCCTCCTCGACCGCACTTACAAGGGTGCCCTCCTCTCCCATTAAAAAAGGTTGAAGCATCGATCCCCACTTGTTGGTCACCCCATAGGGGGCAGTGGTGCTCTCTCCAAGTCCCAACGAGGACATCTCTCAAGATGGAGGGAGGGGAAGTGTGTGTGCAGGAGGAGGGGGTATATAGCCGCGGGTCCTCCCGCGGGCGCTGGGGCCGAGAAGGTACGCGACCCTCGAAATGTCAGCTGCAACTTGATTTTCCACGTTCCACCCGAAAGACCCATGCGGGTGGCAGTAAAAGGAGGTGGCGGGGGTCAGTTTTGTTGGCTATTTTCAACCCTTTTCTTTGGCGGATAGTTTTAAAAGTTTTTAATGTGGTGAGGTAAGGGTAGTGTAAAATATGTGAAATAACTCGAATTTGGGACCGATATGGGTGTCCTCGCCCCGTCAAGGAGTAGTAACATTTGGAAGCTGACATATGGATGGCTGCGTACCCTCCAGGCCCCAATTTCCCATAAGTTGACCCATCCCCGGGGGTCCGTCGGGAATTAATGTATGATAAGAGGCGAATCCCAGCCCTTTTTGACGGATCCTGACCACAAATCGAATCCCTGCGGTGGAGTGAGGCTCACCTCCGCGGTGATTTGGTCGGGAGGCGTGTCCGGTACATGATTCGTCCGCGCAGTCACCCTCACGTCGAGGCGTACACACGGACTCAATTTGCCTCCGAGTGATTAAAAGTGCTGAAGGACGGCGTGAAAAGTAGTCCTGGGTTTAGTCTCCCGACACCGAACGGGGTGTCATTGAGAGCCCAAATGGGTCCCCGCTCACAAATGGAAACACAGCTTCGGGCTAATGAAGATTTGGCGATGCTATTCCACTGACGAGCCGTTCGTCGCTTAACGCAGTTTACAGATTTGCGTCCGAACGCTTTCGCCCCTCTCAGCTTTCTTTCGTTCAGTTTGGTTCTTCCTCCGCGGTGAGGGGAGATACTCCGAGCCGCTTTTCCAGATTATTGACCTTCCCCGAAGTCTGGCGGCCTTCATTTATTTTGTAAGATCTCCACACGCGAAAAGGGTGTCTATGCTTGTTCGGGGACCTCTTAAGAACGGCCCTGGTTGATGGACAAACTGGATCCTATAATGAACGAAGAAGAGAAAAGAACGATTGAAATCCCGCATAACCACAGAATAAACAACCGCGGTACCTTTAGAAGCGGTAGACCCGATTCGAGGGAAGAACCGCCCCCAAGATACACTGCAAGGTGAGATTGCGGACTCAAAGCAGAAACCATATTAAGGAAACAAAATGCAAAATATCGAATAACTACAGAGGCGCGAAAGCCCCATTAAAGAATGCGGAAGACTAATAAAGAAAGATAAACAATAAGAACCAAAGAGATGGTTGGTCATCCAGCAACTCACTCTTACCCATTCCTCTTCACCACTTTATCCTAAACAACCCCATCCACTGTGCTATGACTATACACTTTTAATTCTACCTTCTTCAAGACGTAAGATGAGTGAGGCATGTGATTACATAATGCCCCGGGGAGTTTGTTTTCTTGAAGGACAAACGAAAATTTGTGTAATCCAACGCGGTAATGAAAAGGGAGGGACAGGGCAGGAAACTTAAGCAAAATGTGTACAACGACCCTTGATTTCAAGGAATGCCACGAGTTGCGACGAACAAATTACAAAATTGAGGGTTCTCTCGTGAGGAGAACTAACCCTTAAGGGTTGATGGGGGCAGGGGAGGTCATACGAACCTTACCCCTACATGTTCCAGTGATCCCCCGTTAACATCAGGTGATCAATAAAGGATGAAAGAGATTAAGGGAGTATTCCATTCCGCGTATTCGATTTGTATTTGAATAATTACCTCGTATTGTCTTTCCCGGGAAGATTTCACCCATTGGGGGGTCTGAAATCAGGGAATTTGTACCCGAGGAAGAAGGGTGGGGGGGTTACCTCTACCCACACATGGGGAAGTGAGAAGAATGGGCATTCAGATGACTAGAACCAAGATTGGAGGCCCCAAAGGAGATGAGATATGTCATTTCGTAGGTCTTTGATATGATGGATAATTGGGAGCGACCCGCCGTTCGGCTGGAGCTAGCTTGTAACGACCCTGAAGGCGATCCGTGTCTTTAATTGTCTTGAGACACCATTCATTACCATCGAGATGGGATGGTATTTGCGCTAGCCCGGTGATTATTTCCTCCCCTGCCCCTCCCTCCGTGTGGGAACCCATTAAATGGGTCCCTTCCTCGCGGGGAGTTTTATACACGTTTATACCACTCCAAACAGTTCTTGTTTTAGCGACGCCCTCAACCTCGACACAAACTTTATAGCCTTCTAAACTTTCTACCAAAGATGTTTCTGTTGATTTTCGGAGCTATTTTTAACATTAACTATCCAAATATGAATAAATAAAGCCGTGTTAGAAGGTGGGATTTAGGAGAGGTAAGTCAATGAGGAGCTTCAATGCGTATTGAAAAAAAAATACGCCGGTTTGACCATGGAATTGATTTGAGTCTGATCTTGGGGGTGATGTGGGTGAAACAGAGGCGAGGATTGAAGGGAAATTTGGCACAAACACTTGAAGGTGAAGTGTTCAAATTCAGAGAGGCCCAGTGTCTTGGTGGGATGAAACGTGATCCTCGTATTCGCTCAACCCTCTTCGGAAGAGGCGTAAACTGTGAAGGCGGAGACGAGAAGGAATTTTGATAATCTTACACGCTGCGCGTTTTTGTGAATAGCATCTCACTGAGCCATTAGAACATAACTTTAGGGGGTCGAAGGGGCCTATCGAAGATCATCCTCGCAACCAATCTAGCATCAGTTCAACCTATACCCAGCCGCAAATCCGATAGGCTCACCCGACAAGCCATTTCAGCTCAAAGAACGTGGCAGTGTCGTCGAGCCGCCCGTTCACCTAGGAAAGGACATCCAATCCAAAGACTCGAACAGCATGATACAATATTCTACCAATGCAGTTATATGCATATATCAATATTTATATTATACAGGGTGCTCCCAAACTCCTGGTTCAATTCAATGTTTTCAAGGGCTTTGCTTAGTTTGATTGCCCTATCACTAATGATGGTGATTAGGTTAGGTTGAAAACTACACCACTTTGACAGAAACTTAAAATGTACCTCTTATTTCAAGCTGTTGACTATGTAGTTTTATTATTTCAAGCTTTTTATTATTTAGTTCTTTTAATTCAAGCTTTTTATTATGTAGGTCTACTATTTTAGGTTGTTTACTATGAGGTTCTTTTACTTCAAGCTTTTTATTATGTAGGTATATTAATTCAAGCTGTTTATTATGTAGTTCTATTATTTTAAGCTGCTGACTATGTAGTTTTATTATTTCAAGCTTTTTATTATTTAGTTCTTTTAATTCAAGCTTTTTATTATGTAGGTCTATTATTTAAGGTTGTTTACTATGTAGTTCTTTTACTTCAAGCTTTTTATTATGTAGGTATATTATTTCAAGCTGTTTATTATGTAGTTCTATTGTTTCAAGCTGCTGACTATGTAGTTTTATTATTTCAAGCTTTTTATTATTTAGTTCTTTTAATTCAAGCTTTTTATTATGTAGGTCTATTATTTTAGGTTGTTTACTATGTAGTTCTTTTACTTCAAGCTTTTTATTATGTAGGTATATTATTTCAAGCTGTTTATTATGTAGTTCTATTATTTCAAGCTGCTGACTCTGTAGTTTTATTATTTCAAGCTTTTTATTATGTAGTTCTTTTATTTCAAGCTGTTTATTATGTAGGTCTATTATTTCAGGCTGTTTATTATGTAGTTCTATTATTTCAAGCTGCTGACTATGTAGTTTTATTATTTCAAGCTTTTTATTATGTAGTTCTTTTACTTCAAGCTTTTTATTATGTAGGTCTATTATTTCAAGCTGTTTATTATGTAGTTCTATTATTTCAAGCTGCTGACTATGTAGTTTATTATTTCAAGCTTTTTATTATGTAGTTCTTTTACTTCAAGCTTTTTATTATGTAGGTCTATTATTTCGAGCTGTTTATATTATGTAGTTCTATTATTTCAAGCTGCTGACTATGTAGTTTATTATTTCAAGCTTTTTATTATGTAGTTCTTTTACTTCAAGCTTTTTATTATGTAGGTCTATTATTTCAAGCTGTTTATTATGTAGTTCTATTATTTTAAGCTGCTGACTATGTAGTTTTATTATTTCAAGCTTTTTATTATGTATTTCTTTTATTTCAAGCTGTTTATTATTTTGTTCTATTATTTTAGGTTGTTTACTATGTGGTTCTTTTACTTCCTGCTTTTTATTATGTAGGTCTATTATTTCAAGCTGTTTATTATGTAGTTCTATTATTTCAACTGTTTATTATGTAGTTTTATTCAAGATTTTTATTATGTAGTGTTGTTCAAGCTTTTCCTTATGTAGTTCTATTATTTCAAGCTTTTTATGTAGTTATATTATTCTAAGGTGTTTATTGTGCAAATCTATTAAGTTGTTCACTCCGTAGTTCTATTATCCTTGCATTTTCATTAATATATTTATTAGATAGTAAAGGGGCTGAGGAGACCCTGTGAACAATTTCCTAACTCCAGAACTTGATTAAACTTCCCCATTTAAATATTTATCAAACTTTGTCTTAGACTCATTCAGAAACGAGACCTGCTTTGGCATATATATATATATATATATATATATATATATATATATATATATATATATATATATATATATATATATATATATATATATACAGTGGGTGCATTAAATATCCGATACATGGTCAAAAGTTTATTTACCATAGTTACACAACAGCAAAGTAATTGAAAATTGAGCATCTTATCTATTTTGTACGTTGAATACAAATTCGGTATTAGGCAACACAAATAGTAAAGCATTGATATTATATCGACAAAAGTGTTAGATTATCGCCTCAAAAAAGTATCCAACACACCCACAAAATGAATTTTAAAGCGATAATAAATAGTTATCGAACATTCCAGTGGTTTACGTGACAGGAATGATGTAGAACTTTCTAGAAAAATAATCTACTTCGTCCACGTGAAACAGCGGACCTCAGTCATTGTCTGAGAGCTGCATGAGAAGGAGGTCATCGTTCGACACTCTAATTCTAATATGTCGAAGACTAAAGAATTGCCAAAAAGGAGCAGATAACTAAAAGTGGTTTGGGCTATAGAAAAATTTCATCTATGCTAAAAATACCAACCTCAACCATTGGTGACACGATTCGCCGGTTCGTCATATCAGTCTACCATGCTCAAGGTGTCCATCTAAAATTTCACACCGTGCAGCTAAACATATAGTCCGTAAAGTAAAGAAGAATCCTCGAGTAACTCGATCTGAACTTAAGAAGGATTTGGAAACAGCTGGGACAAATGTATGCAAAAATACAATTAGAGCAGTTCTTAGGAACGAGGGATTCCATTCTCGCACACCAAGTAAGACACCTTTGTTGAAACCAATTCATGTCAGAAATCGTCTGAATTTTGCCAAGGAACATTTAGAGAAGCCTGCTAGTTTTGAGGACGCTGTACTATGGTCTAAAGACACAAAGATTGAGTTATTTGGGCGGAATAGTGTTAGTCACGTTTGGAGGCAGAAAAACTCGGCGCATGATCCTAAAAATACAATCCCAACAGTGAAGTTTGGAGGAGGCAGCATAATGGTATGGAGCTGCTTCTCATCTGCAGGTCCTGCAAGACTCCATATTATTGAATTATTGAAGGGAAAATGAATGATCAGATGTATCACAGGATTCTGGATGACATTCCAGGGATGGACATTCCAACAGGACAACGGCCCAAAACATACAGCCAAGGGGACTGCAGCGTAGTTTCAGCAGAAGAAAATAAAGGTTATGGGATTACCAACTCAGTCGCCAGACCTAAATCCTTGGGAGAACCTGCGGCGAGAATTAAAACTAAAGATTCAGAAAAGGGACCCAAGAAATCTAACAGATTTAACAAGAATATGCCAAGAAGAATGGGCCAAGATACCTACAAATATTTGCAAGAACCTCATAAGTAAATATCCCAAACGGTTGGAAGCTGTACTAGCGACGAAAGGTCACATCACCAAATAACAACTGGTTTTCATAAATGTATCGGATACTTTTTGAAAGGTTCGTTTGATATTTTTGCCGTAATCATAGTAATGTTTTACTATTTTTGCAATATGATACCAATTTGTATTCAACGTACAAAATGCATAAGATTTTCAATTTTCGATTACTTTGCTGTTTTATTAACTATGGTAAATAAAATTTTGACCACGTATCAGATATTTTTTGCACACTGTATGTATGTATGTATATATATATATATATATATATATATATATATATATATACATACATATATATATTGTATAAATCTTTCATGAACGTGAAAGCTTGATGAAATGATCCAGCCACCCGCAAGAAACAGGAAAAAAAAACAGGATATGCGGTTAAGTTGGCAATTTTTTGGCTCTTCATTGTGTATGTGAGAAGAGCTCCTTCCGAGGGCTCCGATGAAGAGCTAGTTAGCCAAATAAAATGCCTTCTTAAGCGCATAATTATAATTGCGCTATAGCAAATAATTCTCGATATATATATATATATATCGAAAAATTTCTTATGTAAAGGGTCTTTCAACAAGGACGCTCGAGCTTTGTCTGGCGATAGTGGCCATGTTGTTAAAGCGACATCTGGCAACCTCACTGTGAACTGTTCAGTAGTACTTGGCAAATCACGATGGATGGTTATGGCGTTGAACAACGTGTGCAAATCATCAAATGTTATTATCAAAATCAGTGCTCCGTTCGACAAACGTTCCGCGCATTATGTGATTTTCTATCCTCGCCACAGCGACGAGGCCCATTTTTCGATGAATGGATTTGTGAACAAGCAAAATTGTCTGATTTGGGACGAAAACAATCCACATGAGATACACCAGCACCAATTGCATCCCAACAAAGTCACTGTTTGGTGCGGATTTTCGTCTAACGGAATCATCGGTCCGTATTTTTTTGAGAACGAATATGGGATTGCCATAACCGTCAACGGCGAGACCTACAGATCGATGATAAGCAACTTCTTGTGGCCTCAACTGGATTATATGCCTGATATGGATACTGACGACATGTGGTTCAAACAGGACAGCACTACGTGCCACACTGCGCATGCCATGATAGACATTTTGCGCCAGCTATTTCAGGGCAGGGTCATCTCGCGCGGCGGTGACGTCAACTGGCCACCGAGATCATGCGATTTAACGCCATTAGAGTACTTTCTTTGGGGCTACCTTAAATTGCAGGTCTATGCGAATAATCCTCAAACAGTTGATGTCCTCAAAGTAAACATAACGAACGCCATCCAGCAAATTCAGCCAGATTTATGCGACAAAGTCATCTAAAATTGGGCCTCCCGAATACGTTCCACCAAGCGAAGCCGCGGCGGACATTTGAATGAAGTCATATTCCACACTTAATGCCATAAAATGTACTTTCAAATTTAAAATAAATTGAGTGCATATATCACACACAACTTGTTTTATTTACATTTAAAAATCGAGCGACTTTATTGAAAGACCCTTTAGTACCAAGGTTAAAACAACTTGATATAAATGTAACTTTTAAATACAATTATACATTAAAAAATATGTTAATAAAACACAGTCAAGGAACGATAATAATGTAATATATAATACACCTTATTTGGATTGTAATTTATTCTATGTAGGTCAAACTTCTAAAAATATCTGTAAAAATTAGTCAACATCAAAATGCAGTATCTAAGGGATATTCCAAATAGTGCTTTGGCCGTCCACAGGCTTAAGATGGGTCACCTGATTAACTGGTCAAAAGCAGATACTATAATGCATATAAATGATTTTATTAGCAGAAATATCTTTGAATCGTTCCTAATCTCCAGCACAAAGGAGAGAAATGTAAATATTAGCGCCGGTTTGTTTTCTTTAGATCCAGTCCTATCTTTCTTCCTCAAAATCAAACTTATCAGAGGTCATAAAATAATTTGACCATCTGACCTTATAGGGAAACTATTGCTTTGTATAAATACAGTGTCTCTCTATTTCATAAACTATTGTGAATTTGAAAATGTTAAGATAACGAAAGTACTAGCTCCAATCAATCTTTCTTTTTTCCTACGTGGTACAACTAAATATATATATATATATATATATATATATATATATATATATATATATATATATATATATATATATATATATATATATATATATAGTTGGACGAGAAACGGATTTGGGTTGGAGTAAATGACGCTAAGGCGTCAATGTATGCATATCAAATTTCCAAAGTTTCAATGATGTTAGCGTTGGGTGTTTCTCCCAATCTCATGCAAATGTAATAGTGTTGACTCCATCTCATTCCAGCTTTATTTAGGCTCATTCTGTCCCGACAATCCGTCCTCCATGTCGATGAATCTTATTGGATTTTGATTTGGATGTTGGGCAAGAAGTTCAGAGGAAGAAATTATGGCGATGTCGAAACTGACCCAAGAACCATATTGCCCAAATAGGTTGATGGTAATTATAGGTTCGGTTTTGCCAGGTGGATTGCGCCAAAGGAGGTTGACGGATCTTGTGAATTTATGTCGCCGAAGTTGGGCAAGTAAGATGAAACAAATGGTTAGTATAGTGTAGTAGTTCTCGCGCCCTACTGCCATAAAAAAGTATCAGGGATATCAGTACCATTCATTGTGGTTTTGATTATTATTTTTTTTTTTACATATTTGGAAATTCATTTATACCTGAGCTCGCCCTAGCCAAGTGGTTTACGCCGTTGTATTTCTGACGCCAAGGTGTCGGGGTTCAATCAAAGCGAGCTCGGATACAAGGAAAATAGCCCCCCCCCCACCCCTTGTTTTATAACTACCTAAATATCTTTGTGTTTATAAATCGACAACATTTGAAGGTTTTTCGAAGGAGTTACGGAAACCCACAGAGACACCTGAGTTGCTGGCAACCTCCTTGAACACCGGCCATGGGCAACGCGTCGGTAGGGCCCCTGTCCCTTTAGAACGCGGGTTCCTTACCTTCAGCCCATGGTTCCCTTGGAGGTCCGTGTATGTCAGATAAAGAGGTCAAACCTTTATTAAAATCAAATTTAGGGTACAGTTTCCTTTTGTTTAGTTAGATGTTTCATTTAATTTTGATTGGAGTGGATATTAAATCTTTTCCAATTTCAGGGGTGGGGGGGGATTCTGTTATATGGGGGGTTTCTTTGGAGGGGGAGCCCGTAGCTTTCCCTAGTTTCCCCAAAGGGATCCGCGACTCATAAAATATACTACTGCCTTAGAAGCTAAAAGAAGATGCCCTAAAATTAAAAGATTCCCATTTTATTTTCGGGGGGGGGGGGGGAACCCCGTTTCGTCCTTTTTCCTCGTTTCTTGGCGTTATTTCCATCTGGGAGAGTTGCGCTCCTCTATTGCTCATTAATATATTCATGGACTGTGCTTCACACCCATCCCTAATTTCAGCGCGGTCTTATGGTCTAGATCTCCTCGTTGGTTTTTACTTTTCGAAAATAAAGCATCTAAATGTCCTTGTTCAGTATAGTCCTCTTTGTACTACAAGTTGTTCTTTTGAGGCAAGGGCCCCCTGCCCCAGCAGTCTTGCACTTCGTTTACCTGCAAGGGAATGCCAGGTGTAAGCATGGCCAACCTCGTTGCAGCTGACATCTGGAGGATTGTGGGCGCTCTCAGGCCCTACGCCCGCCGCAGTTTGCCCTCCCTGCTTATCCCCCTTTGGGGGCTGTGATAGCCTCCACAATCCTCCATATGTCATTCTTCGATGGTTTTCGATTTAAATTCCAAGGAAAGGGGGGGTCAGGTCAGGTCAGTTCGTCTCTTGCACTGGGCTTATATATATATATATATATATATATATATATATATATATATATATATATACATATATATATATATATATATATATATATATATATATATATATATATATATATATATATGTAAATGTATCAACGTCGAACTACAGGTCCGCGTTTCCTATCGCAATAATAAAGGTAGACTTAGTACAATCTGTATATGTAACGTTCTAAAAGGGTCTTTCTCATAAAATTCCACGGATCAGTTAACTTTTATGGGTCTCCTTCGGCGAGGATTGTGGTGGTATCATCAAATAATCCGCACCTTGGCCTTAACTAATTATCATGTACAATACAAACACCTAACCATCGCTATAGGCTAGGAGACTCAAAATGACCTAGTCTTCCCCAAGCCTAAACTGTACACGTAAAATAGAAACATCTAATAATCACTAGGCGAAGAGGCCCATAAAAGCCTATCCTTTCCATAGCTTAAACTAATTAAGATGTAAAATACAAATAATTAAAAATAACAATAGGCTCAGAGAGCCATGAAGACCTAGTCTTACCCTAGCCTAAACTAATTAACATGTAAAATACAAACAATAATCACTAGGCGATGAGACCAATAGAGAAAGACCTGTCATTACCACAGCCTAAACTAAATAACGTAAAATAAACGTCTGAAAAAAATCATAATAGACGAAGACACCCATAAAAGTCAACTGGCCCAATTCCACATGTACCATATATTCGTTAGAAGCTCTACTGGTGTTGGTTCTGCTCCGTGTCTACTGCACACCTGTATATCTCAACCGGAAATGTAGCTGTTGAATAAACCCAGCGATACTGCATTCTGCTGTTCTCACCTGCCATCTTAATGTGACCTATTTGCCGATTAATATTGGTTTTAAATGAAATGCTTCTAAATACTTTCTTGTTTCCCCATATTGGTGATGGACTGGTCTCTAATCCTTGCAGCTTGAAGACATTTACGGATACGACGTTTGTAGTAAAAGAAAGTGAGTTGCAATTACTTTCGATCAGTCTTGTCCCGCAGGTGCAATGGACCATTCCAAACGCTTTTACAGAGGTATAAACTACAAATCCCTTATAAAAACATTTCATCTGTCCACCCCAACTGTCCCCATTAAATGCCCGTCACTTGATATAAAATCCAGGAAAAGCAATGAATCTGGTTGAGTTTTATGGCGCTTCTCCGACGCTGGATTATTACATTTAGCTTAATGGTTGTTGCGCAAGCCTCTCTCTCTCTCTCTCTCTCTCTCTCTCTCTCCACGTAAATCTCTCGTTTATAAATGTAGCTGAAGATGGTCGCTTTTATAATCCCTTGGTCTGCTGAGTTCACGAAGGAAATGTAACCATTCGTACACACTTTTGTCCCAACAGAAACCGATACACAACCTTCCCATAACACGACACTAAGCTAAATCTAAACTTAACGACTTATTTGTTGACTTTTTTTTTTCTCACAAAGACTGGGTATTCTGACGTCATTCATGCTCCACTTTGGAGATTTTCTTACCTAATTCGTGAGTAAGCTTAACAACACTTTGGTAACTGTATCCAGGCTGCAAAAATACTCATTATTCTTCATCTAATTTGCTCCACTGTTCCACCTTTCTGTCTTATAAACCCAATATTCATTTCGTCTTCCACTGGCGTCAAATTTATAAATAGGCAATACAATCGTTTAAATCAAACACAAGGTAGCTAAATATCCGTATAGAACGTTTAGCTAACTTCTATGATAACAAACTACGGATAACGATGTTTCTTTCGCGGTATTGGTTTCAAATAACTGTCATAGCCTCTGCTTCATTCGCCTGTATTGATATTTATTAATGCACAAGTTTACACAATATATGAGAGTACCTACATACATGAAAGTTCTATGAATGTAGAGTTGGGGAGGCATTTCACAATGAGCCTGTTTGGTGTTGTTCAGACAGCGATGGAGAAAAGGCAAGGTTAGCTTCCAAATCGACCAGCCTTTGTTTTCGAATTGTGCTACAAACGGGTATCAAAATAGACCCGTGGAAATGTCTTCCTCCCCTTCCCCCCCATCTGCTACTCTTCTTCCCTGTCTTCCTCCCCCACGCCCCAACGCCCTCAAAACAATCGAGAAAAGAGAAAGAAATCTTCCGTTATCTGTGCTTTACATGCCATTTAGCGTTTGAGTCCCGGTTTATTTCGTAATTGTTCGTATTGTTTCCGACGCGGAGCGTGCCCTTTTCCACCACCGGCGTCGAACGATGGGTTTCAGACCTTGAGCGAAAACATTCGGAACGGGAAAGACACTATGGGAGAGCAAAGGGTAGGGAGGGTCTATCATATTCAAGGCCTGACAAATTCATTATAGTCCGTGAAGGGAAATGGGTCTTAATGGGAACTGTCGACAAGGCCGCGTTTCCCCTTCGCTCATTCTTTCCCTCTATATTTCCCGATAATCCCCCCTTATCACATATACAGATTTGGGTTTTGAAAAGTGTATAAAATGCGCTCTGTTAAAATCTTTCCCCAATTCCAAATTACTCCCTCCCTCTCATACCAGGATTAATCCGATTTGCTTCACTGGGAAAGTATGGGCTGACTTGCTCTTAGGCTCAGAGCCTCGTAGAAAATTCTTATTTTTTATGCCTGTTTGTTTGTTTTTTATTTAGCAATTCTAAGCTCTCATTATTGACCACGGCGAATGCATTTCCTTCTCTCTCTCTCTCTCTCACACACACACTCTCTTTCCAAGATCTATTTGGGGTTTACTGTTTAACTCGATTTGTTTCATAACATAACATAATTTGACGGATGACAAAAGCCACAAGGGCCCTATCAAAGATCATCCGCATCCGTCAAAACCCACCCACATAGGACTATATCAGATCATGCAACTACTTTATAAACAATCCATAGGATTTTCTCAGATCATGCATCTACAATATACATGCATCCACAAGACCTTTTTAATTCTAGGCTAAACTTAATTAACTGGCAATTATAACGTATAACGTCCCTCTGACATGCCCAATGTATTAGCAACGAGGATTTCCATTGCTATGGCAACCGCATACCCTGGCAATGATTGGAATTTGTTATACTCCCGTAGGTTCATATTTGCCCCAAATGGATCTTGGTCTAAAACGTAATATTCTCACGGATTTTTATAGATTTTTCTAAAGGGGGCAAATTATTAGTCTATCTGAGGTGGGGGGGGGATTTATCTATTTATATCAATAAAATAATAAAGAAATTTAAAGGGCAAAGCGTTTATTGAAGCACGACTTATCGAATTTCGTTAGTTCTCGTAGTTTGAATATCTGATAATAATTTAGAGGGCGAGAGACGCCCTACGAGTAATAATAAAAGTAATTAATGGATAATACTTCTTCACTGGGGCCAGCGGTCCCTAGGAACACTAGCATATCCTATGGGTCCGTCATTGAGCGAATGGACTAATGAATACATATCCTATGACATTTTTTCTGGTCCTGAAACTCGATTAGTCGATCTAAAATATTATTCTAAAGCTAAAAATCGAAAACTCACGTGTTTGAGTAAAGTGGTGAGGTTAGGGGAGGTGAAAAATACCGATGCTCATCCCATTGATACCAATTTTGGGGGAATGGCCCCAGTTTCCTGAAAATCATTCATCGTGTGTTAAAATAGATGTCGAAAGAGCTTTTTTTTTCTTTCATTTGCGTATATTCTTTAGTTATTGAAATAAATGGATAAATCTATCAGAGGTATAATTGGACCTATTTCAATAGGATCTGAATTACAAAGATAAGGAAATAGTTGAGCTATTTAATGGGTTATTTTGATTCCCTATTTATAGAAGAGAACCTTAACCGTTTATGGTACTTCTTGATCAAGGAAAGAGGTGTTGAATACTAATAATTTTAATAGGGAAAAGAGTAAAGGAGTTGTAATTGAGTTAAATATTAACAAAGCCTCTTCATAATATTCAGTTTAGGATACTTGAAGGTGTAGAAAGTATTGTAGCAGCTCTAGATAAGATCAGTACAATTTTGAGAAAGATCTGATGATTGGGAAATGCAATGCAACGCCCATTTTTAAAAAAAGGAAATAAAGAGGATACAAATAACTATAAACTAGTTTAATAAGTTCTATAGTTTTTAAAATTATTAAGAAAATAGTTTTAAAAATAGGGTTTCGGAACATCTAGAGAGGGGGGGGGGGTGATCAGTAATACTTAGCATGGAATAAAACAGGTAGATCCATGTCTAATAAACTTGAATTTCTGGATTGTGTAAAAAAGAAACTAGATAAGGTGGGGAATGTAGATGTAATTTAATTAGATTTTAGCACAACCTTTGATCTTACATTTCTCATCACACACACCCAGCACTGCTTTCTTTTCTCTCCCGTCTTCG
The DNA here is from genome assembly GCA_963969495.1 of Ceratothoa steindachneri. NCBI lineage: Eukaryota > Metazoa > Arthropoda > Malacostraca > Isopoda > Cymothoidae > Ceratothoa > Ceratothoa steindachneri. The sequence continues at coordinate 66,510,838 of OZ018333.1, read as the reverse complement.
CATCACAACACACACACACACACACACACACACACACACACACACACACTCTCTCTCTCTCTGTTCTAATGAGACTAGTTTCTAACTTAAAAAATGTTAGGAGAGGTTTGAATTGTATGGCTGAAACACAGGAAGCAGATGGTAGGACTAATGAAATAGTCATAGTGGAGAGATGTTATCAATGGAGTACCTTAGGGATCAATACTTGGCCCATTATTATTTGTAGTTTATACAAATGATCTCGGGGAAGCAGTTAATAGCAGGGTCAATTTTTGCTGATGACACCAAATTGTCAGCTTTAGTAGAATAAGTTCACTATCTTGTGCAAGTAAGCAGCAGATGTTATTTGACCTTGAAAGAATACATTGTGGGAAGGGATAAATAGGGAGTTTAGCTATGGAACAGATGGGTATTGGCTGAATTCAGTAGAGGATGACAAGGACTTTGGAGTAGTAGTATATAGGTCAGTAAGGTTTCCTAAGCAGTAGTGTATTGAGGCAAAACATATGGCATTGTCAAGGATGGGAACAAAGACAGGACATTCTTGTTGAATGTCTCAGTCTGTGGCATGCATGCTGACAGGTAGACTTTCTGGAAAAGGGCTAGCTAGCCTCTTCAATTTTATTTGGCTCTGGTGTTGGTCGCACGATCCGGTGCCGGAACGTGTCCCTTTTCTTGCTTTTGTTTGTGGTTTCTTGTTTTATTTTTTTCCGGTTGGGTTTCTTTTTTTGTTTGTGTGTGAATTTTAAAGTAGTCTGAGATGTTAAATACGGCGACTTATTATTATTATTTGAGATAATGAACACAAAATTCTTGTGGGAAAAGCCTAGCGGCCATGAACTTGAAAACAAGCTCCCACAGAACAAAGTGTCCATATGTCAAGTAAGAAAGAATGAATGCTAGAAGAAAGAAATTGAAATGTGTAAATAAATAAATAAGTTTAAAATTATTAAAATTAAATTAATATTAAAATAATGAGGCAGTAGCACCAACCCTTAATCTAGTATTGCAACCTCGTTTGAAGATATTAAGATCTTCCTGTATAACTTCTGCGGGAAGATCATTCCACTGCTTTACCGGACTTGGCAAAAAGCAACGCTGAAACATAGTGCATGTGGATGTTGTCCATCCGCAAACCTTGTTGTTCTAGCAAGAGGCAGGGACTCATGAATTAAAAATGATAGTGGTAATTCCCTACTGAAGTAGTATTTATGGAATATCGACAAACATGAAATCATCCGTCAATGATCCAAGTCATAGGTAGCCCCATCAGGAAAAAGGAACCTGCCTCCACGAGCAATCCTATCTAAGAGAGACAGATCTCTGGCAGATGCGGATATTCAAACTGGAGAGCAATACTCACGGAGAGGGAGAACAAAGGACCTGAAACAAGTGGCATTAATATCTTCATTATATGCCCTTGGTGAGTCGCCAGATGGATGCTTCTTGGAAAAAAAATGCCCCGTGGAAACTTACACCTGTTACTTGGATAAGGGGTACGGCATCCCGGTCACACTGCCCCCGGATGTCTCAAACTACTTAGTTTTACTCCTGGATATTTCTACTACCCCTTGGACGCTTTTTTTTTACAGCCCTCATCTCGCCTAGTTTCTTGGCCGGCGACTAATAACGCAGACTAGTCGCCCACCAGCTTTCGTCCATTCATCCCTGCTATGTAGGTTCCGGGCGGGGAGCTTGTTAGCTCGGCTGTTAAAGCCCACCCGCTTCAAACAAAGGGGATAGGGTATGGAAGCCCACCCTCCTCCTGGGACTTGGAGCCAACTGTGTACTCTGGCACTGCTCCAGGGTGACACGAGAGGTGCTCCAAAAAAAGGGTCGGAACGCAATAATCTGGAAGCTTTGGGAGCAGAGGCATAGGGACGAATAGGCAGAGGTGGTACTCAAGCAGGGTGGCGTACTGGGCAGAATCAGGGATGCTACCGGCTTGAGAGCTACACCTAGCTCTCGAAGGAGTTTCCTGGCCCTAAACCCAAAGGGCTTAGGGTATGACAGGTGCCTCTCGGCGGCATAGACACCGTCGAGCTCAGCTGCAGATGCAGTGAGAGCTGTTAGCGACTGAGGGAGGCTCCTGGCTCGTGCGTACAGGCGAATAATGCACTGTGCACGGCGCAGAGCGAGTGGCATCTCCACAGCATCGATAAGTAGGCTCTCAATTAGTTACGCGCGGAAGGCAGCGGTTGACAGTTGGAGATGGGTGTGGTGGATTGAGTCTACCTTCCGCAATACACGCATGTCTGTAGATGCATAAAACTCGTATCCATATTTAAGCTTCGGACGAAAAGTAAGGCAGTAGCCCTATCAGCACGCCAGGCGCTGATCGTCACGGAGCGAAGAATATCCATGGCGCGGGTACAAGGCACCCTAAGGCTGCGAATATAGTCCCAGGTGAGGCGTCGGTCGAGAACAAGACCAAGGAAACTATGTGAATACAACACTTCCATGCTTACCCTGTTTAGGAACAAGTCTCGGTGGGGATGGAACCGTCGATGGCGGCACAAATGCACCACTTTAGGCTTAGTCAAGGAAAACCAGCACCTGTGTGCTTTAACATAGCGGGATATGCGGTTCAATGCCTGTTGGAGTCGACGCTCTAGAGTTGGCATCTGGACTGCACCTAAAGAGATCGAAAGGTCGGCCACGTAGAATGTAACGAGAACATGTTCCGGCAGCACCGAGGTGATTCCACTGATGCTCAGGGCAAAGAGTGTCACACTGAGGATAATTCCTTGCTCGACGCACTCTTCTTGTCCCGTTGGGCCGGGGTGTACTCTAACTCGTACGCTGAATCGGCGATCTAGGAATTCAGCTATGAATATTTGTAGCTGTTCTTCCGCCCTCACGGTGTGAAGGTGCTCCATGATATTGTATCGGCATGCGATATCCTGAGTCTTCTCCATATCGAAAAACACCCTGGCCTATTACTGTCTACAAAGGAAGACCTCGCATATAGCATTTTTCAGTCGGAGTTGAGCATCCGACGTCGAGTGGAACTTTCGGAGGACAGCTACCCTCCGAGGTCCAGGAAAAAAGTCTAATCTAACATTGCCCAATTCCTCCCTTAACTTGCACCCGCAGTAGGTTAGAGAGATTGGCCGGAAGCCGACAAGGGAGAGTGATATTTTCCCGGTAAACGAAAAGCGAGCACAGTAGCCAGGACCTTGAGAGGATCCGCTCTCTCCATATCCTGATGAACAAATCTATCAGAAAGGTCCGGGCCAGGGGCGGTGTCCTCGCACTATGCGAGAGCGGCACGTAACTAACTTGATTATGGTTCTCTAGTTCTGGTGGAGAAGTCCAGTTGACGGCCTTCACCGACCTTGCGACGTGCAAGGACTGCTGTGAGAGCAACATCCCGGTTAGAGAATGTTTAGAATACGGTCCGGACAATATCAACTTGCCCCGAATCCTTTTGACTCGCTCCCACGCCTCTGCAAATGGGGGGGGGGGGGTCTTCTCATCTAGTGAATACACGTATGACCGCCAGAGCTCTTGCTAGCCAAATGGATACGGCGTTGGTCTCCCAACGTCGCGGTACTGGGTTCGATCCCGGATCCCGGCATGAGCGGACACAAACGGTAGCGCACGTAGAGATCTGGCTACCGATTGTTGGACGCGCTATGCTCACCCCTGTATTCGCGGGGGTAGGTCTTAAACTTCTCATCACAACACTGCTTTATTCCTCCCCCGTCTTCGCAGCACAATACACACACACTCTCTCTGTTCTAAGGAATCCTTCCGATGGTTATCTATACCCACACCTCTGACGCGGAACGGGTCCTTCTGCCCCGGAGCGAGGAAACTTACACTTGAACGCTATTTGGTGTCAAAACAATACTTCCTGGTACCTCTCTCCCCAAAGAAGTCAGCCCCCTAGTGCCCTCGCGCTCACCAGTGATTGCCATACTAACCTTTATGTCCATTGCATTATCCGGTTTGGGATCCTCCTTGATAAAGGAAGGTTGGCGAACCGAAACGAAACGTATGACCGCCAAGGAGAGCAGCGGTCGAGCTTCGGAATATACCGGAACTTAGCTCTTGCACGACGAATTTCACCGACGGTGGAGTCGGTCGGGCGGGGCTTATAGCGCATCTAGGCGTCTCCTCTCTCTGAGGGCCGTCTTACACTCGGCCGACCACTACGAAAGCGGACAGCGTGTAAAATGGGCAACATTCTAGGACTGGTAATCAAGCCCACGACGATGAGGGTGCGTGAGAAGAAGTCAACGTCTTCATCAACCGACCTAAACTCCTTGATTCGGACAGCGCTGAGGGGAGGCGGACCTCCCCCGGACGCTGGAGCTTGCTTCCTGCCTTCCTTTTTTTTATTTTATTGTTTTGAGGGTTTTTTATGTTACTATTTTAAAGAAGCCTAGATCTAGGCAGTAGTGAGTACGTCGACTTATGCCCAAGTAGGCAGTTGCCAGATGAGCTCTTAAAATTAAAAATAATAAATCCTTGATTCGGACAAAGAAACCCGGCATTTCCCCAAAGGCGAACCACCACCGAAGCGATTGGTAAACGGATACTAGTATCATTGCAGTATAGTTGCGGAATCCTAGAGGGGGGTTAAATAAGACTTCGCCCAGATATGTGTAAGACGGTGGTTTGGTAATTCACTTGGTCGTTTAGTCGTCTTATGTACATGAAATAGTTGGGTTGGAAAGCTCCCAGGTTCTGACCTACCTTGAAAGTGGTCTAGTTAATAGCTTCTTCTGATGGGATACCCCCTTGAGGCACCCTTTCTCACCAACTTCGTATAAACCCGCAAGAGGGTCTCAGAGGCAGTGTTGAGCAATCAGGCTACAGCTCACATCTTTAGGATTGTGTGCCCTTTCGGCCTCAATGCCTCTAAAGAAAGATCTGCTGCTACGTATCCCACATGCGTTCACTTCTTCTAACTTCAACACTTTTTTTATTTACGGTCTCTTCTAACATCTGTTCGGGAAATGCCATATTTGGTTTTTGCTTTGAAGTTAATAAAATAAACCCGTCGAATAAGCGTTCTAACGACTTGATTATTTAGGTAATTTGTGTCTGTCATTTCGCTGAGAACAAGAGGCAATTACGGCTGCGCGGTTACCATAGCAACGGTTCACCCCCTCACTGCATCGGGTATGCTTTGGGTGACGCTTGGCCTATTTGGATACAGTCACTCACTTGGTTTTATGCCGTTCTCCTAGCAACGACTAGTCACTGAAAAAATGGATCGGGTATGCGAAGGTGGCAAACACTTGCTATTAGTAACCCCCATACCACAGCTGTTTCATTGCAATTTACTGACAACTACCATATCATTTCTTTGTGGTTTCCCAGTTTCCTGCCTGGAATCGTTTTTTTTTTTTCGAGGGATCAATTTTTAACCCATCGTTGCTAGGGAGGAAGAAATCGCCAACACTTAGCAACGGTGAACGTAGGGGTTTTCTTAACATTTCCCGACATATAGATAATTTGAACACCTTTACAATCTAGGTGTTAATTAAAGACGTGATTATTATTCGTAAAGGGGAAGGGGGGCTTAGTTGGGTGGTAGCTTGCGACTCTGGCCCAATGGTTTGGGGGGTTTTGTTATGCGACAACGCCTGCCTCGATTTTCGGATCCTATGACAACCTGGGGGCTGAGTGATGAGGCCAAGACTCACACCAATATCCTAACACTACCATCAGGTAGCAGATGTTTGCGTTATGTGAGATGAACATGAAGGCGAATAATAATAATGTTAAGGTTTTGGGCATATTAGATCTTTTTCTTTCGTCATTTTCTCCTGTCTGCCTCCCCACCCCCACCCCAATTTCAGCCACGAGTTACGTCCCCTTGTTATTTGTTATGTGAAAATTGTATCTCATCCCACTCTAATCCCGCATCACCTAGTCCCTCCCGAGGACTAGTCGAGTGACTGAAAGGGTTCCCAACTCTTAGACAGTTCCAGGGATATGCTACAGTGATCCTGGTCACCGCCGCGCTTCTCTTCTTCACTTTGGTACCCGACGAGGCGAATTTTGTAGACCAGTACTCGGTGAGAGTCGATTATAAACTTGTTCTTCCATATAAAATGTAATTAACTGCGGTTCTTAACACTTCCATTGGCTATAGTGCACATTGGCGTCAGGTAGTGTATATGCATTCGCCGTAGAAGCACATGTACGTCTCCACATTGGCTTTTGGTTAGTCCCCCGATCGAAAGGGGCCGGCTACCGAGTTGAGTCCAATAGCTTACATGTTTTTTGGCGGCTCTACCCTAGGGTTCTGGTTTTGTTATTGTGAATGTTGACCAAAGCTTTGAGCTGTGCACTCAAAGGACCTCGAAATAAATCCGTTAGTTACCCCGCCTCGCTTAGCTTCCCTCAGAAATCCCGGCATGTCACATTTCCCATTGTGGTAAAACGCTCTTGAATGGCGAACCACCTGACAGCATCGTAATTAATTAACATTCCAACGTCCCACTCGTTAATAATAATGAAAGTAATTACAATACCTAATTAAGTTAATCATGAGAACTTTGTTGAGCTTAATTTGAATGACGAACGGAGTTAGCGACGCAATAAAACTGACAGAATATGGCTGCGCGGTTTTTGGAAGCGAGCTCAATTGATCACATTTTAAAAGTATTTCCTCAAGTTTATAATTACGGCGGGCTATTCTATGCAAGAGGCACCATCTGTTCAGGAAATGAGTCCAATTAGAGCTCTCTTAATAATATGTGTACAGGGACATCAACTTATTATCTGGCTAAAGTTCATTAATATGCGGTTACCTCTATATGCATATATATATATGATGGCAAAGAAAGCATCAAATATGATTTGCATTTATATGACAGTACCAATTCGAGGCGAGAATTTTTCCATTCTCTTTTGGGTTATACAATAATCCACCAATTTCAATCAATTCTCTATAGATATCAATAAATATCAGATAGTACATGTTTATGAAAAAAAATAGCGAGCCTTGACGTAAATTCTAAAGCAGACGGGGGAAAGAGAGGTAATGGGAACTGTTAGTTTAAGCGTTGTTATAGGCTGGCCTTCCGATTAAGGTATTGTAGGTAGAAAGTTTCCGAAAGGTGAAGATTAGTAGGGCGAGAGTGATAAACAAGTATCCGGAAGTAATTCAAGAGATAGCAGCTGAGCAGATTTATTAAAAGTATTTTGATATGGGAAGATTCTTTACAAAGTTTATTTGGGTTGACTAGAATATCTATGTGCGAACGAAGTTTAGGCCCCATGGAAAGAACGGTTGATCATGTCTGGGAAACGTTTTGGACAGCGTACAATTCAACGTTATAACCAGGAATATCAACAACATCGGTACTTATTGTACTTCCATGTGGAGGACGAGGTGGCCGAGATCTTGAAGCAGGAGTTTTTTAAATTTCAGGGTGATTTATAGCGAGTAACCGCTTGACCAAGATGCTGAGGCAGGAGTTTTTAGATTTTTGGTTCCTCCATGGGAGTACGGTGTGGTCAATATTTTAGATTTCTCATTACTCCATGTGGAGTATGATATGACCAAAATGCAGAGGCAGGATTATTATTTTTTATTTCGGGGTTCTCTAGAAGTATGTACTCTATTCTTTAGTTTCACATAGGCGCTTGTTATGTTTCTATGAGCCTCGCATATTTTTGCAACATAATCCTTAACATATGTGGTGCCCAGCACCATAAAATACCAAACGTGGAGTACCAAGGTCGGTAAAAAAAAAAAAAAAAGACGGAGTGTTGGCGAGATGCGAACCCCATACACGCCGTCGCTAAGTGAACTTTCGTGTTAGGTCATTTCGATATCCGTCACCCTAAAAGGACAGCCAAACGGGGCCTATAACTCGCCCGCTTCGCACTCACCACCCTCGAACAGGGTGTCCCATAACTCAGGACCGAGCTATAGCCCCCCCTCCTCCCCAAATACAATTTTAAATTACTCCAAAAAAATTATTATTTTTTTTTCCCCTATTGGTGGGTACTGCTGACTTACAAGACACATTGAAGAGGAGGGTAAGTGTGAATCGGGCCACTTCTAGGCTCGGTTCTGCTCTCTTTAGGCTTACGGATATCCAAGTGGGCATTTGATGGTCCGGTATACCTTCTTATTATGTACGCGATGGCTCGTAAGGAATTGGGTCGTTTCATTACGTCATCGTTGTTCTGGGTGCGCTTGGGTATCTTAATTCGGTCCATTGTACTCGGGACGAGGTTGGCCTCCTCCACCAACCTCCTCCATTTTATTTGATTGTCTTCGTTGTAGGTCGCATGCTCCTGCGCTGGGGGGAGGTTGGCTTACTCCTTGCTTTTTTTTTGCTCGTTTCTTGCCTTTGCCTTTTTTATCTTTGTTAGTTGTTTTTTTTTCATGCTTTTTTACTTGTTTTTAGGCCGTCGCCAGATGGGCTCCTATTATTTAAAGTATCTCGATTCGTTCGCTGCTGATGAATAATGCGATGGCGGCCTCAGTAGGCTTTTCCATGGATATTTACATGTAACTCCCATCAATGGACATTGAATGGCAATGTTGTGTTCTGCTTTATTGAAGGTGGCAGTGTACTCGTTTTGGGATAGTTGAAAAAAAAATTGTTCTACCTCTGTCTTAAAAAAAGAAATTCTCACTGAGATTCATCGATATAGGCTTTAGAAAAGGAGGGTTTTTTTAATGAGGGGTTTCGAAGAAGATGATTGTCCCCCCCCCCTTGGAAACGAGTCTTATTAGGAGCCATGTCAACAGGGGGTGGGGGTGGGGGGCAATTTGTTGTAAAAGCTCATCAAATGTTAACGAGGTGAGTTCTATAATGAGTTCGACGTTAAAGAGGTGAGTTCTATAATGAGTTCGACGTTAAAGAGGTGAGTTCTAAAATGAGTTCGACGTTAAGGAGCGGCGAGTTCATTAATGAAGATTCATCATGGAAACTCTCCACACGATGGGGGCGAGGGGACGCCTCCCAATGTTTATATCTGAATTTTTGCGAGATCGTCGATTCCGCGTACGGGTGGGGGGAGCTCTCTCCGGCCCAAAGGAGCAGCAAGAGGGTGTCCCGCAGGGAAGTGTCCTCAGTGTCACACTCTTTGCCCTGAGCATCAACGGCATCACCTCGGTGCTGCCGGAAGATGTTCTCGCTACGCTCTACGTGGACGACCTTTCGATCTCTTTTGGCGCGGCCCAGATGCCAACTCTGGAGCGTCGACTCCAACAGGCATTGAACCGCGTCTCTCGCTATGCCGAAGCGCACAGGTTTCGGTTTTCCTTGGCCAAGACTAAGGTGGTGCACTTCTGCCGCCATCCACGGCTTTACCCCGACCCAGATTTGTTTCTTAATGGGGTGCGCCTGGATGTGGTTGAGTCGCACCGTTTCCTTGGTCTTGTATTCGACCGACGCCTCACCTGGGAGGATCATATTCGCAGCCTTAGGGTCTCTTGTACACGCGCCATGGACATTCTCCGTTCCGTGACGTTCAGCGCTTGGGGCGCTGATAGGGCTACTGCCCTACTTTTTTTATCGATCCTTTGTTCGTTCGAAGCTCGACTACGGATGCGAGTTTTATGCATCCGCAGCTGAGCGTTTATTGCGGAAGGTGGCCTTGATCCACCACACCGGCCTTCGCCTTGTGACCGGTGCCTTCCGCACTTCCCCCATTAAGAGCCTACTAGTCGGTGCTTGGGAGATGCCACTCGCTCTACGCCGTGTACAGTGCATCATTCGCCTGTACGCGCTAGCCCGGCGCCTCCCTCAGTCGCTAACAGCTCTCACTGCATTCGCAGCTGATTTCGACGGTGCCTATGCCGCCGAGAGACGCCAGTCATACCCTAAGCCCTTCGGATTTAGGGCCAGGAAACTCCTTCGAGAGGTAGATATAGCTCTCGGGTCGGTGTCGCCCCTGGTTCTGACCAGGACGCCACCCTGGAGGGTACCACATTTAGCTATTTGTCGCCACGCCTCTGCTCCCAAAGCTTCTACAGCGCTGGGAGTATTGTGTTCGACCTTTTTCTTTGTAGGTCGCACTCTCCTGCGCCAGGGGGAGGTGGACCTCCCCCCGACGCTGGAGCTTGCTTCCTGATTGTTGCCATTTTCCCTTTTTATTGTTGTTGTGTTCCTATTCTTATTTTAAAGTAGCCTAGTGCTAGGCTGGCGTGATTCCGGCGACTTATGCCCAAGTGGGCAGTCGCCAGATAGGGTCCTAAAAACAAAGAAAATAAGGAAGATTCAATAAAACCTGCCCAACCCTGTCTCGATGACTTCCCTACAACACCGATTTCTTCTGCTTTTCTTCTGGGACTTTTCAACCCGGTGGAGGGGGGCACGGCTTTGGATTTCGGACGTCGAGGCGCGGGTTCGATCCCACCGCGCGAGGCTATAAAAGTTGAAGCGGCGTGCCGAAGAATACACTGACCCCCACCCCTCTTCCTAATCAGGAACACGCATCATTACGCGCATAGCCAATCGCAACACCGCTCTCATTCACCTTCCCGTTTTCACGACATACCTATTGTTTTCCTCCATTCCTGAACCCTGCTGATGGGGTACTTGTATTTCCCGGGCGGGGGGGGGGGCATATCACTGACGCTGAACCAGGAGGATTCTATGATTGATGACAAAACACTGATTCCCCCAAAGAGGACCGGTGATTGCCATTCTGATCTTTGTGTTATTTCATCCGACAGGGGGATCTTGTCCACGAGCTGAGGGGCGGATGGCGGAACTTAAACTTATTTCATTCTTTATTTTCCCTGACCCCCAACACCCGCGGCGTGCCCTCACACCTTTCCCCCCAACACTCGCCGCGTGCCCTCACCACCCCCCAACACCCGAGAGGAAATCCGCGTCTATAATATAATCGTCCCTCGTTTGTTTTCGGTTAAAATCGGAGGTGGGAAAATACTTCTTTCGCCTCTCAAGAAAGAGGTTCAGTTAGGAGAAGTGAAAATATGAAGACAATTTATAACACCAATTATTTGGTCCTTGGAAACCAGGGACTTGGAGGAGCGGCGCTCCCTTCGGACCCTCAGTACCCCGAGAGAAACTCATGCTCTCTCTCCCTCTCTCTCCTCTCTCTTTCCATCTTTCTCCCTCTCTCTATCTATCCCCCCCCTTCTCTCATGGCGTCCTGTACACCTCTTAGAATCTCCTTTTATTCCACCTCTCTTCTACCCCCCTTAAAGGTGGTGGGGGGGGGTATGGCTGGAGTATAATGCCGCACCCCCCGCAATTGAAACCTGGACAAATGGCCCCCGGTCCCAATGCCTGGACGAGGACATAATACGAGTATCTTCCTCCATTTTTACTTCGTCTCTCCTTGCCTTCCGCTGGTTACGGCCAGGTTGCTATTGCGCTTTTAGATTTCGAATGGGGGACGAAGAAGAAGGCAGTACGACCCCATCCTTGCTCAAGGCCACATGCAGGGCAGTTGCAGAGAGCAGGCCAAAGGTATTTGTCCTTCTGGACTCGAAATTGGCCTACGGGAAGGACAACACGATTGTAAAAGAGTCGTTTTTATCTCAATGGCATGAGGAACCTGTTTTTCGGGGGTTAGTAGAAGGGCGGGGGAGAGGGGGGTATCGGGTAGTTAATTCCCCCCCACACCCATCCCTCTTCCCGTTTTTGTCGACGTGGTTCCACGACCGGGTTAATGAAAATAACACAAAGATCAGAATGACTCACTGGCAAGCCAGAGGGCACAGTAAATCGATTTTCGTAACGGAAGGCGTATAAAGAGTGGCACTGTTGGATTTTGTTACCCACTCATCCCCACGGCAGAAACAGCGAACCGTTCGTGGACCAAGGCAGGGCCAACCAGTTTCGCGTCAGGGGAGTTTGGATATGAAACCCTGCCGGGGAGGGGGGGGGGGTGTCACGAAAGAAAGGGAGATGGATGGAACAGCAGTGTTGTGATTGGTTGTGTGATGGTGGACGCGCCAGAGTTGTGCGCGCGTATCCCGACTCGAAGCACCGCACGATTGGCCGCAGTCGTGCCTTCGCGCACGAGGTTTCGTTTACCTTCGTCGGGGATCGAATCCTAGTGCCTAGTGATGTAAACCAGCGCTTTATCCACTAGGCTAGCGATATCCCCATGGGATTCCGATCCGAAAATTTTTACCCATTAACTGTCCCTTCAATCGCTCAGGTCTTGGAAGCTGGACCTACTGATTAGCGTGTCTTCCGAACCACTGGTCACTACAGCACCGTCTGACGACCATCTCGAATGGTACCTACTGATTAGCGTGGGTTGCGAACCACTGGTTGCTATAGCACCGTCTAACGGCCATCCCGAAATGGGGGGAGGGGGCTAGGGTTCAGAACCACAGGGCCGTTACAGCACCCTCTGACCACCACCATACGGGATCCGAACCATGTTTTGGTAAATAGTAGACGCGGGAATCCATCCAGCGATTCGCTACATCCGATGTGACTTAACGTTGAAAGCAGTGGTTCTGTTTTCACGAATTACTTATTAGTTGGTTAATATTAGTGATGGGACGATACCAGAGATGCCGAGTACGATACCATTCTATACTCCCGATACCGATACGAATACCGAGTACTTATATATATATATATATATATATATATATATATATATATATATATATATATATATACGTGTTTGTGTATTAGTAAATACTTATATAGGTTTCTATTCATTTGTTTGAAGAATAATACTACTGAACAATGGGGCTTTGTTTAATTCTTGAAGCTATTACAAAAATCTATTACAAAATAGAATACTTAGGCATCCAATTATACAACTAATTCCTTTAGCAACCAAATAAAAACAACAAACAATTTAGGTGTAAACTTGAATATTAGTCGTACTTCAAACCCAATATTCTAAATAATTTTTCCTTAAAAAGAAATTTCTACGCATTTGATTATAGATTGAAAGAATAAATAATACAATAACAAATCTTGAGTCAGATGTTTCGTGTTTGTTCGTTTGAATGAACGCTGTTTGAACATATGTGTTCGATATGGTTACTCTCTAACACTACCGTTTAATTCATGTAACTGTTCATATTCATTCTGCAATGGGTGAAAATTGAATATGAATAGCGAAGGAATAAAAACAAATAACATTTTAGATAAAAGTTGTACATAAAGATTAAAGAGTCTATTTAAAGCTTAACTTTCAGCTGTTTTAAACGAAATAAAATTTGTCGGAAAAAACGATGGAACAAAAATAGAAATTAATTGGTTTGGTAGCATACATACAATATGGCTATATGGAACGGCTTTAATTTCAAGCTAATTGCAATTACTTTTTGTGTAATAATAATTTCCATTGTGATTGGAGTGACTTTAGAAATTCCAATCTTTTGTTCACGATTTACCCAATAATAATGAAGATGAAAATAATGTAAAATTTTCCCTCATTTATGACGACACGTGTACACTATTTTCAAAATATTTTAGAACGGGATAAAATGATCGAAATTTACGAATATTGAGTTAAACATTTAAATGAAATTATATTATTTATACTAAACTAACTGCAGTCATTTAATTGAGTTCAATTACGTGAATTTTTCACGTACGCGTAAACTAGTAGTTTGGCCTGTGCTTGTTCGTTTTGGTTCCCTGAAAAACTAAGGGTGTGAAAGGGTTATAAAATGTTAAATTTTGTGCAAATAAATTAAGTGCATATTATGTGATTTTTCCACGTACGGGACACAAGAATATAATAATTAAATAGAATGAATATATGTTGTAAAATGATTGCATACAGTGTCTTGGGAATTAATGGGCAAGTATCGGATTTTGATATCGGAAATTAGACATAAAACTCCCGATAACGATACGAGTTCCGATACCACTAAAAACAGCCGATATATTCGGTACCGATACTGAGTACTCGTCCCATCACTAGTTAATATAAGTGGAATCTTCTTTTTTTTTCCCTCCGGGTAGGACAAGCACTAGGTTTAACCATTTTGAAGTGGCCTAGTGATTAATTAGTAAGGTTGCCATAAGCAAAGCATTCTATCACCTTGTTGATACAAGAGGGGGATTATACCCCTCAAAATGCAAGACTAGGCAGGAAATGGGTGTGGAGACAGGCGGGGAATGACAAGGGAGTAGTATAAATAATAATCAGACTACACAGTTACACTTCCTCTAAGATCACCACTTTAACCTCTAGACCTATCGTAACTAATTAACTACAACAAATTTGCCGTCATCTACTGTGGAATCGAATGCCCGGCTCTAGTTTAGCCGAGTATATACGGGTACATCAAAATATTGTATTTTGAGAACTTTCCCTTATATATTTATTGACTTCTACGTCACCGCGGTCGCCTTGGCAACGCGCCACTTCGTCCCGAGTATATAATATGCGTACATCAAAAGATTGATGTATTATCGAAATTTATCGGAGATATTACTTGTTGATGTAATTGCACGACTTTCGTTAACGAATTAAATAAAAATTAGCTATTTTTTTCAACTTTGTCAATAAAAAGGTTGTGCTGTTAATAAATAATTCCATTTATACCTCGGAAGAGCCAACAGTTTCGACTGTTTACTCTAAGTCGGAAATCCAACGTGGTATGCACTAAGTCCAGCGAGAGATCCCCTTGTTTTGCCCCTATTTAGGATATGTAGGTTCCACAATTCAATTTCAGAACTTTTTACCTCCAATTTGTAAGCCACGAGCGTCTAAATTATGACGAGTCAAACGCGGTTGAATTACTTTCGAATCTGGTAAAGATGAATTAATTCTTTTGCCCGACTGATGAGAAATGCCCTCTCGAGGCGCTTGTGCCCTTGAGATGGGATTTTACACGATCTTTTGCAAATGAATGGAGCGTTTAGAAAAGTGCGCCAGATTTGCATACCAAGGTTTTAGCGACCTTAATCTAGCCTTACCAACCTAATCTACAATGCGTTAGGGTAGGTTACATATGGACGGAAAGAATAGTGAAAGATATAGAAAAAAGACAAACCATATATCACTCGAGTATTCGCCACACCGGGGGGCGAGTAGATTGAAATTAAGTGCATTAGCGGGTGTGTTTTGATAACCTTAAAACCCATTTTTCTTTGTCTTAGCAATCGACTTGAAGATCTTGGTGAGTTTTGCTTATATGTAACTTCTTTCCCTTTGCTATTTATCCCTCAATCTTCCGAGTGTCTTACCCCTTTTGGAAAACATACAGCCCCCCCCTTCAATCTCCCAGGTGTCTTTCCCCTTTGGAAAGCATACAACCCACACTCAATCTTCCGAGTGTATTTTCCTTTTGAAAAGCATTCAACCCACACACTTCAATCTTCTGAGTGTATTTCCCTTTTGGAAAGCATACAACCCACACATACTTCAATCTTCTGAGTGTATTTCCCTTTTGGAAAGCATACAACCCACACACACTTCAATCTTCTGAGTGTATTTGCCTTTTGAAAAGCATACAACACGCACTTCAATCTTCCGGGTGTATTTCCTTTTTGTAGAACACAAAACACTCCTCATTCTTCCGGGTGTTTTCTTGCCTTTTTGGAAAACACAACCCATCTATTCCCGGTATTTCCTTACCTAATTTCGAAAGCTCTCCTTTCACATAGCCATTCCACCATCTCTGCCGTTCTTTCTTGGGGTGAATGTAACCCACGTACCTATTTTGATATTCACTTTCTCAAATTTCTTTAACTACGCGTTTAATCGCCACCCTTTGATTCGCTATTCGTTAATTATCTGTGCATGGGCTGTGTGGCGAAAGAGTTAAAGAGTAATAGCTGCACATGGCCTATCGCTGTATAAATTTCCTTATAATCTTATTCTGAAGTGTTTCATATTATGAGGGTAAGATTTCTCAGAAAGAAAAAACGGTCGGAAATCTGAGAATTATCAAAGGGGTTGGATGATTGTGAGTGTATTTTAGGATGCGTTTGAGAGCATTTCCGTAATTATTAAAAAAAAAAAAAAGGATTCCTTAATGTGCTTGATTCGTCCTTATCTTGGTGTTATCTGGCGTCTGGCTTCCTGACCTGCTCACGCGCTCTTCAGGTCTATAGCGAAGTTATTAATATAAGACGGACGCCATATCATTATCAACTTGAGACAAATGCGTGGAGCCTCTAACTGCTTGCGACTACTTTCGGGTTATCGATCGCTCGCATTGACGTTATCGTAATGCGTTTTATTTGGCGAAAACAGTCGCTTATTCGTTAAGTTTATATTTGGCGCGTGTTTGATACCCCGGCGTAAGGAATGCTTTTATTTTCATTCAGGCGATAGGATTTTTTGATCAGGAAATAATATCAAGACGATTCATCTCATATTCTATGATGATTTCATGTGTTTCCGTTCTTTTCTTAGAAACAAGTCATTAAATTTGATTACAATATTAATGACAGTTTACGCACGTTTTAGCCATGCCCGTCCTCTCTATATAGCCACTTTTCTCACTAATTAATTTGCATTAAACTTTAAAGTTTTCCTGTGAGTACATTTAATTAATTAATCTGCGTGATGTCATATGGCTTTCTTGGCAGAATTTATGTTGCAACTTTTAAACATTTCCTGTTAATCAAGATTTAAGATGATCATGGTAGTTGCCATGAAGCGATTTGTTTTCATTATTATTAACATTCTAATTGATTTTAACATTCATTTCGTGTTTTTGAATTTACATATACAGGTTTTAGTGTAATTTTTAATGTTTTTATTGTTTTTCCTTCATTTAATGGAGATATAAGCCCGAAAATAGGTTAGCTCTGTCAGTTTGAGGTATCTGGCAACTACTAATTTCATAGTGTGGGGTATAGCTCAGCTCGAAATAATATCACACAATATCTGAACAAAAATTATCATTCGTTCTTTCGTGTCAAGATTGTGATGTTTGTTCTCAGTGATAGTGTTATTTCTATTAACATTCTCATTGAAAACTCGAATTTAACGAGATAGTTAGCTGTTTTTCTTTCCGAGTTCGATAGACACGTGCTAAATTAAGAATAAATCAAAATCCTCTTTGTGGCCTATTATTTGATTAAATTCGAAATGGCACCTTTGTTTTCGGATTTTCTGGAACTCGGTAAATACAAACGTGAATCGAGGTCACCTTATGCTGTAAGTTCGCTTATGTTTACGATGTACTTTCACTCTCGTTAGAGTATCGAACAGTAGATTTTCTTTTTAGTACTCGGTGCAAAATGACCCGCACATCGTGTAACCCCATTGTCAGCTATTGGCAATAGGAAACTGAGCATTCGCAATGAGGAAAACTCATCTCTGACGAGATGGCTCATCCTTTCAATGTGACCTAACAGTTAAACCAAAATAGCTTAAATTTCCCTACCAGCTAAATTACCCGTTAGATAGCCATTGCTAGGGTGATAAATTGTCTATTTAGTGCCGCAAACCCGAAACTGATTGAGGTAGTCCCGATTTAATACAGATCAATTGACTTAATGGTTTCGTCGCCTTGTTGGTAATTTTAAAGAGTGACGCACGCGTTTTGACTCCTATTCAAAATTACCACCGCTAACTTAATGTTGCTTTCAACGGAGGAAAAAGTCCATCCCCCCCACTCCTCGATTAGGTTATTTACCGTGTCATATTTTGAATATACAGGGTGGTCCGAAAGTTTTGTTACCCCGTACCGAAAAGTAATAAGAACAAAAGAGGAACAATATAATAATATCAAACACATGTACTGGTTTTAGTGTATTCCCCTCCAGTGACACACTCACACATCGAGGTCAGTATGAACACCAGAATGCACACGTTCATGTGCGTATAAACTTCTCTTCCAATAGGAGCTCGGGTCAACCATCTGAAATAGAAAATTAAAAGTATTTTCAAGGGGTGACAAAGACTTTCGGACCATCATTTTACATTACCATTTTACAGGGTTAGAGTTGTTCTTTATCCTAGATTTTCCTTCATTTCTTGTAAACTTGAATGAATTAAAGTTGAACTTTCACAATTAAACTTTCGCAACCTTTTGCTCAAGGAATGACCCCTCAGATTTTGATGGAGAGTACAGCAAAAAATACCGAGAAATGATAAAGCATTCATATATCACACACACACGCGCGCGCGCACGAGAAATGATAAAGCACTCATATATCACACACACACACACACACACACGCGCGCACGAGAAATGATAAAGCACTCATATATCACACACACACACACGCGCGCGCGCGCGCACCGCAGCCGGGTCATCCGTGGAGGAGCGGCAAGTCTTCCCGAACACCTCAGTGACCCCGGGCAGACTAACTAGATTAAGACTGCCGAGGCTTTAGTCTTTATAGACTTCCTTTTTATAGGTTTTTTTCGTCGCTCTCTTTGCAAGCCTCTCCTCTCCTAATTTTCGTGGCTCATTTCCAAGGCGCGTTGACCGCTTAACTATCGTATTTCAACATAAACTTCTCAATACCCACCGCACATCGTTACACAGAAAAGCATTTGGTAAACATGTAGATTGGCGACTCGGCCGAAAAAATCGATTTTTGTGTTTATATTTCGTTTGAGTCCTATTTGAAATATAACCGGCGCCATTTAAATGTATAAAAAAAAGGTTGGAAAAATAGTAAAATGGGGACAAATATATTGACAAATAAAAATGATTCCAAATGAGGATAATAAAAAGATATTAAGTGAAAAACAAAATAAAAATTCAATTCAGTCATTTCTGACGTCAGACCCCCCCCCCATTATAATTGGCAAAACGATTAAAGGCGCAGAAATGATTAAGTTAAATCATTCACTTCTGTAAACGTTGGAACATTATTCTATAAACAATTATATTCTATAAACAATTAGGAATATATCCTGGGGGCTGTGCCCCCCATACCCCCCCAATTGATTGAAACTCAGGATCATCGTAGGGTGGTCCCCCCATTATATTTACCCCCACGCAATCAGTCTCCTTAAATGTACTCCAAAAACGTGAAACATATTGGAAGACGGACGAAATAGTTTAGGTCCCATCGTTCGCGCCGCCAATCTACATATTTGCCAAGCGTTTACCCATACACGTTTAAAATAGACGGACGAAAGAGGGAAGTGGAGAATCTATCGGTCGAATATATTTTTCTAGCTCCGACCAGCTTTCGTCCATTCAACCCGGGGTAAGGGCGGGTTGGCGCCCTTGGCTAATGGTGGTGGAGCGGTACCTTCTCCCGGCCCCATACCGCCTCTAGTTTTGAAAAAGTTTGGCGAAACTATGATTTTAGTCAGAGACCTCGCACAGTGGGGGTACCCTGTATAGCCTGTTGCAGTTGGCATCTGGAGGAGCTGCAGGTCCTCCCGGCCTGAATGCAAATTAGGGAAGCCCAATCGGCGAATTGTCCTGATCTCTCTGACGGAGCCTGGGGAAGTTGTTGGTGCGCTTTCCCTTCGCCCCTTTCAGCACTCCTCTTTTTATTATTAGTATTATTAATTTTAGTTTATTAGCATTATTATTACTATTATTTGTTAGTAATATCAATATTATGTATTAAAATTATTGTATTAGTATTATCCTGTATTATTATATCTATTATATAGTAGTATTGGTTATTATAACAGTTATCCCCTCAACGTTTTCTACCCGCACTCTGTACCAGGAGGAACGTTTCCCCCTTGACTGAGTTCGGTCCGGCAGCCAGAGTTAGTGACTTGGTGGAGCAGCATTTCTCGCTATGCCGAAGCGCACAGCTTTCGGTTTCCCTTGACCAAGACTGAGGTGGTTCACTTCTGCCGCCATCCACGGCTCTACCTAAGAACTTCGGATTTACGGCTAGGAAACTACTTCGAAAGCTCTATGTGGCTGTCTGGCCGGTGGTGCCCCTGGTTCTCCCCAAGACGCCACCCTGGTGGGTACCACATTTGGCTATTTGTCGCCACGCCTCTGCTCCCAAAGCTTGTACGGCGCCGGGAGTATTGCGTTCCACCTTTTTGCAACACACCTCGTGTCACGCTGGAACCGTGCCAGTGTATACGGATGACTCCAAGTCCCAAGAGGGGGTCGGCTTCCACGCCGTATCCCCTCTGTTTGAAGTCAGCGGGGCTCTACCAGGCGCTGCGTCTGTCTTCACGGCCGAGCTGGTGGCAATACACCACTCGGTACGGGAGATTACGCGACGTGCCCGGTTTGGAGACCGGATTGTGATCTATAGCGACTCACAAAGCGCCCTGAGTGCTCTCGGGGCATTGGAATCTCCGCATCCCCTGGTTCGCGATATCCGTGACGCCACGGTTTTGGCGAGCCGGGCAGATGTCGAGATTATCTTCTGCTGGGTTCCTGGACATGTAGGAATTGCGGGGAATGAGCGTGCCCACGAGGGGGCCAAAGAGTCCGCGAGGACCGGGCGATCGGACCATCGTTTCGCTCTCCCTCACACCGACTACATGGCAGGAATACGGGCAGCTCTTCGGACTGCTTGGCAAAGAAGATGCGAGACGGTCGAAGGGAACTTAAAGTTGCGTGCCATTGCGCCGCGACTGTTCCAATGGACCTACCCACCAATGTCGCGAAGGCTTCAGGTTGCTCTCTGTCGTCTCCGAATTGGGCACACATTTGATGGAGCGCTCGCCAGCGCCCCACTGTGAAGACTGCGTTGTCCCCCAGACTGTTCGGCAGATTCTTATTGAATGTCTCAGTTTGGGTGATCTCGTACGTTACCCGAGTGTGGTCGCTACATCTCGTCCCTTGTACTTAGGACGGGTTCGTGTAGATGCAATTGTGGACTATCTAACCTTTTTAGAGGAGGATGGCCTCCTCCATTTTACTTGTCTGTTGTAGTTCGCATGTTCCGGCGCCGGGGGACGCGGGCCTACCAGCGATGCCGGAGCCTGCTTCCTTCTATTTGCTTTTTCGTTTCATGTTTTGTTTGCGTGTTGTTTTTTGCATGTTTGTTTTTAATTTAGCCCTTAAAATGTCTGAACACTTCTAATGGGATAGGAAGGGGACGGGTACCTTGCTCTATCTCGTGTCGTCACGCCTGGTATCTGGAGCAGTGTTGCCTCCGCCCCCCTTGCTTGCCCCGATCCAAGTTGAAGAACTTGGATGTAGTCACATAGCCCCCCATCCTCTCTCTCTTTCACCATTGTACCAACCTTTTCTAACCTATCTTATCTAGGTAAGGGGTTGGACGTTATAACACGGACAAAATCACTCCTACAATTGAAATCTGTAGGAACCCCCTTCCCTCCCCGCCTCAATGCCTGCAGGAAAACCCACGGTTCCATATCCTCAACGGCGTGCTACGTCTTCGTTGTTATTGCGTTTTAAATTCGAATGGGAAATCCTTAAATCATTATCGTCTTTTATTTCTTTATATATTTTTTTATTACCCAACCATCACCCCAACTTAGTCTCTTAAAGATAAAGCCATGACGATTGTGGGTAAAACCTGCCCTGCCCTACCCTTCCCTGGCGGTAGCTTACAACATATCCCCAAAATTCATTGAATCCCCTTTCGCTAAGAAATGACCCCCCCCCTTTTAATAGGGAATTTTACAGCAAACTTTATCTGGTGAATTGACATACCTATTCTTATAATTATGCGGTTGCTATGGCTACCGAAATTATGTAGGTATATAGACTTTATCACTGAAGATGAATTTGGGTTCTTGAATGTTATCGTGTGTGTGTGGGGGGGGGGGTTAATAACTGTTTAACGCCCTCTGTCACCCTTGATTGGGTCTATACAGGCGCGGAAAAGGAGTGTAAAGGACGGACCCGAGGTAGGGTAAGTTTCTCGAGGCACGGGCCGCCCCAGGTTTATGTTGGAACAGGGGGTTGCCTCCCTGAGTACACCTCTCCTTCCGTGGCATTTAGAAGGGTAGTCTACATATTTATTTTATTAAGAGGGGTTCTTATGGGGTTTTTTTATCTCTTTCAGTTGTACGAATTAAGTTCGGACTCGAAGAGAAAGGATTTTCTGGACGAGCTTTTTGGATTCATGCAGAAGAGAGGTAAGCCTTCTATAGCGTCCTCCCCATTGCCCCCGCCGATCCCCTCTGGCAAAGATCTTCGCCCTTTAGGATGAGAGAAGCTGCGTAACCCAGTGAGACCTGGGTGGGGAAGGTCGTATTATTAAGTACCTGGGGATTTGTGCGCGATTGCACCCCCTGTTAACAAAATTTGGGGGTGGCGTCCGTTTGACTTTTTTCATCCTGGATAGTTTTTTTTTTGCCTAGCGATCGCCATTGGATTCGTGGATGAGGGCAATATTTTCTCCCTGGTAAATACTAGGTCCTTAACGAGTTAATGCCGTTTTGACGGGTGTTTAATAGGGATTACTAGGCGCTCGAGTGGTTAATGTTTTGAATATGACGTCTCAAAGACGTCTTGGTTGTCCTTTAAATTGTTTTGAATGTTTAAACTAACCGCCCACCTTCCCCAGAAGTTACTGTTTTGAATATGACTTTTAAAAACTGATTTCTCTAATAGTGACCAGCATTCCACTGCTAAAAAAAAACTACTTCAAAAAAGCACATAATTACAATTGCGACATTACAAAAACATTTTTTTATATTTAAAGGATATCTTAAAAAATTAAATAGAAAAAGTGTACTTTTTAGTTTTCATTATTTTCTCATAATTGAGAAATGTCATTTTTAATAATGATTAACTTCATTGAAGTTTATATTGAATACATTAAATGTTTTCTTTTCCTTTTGACAATAATGATGCCTTGAGGGTCTTTCTTAGTGATATTTAGAAGCATTTAGGATAACGGGTTAAGAGCAGAGTTGGCAAGGGCGGTTTTTCCCGAGAAAATCTTAGGAAAAACTGGTTAAAAGGTTCTGGGAAAAACGGATTTATTTAATAGAAGTTATAAAAACAACTAAATAACAGCAAACAACTTATTATTAACATTATTAAATGAAAAATCAAACAGAAATACTTTTCTTTGTATGTGATGTAAGTTTTTAATTGAAATACATTCTAAATTTTTAAGATGTTTAAAATTAAGGTTTAATAGCTAGTAATTATTTCTACATCGCCCATGAATATTTTAGTTCATTTAAGCCACATCGACATCAATGTTTGCTAAAAGATCTATCTCATCTTCCAACTCATTGGTGCCACTGTTAATTTTGTTTTTCCACACAAAGTATTTATACACTTGCAACTAACTTTACAACCCCCTCGTTGCTCAGTCGATTTCTTAATTTGGTGTGGATAAGACCAGCTGAACTGCAAAGCCTTTCTATGCCTCCGCTGGAGGGTGGAGGGTGGGCATGATGAAATAGCCATCATCAAAGTGCAAAACATTTTCATTGGCGCCATGACTGTGATTGATCTTTTCAATATACTGCCAGTATTTTGATGGTGACAGCTTTTGAATAGATTTGTGAAATGCCCTCGCAGGAAATATGGAGAGTGTAATTTTCCTCGCTATGGTTAAAGACGAAGTTTCCTGCCGTTTCTTCCTGTTCTGGCGACGATGGAAGCCTCTTACTTTCATCCTCTTCATTCCTTCGATGGTCAATTAAATAGCTAAGTAGGTGTTGGGGTGTAGCAACTTCATCAAATCTCCTTTTGATCTCGCTCCTGATGTCTTCCTTGATGTTGTCATCTGGTATCGAGTTCAACCAAATTGCAGTGCATTCAGACAAGTTGTTGTGGTCATCCCGTGGGGGAAATAGGGAACAAGTCCTATTAATTTGATGATTTAGTTTGCAATAAGAGGCCTATTTAGGTGCAAAATGAGATTTTTTGGACAGAAACTAACTACACTTTGTTTTGAGGTGAAATGTAGTGAATAGCAGTTCCAAATGGCATTTCTTCATGACCAGTAACATTTTACCAATGTGTTGAAACCACCAGAATAAGTATTTCTAATGTGGTTATGCAGATCTAAGAAGATTGAAGTTTTTTGTACGTCATTAGTTTTACCAAAAAATCTAACATGTGTTTTGCCTCTATTAGCAGCAGCCTGTTATCAACATGCTTGGTTATGTTAGCAGCAATCATTTTGTCATTTTCCTCTCTGATCTCCACATATTTGGGGTGATTTCTGATGAATGTTTCCAGGCAGGCTCTCTGAGAAGTCCACCTGAAATGAATTAGTAAAACAGATTACATATTATATAGATTAAGCTGGTTTAACCCGTACTTCATACTTGCATATATTAGTGACCTATACAATAGTCATATCTAACACTAAATTCATAAAAATAATCAAAAGTCCAGAAATATGGTATTTCTACTACCTTGTAGTGTTTGGTAGCCGAGGCAGCACTGCTCCTTTCTCCTTCGACCAGCCTGCAGCTCGGTGGTGCTCACAGAACTTATCTTTGCACTTCCTCGATTGCAGCTAGAACTGGGGCTGGTGTAGCACTACTTTCCACCAAGTTCAAATAGTGTGCACTGCAGCCATATACCACTGGACCTGGCCTTCATTCAAGAATGGAAAGAAAACCATCCAATAAAGAAAATGGCCACCTTATGTGATTATAATTTGGTGATGCTCCACAAATATATCTGCAAAATATCTCATCCTCAGATGTTTTAAAATTGACATCCCATAGCGACTATGGTGGTAGAACTTAATCAACAATAATAATAAAAAAAAGCTGCTCACCTGTCTTACTAGTTTAATTTTTGCTTGTCTGATACACATCCAACAATTACGGCTCCATAGTTTGTTTCCGCGTCCATAATGCTCTTCTTAGGTAATTGAGAGCAGTATTTAGCTCCCTTGGATTCACTTCCGGTGCACAATGACTCGAAGGAATATGATTATCCCTCACAGTAAATTGTAGTTGCTAGAATTGGTTCATTGTGGATGTTGGACCAGCCATTTTGGGAAATCACACACATTTTATCCTTAAGCATATGTTTCATTTCCTTGATTACTTTACCACGTGCTTCATCAAGCAATGAGCCTACTAGTTGCTTTCTGCTTAAGGCCCGTGCTTGTTTCTTCTAGAGCATCATGGAATGTCTCATCATCAGCAATTCGGAAAGAAATCCCATTCTGAAAATATTAAATATTCACGCTATTATTATTTAGTAAATATACTTTAACTCATCAACAATTTTGGGAGTTTCTTATTCTTGTTCTACAACGCCTCTCCCACCACCAGAACAGAGCAAGAGAGGTGCACTAAATCACTAAAATAGTAGTAACACTGCAGGCAAGAATCGATGGAAAGTGAGTGTAAGAAGAATCAAAAGGAACCTAAAAGATAAATATTCACTCAAACTCTTGAACACATTCACTAGTGTACAACAAACATTATCAAGGAAACTATTCCACAACACATTCACAAAGCAACAGCCAAATTGGGATCTTTGAAACTGAGTAGTCATAACTCGTAAGTGGCATCCTATTTGACACCAGTGTAGCTCTGGTCAGTCTAGGCAGGACATAATAATCTGGCAATAATTAATTAACCATTGCTAATAATAATTAAAACAATTATGTCGAATGAACAACTCGCCTTATAAAAGAACTGTGCCCACTTAGTTTTGATTACTTTGTTTTTCTTCACTAGTTTCTTGATAGGCTTTGGTTTTAAGATGGCTGAAGAGGCTTGGGGACATTCTACACTTTTTATTGGTGTTGGAAAAATAGGCCATGATGCGATTGATGTGTTCAGTGCAGATGAGACATTAGTTACATTACTGATTTTAACGTGTGATGCTGAAGGCATGGAGGGAGTCACTCATTCACTGAAACTGTGTGTACCACAAGAGGAGGTTCATCACGTTCTCTGGGCCCAGCAGCACCTTGATTTGTCTGAGTTGTATCTTGTGGCTCAATTGCAAAACTTGATAGAGAAGACTTAGAAGCTGAAGGTTGTGCTAATGTGGTAGCCAAAGCTGTCTCTTGCTCCTTATTACTAGGAAGCAAATCTAACATTTCAGCATCTTGTTCTGAATTGCCATCGTGTCTTCCTTCGAGCACTTGTCATGTATCTTCGCTCTGTCAATCCTCTTGGGTAGAATTGAAAGACATTTTAAAGTGTGGATGATATCTCAGTATATTTAGCCCCAGAGTGCATTTTTTGGTCTGCCTCTCACTTGTGTTTCTTCAAGTCAGTAAATTTTGGCATCGGGTAGAAACTTAAGCAATACACACCTGTATTGAACACTCGATGAATCAAAGATTGTAATGGATCTGAAATGAGATGTTTGTCATTAATTAATTGTTTAATAGAACTAAACCGATC
Organism: Ceratothoa steindachneri; assembly: GCA_963969495.1. NCBI lineage: Eukaryota > Metazoa > Arthropoda > Malacostraca > Isopoda > Cymothoidae > Ceratothoa > Ceratothoa steindachneri. Next base: position 66,484,726 of record OZ018333.1, on the reverse strand, counting down.
AGTATGAGTAACTGAAAAATATTTATTTCTAAATGAACAACTTAATAAGTAAAGTTTATATCAGCACTTGCAACTCACAATGGACAAGTTGAGAACACTGACCCAATGGCAGCTAAGTAGCTCGCTAGAAGTGACAACAGTCACAACTCTCAAGTTCTCACACAACGCAATTACACTCGTAGCATTGTAGGTAAATATTCTGACATGTCTACAACATGTAGGAAGAAGGCCGTGGGCTGCTGTAGCTTGCATAGCTGCTTGCTCTTCCAAGTGGGCCAATAATGTGCAAGACAGCAACCTTCCGGACCATTACTGGCTCCTATTTTCGCATAACGTTTTTGTTTTGTTATAACCTTCTGTATCATGACTGATTGATAAATTGAATGATAATACATCTATATGTATTAGTGATCCCTAAAAGTTTAAATGTATTTGTAATATTATAATAAGCTGATTCTCATTATACTTATCATATTAGATTCATAGTAAATTTAGTAATTAACTATGGACAGGTGAGACTGGAATATAGAATCCCAAATGCTGCCATGATGAATTATAAATTGAATTCATTTTTTATTTACTTGGTGATCTCCAGTAATACAGTGCCTATATACAATTAATTTATAAAATTGCAAAGAAATATCATTTAATATCTTTAAAAAGTTTTTTCCCCCACTTTTCCCCATTTTTCTCAGTATTACCCGGGAAAAACTGGTTAAAAGGTTCCAAAGGTACTACTAGCTATTAGGATATGAATTTTCCTGGGGTTATGATCGTATTTACGGGGTGTGTTTTTGGCACCGTCGCGGCTAGAATGACCTATCGGATATTTGCGCTTTTCAAATTCCCTTCCCGCCAATCTGAAGACTTGGAGCGTTATTGATTGGAGTTTTAATCTTGTATTTCTCCCCGCTCGTCCCCCGATTTCCGGACTTGCATTGTATCGATGGCGTCTTGGGGCTTAGTTGGAAGAACAGAAGCCCCTCAAAGTTAATGGACTTAAGACAGAGGGAGGGGAAGTGGGGCGGGGGGGGGGATCTCGGGCGAATTGTCTTTTGAAATGTACTATTGTCTCCGTACGCCCCAGCGATACATTAGGAGTACCAGCGGCCGTAAATCGACGTAGAGATATTTTGTTATTTGGTTTAAAAGGTCCTGACGAAGGGTATCATCCCCCCACCCCACCCCTCGTTATTTATTTTTGGGAGACGCCCCTTTAAAGCTTTGCTGGAATGGTCTCTTTTAAAACGCTACGATTGTAACTTGATTGCCCCCGCCACCCCACCCGGATAATGCAATGCTCATAAAGATTAGTGTAAATAGCCCGTTCCATCGGCACGGTTTCAGAGCAGAGGGTGTTGCGGTGTGAAGACGCGAATTGAAATGATAGCGGTGTTGTGACGTCACGCGCGGAGCTACTTAGCCCCATAGGAGTGTGTCTGCGTATCCGGCCAATGGGCGACGATTCCGCGACGCCGCTGGAGAGTTTGTGTTCCCGCTCGTTGGGTTTGCCCCCCCCCATCCCCTGCCTCGACGTCAGAAATCCAACGCCGTGTCTATTATAGCTAAGACGAGTTCCTTAGTAGGTTTTAGACCAGAGGAAGCGGTAGGGATAGGTTCTTCATTTCTGGTAAGCGGTGATATTAAACGTCAATTGAGCTCTTAAATCCCCCTCCCCTCTTGGGCCCCCATTAGAGGGTTGCTCCCCACCCCACCCCACCCCGCAGGGTCCTTACTAACGCCACGGGTGGTCTGCCTACTTGTTATAGTGTTCCGCTATTTTACTTCCTATTTTTCTACCCATTTTACTACTTTCTCTCCCTGTATTCCTGACTATCCCTCGTTGGTTTAGGCATTATTTAAATAATACCATCGTAGTATTAACGCGTTGAGATTGTTGGAGCATGGCGGTCTTGATAATACTACAACTTGTATAACACCTCGGCGATAATATTAACGCATGTCACTGCCGCCTATCTTGCGGGGGGAGGGGGGAGTATGGCGCTCATAATAGTACTACTACTTGTAACCCCTACTTGTGCAGTTACCCAGGTATGTGTTTTCCTCAAACTTTTTAATAATAATGCATTATATGGTTTAATAATAATGGTTTAAAAAGGGGCTTGCCTTTGAGCCTTCTAGTCGTTTTGTAGGCGCCAAGAGAGGAGACAGGAGCTCATTGCAGCAGTGTTATTATTCACCCTATGCTCTCCTAAGCTGTGCGTGGGTGTCTTTATCCAGGTTGGCGGCCCCGTAGACCAAAATCTGCAGCCTGGGTTTAGATTCCCACGCGCCTTGTTCGGAATTCGAGCCGACAGGCATATTCGTGTCCACGGTTTTGGGGTTGTTTTTTTTTATTGCGCCAAGTCGGTGTCGTCGAGTTTCTAGAGTGTCTTTTAGCCGTATTCATGGAAGAGGGTCGTTAACATTGCTTTGCCAATCACAGATTCCCCATCACTCATTTATATTGATATCATTGGTATTTTGGGAGTCGTTTAATCTTTCCCGATGGCTGCTAATAATAGATCTTAGCTTTGTTGCTGGACTCGCTCGGATTTTAAGAAGTTGGGTTCTAGTCTCATTTGCATAGTCTTATTGGAGGATGATTGAGGGGGGGGGGTGCGGCGGGGCAGAAGCGGCGTTTTAATCCGAAGCATTTTCGTGCATTTATATCTTTTGGTTCCCCGGTTAATAATTAAGGGATTGGTACCCGGGATCTTTATAGCATGAGTTAGGTTAACTAGGATGAGGATGAAGGGGGTTCGACGGAGCCATTGTCAAAAATAGTAATGTCGGAAACCATGTTCCAGATTGTCAAAATGGAAACTTCAAGTTGTTTTTTTTTATAGCCAATTATTTCGAAGAAAGATTTTAATTGAAAAATTGGTTTCTTCCTGTTTGTACAAAGTCTAATATTCGATTCGGGTCACTTTCCACGTGGCGGCCATATGATGTAGAGGCCTGTGGTTTGGAACTCACACGTTAATCAGTAGGTCCCCTAAACACAAATAAAGGCATCATAATTGATAATTGAGTTCAGATCGGTGGTAAAAACTCCTCCAATTAATCTCTTCTCTCTCTCTCTCTCTCTCTCTCTCTCTCTATCACACACACACACACACACACACACATATATATATATATATATATATATATATATATATATATATATATAATATTTTATGGTGGTGATAATATTTTATGGTGGTGATAATGAATATATTCCTCTCGTGTTGTATTCTCTTCCCCACATACTTTGCCTGGAAGAGGAAGAGGGGGGGGGGGGTCTGCCCCCTCACTTGAGCTGGGTGCACCCAGGTCCTTATTATAATTTTGTTCTCAATTTCCTTTTTTTACGATCAAAGGACTGGTCAAGATCTTAAACCGATTTAAATAGGTCAAATTGGGACATGGGATCGGCCCCGACCAATTAGGGACCAATTTGGGGTCCTTTATAGATGTCAAATTGGCGGTTGGTCGCGCGTTAATTCATCCTTCGTCTGATTCACATTCAAGCTCGTCTCACCTCCACCCCCACCAACCCCACCGCCTCCCGTCGCAACTTAGGTCCGGCGCCAATACCCCTTTTCTCCGAGCTTGGAGCTCACCCCTAACGATGTCCCCCGGGGTTTACACCCCCCCTTCCTGTAACTCTTTGAAGGTCGGAGGCGGGGGGGGGGGAGGCGCTACCCTGTGTAGGGGGGGGGCTTCGAAATGTATAAAGGAGGAGGGGGGGGGTCCCCCCTGCTCGAAATTTACAGGAGTGGGTTTGCCTGTACTAGAGCCCCCCTTCCCTGACCCCTTTTGGGAATTTCGGGTGGGGATTACGTGTATAAGCCCCCCTCCCCGTTTCCTGTTATGGATTTTAAGGGACGGTATTGTGTCCCACCCCCTCCCTAATTTTTTGAAGAGGGGATTTGTTTGTCTTGCCTTACTCGGTTTACTCTCGCAATAGTGTCATGATTCGAGAGGGGGGTGGGGCTAAGTTGTTTGTAGTGTTATTTGTGGAAAAGTAAACTGGTTTCAAGCTCCTGGCGACGGGGGGTTTTTCTGGTTGGAGTAATTTTATGTAGATAGTGAGTTTGTCGCGATTTTTGCTTTCCTGCTTGTTCGATTTCGATGGTAGTTTTTGCCGCCGTTTCTGCATGTTTGGGAGACCCGTCCCTCCCCCCCCCCCACACACATTTGCCTGGTGCCTATAAATGACTGACGCTCGAGTTGAAACCAGGGTTAAGTTTTTTTGGTATCTCAAGAAAGGCCGCCGGTGACTACTCGCCCTACCTTGTTGCCTTCCACTTGATACAAGACAAGAAACGTTCGGTCGAGGGAAAACTCGAAATAACCCACCTCGGCTCCCCCATACGAAATGGAGGATGACACGCATCTCTCTTCCATACCATTTTGGAGGCCACATGACCATTGAAGGCCAACTTCATTCAATACCCAACTTTTCTCCCCTGTGAGCCACATAGATCATCCTAAATCCAACTTTTCAAGCCCCAGAAAAGAGCACCTGAGCTTGGAGGGGTTGATTAGAAGAAACCACCCCTGAGTGTCTGGATAGGTGAGCCAAAACAAATGACTCCCTTGCCCCGTATCTTCACCCACTGAGGGTTTGAACTCTGTGCTGGCTAATGTCAACGACCTCTGGCTAAGGCGCTCGCGTTGTATCTTTAGTTACTAACAAACCTTTCAAGCACTGAAGGTTATGTGCGGAGAGTTGGGTCTTCTTTTTCTCTTGATGGCGTTGTGGTACCCAAAGTAAGATAATTTTTTTTTTTAATTCGCCCATCTGGCGAAAGTAGGACCAGTATTTGAAACGGACATAATTATCCGTCCAGGATTCTAGAACTTTCGGCACCTGGGTACCTTTGGAGAGGGGAGGGGGGTTATCTTGGTCGTGGATTATCTTTTGTTTCACATGTTCACATTGGATGGGGGATAGAGGGCTGTATCTGATGCCCCAAATAAGCTCGTATGGGCACATTTTTCATCGATGCCTCTGTTAGGTGGTCTTCGGGGAAGGGGCGGGGGGGGGGGTAAACTACGGTTGTTTGGCCCCGCGAACGAGAACACCTTTCTAGTATGAAATTTTACTTCTTTTAAAAAAAAAAATCGAAAACAACCGATGGCATTGCAGAAATTTTATGGTCGTCTTCGTGCACTCCTCCTCCCCCCTTAGCGCGGGGTCTTGGAGGGGGTGCATGTATGTTTGAATGTGTGTTGATTCTACCCTTTCCCTGAGATTGGTCGCAGAGTTATTATTTTTCCGGCTGGGGGATTGGGTTAGCGTGGTGGTCTGGACGCAGAGATGAAGTGACGGTTTAGTAGCGGATAATGTTGGATAATGGAATGGTTTGCGGTCTGCCAATCGCTCCATTTTGCATCCGGCTCGTTGGGCCAATTTTCATCCCCCCTCCCTAATTTATTCCTCGTGTGCGTACCCCGTAGGGTAATTTATTCTGTACCGCCTCCTACCGAATGCAAAATAATGGGAATTGATGGTGTGGGGATGTCTCGATCCGGGCTGTGCCACTGCCATTCCATGTCGTCCGTTTCCCCCGGGAAGGCGTCGCTATTGTCCATTTATACCCTTGGATAAGCCCGTCCGTATCGCCCGCACTGGCAGAGTCTTATCAAGGCGAACGGCCGATAAAATCGAGCCGTTGAGGTAGACTAAGGCCTCCGTACCCTAAAGTCTCCCCGAAGACACTGAGGTTGGTTCGGCATTGAAGAAACTTTTAATTATAATGATGACTGATCACTGGCAAGCAGGACTGGTAATTAGATGCGATTTCTTAATTGGCTCCGTTGGAATAAACAAATTTGAAATACCAGGTACTCTGATACCATAATTATCTACGACTTTAGCTACATATCCACGCTCTGTGAGTCGATTTGGAGGTATTATTGATTGCGGACTTGGTATTTTGGTTAAGGGTGGTAATTACTATAATAAAGAACTTGATTTGAATGGAATAGTGAAATTGGCAGATTGTGTAATGTACGAATAATTGGGGGATAGAGAACGATCTCTAGCTGACGAGGGGATTCGTCCTATGGCTCTTAAATATTTTTTTTCCAGTCACTGGTGAAATGTAATTTTCGAGTTGGAGTGGCATGGATGTAGAGTTGAAATGACATTTCGAGAAGGGTTCTGTCATGTATTGCGAAATGTGACCACGGCAGGGGCAGCATTGACCCAGTCTTTTGAAAGCTGGTTTTCCTCGTATAAAGGATTGATCTGGAGTCAAGATGTAAAGGTGTAGGGGGTGGGGGCGAGAGTTTTATCCGCTCCTGTTAGTCTTACGATATTGACGTTAGCCAATGCATGCACTCCCCCCCCCCCTCCTTTGAAGAGTAAATGATTTAAATTTTGTTCCCCTTGTAGGGGGATGTTTTTTTTTTAATAGTCGTCCGGTGATTTGTTGGGCGTTTTGATCCCCCCGCCCCCACCTCATGTAGCCGAGTGAGGCTAATAAACTAAGGCGACTTCCTCATTAACTTCTTCTATGATTCGTTCGCGGCAAATGTGGAACTGAATGACGATATTGAGCCATTGCAATCGATTTGTTCCTACACCCTCTTCTGTTTGACACGTTTTTGTACCATGGGAAACCGTGCTATAATTGACATTCGCTGGATTGTGTGCCCTTCTGGCCCCGATGTCTGCACGTGAATCTGCTGGCTATTATTACCTGTCACACATTTTCACTCTTTCGAGTTTTACAATTTACAGATTTCTCCTTACAAACTTTGAGTGGAGATTCCCCCGTTGGTATTTTCGCTTGAAGAAAAATGCCCCTTTCTTTGAGGGGGTGGTACGGTTCAGCCGAGTAGCAGCAGTGTTTCGGATTGCCTTTGTTGTTGCTGCCATCTGGTAAAGATGTCTTTGGTTCGGAATCCACGTTAATCAGTAGGTCCACTAAAGAGACGAAGCATCTTAAATGAGCGCAGATTGGCTGGATCCCCTGACCCTTGGCTTTGGAGGCCGATTTTCCTAATAAGGGGGGGGGCTTATGCGACTCATTAGAGTTTTTTAAGGGGGATTGTGGACTTAAACCCTCTTCGCTTGGTTCTAAGAGTGATGTGTTGCGTGTGTGAGGGACACCGCCTTCTGTTTGTGCGTGTTGTCCTCTTGGGAACCTGTTTTTTTTAAACTACCCCCCCATCCCTTTCCAAGAAGTCCTTGTTGCTAATTCCGCTTGACTGAAATGATTCTTAATTCCCGGCGTTTGGCGTCTAACACCTCTCACGCCTCCATTTTGGTGGTAGATGAGGAATCTTTGTCCACGGGTGGTACATGCCGTTGATCAGATGCCCTCGCGTTTACCGCGTCCGTTATTGCGTGTTCGTACCTTTGGGAACGACATTTTTTTGCATCGCGATCTTACGAATAAACGATATAGACGTCCCCCCTTCCATGTCTCTCACTTCTGGGGGTTTGTTCCCACCTCCCCGACCCCCCACCAGCCGATTTGAAACCTCCCTTGACGGAATCTGGCCGCCCGCGGTTCACATTGCACGGCCCGGCCATCTCCTGCCGAGCGCCCAGTTGGCGGTTGCGCCGCCAGGCTGATCGTAGCACCGTAGCGCTCTAATGCGCAAGGCCCAGTTCTGGTTGGCCGCGCGGGCGGGCCGAATTTCACGCGAATCACGATCTTTTTGTGGCGTGACTTAAGAGCGAAAACAGACGCAGCATGGCTTCACGCGCTTCCCCCCCTCGAGCTTTGACCCGATTCCTGACTTTATTCACGTGAGGCCGAAGGGTTATATTCGCGCGCTTCCTTATCACCGGTTCGGCTGCTCGCCACACGCGCCCCGGGTTTTAAGCTTCGTCTGTCTATCTTAATTTATTGAAAATAAACGACACGGGGTGACACGCCGTCAATTATCAATCAAAGAGAGAGAGAGAGAGAGAGAGAGAGAATTGACCCAGCGGACCTGCCCGTATCCCAGCCGGGTCATGGAGCTAGGTACTTCGTCAATCTGGCAAGATGAACTGTTAAGAGAGTGGTATCGTAGTAACAACATGAATTCACCGATACTTATTTGTCTAAGTCTGATTAAAAGCGTCACAATATGGGTTTGTGATGGGTCTCATATATATATATATATATATATATATATATATATATATATATATATATATTAGTAGACTCGGTTCTAAAATCCCGAGAAAAAAAACAACAGAATTGAACTAAATTTACGTTGACACACTACAAAGTAAAGTGTCACTCAACCTCGTCATTCTGGCTATACTCTGTCAATAATAAAATACAAATAGAAAATGAAGTAAAGGAGGGGGGGTGAGGAGATTTTCAGGGCATAGAAGTGGGAACAAAATGGAAATTACAATTAATGGGAGATATTAGGGTATATCGAAAAGTATTTTCGTGTTGTATTTTACTTCATTAGAAAATATGAATAAAAAAAACAACAACCCTGAATCTTCAGAAAAGAACCATTGGTTCTGACTGTTTTCTCCACTGGTAAAGTGTTCAAGCGACTTCCGAGGTTTGTTTTTTGTTTTTTTTTAAGTCATGATTAGCTGCAAATTAGTAAACACGAAACTTTATCCTCCGGAGACATTTTTCTCGGTATGCTCTTGAGTAGCGGACCAAGGCGGATTAACACTCGGATAATTCATTGATATTTTAGCGTGAATTAAGAACCAACACAGTTCCTGAGGCAAAGACCATTAGGTTTTCCTGTAGGTCCCCATCGAGGGGATCTAAATGCCTTAAACTTGCTAAGCCACTTCAGACATTTGAAACTAAAGACTTGCGAGACAATCATAGAGTTGACCACTTGACCGGGTCATCCGGATGCAATCATTGAGATTATATCACCCTACGCAGATGTCTTCCACGTGAGGTTAAGTTGTAATGGAACCTCCACTTCCTAGCTGTTGAATTGGGTCGCTGGCACATGAGGGGGGGGGGGGGCTATAAAATTTTCAGCATGCAACAGCCTCCCTCCGTTCTAACCTAGTTCCTCGGGAGAGTATCACAGAAGCTCGGCTCCATTTAGTTGTGATAACGTCTGCAGGGTCTCCAGTACAGGTTTGAGGATCAAAGCTTTCTCCCGTTATCTCCCAAGCGGTTCGGAGGGAGCAGAGATGCCATCAGCTCCTGGGAGCAATGCAACAACAACAACTTGCTCCATCAGGATGCGAATGCATTGATCACGTTCATTGCACCTATTTCGTTGTGGCCTATACGAATTTTGTAGAGCGTGTAGTGTTAAATGTGAGTTTAAACTCGTTGTCATTCATGGCTTATCGGATACAACAAAATAAAAATGACTTACACCGTGTTACTGTGTCCATTCTCTTTCCTCTGCCCGTCGGCGATGTGGTTAGTTCCATTGATCATCCACTGGCTCGAGGCAAAGGTGCATAAATTGGTGTCGCCTTCCGACGCGAGGTGGCAGTTAGGGGCACAAATATCCAGTGATATGAGCTGTAGACTGCTTTAATCTGTGGTACAATTTTTGCAATGCCGCTTCTCCTGACCCCCCTCCCCCCTCCTACCTATAGAAACTACGTACCTTTATGCAACAAGGGCCAGAAGGAAAATAAAATGAAGATTCCAAGTACTTTCGAACTTTATTTAAAGTTCGAAAGTACTTGGGATCATCATTTTATTTTATGTCAGCCATGTTGCATTTATTTTGTACTCGCGCGATACCTTGAGTTTTTCACACGTACGAGTAACTTCATGTATGGCGACGGCCCTATTCCTACTGCATAGCTGCCTACCCACACGAAGTTGGGGGAATGAACGGTTTGATTCGCTGTGCTTTCAGTAGGCTTTTTTTAAAGGTTAAGAATGCAGTGAAATTAGGAGAGTTCAATCGTTTGAGTGCGCGCAATTGCCGGAACGAAGTGCCTTCGTGCATTGGCAACCACTAGTCTCACTAGTAACGTTATTAGAAGCATCATCTCTGGGAAGTTTTAAGAATAGATATGATGGATTTAGGGATGGGGATGTTATGTGGGACTAAACTGGGTAATGCGAACATGAGTTGACTCGTAGAGGTTATTAATGTTTTGCAGACTCCTTTAAATCATGTTCTGAAGGGTGATTATGTATTGAGTTTTGATCATGAATGTTCGGATTGAGATATTTGGGTGTAATTCAAAATGTCACGGAGTGATGATCAATATTCGGATGTGAATATTTGGGAGTGTAATATAAATATGTCGAAATGTATCGGGTCTTCTTAATTGAGGTGGTTCAGAATGGTCAATCGGTCGTGAAGGGAGAAGGGAAGGTAAAGGCCTTTGGGATAACCTATTAATTGACCTGACCTTGTTTTTTTTCGTTTGTGATAACTGACATTTGATACTTCGAACATACACCACTCGGCAAAGAGTGATGTGTTTCCATTTCTAAAGTAAACACCGATTGTTACTTCGCTCCCCCCTCCCCCTCAAACCAATAAAATTTACTGATTCGGACCAGGGTAAATATTGTTTGTGTGTGTGTTTCGTTTTGTTCCTGTGCGTGTGAGAATTGTCTGTTTTCCCAAGGCAGTAATGGCGTTTGTTTTGTTTATAATATTTTGTCATTCGCTTCTCCGCCTTGTCACGGGATAGGACTTTGGGTCGTGGCTAGGCCTAAGTTTCATGTTTAGCGAAAACGAATCTTATCTTGTGACATAAACAACGTAACTGTTTTCCTTCTCTCGCAGCACTGATATATATGTAATAGGATATAATGGGGTTGTCATTTAGCCGAATGGAAGCATCACTTCCGATTTTAGGGATGTTAAAATTACATCGGGTGGGATTAATGCAGGATTGTTCCGACTCCGTCCCAATTCTCGGCGAGTGCCATACGCTGTAGATTGGTTCGGAGCCACGTTTAAACTAGGTCACCGCTCACAAATAAATGGCATCGGGAGAAAATAGTACAGCAGGAGGTAAAACCTTACTTTTATTTTATATAATTGCCTTTTTATAGTTGTTGTTTTTTTTATTCCGTGTGCCTTTTCTCCGTTTGCGCCAAAGGGGAAAATAATGGGGGAGAGAGACTGGAATTCTTTCGCTATCTATTGTGTTTTGTGTGTGTGTCCATTTAGCAAATTTTGAAGCGTGTGGTAAAATGGACCCAAACTATGAGATAAAGCTGACCATTCTTTTTAAAGTTTGGCATAATTTAGAAACTTGCGAAAAAAACCCACAAACTTTCCTGTAAGCTCCGCCCACCCGTCCTGAAGCTCCGCCTTGTTTCGCAACCGTCGTAAACTGCATCGGTGAATTCGAAACAGTTATACATCTACTGCACGAGGAAAGCAAATATAATGAAGCACTTTATTTTCTCTCAAATCCAAAATTGTTTCCAACTTGAAATTTGTGAGGTGGAAATTTGTTTGGCATCACTTTAATTCTATGGGTTTCCTCGCCGATTGTTTTTAATGTTTGTATTTTGCATGTTAAGGTTCTGTTTAAGTGAATCACTCAGTCTTGCCCAAGATCCACTCGAGGCAAATTCAAAAAAGGGGGGTGGGGGTGATAGACGGGTAAAAAGTAATAGGAGATGGATTACGAATTAGATTCGCTAATCTTTATTTATCGATTTTATTTAGAAATATTTCCTGTAGTGTTTTCGACAATTATCCTAGACAAGTTTACAAAGTTAGTTATTTTATAAGAGAAGAAATTTTATACTATAGGTGTGTTAAATTAAATCTTTTTACTATAGCTCAAATATTGAGCTATAGCTTATGTGTACAATGTTTCGCTAAATTCTGGACACAAGGAAATATCACAATGGTCTCGTTAACCGGACTTTACTCCCCTGGACTTCTTTTCCTGGGGTGTAGTAAAGAAGGTGTACTCAATGATTCGATAACACCCGAGGGAACAGCGCAGCATAAATGAATGGGCTCAAATTGGCCGAAATTTCGAGTTAATGCATCGAGTGCATCTCGCAAAGCGCATTGAACCAACTTAGCATCACAAATGGTGGGAATCGCATTAAAGATGGTATTAATATTTCAAATAGATGTTAATTTTTTTTTAATTGAAAATATGCATTTCGCCTTAGTCCCGACTAGGGACACCCTGTATTGGTAAAAACCCATTTAGGTAAATTCTTTGATAAATTGGTCATCCAGAAGTAGATCTTAGAGTGAAAATAAATCGAGGTGCCTCAGCCTTTCTTCGTACGATCTATATTTATAAGTTCAGGAATTAATTTCGACGCTAGACGCGTTCCAATTTGACAATGTCCTTTTGAATGGATTGAGACGAGAATCGCACCGCATACTCCAAACGAGGCCTTACAAGCGCTTTCTATAAAGGTAGATAATTTATTTTTGAATGCAAAAATTCTAGCTATGTATAATAGAACTCTATTAGATTTTTTTTGTGACGTTACAGTATATTACTGTGAAAATTTAGATAATTGAGGATTAAGACACTTAAATCCTTTTCCATGTTGTGTTTAAACATTGACCGTCATCCATGTTGCCATTTTTATGGAGTGCATCTGCCATCTTTCCGATATTCGACTTCTCATATCCGTTTTTTGGAAATATTTTACAGCAAATTTAAAACGGTTAATGAATACAATTCGTTTCAAGATTGTTAATATATTAAGGTCAAAAGCCCTAAGTCGCGTGGTCTCAATTATTCTGACTTATGAGCTTACGCTCTTCAAACCTTACAATAATCCTCGGACTAACCTTGGGAGGAACTTCACAATTACAACATTCAAAGGGAATGTAAAACAACAGAAGAGTTTCAAAGTTCGTTAGAATCGGCCGAATATTTACGATGTTATTGCCGAATAATTCCCGGACTAACCTTGGGAGGACCTTGCTAATTATACCATTCAAAGAAAATGTAAAACAACGTAAGGGTTTCAAATTTCGTTAGAATCGGACGAATATTTACGGTTATTGCCAAAAAAACTACTTTAAAAGTAAAAAAAAAGTTACCCTCCGATCGACATAGCAACTTACGAGTATAAGAGTCGAGTGCACGTGAGTTAAAACGCGACGGTCCGAGAACAGATCCGCGAGAAACGTCGCTGTGTTTAATTGTTTGGGGGAAGTAATAAATGGGTGATCTCAGTCATGTGAAATACCACCACCTAAAAATCTGAATAAGAGAGTAGGCCGTTACCTAACATAACATAACCTACTCTACTTGTATAAAATACGCCAAAAAAATCAATAGGCAAAAAGGACCAATCCCAGCCTAAACTAATTAACATATAAAATATCACCACATAAGAAATCAGAATAGACGAGTGGACAAATAGTGGGCCTGGCTGTACCTTACCCTTAACTAATTATGTAAAATACCCCCATAAATCGCACTAGGCGACGACACCCACAAAAGTCAACTGATCCGAGATTTAAGTCTTAATTTAGTTGTTGCCTGCGATTGAGTGAAGGGGAACAATTTCTGGATTTTTTTTTGTTTTGTTTTTTCGATCCTAATCTAACCTAACCTAACAACCTATTCTATGTTAGGTTATAGTAGGGTCGAAAAGACCTTTGGTTACATCTTTACAAAATCACAATTTCTGTAAAGTTTGTACCTTAACTCAACCTTTCCCTTTTATATATTTATTTAACTACTTCACAAAATGTTCACCCATTCACATCGACCATAGCCTCGTGGAGGTGGGTGTGGGCTTTCCGTTCCACACAAAACACACACTAAAGAATTTGAAATATATATATATATATATATATATATATATATATATATATATATATATATGTATATATATATATATATATATATATATATATATATATATATATATATATATATATATATATATATATAGAGAGAGAGAGAGAGAGAGAGAATGTGACGTAACGTAAATGGGGAGGGGGGGGGTCGACAGGAGTTAATGGGCGAGTTAGCTCAAGGTGTAATTTGAAATCGCCAGTAAATCTCTCGCGATTTCGACCTGAACGGTTCAAGTGAGAAACCGCGGGGGGCCGGAGGGAACCCCTAATTAAGTTAGATTGGAGCTATTAATAGATGGGTGGGTGCCCGATCGCCCCATGCCCATTGCCTCCTAGCTATTTTCTCTTTTTTTTCTTTTGATGCGCTTTCCATTTTTTTCTTATCCTCTCGGTTCGCTTTTTGTTTTGTTTTCTGTGGTTTTAATTGTTTTCGGTCTCTACACCCCCCATCCCCCCTCTGGGTTTTGTTTCTTTCTTTTGTCTTTTTGTAATTCTCCGACTTTTTCTTTGTCTCCTCGCATCTTTCTCTCTTCTCCCCCCCCCCCCGACGAAGGGTGAAGTATGAGACCACAACCGTGGTTTGGTGGGTCTCCGGGTTGCCGCTCCCCACCTCCCTCCTCCCAATGGAAAATGTGTGGGGGGGTGGTCGCAATTAGAGGCTCCCCCTTCCCCAAGTACCCGATAGAGTTGGCTCTAATTTCTCTTATACTCCAAAGTTTCGATGCTCCCACGTGCTTCCCTTCGCGCCCAGACCCAGACTAAGGAGGAAAGAGGGCGTTTATATCAGCCCCCAGTATTATATACGCGAGCTTTCGCACATTATCACCCAATAACTTTACAACCTCGGTCGAGCCTTCATAGACTCTACCCCCCAATGCCGCGACGGCTTCAGGTTGCTTTATGACGTCTCCGAATCGGACACACTCGCGGGACGCACCGTTATGTGATGGGGGCGCTCACTTGCGCCCTACTGTGAAGACTGCCTTGTCCCTCAGACTGTTCGGCACATTCTTGTCGAATGTCCCAGTCTGGCTGATCTTCGCGCTACCCATTATCCCTCGTACTCGGGACGTGTTCCTGCACACTGACTTGCCGACTATGCGCCTTCTTGGAGGAGGCCCGACGCTGGAGCGCGCTTCCCTCTTGTTAGATTTTTGGTTTGTTAATGTTATTAGTCAACGATCTTTTTATCCTTGTTATTTGTTGTGTTTTTTTAATATAGCTTAGCGCAGGGTATGTTAAGTACGGTGACTTATGACCAAGTAGGCAGTCGCCAGATGGGCCTCTTAAAATAAAATCGGTCGAGCCTTCTCTTGTAGGTGCTTTCGTTGTTTGTTTTTTTTCTTACTGTGGTTGTTTACCCCTCCCCTTTCCCCCCTCTGGTTCCAATAGATCGAGGGAGGGAGGGAGGGGTCACTGGGTCCAGTCCTCAGAGACCTGTTTATTATCATTATTATTACTACCGACATTAATCTCCGGTGGCGATTCGCCGGGTTTCATTTATCAACCGATTCCTCCTTCATCGAACCCCATCCCCGACGCAACTAAAGACCCCCCTCCCTCCTCCCTCGAGCACATCTCCCCCACTCGATTAAACGTAATAATAATAATCACGTCATTGGTATTGTGTCCAAGGGAAATATCGGGGTCCGTTCCCCTGCGGAAAACGTTATAGCGAGACTTAGCCCCAGGTTCGCCGTGGGGTGCATCACTACGAAAAGATGCTGGGGGTGGGGGACATGTCATGGACACGCTCGAATCTTCCATCTCCCTTCCCAAACCTATGGAAATGTCTTCTATGGTCACCCGTACAATTCGAACGAACCACCAATTATTCCATCCCCCCCACCCCTTCCGACACGCAAGTAGGTGTCTGGTGGAGTATAGGTCAGCGTGGTTGAAGATCCGCAGCTATATACCTTCCGCGCATTTTTACTTCCAATGTTTGAAGCGATGTAGTCGATCAGCAGCCACCTCTTACAGCGAGGTATTGAATCGAGCCTCACCACTACGGTGGATATACACTGGGTCCAAACAGCGTTACCCCTCACTCCCCGGAATTTCTGATACTAGTAACAATATCAATAACAAGTTCCGGTGCGGCAGCGCCTACCTCGCGGAACCATCCCCTGGAAGCTGAAAGAACCAGCTCAGCGAACCCCCCCCCCCCTCCTCCATGGTGTACTACAACCCGAGAGTAACCCTCGGTCGCCCGACCAAGTACGACACCCGTCGCCGCACCGACACGCTCCAAGGGGGTCATTTCTCGGATTCTCCTAGCCGGAGACATTGGGAGTGACTCTGGTCCCATACATACAGACACGCTCAACCTCCCCCCAAAGCTGAAACTCTATACTACTCTGACGGTCTAATCAAATATACACACATTTTCACTCTATGGCGGAGATTTCTTTTGTCTAAGACTAAGTGAATACCGATTTCCGCGTTTGCCCTCGTTGGATTGCATCGAGGTTTGTCCCCGCGTCTAGAGGAAATCGACAACTTCGTAGTATTCCTTGCCAGCCACTATCTCTCCATGCCATCCACGATGCTCTTTTATGTAGTCTTTTCCATTCGCGATCTCTTTAATAAAATATCTTATCCGCGAGCTCTTTATGCAGTCAATGTCATCCGATATCTCTCTAATACACTCATTGCCATCCGAGATCTCTTTAATGCAATCCATACCATACGTGATCTCTTCATGTCAGTCCTTGTCATTCGCGATATCTTTATAGCAGTTCTTGCCATTCTGGATCTCTTTAATGCAGTCTTTGCCATTCGTGATCTCTATAATGCAGTCCTTGCCATTTGCGATCTCTTTAATGCAGTCCTTGCCATTCGCGATCTCTTTAATGCACCCATTGTCATAAGCGATCTCTTCATGTCAGTCCTTGTCACCCACGATCTTTTTAATGCAGTCTTTGCCATTCATCTTTTTAATATAGCTCTTGCATCCGCTATAGCTTTAGTCATGTCCTTGCCATCCGCGATTGCTTTATGCAGGTCATTGTCATCTGCGATCGCTTTAATAAAAATTATTGTCGTCCTTCATCTATATATTCCTGTCCTTGCCATCCGTGATCTCTTTAATGCGGTCCTTGCCATCCGCGATCTCTCTCTGCCAGCCATTACCATCCGCGATCTCTCTCTGCCAGCCATTACCATCCGCGATCTCTCTCTGTCAGCCATTGCCATCCGCGATCTCTCTGCCATCCATTGCCATCCGCGATCTCTTCTGCCAGTCTTTACCATCCGCGATCTCTTCTGCCAGTCTTTGCCATCCGCGATCTCTATGACAGCCATTGCCATCCGCAATCTCTAACCCAGTCCTTATCATTCAGTGTCTCTTAAGTCGATATTTGTCGTTCAGAGTCTCTAGGTTTGTCATTGTCATCGGCGATGTATATTAAGTCATAAGAGACATCCTTTTTGTCATAAGAATCTCAACTAGTTTACTTTTTTAAGTCAGTTTTTGTCACTTTATGCTAGTCCTTGTCACATTTTTCTTTACGCCAGTCTTTGTCATAGATTTTTGCTACAGCCAGTCATTTTAGCCAAGTCCTTGTAATTTTTTTCTTTAAGCCAGACCTTGTCATCTTTTTCTTTAAGCCAGTTGTTATATTTTTTTTTTGTCTTTTCTCGCCATCCCCATTTCTTTGAGTCATTCTTTGCCACCTCTCTTTCTTTGGCATTTGTAATGTCTCTAAGCCAATCTACCAGCTTTGTCATCCGCAATGTCTCTAAGCCACTCGCCCACCGCGATCTCTAAGCCAGTCAGGCTTGCCATCCGGAATCTCTTTATTCAGTTAGCCTTGCCATCCAGAAACTCTTTAGTTAGTTAGCCTTGCCATCCGCGATCTCTTAAGCCAGTCAGTCTTGTCATCCGGGATCTCCTTAGTCACTTAAATCAATCCTGGGTGGGTTTTGACGGATGCGGATGACCTTTGATAGGCCCTTGTGGCTTTTGTCATCCGTGAAATTATGTTATGTTATCTCTCTAAGCCAGTCCCTCCTATCCTCGATCTATAGGCGTCGGGCTTTCGGTATGTGGGGAAAATGGGAACGCGAATACCAGCGATTTATTTGTGCGATATCAAATAGGCACGAATCGACTAATTTTGTGACCAAGCACTGTTTAAGTGCTAGCCTAATATTTTATTGAAGAGAATCCGCACTTTCTTGATCCCTCTCAGCTTGAATAGTCTCTTGTTAATCTTTCGCACATTTTCACCACCTAAACTCTTTTTGGAACCTTTCTGGCCCGACGTGTCGTCGTTTAACTCCAAAAGTAAATATCTCTGATGGTTATTTTTAAGTTACTAATAAATGGAACTGCTTAATGGGTGGTTAATTTTCCGACCTTATGTCATCCCTAAATGGAACTGATTGAGTTGACTACATCGACCGCGTTTAAAAAAAAAAAGTTTTTTTTTTATATACGCAAACTGAATAAATGATTTATTTGCAAATGAGTCTTGTATATTCGGATTTCAAGCCCAAGTTGGACCTTATTAGTCAAGGAAAAACTGGTTTAGAATAAAACTTTTCTCGTGTATCCCAGTTATTAGGTTTTGCTTCTTTATGTGGAAAATGGAAAGGGGTAACTAGTTTTTCAATCGTCCTTTTTTTTTGGAGGGGGGCTGATAACTTTCCGCCCCTACCCATCCGAACTCAAATGTTACCCCATCCCTAGTCAACTTATAACCAAATTAGTGTTCAGCTGCATTATTTTATCTGCTTTAATAATATATAAAACGAACTCTATTTTTGAAGAATTCTTTTGCGTGTTCAATATTTCAAAAATGGCCTTAAAATACCCCCTCGGGGAACCCATTCCGCGTTTATATTTACAAGGGCCTTCGTTGAATGTATTATGTCGCCTGATCGGTGTTTAACAGAGTGGAGATACTTGAAACGCGTTTCCTCTTATGCCATATATGCAATGTTTATGAAGTGTAATATCATGGTGGAGGACGGCTAATGATGTCGATGGGTTAAAGAGAGATAAAATTGGGTGTCTTCGCGCATTGTAGACGACTACACAAATTAAGAGTACTTTTATTTGCCATTTTGTGACACGACCGTTCAAGCTGCGTTGATTTGGCGCGCTTTTTATCAGCGCGCGCAAAGTGACCATACGATTATGAATGTCTTTCCACTATTACATCAGGTATAGGGAGGCTCGACCAGTGAGAATTTCTTAACCACAGATATATATTTTTTTTCGGGGGGGGGGTGTTATATCCCTAACGCATTTTTCCCCGTCACATGTCGCTGAGTTAAAACACAAAACAAAAACAAACAAACGGTTATGCAGCTTGTATATATTAAACCGTGTGCTTGCGTGTATTGGGACTATAATGTACATACACGTCGCTCACTTTCTCGATTCTCAAGTATTTAATCTTATTTGTCAATATTTCTTAAGATCATTTTGTCCTGTACGGCTTCCCGGTCTTGATCCGAAGCAGTACATTTCAGCTCCATCACCTAACAATGGTTTCTTCATTCTATAGTGAAGCCTTGCAAGCGGGTCTTAAATGATCGCCTAGATTGACATGTGCGTTTTGGAATTGTTTATTAGCTAATGTGTATCGTAGCGTCTGTCCGTTATAGATGTAACGGGATGGTGTCGATTTTATTTTATAGCCGGGATACTTGTGTAGTCCATTCCAGTCATCTAGACTTGACTATATATATATATATATATATATATATATATATATATATATATATATATATACATATATACATAGATATCATTGGGGTCATAAAGATGGCTAAAAATGGCTTTTATTACTGAAGTAGTGATAATTTGACTCGACTCCTCCAGTCTCGATAATATTTGCATGTGGACGTGATTCCCATATGGAGACGAATATAAAGGGTCTTCAGCCAACGCTTGGACCTCGAATCTTCTAAGGCACCGGAATTTTAAAATAGCCTCACACATAATAAGTAGTGCTTTAATTGGTCTCAAGACTCGTTTATTCGATAAAACGAGATAGATTCCTTCAGACAGCCAATCATAACTCCGTTTTCCATTTGGGGAGATATTTTGATTGGTTCGTTTCTTGGTATATCCGGGAAGTAAAGCAATTATCGAGGAAACCCTAAATTTAAATTCGAATGTTACTGGAATATATTGTGATATCTGCGTATTGGACATTGAAAGCGAACCTGGGTGGGAATTTGAGATATTCCCTCAATCCACGTGACGATTTTTTTAACGCCTCCCCCTTGGTGGGGTCCCGGAAACACAAGGCTGGGTGGTGGTATACACCCTTGTCAGGGCAGGCACACCGGGCCCATAAGAGAACGACCCACCCACCCCGATGATCCGACTGCAATAAAAAGAGACCGCAAAATTGGACCGTGCTTTATGGGAAGAGATTTTTCTGTGTCGCACTAGCTTAACTGTCCTCCGTCCGATACGCGACACTCGGTCTTCCGTACACGTGTCGCAAGGCCGATTTTGTCTCCTTTCATCGAAATAATAGTCGAGGGCATTATATAAAAGTCTTCTTCTAGGCCGACATAATGGATAAAGATTCCCCAAATCCGGCCTTTTTTTAAAAAAAAGTTTTGTCTATAAAAAGCCGCGGTTCCATCCGAGATTTAGGCTCTGCGCTCATCTGACTAATTGGATATAGGCTCGTTCGTCTCTGACCTCAGACCGCAAGAGAATGGATAGGAAATGAAGGGCAGGGATGGGGGAGGGGAGAACTTCATTCTCTTTATTAATTGAGAATGGAAATTAACAATGTAGGAAAATTCCTTCTTTTTTTCCTCATGGATTATATCCCTGACTTTTGGGGGGCGCAATTATAAAAGAAAACCTTGGATTGAGCCTCACCCCCCCTCCCAACAATTTGGTTGTAACGTGACGCGATTTCTCGTATTCATTGTTTCCATGATTTGCGTCAAATTTCGAGCCTCTACTCTCGATCTCAACCCCACAGAGTCTTGTCGACTCTGCTGCAGCTGGCATCTAGAAGAGTGCGTGCCCCAATACCCGCAAGGGGACATCTGCGAGATATTAGATTGCACTTCCTCCATTATCAACCGTCTGACAGAGGGAGCTACGTTTTTTTTCCTGTTCTTGCGTAACGACTGACAGATCTCGATTATAAACCTCTTATCGACCCGCTTCATCCTCGTTCGGAGGAGATGCTTCAATGGGGGGGCACTTTTTGGAGAGAATGGGGGAGGGGCACTTTTTGAGAGAATGGGGGATTTCATTTTTTGAGTGAATAGATTTTTTCACTTTTTGAGTGAATGAGGTGGGGGGGGGGGGCACTTTTTGACCTAATGGAGAGGGGTTTCACTTTTTTGAGAGAATGTGGGGGGATCATTTTTTTGAGAGTCGAATTTTTCACTTCTTGAGTGAATGGGGAGGGCACCTTTTGACCTAATGGGGAGGGGTTTCACATTTTTGAGAGAATGGGGGGGCTTCACTTTTTGAGAGTGTTTTTTTTTCCATTTTTTGAGTGAATGCGGGGGTGTCACTTTTGATTGAGTGTGTGTGGGGGTCACTTTTTGAGTGATTGGGGGTTACACCGTTTATTAGTCGAGTCTGTGTTCAAATGAAATGATTCCTCGTCGTTTCTATCTGAACTTTCATTGGTTATCCTCTAAGGAACTAATTGCACATTTTTCTAGTGTCATATTCCGACTCAGTTTCAAACTTTTCATTATTATTATATCGAGTTCCGTGTTTGTGTTTTTACGTTTTTTTACCCTTTCTTAAATTTGACCAAATTTTGCCGTTTAACGCGATTCTGTCTCTTCATTCCATCGTCGATTTTACAATTGAGATTGTGTTTACTGCGTCCGTCATATTCCACTCTGTTTCCCCATCTTGTTTTCTGACTCTTGATTGATTGAACCAAAGAGATTGTTGTGAGGTGGCGCTTCGTTTGCTCCGTTGGTGTTGTTGCCTCGCTCCATTTCATATGAAAGAAATTGAAGGATGAAGTCGGTCTTTCTGAGAAGGCATTTTATATTTATTTGGAGAGTGGTGGAGGGGGTCTTCTTTACGGAAATTCTAGCATCATCCCTGATCTTTGTATCAAAATTTCGGTGGTGTGGGTTCAAGACTGGTCGCAACAACTTTTGGTTCTCCGAGGCCTTGTTTCCTCGGAATAGGGTCTTAGAATGAGGGCTGGTTCAAGAATACTTTATATACTTCTTGGCCTATTTTACATTACTGTTTTGCGCGGACCCCCTCCCCCCCTCCTCTTGCAAAAATCAGACGCAGATGCCGGTTTTTTCATTTTCAGGGTGGTGGAAATGTATGGCGAATTGCTTTGCACTTTAGTAAACTGAAATGTACGATATGATGGTGTGTAGTTGTTAGATTCGTCTATTGTATACAGTCACTTGGCGTGGATGAAGAACGTGGCCCAGGCGTGTGACACGTGCCTTCCCGTGCTTATTACTAAGGCGAGCAATTGCAAGTCTCGCGACACAAGCTTGCCTGTGTTTTCCTGTAACTATCCCGAATCCTGCGGGGGGGGTCCCTTATGAAATGAACGCGTTCACCCGCTCTCCTGGTTAAAATTTGGACCACTGGGCACCGACTTTGGGGTATGTTCTTTGAGAGGGGATTTGGTGGGTGCCTGGCTCAACGAAGAAGGCATTATGCCTCGTCACCCCCTCATTTCTAAAAGACTCGCGTGGTCCCGTGTAAATGTTGGCACGAGTCAAATGAAAGCACAAAAGCGAGGGTATTTTGTGTTTATTTTGGACAACCCGATGCCACCCTATCTGCCCGCGTATGAACCCTTCACCACATATGCCCCTGATCCGCATGCCCTAGAGGAGAAACTACACCACATGTCCCCTCCCCCTACCTCCCTCAGGGAACCAAATGCGACGAACCCTAGCTAGATGAGACAAATCACTACCTAGTAGCCTGGCTGGATGAGACGCTTAACCACATACGACCTTGATCTGTCTCGGCTGAACGAAACGCCATAGCCCCCTCCCCCCTCTCTACCAAATGGTAGCTCGCAGGACTCCATCCGCATGTGGTAGGACCGTGTCCAAACCTGATGCTTCGTGTACAAATCACCGAGTAGCAGAACAAAACCTCTAGGATTTAGGGAGCGCCAATCTCTATTCTCGGTTGGGTCCATGACCAACGCAGAGGGGGGGGGGATAAAAGGGGCGAAGAGGGTGTCTTTCCCTATACAAAATGACAAGGTTCCTTAACGAGAGCGGACACACAACACCTTTGAGATGTTTAACAAATCGGTCATGAGGAGATTATTCGAAGTGTTGAGGCGATGGACGTTCGTCTAGTGTTGAGGCGATGGACGTTCGTCCAGTGTTGAGGCGATGGACGTTCGTCCAGTGCTGAGGCGATGGACGTTCGTCCAGTGTTGAGGCGATGGACCTTCGTCCAGTGTTGAGGCGATGGACGTTCGTCCAGTGTTGAGGCGATGGACGTTCGTCCAGTGTTGAGGCGATGGACGTTCGTCCAGTGTTGAGGCGATGGACGTTCGTCCAGTGTTTGGTGATAGACATTCGTCCAGTGTTTGGCGACGGACGTTCGTCCAGTGTTTGGCGACGGACGTTCGTCCAGTGTTTGGCGACGGACGTTCGTCCAGTGTTTGGCGACGGACGTTCGTCCAGTGTTTGGCGACGGACGTTCGTCCAGTGTTTGGCGACGGACGTTCGTCCAGTGTTTGGCGACGGACGTTCGTCCATTGTTTGGCGACGGACGTTCGTCCAGTGTTTGGCGACGGACGTTCGTCCAGTGTTTGGCGACGGACGTTCGTCCAGTGTTTGGCGATGAACGTTCGTCCAGTGTTTGGCGATGAACGTTCGTCCAGTGTTTGGCGATGAACGTTCGTCCAGTGTTTGGCGATGAACGTTCGTCCAGTGTTTGGCGATGAACGTTCGTCCAGTGTTTGACGATGAACGTTCGTCCAGTGTTTGACGATGAACGTTCGTCCAGTGTTTGACGACGGACGTTCGTCCAGTGTTTGGCGATGGATTCTAACAGGAGTATTTTTGATGTGGTGAAGTCCATATATGTATTTATCCTTTGGATCAACCTCTGATGTCGTCGTCTGAGAGTCCTGAAGGGGGAGTTAACTCATTACACATCCTCACTAATGCTTTCTGGTCGTCCTCGAGGATAAGTGCAGCATGGAATGGGCTGAGGCTTATCCCCGACCCCTTTTGTACTGTGGGTAGGAACTCCAGCTCCATCAGATGGCGCGTGCCTCCTCTCTACCCTTTGTGTTGCTTTGATCTCGGATTAATCTCGTACAGAAAAGATGCCCTCGACCGACCTTTGTGTGGGCATCTTGTTGCTCGTTGTCGTGGCTATTCCAAGGCTTCAATCTATTTAAAAAATACCAACTAAATGGATATAAAAAAAGCCCGAACTTTTAACTGGATGGGGTACGGGCACATATGGTGCCAACGAGTGCGTACAATGAGATCGTGTACTACTTATTAGTACGCTCATTAATCCCTTTCAAGGTAAGGGAAATTTCGAAAGGGGAGTTATCCGAAAGGGTATTTATTGGATGTCGGGCATAGCACTTCGAATATACCAGCCTGGGTTCGCATACGGGGTCACATCGTTACTACCATGTTCCCGGAGGCTCTTGCGTTCATACTTTATTCGTTTCTTTAAAAACAACAACCTAAATACGGTCTGGACTGTCCGAAAACGTATTATTGGTGGTGATTAGTTGTAGAATTGCTCGAGAAATAATTTCGGTGTTTGAGTGCAGCAAACCCGTGTTGCAATAGTAACGACGGATCACGTCAGGAAAGGGAGGGAACCCAGCACCTTTGGCTTCTCTAACCTTAACGAGTAATTTGGGGTTTCGCTCTTTTTCACTTGATAAAATTAGCGGCATCACGTTCCCAGTTATGCTGAAAAAAATGAATTAGTCTAAATTTATAAAAAAAAGTCTGGGTGTGTTTGGTTCGAAATAGCAAAATTAGAATTGCAAACCTCTTACCACCCCCACTTCCCCCTCCTCCCAAGTAGTAAATCTCTTGTGAATCGAATCAAGACTTCAATTAAGCCATTGGATTCACTTTAGGCATTATGAGAGGGAGAAATTGGGGAATAAGAAGAGCAAACGTCGTAAAAGAA
Source organism: Ceratothoa steindachneri (assembly GCA_963969495.1). Lineage (NCBI taxonomy): Eukaryota > Metazoa > Arthropoda > Malacostraca > Isopoda > Cymothoidae > Ceratothoa > Ceratothoa steindachneri. Next base: position 66,459,879 of record OZ018333.1, on the reverse strand, counting down.
CACGAACCCCATCAGGAGGGGCTCTATTGGCGTCGAATCTGGACTGCCATTAACGCATTGGATTCACTTTAGGCATTGGGGGAGGGAGAAATTGGGAATAAGTAGTGGCACTTTTTAGCTTTCCTGCTCTAAATCCCGGACTGAATCTTCGAGGGTTCTTAATCCGGAATGTGTTTTATCCATATTTTACGAATGACTAGTAAATATTTCGAAGCAAGTACATGTACGTACTCCCAAGAAAAGGGGTAGTTGGTTAATTTGATCATTTAGGTAGAGACAAAAATAATTCACATTACCTATTTCCCAAACACCTAAATATCGCAAGTGATTATCTTTAAGTCTAAGTGAGTAATTACCTATTTCCGTGGCAATATATTTTGTCTGTAGAGAGATATTACAATAAGGAATATTGCCCAGGTTCGTTGTAACCCTGCTATAGGCGAAATAAGAGTACATATTTTTACTTGGGCGAATTTGTGATGTTTATTTTTACTGGGTCAAGTTTTTAGTCCTCTTTTCAAGGACAAATTCTTCTTTTAGGCTAATTTTGGGAGTATTTATCTTCGTAAACATTAGGGAGTGATTATCCTTGGTTAAATTTAGGGAGTGATTTGTTAATCTTGGTTAAATTTATGGGGTGGTTGGTTAACCTTGGTTAAATTTATGGGGTGGTTGGTTAACCGTAGTTAAATTTATCGAGGGAGTAAGTTAACCTTGGTTAAATTTGGGACGAAGTAATTAACTTTGTTAACTTTAGTGAGAAAAGGATTAACCTAGGTTAAACTTGGGGTGATTAATTATTCTCATTATAATTTTAGGTGATTAATTAACCTGGGTTAAATTTAGGGAGTAATTAACCTTTGTTAAATTTAGGTAGGGAGTAATTAACCTTAGTTAAATATGGGGAGGAACTAATTAACCTTGGTTAAATGTTCTGAGGGAGAAAAGTTGGGGACGGTGTAATTAACCTTTGTTAAATTTAGTGTGCCTCAAATTTCTGTACTTGTTTTAAAAATCGACAAAATGATCGGTAGCCTTGATCGTCCTGGCGTCACCCTCGTCCATGATATTGGCCAATTTGCGTTCGTAAAAGAGCGATAACGAAAGGTATTCCATAAATTAGGACCCCCTTCCCCCCTCTCTCCTGCTGTTCAACTGTTGCACGTTAATTAACCACTTCCCCACTCAAGGCCTCGTCACCAATACTGAAGTAAATAAATCTCGGATCAGTTGACGTTTGTGGGCCTCTCGCCTAGTGTCATTTTCAGGGGGTCTCCTCTATTTCGCATGTTGATATGAATGGACAGAATGGGTGAGAAGGCGGGGCGGGGGGCGGGGGCTGTAGATTTTACTACACCTGGTGAGAATGAAATGAGAGAGGGTGGTAGGGTTCTGAGCCGGATAGACGAGGATGCGCGCTTTACACATGCGAGAATCGGGAGTGAAAAGTTATTGTTATGAAAGATCTTCAGGCTAAAAATGCCCTCGTTGCCTACACACGTTTTTCTAATTCTAAAAATAAATGAAAGATATGGTTCCTAGCTCTTTCGCTTATTAAATACAAAAGGGGATAAGGTTGGGGGAGCGCGGTCTAAAATTTCACGGTTCTTTTATTGTGCCACCTGTGATGGTTTTACAAAAAAAAGCGACAAAAAAAAAACAAGATGTGTAGGGACGTTCAAGGCTGACCTTGAAGTGCAAGTTACGTTGTCTGGCGATCAATCGAAGCCTGGTTCCCTGGATCGTCCGTACGACCCACGTTGGGCTACAGCTCGCCTCCTCCCCCCCACTCCCCTCCTTTTCTCTCCGTTCGTAGGGCCCGCGTTGGACGCCTCCCCCCCCCCATCTCTCCGTAATCTCGGTCTGAAGCAGGGGATTCCAACGCGTCTGAGGCATTCAAGATGAGGGAGGCTCCGGGCGCCATCTTCATAATTGTGTACCTCTTAGATTAATACACTTGTAGAGAGTCCAATAAAACCGATACCATCAGTTTCGAGCTCCCGAACTAGTTAATAATGGTATGATTTTTGAATCGAAATGAGTGTTAATGGACGACTGCCCAAAATGATGGCGTTGGCCTTTTATTAAGAGAGGGGGGGGGAGTCCGGGTGTACCTTTCTTCCTAAAAGTTTAATTTATTGGGCTCTCCAATAATATATATATATATATATATGTTAGTCGTCGAGTGTAACGCAATCGTGTTTTTCTTCCGAATTAGCGATAAAACCATTTATAAGAGCCATTTTAAGACCGCAAAGAATGATTAGTGGAGAGCATTTTATAGCGGGGCATCTCTAAGTCATTAAAGGTAGGGCCGACCACTCTTCATAATCGGCCTTTGTTGTTTAGTTTCAATTCCTTATCAGCTCGGTATTGAATTAAAATCTTTTATTATTATTAGAGGGTATTAAGGGAGAACGGCGCGGGTGCAAGGTCTTGAGATGTAGGCCAGAGCGCAGTGGCTGGTTGTTTGCTTTCATGATTCTAAGGCAGGGACGCCCGCGAATTGTAGACGAAGTAGATATCGAGTAGATGAGGCGGATCATGGGGGTAGAATAGAAGGGGGCGGGGGGATGGCAATTATTTCATTGGCTCAATAGTTTTAGTGGGGGGGTAGTATTAGGGAAGAGTCCAGTGGGGCTAGACAGCGAATATTGTCCTTGGCCACGGGTGTATAGATAGAATTAACCCGAATGGGATAGGAAAAAATTCTGAAATTGGCTTTCACGCTAAGTATTTAACGTGTCCTTGCGACTGCGCTGTCTCGAGACAGTATTGGAAGAAATTTGAGTTCGACCTCTACAATGCCTTACACATTATGGATAAGCTCAAGGAGGAAGCCTTTTTAATTACCATAAGGCCGTGTTTTTCGACCTTTTTATGAAAGTGGCACCCTAATTGTTATATAGAAGCAGTTGTGCCACCTGAATATAAAATAATGTACATATCCATACTTAATTAGGTGGAAAGCACTTCAAAATTAACCGCGATTGACATTTAACCTAATTTAATCAAAATAAGAAAACATAAAAATGACAAAAATCTTACCTTTAAAAGTTTAATGGGAAATTTGAGCTTGATGATTATAACATAATTCTTGAATATTGGGACGTAGAGTTGACAAGGGAACTCTCATTTCTTCATTCACTGTCCCCAATCTTTCCCTTTTCGTTGTTTTTATGTTGCACAATGCGAAGAAGCTAATTTCAAAATACTTTTAACTTAGTCAGATTTTTTTTTTTTTTTTTTTTAGAAATGTTTGAAATACATATTTTTTTGGTAATTTAGGCATTTTAAAAATGATTTTTTGGTCGCTACCGCGGCACCCCGGTTGAAAACCACTGCCCTAGGCTCTGGTTCCTGGCCGAGATTTCTAAGGTCAACTTGAAGTAATGTGTTGGGAATTTTGCCACCGATCTGCACTTCTTTGGGAGGGGTGAAGGGGGGGGGGGGGGTCCTGAAACACCTAGGTTTTGTCAATCTGCAAAATCAGTTATTCGTCGCTATCGTCGACAGATTAACTATTCATCAATCACAATTTGATTGTTTAAATACTAAACAATCCATTTGAACAGTGACCACCCTTGGATGACAACAGTAGCTCTGTGCTACCTCTTTGCAACGAAGTCGAATGAACTGCAACTCGGACAAGAAGTTCCGTACGTAAAATGCCTTTCGCGGTAGTGACGCGTACAGCTCATCTGTACATTATTTCATCGTTCGTGCGCGCATAACACAGGCCTGGATAGAGAAATTTGGAGGTAGTCTTCACACTACCGTTTCCCCTACCGTCTATATTAACCATTAAATTGGGACAAAAGTTTGAGGCTCGATTTAAATCTCTTGTCTGGAGAGACGTACAAAACCATAGCGAATGTGCGCTCGCGCATTTGTAAACATTAGGCCTTAATCGATGCCTTTGTGTCAACATGGGTTTTACATACCGAGCGATTAGTCATGGGGGTACCCAGCATTCGGAAATTAGTTATATTATTGTTTTCTTTTGTGTACGCGCACGTGCGGAAGGGCATGTAGACAAGGCGCATACAAAGAGAGGGTTCTATGCATACGGACACGGCGGACGTTATTTCAAATTTCCGAGCAAATGTTGAAAATTAGTGGATGCCAATTTTGAACATCAGAACCTCGCGTCGTAAATCATTCCGCGTAGGTTGGGGAGCGGGAGGGGCTGGGGGGCAGGCATGCATGGAACAGCCTCGTCTCTGATGCTCACAAGATATCGAGACGAGCACGGCAAAGAATAGCCCAACGGCCGCATTTTTTATACTCGTCTGCAGTTGGATGGTAATATAAATTAAAGCGACTGAATAGAATTGCCATTATCATTAAAAATGGCAATCTAGGACAGGTACACGCTGGTAGAACTGGTTGTTGTTTTTTTAATCTAGAAAAATGTGAAGTATTTGGGCAACTATACAGATAAGAGATCCTGGTTTTGAAAGAACAATGTATTTCAAGGAAGTATTTGGCTCATTACTGCATAAATGATTACTGTTATTATCGGTAATATCGAATGGCACAGTACTGCATGAATGATTACCGGTAATACCGAATGGCATAGTTTTGTATGAATGCTTATCAGTAATATCGAATGGCACGGTACTGTATGAATGATTGCCGGTAATACCGAATGGCATAGTTCTGTATGAATGCTTAGCAGTAATATCGAATGGCACAGTGCTGTTTGACTGATTACCGGTAATATCGAATGGCACAGTATTGCATGAATGATTACCGATAATATCAAATGGCATAGTTATGTATGAATGAATGATAATTATCAGTAATACCGAATAGCACAGTAGGTACTGCGTGGATCGGTAATATCGAATGGCTCACTGCAGTATGAATGATTACCGGTAGTCTCGAATGGCACACTGCAGCACGAATGATTACCGGTAGTCTCGAATGGCACACTGCAGCACGAATGATTACCGGTAGTCTCGAATGGCACACTGAAGCATGAATGATTACCGGCAATATCGTAGTGGGTAAAATCTTAAAGGATCGAGAACATTCTTTAATAGGTGTATTGGAATGGCGATTCGGCTGTTGTTCCGTAGGGATCAACCGTTATTATATATTCATATATTTAGTGTAATGTCGTTCGTAGTTGGCAAACGGCGCAGAACTCCCTGGAAGAGTAAATGTAGATGGTGAAAAATAAATAAAAAAATCGGAACCGATTTAAATGAAAAGATGTGACCATTTCTGTACCAAATGGTTGTGTTTTAAGTAGGGAAATGGAACGTTGTGCATGTTGTCATTCGCAATAATTAAGTTGCACTGGTTCGAATCGGGGTTGAAGGAGGTTGCTTAGTCCGCCCATCCAATTTTATCGCCTTTTTTTTTATTCTTTTACTTAATTTCATCACTTTCTGTACCGATATTCAAAAATTTCCCGGACGAGATCCCCTCGGTTGTTTTTGTTTTTTATAAGCACCCCCACCCCCCCTTGATTTGACTTCTAATGAGGTATTGAGAACGAGACTCTCCTAATTTTTTATTTATTTTTTTTTTTTTTGGGGGGGGGGTCTTCCCCATATAAGAATCGCGCGTGCCCTCCCGACCCCAATGGTCGCAGGAGGGTCTATGGCTAATAGAGAGTGACACCCCCCTCCTCAAAACTGGGACCAATTTTGGGGAGGTTTCATTTCTTAATTCGAAAAACAATTAAAAGGAAGCCTACCGAAAGTTCGAGTCCGGCTTTTGTATCGTCCATACATTTTTTTTTTTTTTTTTTTTTTGGGGGGGGGGTCTCCTTTCACTACTTTCGTTGATGCCCTCGTTGGTTTTCGCTTTAAATTTAGTCTGAAAAAATATCTTACTTTGGATCTCGAAGGAACTCTTGTCGGGAAGATTTAGACGATCCTTTTGGAAATTATTTCCACTCTTTCCGACAGAATAAAAATGCAGCCCAGACCGTCCTTTTGCGCCCGCCAACCCTCCCCATTTTAGTATTATAGTAACCAGGTTTTGACTCCGAATTTGAAGGAAAGGGATATTTTCCTACTTCATTTGTTTTAGGGGTTTTTTTTCTATACTTTTCGGGTACTTTATTTCTTGTCCTTTTCCTTCGTGGGATTATTACCGGAAGTTTTGGGATTGTATGACCACCAGAAAGGTTGATTAAAGACCTCGTACATGCCTGTTTAGGGTCGTTATTTCGTCACCCAAATGCGTGAGGGGCAGCTTTACTGCCTCTCGTAAAAGCCCTCGCCTCCCCTCTCCACCTTGAGTGGGTTCTAAAATTCCTGTTGAGAAAATCAAATTTTCATTCATGGGAGTTGCATCGCCTCCCATTATCGGGTGCGTGGGTGCTCGTCCACACTGTAACGGAGATTGAAAAATAGGACGGGCGACATCTGGCTCGACGTCGTCAGTTCTCCCCGTGTTTATTAACTGGGTAGACCGCGCGCACGACGCCTCGGCGCCCCCATCAGTAGTATTAAATCGAGGGTCGCCAATTATTCAAATTTCCCCTCCCCTCCTCTTGATGGGAGAAGCCCTCGAACGAGTTCATTAACCGATCCTTGTTTGAATTCGGTGAAAATTGACCATTCGCCGCTGTTTGGTCGCGCTCCCCGTACCACCCTCTTTCGGTTTCTTGAGAATGAGTAGGAGGAAGGGGGGGGGGATATTGATTCATGCGACAATAGGGGCGTGATTGGACGGAGTCGAGGCGTAGACGGGGTGTGAGGTTTAGTTTTCTGCTCTGAATCGCTTATTGCAGGCTGTAGAATAGAGTAGGGAAGCGGTTATGGCGTCGGGCTTGTTGGCTGAGAGGGGAACATGGAGGTTGAACCCGGGAACGTTCTCACAAGGGGACCAACTTCTGCGTTCGAGAAAGGCCTCTTCCCTTGCCACCCTGGCACCCCTGGCTGGGTACTCGGGATGAGCCATCCCGAAATTTACCTGGTAAAGATAAAACCCTGAAATTTACTTGGTAAAGATAAGCCATCCGTTTTTGGTAGAGATGGTTTATCTTTACTTGATCCGGCTACTCTTTGTTTGTTCGCTGCACGTAGCATCTGTTTGTGGCAGAGAGGGGCCCCACGTTCGTTTAGGTACCATTTTTAAAGATTTCAAAGCTAAGGAGACAAAGTGGAGGGTAGCCGGTGTATGTTGAAGGGAAATTGATATAGTTTTCAATGCTTTGGCGAAATATACAACTTCACCTCGAGGGGAGACGTTACGGTAGTAATGGAAGCCACCAGTATAAATGACAGTTTAAGCGGATTAAGTTGGTTTGTATTTATTCAAAATCTACTCGGGTAGATGATGGTACTAGTGACCATGTTTATAAATGATGGGTTAATCGGAATCGGTGTGTTTGTATGTATTCAGAGACTATGGGAGTATGGGGTGGTACTAGATTAGGGGTTATGCAGATACCGACCGTTTTTCTTTATCCAGAAGTTGCTAGAGTAGAAGGTGGTACTAGAATTAACATGTGTAAGTGACGGGGTAATCGCCTTATGAGTATTGTATTCATCCAGAAGCTACTGGAATATAGGGTGGTACTATAGTGGTCAGTACATATTTTAGAGGAGAGAAGTGGATTCAGAGTGTTGCATTTTTCAGGAGCGGGGGGGGGGCGTAGGAAGTTGGCCGCTCACTCGTTCTTCGCATTTTTTCCCTCTATTTTTTATTGTTTTCCCTTATCCCTCAGCCACTTAAGGCAGGGCCTAATTTCTCTTCCGACTTCGTTGTTCCTTTAAATGCCGCAATAATTGCCCAATCAACCCGAGAGGTGTCATACCTGCCTCTCGCACACACACACACACACACACTACATATAACAACAAAGAACGCTTGCGCGTAGTTATACTACTCGACACACTGGTCCGCTATTTATCTTCCGTTATCTCGTTTTCTTTTGTTTCTATCCTCGCGGGACGCACCGCTATTTGATGGGGGGGGGGCTCCCCTTCTCCTTAATTCGACGATTGCGTTGTCCTGTCCCGTTTCCGGGACGAAGTGAGGTCGCTACCGTTTATCCCCTTTTTCTCGAAGGTTATTTTACTTTACCGAAGTTTAAGCACAGGATAAATCGTAATGGTTATTAGCAATGTTCAGTTTGGGATGAAGAATCGATTGGCAAATGTCCCAAGAAGAATTTTATTCCCCCGGCATTGCCACACCCCTAATTGCAGAGGGACCATACCATGTGTGTGCAGTGCAGATCTGCTTTTCATTGCGGAGGGGTATGGTACCACAGGATAGTTGCGTACCCAGTCCCTAGTACCCTCATTACTTGGGTTAATCTACCCTACGCATTCCCCCCCCCCTCCCCCACTTCTCAGTCTTTAGAAACGTCCCCAAACCTTTAATTTTGTGTGGGTATTCCCTGTTGTTTTTTTTACCTATTTTCATACACTAGTAATCGTGATTTGAAGGATGGAATTGATAACTTATTGGGCAATTGTGGTGATGAAGACCCCCTTTTATTTCTTCTTTTCACTTTTGGAAATTGAAAACCACACGAACTTTTTTGTTGTTGTTTTTTGAGTACCAAACAAATAGCGTCGTATGGCATCACCACGGCCCATCCTCGTACAATGCCACCAGGCATGGCACGGCAGCGAATCCGCTATGCAATCATGCATACGCCCACCGATTTTGGGCCGGACTCCTTCGAGGTTACCAACAGGCTGAAGTGGTGTGGGTGAGAGGGCAAACAGCGTCTTTAATCTAAAAACACACTTCTTCGAGGAGGTTGGCCTCCTCCATTTTTATTTCACTCTGTTGTAGGTCGCATGCTCTTGGGGCGGGGGTGGGCCTATTTCCCGACGCCGGAGCGCGATTCCTTCCTGTTGCCTTGTTGTCGTTTTTTTCCCTCGTTTCTTCGCTTTTTTTCTTTTTCTTTTTAAAAAAAAACTATCCTAGTAGTAGGCTCTAGCGTGATGCCGGCGACTTTCGTCCTAGTAAGTAGTGACCAAATGGGCCTTTTTTATGCCGAATCGGCCACCGGTTCTTGGATAGTTGCGCCGACTATCAGTCCCCTGTTCCCGAAGATCCTCCCCTGCAAAGGGGGTGCCTGGAGCTAGTTTGAATCTACCTGGGCTTTATTATAAGTCATATCCATTTACTCAATCTTTTTTCCATCACTTACAGTAAAAAAAAACAAAAAAAAACGACCCGCGACTAATATTACAGGCTAGTTGCCAACCAGCTTCCGTCCATTCATCCCTGTAGGAGGGGGTCCTTGTTTGCCCATTCCCTCTTAACTCTGGTGTCTTTATTCTTCTTATCTATCTCTCTTACGTCGTATGCCCTTCTGGCCTCAACACCCGCGATGGTTTTCCTAGTTACGGAACGCGGAGGTACGGTTTTGAATTTTCTGTTGAGGGAAGGGGGGGGGGGGGTATCTGTATGAGAGACGTTCAGCTGACGCCTGATGAGAATCTCGTTAAATTGGGGAGAAGAAACATGTGTGGACATCGCGTTTTCTTCTCCCCCCCCTCCTTTCTCTCTCTCTCTTCCTCCCTTCGTGCTGGGTTGACTGATGTAAGGCTAGCGGTATGCGAAGATGAGGATTCGTGGAACAATTTCAAAAATAAGTTCATGAGTCTTCAATCAAGTTGCATCCCTCTGAAATGCCTCCGTCGGTCTTCTGTTCAATCAAAGTGGTTTAATTGAGAAATCGGCCAACTGTTTAGGAAGAAGAGAAATGCGTACCGCCGATCGAAGATCTCGGGTGCCTTTGACGAGAACCGGAGGCTAGCCAGAAGAGTGAAGTCCAGCATAAGGGCGGCTAAGCGGTCTGAGGAACTCCGAGTGGCGAGACTCTGCAAGGAGAATCCCAAGGAGTTCTTCGGCTATGTAAATAGCCGTAAACCAATCCATCGTAGGATTGGGCCCTTAGTGGACGAGGAGGGTGCATCAACTCACTCAGATGCAGAAAATGCTAACCTGCTCAATGACTACTTCTCTTCAGTGTTTACTGAAGAGTGTGGTCCCATCCCCCAGCCAACGAGTTCCTACTCTGGGGAAAAGCTGGAGGATATGGACTTCACCGAAGGAGAAATAAAGAAAAAGATCGCTGACCTAAAGACGAATAAGTCAACAGGACCGGGCGGGTTTCTATCCAAGGTGTTGAAGGAAGTGTGCGATGAAGTACCACGACATCTGTGCGCTATCTTTAACATGTCAATCCAGACCGGATGCGTTCCTAGAGACTGGCGTGAGGCGGAGGTGACTCTGATCTCCAAGAAAGGAGACCCCAGCCATCCGTCAAACTACCGACCCATCAGTTTGACTTCGATAGTCGGTAAACTCATTGAAAGCATGATAGTGGACAAGATAACGTCTTATTTAGAGTCAAACCTGCTACTGAGGAGTTCCCAGCACGGCTTTCGAAGGCAACGGTCAAGCCTGACGAACCTTGTGGAATTCTTCCACTTCGTGTTCAGTGAGCATGATCTGGATAAAGCGGTGGATGTTGTGTACCTTGACTTCCAAAAGGCCTTTGATAAGGTACCACACCGCCACCTTCTCCGGAAAGTGCGTGCACAGGGCATAGACGACAAGGTAGCAGGTTGGATAGAGAGCTGGCTAAGTGACAGACGGCAACGAGTAGTGGTGAATGGACGGGCCTCTGAATGGGCGCCCGTATCTAGCGGTGTCCCTCAAGGTTCCGTCCTGGGACCACTACTGTTTATTATCTATGTCAAAGACATGGGCGGAGACATGGTTGCCAAAATCTCCAAATTTGCCGACGACACCAAGCTTGGTATCAATGTGGCAAAGGAGGGGAGTGGTTGGACACGTGTCAAATGCCTTTCAACGTGGAAAAATGCATATCGGCCACCGAAACCCCAAATCTCAGTATATCCTTAAGGGCACTGCTCTTGAATGGAGTGACACTGAGAAGGACTTGGGTGTAACTATCACTAGCGACCTCAAGTTCTCGAAACGGTGCATCGAGGCAGAGAAGAAAGCCCAGAAAATGTTAGGCTACATAAAGCGCCAGTTTGGATACCGTAACAAGGGGATAGTACTTTGTCTGTACAACTTCCTCGTTCGGCCGCACCTGGAGTATGCCGTACAATTTTGGAGTCTTTCGTTACGAAAGGACATCACGAGATTGGAACGCCTGCAAGCCAGGGCAACCTAACTGATTCCCTCTATCAAACATAAAAGTTATGAAGATAGATTAAGGAAATTAGATATGTTCTCGCTGGAGACCTGGAGAGTATGTGGTCAGCTTATCGAAGTGTTAAAAATACTTCGACAGACTGGACCACAAGGATATTTTCCAGCTCAGCGAGGGGAGAACAAGAAATCATGGCTACAAACTTGAACTGAAGCGTTACAACCGCAACTGTGTGGAAATTTTTTCACCTACAGTATCTGCGGTAAGTGGAACGCACTTCCAGTGGAAGTTGTCAACAGTGAATCTGTTGACCAGTTCAAGTCAAGACTAGACAAAGTCTTGAAAAGTAGCCGTTTAGGGACGCAAAACAATTGAGCAGCCATGTGCCTGCTCGATTGCTAGTCCAAAGGTACCCTCTTTGAATGGACCGTAAGGTCTCCTAGGGTACTTCCTTTCCTTGTTACTTCTCTCTCTCTCGGAACAAGGAGATATTACTGTGTCTGTACAACTCCCTCGTCCGACCGCACCTGGAGTATGACGTACAATTTTGGAGTCCTTCGTTTCGAAAGGACATCGCGAGATTCGAACGCGTCCAAGCCAAGGCAACCAAACTGATTCCCTCTACCAGGCATATGAGTTATAATGATAGACTAAGGGAATTAGATATGTTCTCGCTGGAGACCCGGAAACTACGTGGTCAGCTTATCGAAGTGTTTAAAATACTTCGAGGCTTCGTCAGACTGGACTACGGGGATATATATTTTTCAGCTCAGTGAGGGGAGAACAGGAAATCACGGCTACAAACTTTAACTGAATCGATACCACCGTGATCTGTCTGGTAAATTCTTCACTTACAGTATCTGCGGTAGTTGGAACGCACTTCCGAATGGAAGTTGTCAACAGTGAATCTGTTGACCAGTTCAAGTCAAGACTAGATAAAGTCTTGCGAAATCACCGTTAAGATCCTCGCGAGTGATCTTCGAGGTTGCCAACGGACACCTTCGAAGATTGCGCCAAAAGTACCGTCCGTAAGGTCTTCTAGGGTACTCTTCTTGTAGCTCCTTGTAGCTCTCTTCCCCCCTTCTCCCCCCCCTTCTCTCTCTCTTCACCCATTCTCTCTCTCTCTCTCTCTTCCCCCCTTCTCCCCCCCCCTTCTCTCTCTCTTCACCCATTCTCTCTCTCTCTCTCTTCCCCCCTTCTCTCTCTCTCTCTCTCTCTCTCTCTCTCTTCCCCCCTTCTCTCTCTCTCTCTCTCTTCCCCCCTTCTCTCTCTCTCTCTTCCCCCTTCTCTCTCTCTCTCTCTTCCCCCCTTCTCTCTCTCTCTCTCTCTTCCCCCCTTCTCTCTCTCTCTCTCTCCCTTCCCCCCTTCTCTCTCTCTCTCTTCCCCCTTCTCTCTCTCTCTCTCTCTCTTCCCCCCTTCTCTCTCTCTCTCTCTTCCCCCCTTCTCTCTCTCTCTCTCTCTTCGCCCCTTCTCTCTCTCTTCGCCCCTTCTCTCTCTCTTACCCCCTTCTCTCTCTCTTACCCCCTTCTCTCTCTTCCCCCCTTCTCTCTCTCTTCCCCCCTTCTCTCTCTCTTCCCCCCTTCTCTCTCTCTTCCCCCTTCTCTCTCTCTTCCCCCCTTCTCTCTCTCTTCCCCCCTTCTCTCTCTCTTCCCCCCTTCTCTCTCTCTTCCCCCCTTCTCTCTCTCTTCCCCCCTTCTCTCTCTCTCTTCCCCCCTTCTCTCTTTCCCCTCTTCTCTCTTTCCCCTCTTCTCTCTCTTACTCTCTTCCCCCTTCTCGTTCTCTCTCTATATATATATATATAGTTAATGAGGCCATTTTTTTGGTCTTTTATTACGTTTAAATATAAAGGGAGGGCCTTTAATGGCGAGTGGTATGTGATTGGTTGTACATGTTTAATTAGCGGTGGAGCGACGCGACGATATTATCCACCTGGGAGAGCCGTTAAAGGCGTTCCAGTGTAACGCCGCTCGAATCCCGCTCGCCGATGTAACGCGCATTTGAATTTAAAGCAAATAGGCCACAATCCCGTCTCCGTGCGCTAATTTATCGCAATCAGCAATCGACTCAGGTGCCCTGCCCCCCCCCCCTAATCAAATTGATAAAACGGAATGGTTAAACAGAGGCCGCGCTATTGGCATGCAGGAGCGATGCCCAGTAGTCTTCAAAATGATAATGGCGTTGGGGAAAGTCGATCATAAAAAGGATCTTCGGGTGAAGCATTAACAGGCTTATTAATGCTTCGTCTTCGTGGGGAGTGGGGGGGGAGTCGTAAATTCCCCTACTGGGTTCCGTAAACCACCGTTCAGGTCGCCCCCATTCGAACGGCTTATCATGACGAAAAGGAATGGGAAGATGACCGACTCAATCTGAATAGAATTTCGAGCCCTCCGGGTGTATTTTTTTTATTATTATTTTAAGAGGCATTCGACGTCAAATTTCATCTGTAGAGAGATCCCCGAGGAGGGTTTTTTTCGGGGGGAGGGGGCTGTTTATGCACACCTTTCGTAAGCCTTCCTGGGTATTCTCAATAATAATAATAATGACGTTTGTTAATTGTATTGACGAGTGGCATTCAAGAGTCGTTTGGGAAGGATAACTTTCCTTGATTGTCGATGTGCGCGATGTAATTTTCCCATTTATAACGTGGTTGCGTCGTTACGAGGCTACGAAGCTTTGGGCGAGATTCGTTTCGAAACGACATTCAAGGGGAAAGTGGGGGAGGGGGGAGCATGGAAATGAGGCTTTTTATACGCTCAATCGGATTGAATTAGCCCCCGGCCTGGCTGGAGCCATTATTAACCACGGATAGTGTCATTATCGTGTTAACATTAACATATCAGCCTCGTTTTAGTATTCTGCTTGCCTCTCCGTTCATGTTGAGGTGTAAGATCTATATAGTCATGCTTCGGCTGGGGGCGGTAGCGAGGTTTAAGAGTCATTATTATTTGTATTCACTTTATTTAGGTTAATAGCGGGATGGTTACGTGTTTGACCTCCAGCTTGTTTGACCTCCAGCTTTTGCCTATTATGGGCCGCGCAAATCGCGATTCGGTGGTCATGCACACGTTTGTTCGCTCGAGGAAGTGAGTTAGGAGAGTGCATGTTATTGGTATTTAATTGCATTCATATTGAAGCCCCCGCCCCCTCTCCCCGTCCTTCAACGCGGGGTGACGTGCATTGTCATATCGCTTGTGCCGTGAATTTCTGTTGTGCGGCACGGAGCGTGTTTGTTTTTTTAAGTACCGACGTGTCCAAAATATAGAAAACGTTGCAGGATTCTGGATATCCTCGCCTCGTTCTGGGTTAGTTTATTAAAACTTGACAGGGGTCGTTAATTGCGCGTAATAGTAGAGGGGGGGGGAGGTCTGTAACGTTAAACAATGGTTGGTCTTGAAAAGTTAGCTGCTGAGGATAGTGGGTGAGGAGCTTCGAAGAAGGCTAATCACTAACCCCGCTCGTGGGGTTAGTGGTGAATGAATGGTTGCTGGAGCGGGGGGCGGCTCTTAATCGAACTTGCTACCGTATTCATCTCTTAACTTTGGGATTACCGACTCGAGTGTACTGCACCCGCATCTTGATTCATTTGGAATTTATAAAGGCGCGTATGAGTGACACGTGCTTTTTTTTCGGTTGAATGGATGAGAGTATATTTTGAGTCCAAGGGTGGATCAAGAATTTCTCAAGGGGCAGGGGTGTGTGTGATTGATCAATATGGTTTAGCAAACGTACGAAGTAGACGAGCAAAGCGAGCCCTCACGTGTAGGGGAGGCTTAGGGGACAGGTAGAATAATACGTATACTTAGGAGAATTTGTAATTCTTGGTGGGGACGTTAACGGAAATACATAGTAAAACCAAATTACGATAGAAAGCTTTGCCACAACTTTAGAAGGGACAAGACCCTCTGCTTAAAATATGAAGGATTTGATTAGTTCATCTAACTTATATGATGAAAATTGGACAGTGAACATCAACGACAAATCTGAGTAACATGGAACGATTCATATTAGGCAAAACCTACCGGGGGGGGGGGGCATTAAATGCATTGAAATTATTGGGTTTTAGATATTGTAAAAAGTAAAAAAGCGAATGGCACAAAACCTAAATTGACACCTATTTGAATGAAATTTATTTTGAGGCTTACGGTCCCCTCCCCCCTCCTCAGCCCCCGTTGAGCGTCATTTTTTGTTATTGGTTTAGTTCGATGGTGGATATCTTTATAACTTTTTTTCCCCCCCTTTAGTCTTCCCTATATAGGTTTGTTTCCTGGTCTTTTTCAGGGGGAGTTGGGCGCCTTCCTCCTGAGAGGTCTTGAGTTCGTACCCTAACTCCACCATGTTTTATACCAGCGGTGGGCAACGTTTTTAAGTGTTTGTGCCAAAATTGGGCAAATCTTTGATACAAAATTTTCTCACGTACCAATAATTGACCAAAACACAATAAAAGGACATAAAATTAGAGATATTCTTTTATTCATTCTTAAACACGTATGATGCCTAAAGATTACAAGGAAAAGATAGTTATTTTACCTAAAAAATTACATATTATATTAGACAGAATTGAATCTTTACGATTTTAAGAGGAAAAGAACAAATTCAAAATAGAGAAAGAAAAATGGTGGAGTTTTTATTTATTTACCATCAATGAGACTTCTGCTTCTGCATCAATGATAACAGATGATTTATTAGAGATTGTACACCATGCGGTTGCTATATAAAAGAAGTTAGGGACACATTTACTTAGTTTTCTTAAGTTAAGCATTCGACTTCGCGTGCCGGTAAGAAGCCGTTGGCGTGCCACGTTTGGCACGCGTGCCAAGGGTTGCCCGGGCCTGTTCTATACTAACGTCTCTCATCCCCCTTCTGTTTGACACGCTCACTTTGGTTATCCCCTTGTAGTTTTAGGTGGAAGGAGGGGATTGGGTGGGGGTGTTCTAGTATTTAATCTCTCCATTTTGGCATTGATTTTCTAGTGCGTCGTCAGGCGGTTTATATGACGATATAAAGCTTTAAGGTGGGGACAAGATGAAGCGATATTACCGTGCTAGGAGGGGGGGGGGGCTTGGAGAGTCCTCAAATGCGCTTGGTTGGGGTTTAAGTCAAATTCGACGTTCCTAGTACAGTAGCCTAGTGTCGAGCGAATCGGTTCTATCGTCGGTATCGAAATCTTTGCATTTTCTAGCTCCCGGTATGGTTGTTTTAAGTGGTATAGTACTATTGTGGGTGCTAAAATATTAGACTATTCTAGTTCCTGGTATGGTATTAGTATTGGTGTTAAATTGTTAGGCTATTAGAGTTCCTGGTATGGTACTATTGTGGGTGCCAAAATGTTAGGCTAGTCTAGTTCATGGTATGGTACTATTTGTTCTACTGGCTAATGTGATGTTGCTAGAAGCGTTGTTGTTGTTTTTTTTGTTTTTTTTATTATTAAAATCTGTATTTTATCAAGATTATTCAAATGTTATTTTTGAAGGAAATATTCGATTCGCTCGGGGGGTAGAAAATGATATGAAAGGTTAAACAAGCGTTTATTATCCTTCAGAGGTATTCGAAAACTTCCACTACGTTAATCCAGAACTGGTCACGGGTTGGATGAGTTATTTTAACGAGGGAATTTATTTATTTATTTTTTAATCCATTTTGAGTTTTGAAGGGGTAACAACCCCACCGGATATTTTGCTCCAAACCACCTCTGTATAAGGACTTTGGTCGGGGTTTTTTTATTAGCGAGAAGCGAACCTTTAAAAACCAAGTCTAGAAAGGATTGGAAACATGTATTTAGGTTCTCGATTGGTGCTTGCCTTCTCACCACGTCAATCTCCCCCCCTCCTCCCGCCTTCACCCTTGGCCCCATCAGATGGTCGGGTATTTTAAGCGAATTCCTGTTGTTGTTAATTTGTATATGGGCGCACGGGTGGCGGGGTTCATTTGTCACGGCCATAGCGCCTCCTCGACTGATATTGCCCTTGTCCAAAGGGCGTGCGAGTATCGCCATCCATTTATATCGGCACTAATTACACCCGGGAGCCATCAATAACGGTGACAGTCGCGAATCACTTTGGCACCATTTATCACGCGTGGCACTTTTGATTACTTCAAGAGTTGGTGCCACTTTTCCGGATTTTTAAATGAGTTTCCCGCCTTGAATTATCGGTGTCGAGAACTTCCTTTAAAGTTATGGCCGGCCGTTTGTTTTGGGGTCGATTCCTGCTCCTATTCGCGCGCGCCCCGGTCTGTCCCTGCGAGGGACTCCTGCCGGTGTAGTGTTTGAGAAGAGTTGCGTGACCACCTCCTGGATCCGTGTAGTCTTATCGCTTATTTCCCCCCCCCCCTCATCTTCTCGTTGGGGATTGTTTTGTCACTTAGGGCGTTTTGTGAATCCCGAATCCCAGGCGGGGAAATCTGGATCTTAGAAGATTCACTCGTTGGTTTTTGTTTTAAGTAGTTTTTGGCACTCTCATCCCGCGGGGGAGAGGGCGTCTGGAATCAGTTTCGGGGCCAGGGGTGTGTGAGTGGTGGAGGGGGGTAAAGTTGGGGTTTTGGTAAGCAACATGTGATCCCAATTTTAATGGGACCTTTTCGTCCAGTTTGGCTCTGGGAAAGTGAAAGCCTCCCACCCCCTAATTTTAAAAGTATCTCCACCCAATTGTGGTCTCAGTGTGAAGTATGTGTGTCTAGTTTTAAAGGGTACTTTTTCGTCCAGTTAGGCTCTCGGACGTCAAAACGTAACCCTAATATTTTACGAAGGGGGTCAAGATAAGTCTGAATTTCCATATAGACCTTTTTATGGTGTAGACGCCTCTCCAGAGCTTCAATAATCCTTGATTCCCTTATTGTTCATACTCATGTTTTTATTATTGGTTTCCACAGAGGGGAGACCCCCCCCCCTGCAGTGATTAATAGAACCAAGTTACCTCCTCCCAATATGTGATGCTAGGTCTGTTTTGACCCCAAATTTCCCTTGTCTCACAGGAACGCCAATTAACAGATTGCCCATCATGGCGAAGCAAGTCCTGGACCTGTACGAGCTTTACAATCTCGTGGTGGAACGCGGTGGCCTCGTCGATGTAATCAACAAAAAGCTCTGGCAGGAGATTATCAAAGGCCTCAAACTACCCTCGTCCATCACCAGCGCTGCTTTCACTCTCCGCACGCAGTAAGTTCCACCTACGCCTTCCCCATTTCCATCCTGGCTTTCTAATCTCTTGTTCCCGGATGGTGGTGGGCATGTTGTGAATTTAGAGCGCCTTTTGTGTTCGGTTGAACCACTCGCGGAGTACTTGTATGATTGCTTGATCCCTTCTATGCGTCACTGTTGGTTGTTCGTTGCGACGGCACCTTGAAATAATGACAAAATATCACAACCACAAAATGTGGGTTTATATTGAGATGGCTCGGGAAATTTAACGCAGTTATATCTAAACTTTTGTATTGCCTAAATTTATGACTGTCCTGATTTGGGGACGCTGTGCATTAATGGGTTGCTTGAATAAACCAGTACACTTTGACAAGTGTTAAATGTAATGTGTGTAAGGATGTAGCCTAGATTACTATTTTTTTACGGGAATTAACGCTCAGAATGTTGTGTGGACGCAGAAGAAAATTTGAACTTGATTATTTGGATTAACAATGATCACGCCCAAATGAACTGAGTTATTATTGCTTTGATCCTAATTTGTATCGCGTGCAATGACTACTACTAGGGATATACAGGGTGTCCCTAAATTCTAGCCACATCAGCAAAATGCACATTTTCAATAGAAAAAATTAACTACACTATTCAATTGAAATGTTAATAAATGGTTAACTTCTTCAATGTGATTTCCACCATTTGTGACGCAAAGTTCGATGCAACCCCGGGAAATAAGTGAAAGAGGCTAAGGTCTGATAAACGAGGCGACCAGTGTGATTTTTCCCGTGTCCACACTTTAGGGACACCCTGAATAAAAAAGACCAGGGTGAAGGGAACCGATGCATTACGAGGTAACTCCGAATTTCCGTCAATTTGAGCACATTCGTTTATGATGCGCTGTTACCTTCTCCTTGAGCATAGCCCAGTAAAAGAATTAAGGGGCTAAGGTCGTCTGGTGAGCGAGAAGAGACCATTGGTATAGTTCCCCTGTCCAGCAGACCTTGGGGACATCCTGTGAGTAAAAGATGCCTGCTGGATTTGAAGAAGTTAAATGGAGTACGATGAGACTTTTATTTAGATAAGTCTCGTGTCAAGGAAGGTCTTAAAGGAACCACTAACCACCATGAAAGAGCATAGGTTGACGTTCTGCGCGAAGTGGCCTTCATTGATTAAGGTTTATGAAAGGTCGGATTGATCGTCCATCATCGCTGACCTTCCAGTGTTTGCACTCGCTTTTTTCTCCAAACTATCCTTAAATGAATCGAATCCGAATATCGTCCATTCTCGATTCCTTGCTTCGCCGCCAGGGAACTGGTCCCTTTATTCCTAGTTATTTGTGCATTATTGTAGAGGGGGGCGGCTCTCCGAGGTCATTCATATTCGCGGACTTTTTATATTGAGAAGAGGGGGCGGGTCTTATATAACCGGCAGATCGTTCCACATTCTCGGAGCAAGAGCAAACCCCCCCCCCCAAACTCAAAACCACTCGCGCAATATAGACGACTACGAGGCACACATGGTAAGGGGGTCTAACTAGAACGTAGAATTCAGGGGTCAGAGCCGGAACCTAGGATTCTCAGGAGCTCGGATGAACAAGACACCCATAAATTAGAACCTTAGAGTGTTAAAACGAGAATTAACATGTTAAGGTACCTCAGGTACCCGCGACAGCATAATTAGGACCGACGCTAAATTATAACCCTGCGACTAAATTCTTTTGGCTTTAGATTTCTTTAGGTTACTATAGCAACAAAGGAATGGTTATAACTCAGTGATTTGGAAGAAGTAAGCTTAAAAATCTGCATACATATATTTTTGTGTGCGTGACACTTATATTGTGACTGTAATGCGATACGGGGGTTTGTATCCCCCCTACACCTTGAAACTTCCCGCCATTTAATAATATCGGTTGATTCAGAAAAAAAAACTACCATTACTGATAAAAGTGATCTCCCAATGTTCTTTTAAGGTATACAGGGGGGGGGGGTCATATGCCCCCACCCTTTTCCGTCTCTATCCTTTTTACGCCATCCGCAAGAGATGTTGGGTGTAGCATAAGCCACCTTGCTACATATATCTTGGGAGTTGCGTGCCCTTCTTGCCTCAACCCCGCTGAAGGGAACTCTTGAGGTAGGATTTTTAAAACTGTGGTTGGGTTAAGGTAAGAAAAGGGAAAACGAGGGTATTTGAGGCGGTATCTATATGTGGGAGGAGTGTAGCTGACATCTGAGAAGAATCTGGTTAAGTTGGGGATAACGAAAACCAGAGAATTGCTTGAATATGGTCGTGTGTGTTTAATCATTCATGTTGGGCTCCCTCTAATAAGGGGGGGGGGGAATCTTCTTGTAAAGATGAAAATGTGTGATAGATACAGTACCGTCATACAAGGAGGGATCAGAACGCCTGTATTTCTCTCCCATAACTTTTGTGCCGGAGAAAATTGAAGTTTCCAGGTGCGGTTCCAAGGAGGGGGTTAGGGCGCTGAAGCCCCACACCATCTCCAAGTTTCAGAGCCGTTTAGGTTTATACTTGTTTTGTTTTTTTACTTATGTTATTCAGGAGAGGAGTTATGTACTAATATATATATATATATATATATATATATATATATATATATATATATATATATATATATATATATATATATATAAAGTGGCAAACGAATTGATGGACGCAAACTTCAAGCGAAGTATAAACAGGATGACCAGGACAGAGCCGTTGATGCCTCGTAACATTTATTTCAAACGTTTCAGGATTACAACTAATCCCATCATCAGTGCTAGAGAAAGAATACAAATAACATAGTTAAATGTATGCATAAAAAGTTAACACATGTAATAAAATTGTGAAACATGAATATTAAATTGGAGACTAATTGATTACATTAGAAATATGGAGGAAAAAACAAAACAAACCAACGAGGGAATTTCTAAAAAAATAGGAAGGAAAATAATTGACAGTGCATTTTATTTTTGCATGTGTTAACTTTTTATTAGTTATAATCCTGAAACGTTTGAAATAAATGTTACGAGGCATATATATATATATATATATATATATATATATATATATATATATATATATATATTTATATATATTAGTTTAACCATTGCGATCGAATGTATCGTATATGATACATGTCTAAAATGTAGGTGCATCACTTGACGCCCCCCCCCCAAAAAAAAACAATTCAGGTTAGCTCCCCTCCCCCCTCAATTATTTTATCCTGGATCTGCCACTGGTAAAGTTATAAAGTTCCTATGGGGGAAGGTTGCGTAAGTTTGGTTGGAAAAAAAAGTTGAGCAGATAAGAATATACTGAAAGTAATGGGGTTTTTTTTTTCCAAGATGATCCGAAAGCTTAGGCTTCTTGTAGAGAGAACCTGCATTGTTTTGATAGCCCCACTCCGCATGGATGAGACTAGCTCCATACACGCGACACCACGCACATAAACATTCACATCATCGCTGTCTCCACACACACACACACACACACACACACACACACACACACACACACACACACACACACAGCCACTCTCCCGTCCCCATGACGGGTATCCCCTCTCCTGCCCTCGGATTTAGCCTCAATGGAAATGTCTAGCGTCGCCTTGGCAACCTTGCTGCAGCTGATATCTGGAGGATCGTGTACCATCTACGTAAGATGACCTCGTTGTTAATCTCCCTTGGGCCACGAAGGGTTCCCTACCTTCTACTCTCCCCCTTTCCCCTTCCTTTCCAAGTAACGAGGCTCGGCTCCTGGTGCCTCCGGTGTTTGTCGTTCCGATCTTCATGCGGCTTTCATTATCCAGTCGTGGGGGGGGGAGTATCTCGCCCATGATTGATTGGGGGGTAAATAACAAGAGTCGGGCGTATCATCTCCCCGCAGTAGCCCCTCCCCCCTCCCCAGCGGTAACTCCTCCGTTCACCCAAGGCCCCCCCCCCTCCTCCCCAGACCGTGAGAAATTTATTGTCTATCGCGAGATTAAGAAGCTATAGCGTTCGAGGCTATCGCTCGCGAGGTTAAGGTTAAACTATAGCGTTAGTCTCGTTGCGTGAGTACAGCCTGCAAGTTAGGATTAGGTTAGGTTAGGTAAAAGATCTTTAGGAAAAGACTCGATGAAAAAAAAAAAAGCCTCGCGCCTAATTCACCGCCGGGCCTGTTTCGAAAAAGATCCCTACTAAGTCCCAGTAATGGGGGGGGGGGGATCCTTTTATATTCGGTTGCGTGGAGACGGGGCGGAGCGTGTAGGCGGGCGCCCCCCCCCCCTCCGTCCTTCGATTCTCGCGGATGCCTCTCCCCTCTTATTTCCAAAATGGAGGTGTGGGAAGGGGGGGAGGATTGTTGCCGGGCGCGTGTTCTCACGGGTTTCATTTGGCGCGCGTAATTGAAGTTTGCATTAATTATGAGGGGGGTTGGGGGAGGGGCTGGAGAAGGGAGCCGTCTTTAGGGGGGGGAGGACTAACAGACTGGGATCTAATGAGAGCGCGCGGGGGGGGGGCTCTTGGGGTTTCAGGTGCTTGGTGGGATGATTTCGCCTTCCACGGCACGGTAGAGTTGCGCGATCACGTTGGTTTTGCTTCTTGTTGTTTGTGTGAAAATGATGTTGCGGGGGGGGGGGGGAGTTGTATAGCGTCTACACCCCCTAGATCTTCCTCTGCTTTCCGGCGGGGTGTTAATGAATTACGTTTCTCTGCTTTTCCGCGGGGTGTTAATGAATTACGTTTCTCTGCTTTTCCGCGGGGTGTTAATGAATTGCCCCGACGCCCGAGCTCCCTTCTAACTTTTTTCTTTTTTTATCGTTGTTTGTGGTTTGTTTGTTGTTTTAATGTAGCCTTAATGGTGGTAGGCAGTGGTGAGTGCGGCGACTTATGCCCGAGTAGGCGGTCGCCAGATAGAGCTCCGGAAATAAATGAATAAATCGCTTCAGGTATTTGCTCCTGTAACCGACCTGCAACGAAATCTGCTTTTTACAGGAGGGGGGGGGGGTATAGAGTGCCAAAGGCCACGGGAGTTGGCCCCCCGTTGTGGCCTGGCCATCGGGTTAGATTGCCGGCGAGAGCGGGCGCTATAGGATTTCGGCTTTCGTAGGGAGGTAGACGACCATTAGCTGACGGGCTTAGCCTACTTAGCGTGGATGAGACGAGCTCCGTCCGTATACACGTCCCCACACACCTAAGTATTCACAACACCGCTGCCCTCCTCCCGTCTTCACACGCACAACATAGCCACTCTTCCGTTCCTTTGGTGGGTTTCCTCCTTACCCCAGGCTGAAAGAACTTTATTTTGTTTTGGTATATTATTATTTGGTCCTATAGCCTCCAAAGAGGCGGGGTGGGGTCAGGGGATTTACGCGCCCCCTGTGGATTCCCCAAAGCGACGCGAAGAGTCCTCATAGGATGGTAATCGTGCTCGAGGCTTCATTTCTTAATTCGACAAACTATTTAAGAAATTAAGTTGGGAGCCGGGGGGGTTTGTGGGGAGGGGGTACTAACCCTGTATAACGTAGCTGTTTAATGTAAAAGGTTCGTAATTATCTGTAATATTTTTCTATAAAAAAATGGGGGGGAAAGGATACCTTTCGCACTTTTGTGCCCCCCATTTTCCCCACCACCCCTCTTAAATTTCAGGGGAAAGCGCCCACACTGGTACAGAGTCACGCAGGGTTGAACCACGACGAGGTCACCCGGACGGATAATGAAATTCATATAAAGATCAGGCTGACAATCGCCGGTAGCATTGGTCAGCCCATTTTTTTAAGGGTTAGGTCCTGATAGTTTTGTGTAGTTTTAACCAAACCATCGATCGTGGAACCCTTCCTGAACATAGGGGTGGGTACTTACTTATCTGTAGGGTCCCAGAACGGAGAGAGTGGGCATGTGGTAGTGTGAAGGCAAGGGGGAAATGACAGGATTGTGATGATGAGCATTTTATCGCCCCCCCCCAAAAAAAAATAAAAAAACCCTTAAAGTTGTGGCGAGTTAAGAAATCGGAAAAAAATGAATCTTCAAATGAAATGCCCCGATGAAGGTAACACGTTGTTGGACTGGAAAAGCCATTGGATATTATGGAAACTCGGTCAAAAAATGCAGCGGTTTAAATAAACTAATTTAAAGGCATCACACAATAAAGAAATATTTGTTGCTTTGTGAGATTTTCCGGGGTTTGTTCTGTTACAAGAGCATTTGCAGTTCATGAGATACAACGGTGCTTCCCAAATGGCGTCCAAATCAACCTCCACCGAGAATGGATCCATCCAGCGCCCTCGAATGAGCATCTCGGGCGTTACTAAGTGAGCCACTTTGGTAACGTTCGCTCTCCCTTGTCACGTGAAATGTAGAGCTGAGAGATTTAGTAGGAGAGTCGAACTCCGCAATGAAAGCTATGTTAGAGAGAACGGGGCGTCTATTTATTCGGCGTTCTAACCAACCAGTCGCATCACCCCCCCTTTAGGTTTGGCGAAGTTCTTTCATATCAGAGTTGGGTTGTTTTTAGCAGTATTTGACCACATTGGGCGCCACTTTCAGCACCGACAAGTTTCAGACATGCCTACATCCACAATCGAATCATTTTCTTGCCAATGGCTAAATAGTATAAACTATAGTGGCCCATTTCCTCGACGGTTACCCTAATTCCCGTTTAATTGCTGGATAAAAAATGACTCATTTTTTGCTTGAATGAGTAAAAAAAAAACATGGCTGAGAAATTTCTAGCCATTGTCTCGGAATGAGCCTTTTTTGTGTGTTAAATCTTTATGAAGCGATTTAAATTGTCGTCGTTTCGTTCTTAAAATCGCCATATTTTCCTCCTTCAATAAAATGTTAGTCCTCGCGGATACAAGTTCGCCAGTGGTGGTTTTTTTTAGCTGCGTGCACGATATTCAAGGTAATAGGTCGGACGGTCAGTCGGATGGTAACCATTGTACTTTCCAATGTGTTATTTGGCAATAACATCTTAACTATTCTTCTGATTCTAACGAAATTTGAAACCCTTATATTGTTTTAAATGCTCTTTCGAATGATATAATTCCCAAAGTCCTCCCAAGGTTAGCCGTGGAATTATTAAAAGAAAACTAACTATTGGTCGGATTTCCCCACTCGTTGAAAGTTTTGAAGGTCGTAGGTCAAAATAATTGAGAGCATGCGACATAAGTCTGTTGACCTTGCTGTTTACTTGAAACTATTAAGCGAAAACTAACGAATGCATCTCAAAACGTTTGTGAGGGGAGGTCCGTACGAGAAGGTAAAGGGGGGGGGGAATAGTTCGAATAGTCTAAAAGATGAGACTTGAGGAATTGCAACTCGCAAGAACTTGAACTCTAGAATCGAGGGTGACCCTCCTGCGTGCGGTGGGGAGGCATGACAATCCCACCCTCATATGTTGGAACATGGTTGATCAGACTGGACGAGATGATGCTTGCGTTATGCGAGACGAACATGAAGGGGAAGGAAGCTCGAATTGGACGAGATGATGCTTGCGCTATGCGAGACGAACATGAAGGGAAAAGAAACCCGGACTGGAGACGAGATGATGCTTGCATTATGCGAGACGAACATGAAGGGGAAGGAAACCCGAATTGGATGAGATGATGCTTGGATTATGCGAGACGAACATGAAGGGGAAGTAAACCCGAATTGGACGAGATGATGCTTACATTATGCGAGACTGCGAGACGAACATGAAGGGGAAGGAAACCCGGACTGGACGAGATGATGTTTGCTTTATGCGAGACGAACATGAAGGGAAAAGAAACCCGGACTGAAGACGAGATGATGCTTGCGTTATGCGAGACGAACGTGAAGGGGAAAGAAACTCGGGCTGGACAAGATGATGCTTTCTTTATGCGAGACGAACTTGAAGGGGAAAGAAACTCGGGCTGGACAAGATGATGCTTGCGTTTCTGTGTGCCTGCGGGTTATTCTGATTGCGTATTAGTTTCTGCGTTTTGTTTTTTTTAACCTTCGCCGTCGCTTTTGAAGATGTTTCGCGAAGCCTTTACCCGGCGTCCTTCAATTAATTTTGCACATCTCAGTAATGAAGTTTTAAAATAATGCACCTGAGTGGTTTGTCAAAATGGGCTAGAGATTGTTCAAGGAGATCTTTTTCTAAGATTATTTTATTGTAGTTTTGCGTCAGTTTTTTATATATGATACTTTTTTTGTTTTATTTAATTGTTTTAAAGGTTGGAAGAATGTAGAAATTAGATTTTTAATAGCATAAACTTTCCACTATCCTGCTTGTATATATATATATATATATATATATATATATATATATATATATATATATATATATATATATATATATATATATATATATATATATATATATGCACATTTTGTTGAAGACCATTGTGTATTTTGCCTTAATTAATTTCCTTTTGCAACTTTCTCTTCTTCTAATATTCTAATATCTTTTTTATTCCATCTTGTAGATGGTGGATCACTTGTCCTGTATTCATCTCTCTTTTAAATGAATGTGTTTGGTAAAAAACAAACTAAATTGCTTAGCTTTCGATCTTATTCTATCATCTTCAGAGCGTTTTTAATATGTTCTTGCCTCTTTTACCGATGTAATGAGTGGAGTGAGGATCTGACCGAGCGAAAGAAAACGATTTTTAAGTGGTATTTATTCCGCCTAGTTTGAACGTAACGTTAGAGGAAATGGGCCACTTCGGTGAGTGAAATTTTAAAATAATTTTAATGTGCGATTCCAGCTTGTCGATTGACTGTTGATGGCCGGCTTATCTTCAATTATTAATATGGCTTCTAAGATGTTCAGCCTCGCTTTTGTTGACCTCTTTTCTTTTAATAACGGTGTTATCAACGAGCATATCTCTCGTTAGGTTAATATTATGTTCACTCTCCATATGGTTTTTAGGTCCTCCGCTTTGTAGATGCATAGTTAAACGTCTCGAAAGTGTATTGCTTGTCATGACAATATATTTTGAGTTATTATAAACCTTAGTCTTTATCGGTGCAGATGAACTCGTAAACTATGTTGGTTGACTAGAGATTTGAGGAGTTTAGGCAGGTCTTGTTTTCCATCAGGAGATTGCTGGCTTTTTTTTTTATAATAAATGATGAGCTGGATTTTATCCGTTTGATTTTTAACCTTTTTTATTTTCCTTTATTAAAATATTTTTTTTAAATAGGATGTAGATAAATGAAATTTCCATGGCACATAAAGGCATGCATTAATATATTTTAAGATTTCATATGATACAATCGTATATTCAAGAAATTATAGTAAATAAGTTAAAAAGATATTGACATGTGCAAAATAAAAAAATTTATATTTGTTTTTTCCGAACATTCAAGAAGATTCCCGAAATCATCTGGCAAAATTATGACTAGTAGGTAAAGAAATGTACAACCGTCATTGTTGTCGTACTCAGTCTGATGCGTTTCTGAAGTTATACAATGAAAACAAAATCTCTTAATCTCCTGCAAACGTCGGTCGACCCCGCATAACCACCGTCCGTGAAGAAATACTGGTAGCTATTAGACGTTTCTCTACGAAGGGTCCCTTCACGACTACAGCCTGAATTTCTCGAAAAATTAAGACACATAGTGACAAAGAAATAAGTCGTTTCACAATGTCCCGTCGCCTCAATGCATCTGGTTTAAATGTGCTTTCTCCAGCAAACAAAACAATCATCAATAAGAAGAACCAGAAGGCGAGACTCGAATATGCTGAAGCTCGTGTTGTTTGGAAGTATGACTATTGGGAGAGAATTCAATTCAGCGACGAAAGTAAATTTAATTTAGTTGGATCTGATGTAGACGCGTTGCAGGTGTGTTAAAAAGTCTGCCATGCATGGAGGAGGCAGCGTCAGGGTATGAGAGATATTTTCGTCTGAAGGAGTTGGTCCACTAGTGCGAATATTGGAACGGTAAATGCGAATTTGTACAGAAACCTCGTACAACAAAATGTTATACCTTCACTTCAAACATCTCCGAACCAGCCAGCAGTATTTAAGTAGGACAACGCGCCGTGCCATACAGCAAAGCGAGTAAAATATGTACTATTTCAAACAAGAAGATATCGAAGAAATGAAGTGGCCTGTTTAGAGTCCTGACCTAAACCTAATTGCGAACCTCTGGAAGATCATTGGAGACAAAGTTCGCGGCCCGCTATCTTTCAACTGTGACGGATTTATGGACGAAAATTGAGCAAGAATGGAACAAAATAACACCAGAATTTTGCAAGAAAACCGGTGAGGTCCTGTTGCCGTCGTTGCGCCGAAGTAATAGAAGACAAAGGCTCCAACACCTCATTGTGTTTTAAGCTTCATCGTTGCCAAATCTCGCTTTGTTTTCTAGTATATTTACTAGCTAAACAATTGTGTGAATTGTCGTTCTCTTATTTTGCACGTGTCAATATTTTATTTTTAAGTTTATTTTGTATAATTTCTTGAATATACGATTGTATCATATGAAATCTTCATAAAATATATTAAATGGAGGCCTCCTATATGTACCATGGCAAATTCATTTGCCTACTCATATTTTTTATAGTATTTTGATATGGAAAAATTTTCTCTCATTTTGCTCGGTAATATATATATATATATATATATATATATATATATATATATATATATATATATATATATATATATATATATATATATATATATATATATATATATATATATATACATACACATACGCGCACACACACACAGTGCCCTGAAAAAGTTTACAACACACCATGAAAAACATACTTTATGTATTTGTAAGCACGTTAAGTAAATGAAACTTTTATTACTGACAGGTTATGTATTCAAACAATAAATTAAATCATCAGGACCACACAAAAACATTAATATAGTTTTTTGTCGAGGAAATACAATTAATTAGTAACGCAAAAGTTTACAACACATATCAAATCGTTTCTTAATATTTAGTAACATAACCACTGTTGTTAATAACAGCTTGTAGCCGCTTAGAGTAGTCTCCTAAGAACTTCTTACACGTGTTTGTGTTAATATTACTCCATTCCTCAATGCATATTTTCTTCAGTTTAGACATGTTTGTTGGTTCTCTTTTTTGGATTCTGAGCTTCAGTTCATTCCATAGATTTTCGATAGGGTTCAGATCTGGGGATTGACTAGGCCATTTTAGAACAGTTACACCATTTGATCTAAACCAATTTTGTGTCAGTTTTGCTGTATGCTTTGGATCATTGTCTTGTTGAAAGATTCAATCCTGTTTCAATTTAAGTGAATGCACACTTAGACATAAATTTTTCTTCAAGATTCTTCTATAATGTTCTCCATTCATCCTTTCTTCTATGGTTTCGATATTTCCAACACCTGCGGTACTAAAACAAGCCCATGGTCATGATTGAGCCACCTCCATATTTTACTGTTGGGGTAGTGTTCTTTGGTGCGTATTCGGTACCTTTCTTTCGCCATACCCTCGGAGCTCCATTACGGCCGAACAGTTCTATCTGTGTCTCATCCCACCAAAGTACGTTGTCCCAAAACTCTGCAGGCTTACCGACAAACTCTTTTCCAAAATTCAAACGATCACGAACCTGTTTTCTTGTAAGAAGTTGGGTTTTCCTTGGAGACCGTGAGTAGATAGATGCCCATGCTACGAAGCGATCGACTAATTGTGTCTACTCACTAACTCCACTCACTTCTAAGTCACGCTTAAGTTCTTTAAGAGTAACTTTGGGTCTTTTACTGACCTTTCTTACTAATAATCTTCCTGCACGTTCAGTTATCTTGCGAGGACAGCCAGAACTGATCCGAGGAAGAGTAGAATTTCGAGACTTCCAGTGACATATTTGCGTTCCAACTGAACTCAATGGAACTACTAACTGACGAGATATTTTTCTATAACCAATGCCACTTTTATGAAGGTTTACAATACTTTTTCGAAGATCTTGATCGGTTCATTTCTGTTTCTCCATCGTGTGAATGTTTACAGGACGCTGTCTGATAAAGAATGACGCGATAGCTTATACTAGTCCCTAAGTTATATGCGTAGATTAATGTAGAACGTTCTAGAAATTGTAAGAAGTGTCTCCTCGAACATTTATGAGTAAGTGATAAAAATCGATGCGTTGTAAACTTTTGCGTTACTAATTAATTGTATTTCTTCAACAAAAAACTATATTGATTTAATTTATTGTTTGAATACATATCTTGTCGAGTAATAAAAGTTTCATTTACCTATCGGGCTTACAAATACATAAACGTCTGTTTTTCATGGTGTGTTGTAAACTTTGGCGGGGCACTGTATATATATATATATATAATTTGTGTGTGTGTGTTTGCGCGCGCGCGCGCGTGATTACGTGTACAACCGCACTGGTTGGAAATAAATTGCCATATATTTTATTGCGAACAAATATCTTGTAATTTTTACTAATAAATGGTTACTGACTGCTAAGTGCGCCAAAGGGTGAATTAGGGAATAATAATTGTTTGCATATAAACTTAATTGCTTCTTTTATTGCGAATTAATATTCCGTATAACCGCACTAATTTGGTCTAAATAAAGGGCTAAAAACATCTTGGCTTTGTGGACCATTTGTGTAATAAGGTTATTAATGGGTTTTGTGGAATTTGACGCAAGTTGGGTTAGCGCCATATTCCCGAATTCTCCGTCCGTAAGGGAGACCCTTCGCAATGGCAGGTGGCTGTGACAAGGTACCAGCTAGCTAGGAGTGAGGGTTCTTCCCCCCCCTTCCTTTCTCTTCCGTTTTGCTTAAATTTGTAAATTTAGGAGTAGTGAATCGAATCTTTAGGAAGAAAATTTACTATTTGAACATTTGAGGTTTAAATATTATTATTGACTCGACTTAGGCTGATGTGTAATATCGATTCGTACTAACATTGAATTAATGAGTTTGAAAATTTAGGTTTGCAGTAGATTTAACATGTTTTGTTTAGCAGGAAGGAGTGATTGGTGCTACCTGCCATGTTTTATGGAGCAGGAAGGATTGAGTGGTGCTACCTGCCATGTTTTATAGAACAGGAAGGATTGATTAGTGCTACCTGCCATGTTTTATGGAGCAGGAAGGATTGAGTGGTGCTACCTGCCATGTTTTATAGAACAGGAAGGATTGATTCGTGCTACCTGCCATGTTGCTTTGTGGACCAGGAAGGATTGATCGGTGCTACCCGACATATTTTGTGCACCAGGAAGGATTGATTGGGGCTGCCTGCCATATTTTTTGTGTAGAGAGAGATTGATTGAACCGTGCTAAATCATGTTTGGTCTGTGTGGAATGGAGTCATCCTATCTGCGTGGGACCGCAGTTCCCCTATCTACGCGTGCTGTGGGATTGATTCTCCCTACGACGAGATCCTTTCACCCATACTCTTTTCTCGTTTTCCTTTGCACTGTGCCACCGAGCCTCATCATTACATTGAATGGCTGTCCTTACCCCTCGAACCAAGTGTCATGAGTGAGTCTCGTGCCATTCACCCTCCACCCCTCCCAACCATTCGCTGCTGAAATCAACCGACCATATTTAACTCCAGGTTCGTTGGTTTTCAGGGTGCCTTTGCCTCTAAATTAAAGACATTAGGATTTGGTACAAAATGATGAAGATAAATCTAAGATTGTTCGTCGGGTTATTCCTACCCAGTCCTTCAACCGCCAAGGATCGTTGGTCGGGTCATTATATTGTTGATAGTTGTTGTTCTGATTGTTGGTCTGGTTATCCTACTCGTATTATTGATTCTTGGTCTGGTTATCCTATTGTTGGTCTAGTTATCCTGTTGTTGATTGTTAGTCTGGCCATCATATTGTTGGTCTGGTTATATTATTGATTGTTGGTCTGGTTATCATATTGTTAATTTTAGTTATAAACTGGGGGGGGGGGGGGGGTTGAGTTCAAGCCAAAATGATTCTGCCGCGAAGGTACCGAGAGACTTGGCGTGGGGCGCTGGGTTCGATTGAGTTTTCCTTTAAATGACCCCCTTTTTATTGGCCCGGTTCCGGCCGTTAGGGACCAATGCCCATCAACCAGTGCCCCCCCCCCCTCCCATGCCCTCTCGCAATTGAATGCGTTTTGTTGCGTAACTTAGCCAGCTTTAAATAAGGGTATTACGTTTCGCTAGGATACCCCCCCCCCTCCCCCGCGCACCCCCTAAGATTGACCAACCGTTTGCCTATCTTTATAAAGTTCCCTAAATATTCGATCCATTTTTATTAAAATTTTCTCCCCCTAACAATCACTTTTTCCCCCTCCCTCCCCTTACCAGTCACTTTTCCCCCTCCCCCACCGGTCACTTCCCCCTTCCCCTACCAGTCACTTTGCCCCTTCCCTCCCTCATCCCTTCCTCCTACCAGTCACTGCCCCCACTCCCCCTACCAGTCACGCTCACCCTCCCTCCCCCTACAAGTCACTTTGCCCCCCTCCCTTCCCCTACCAGTAACTTTCTCCCTTCCCTCTACCGGTAACTTTCTCCCTTCCCTCTACTAGTCACTGTGCCCCTTCACCTCTACTAGTCACTGTGCCCCTTCACCCCTGCCTCATTTACAGCCATGGTCAAAAGTGTCCGCATTTTATCCTAGCGAATGAAAAAGTGAAAAGTATAGATTAGTATCAACTTTTGGCCATGACTCCGCACGTTAATTTTTAAAAAAGGGGTGTCGGCACCCCCCCCCCCCCTCGCCAAAGTTGTGAGGCTATTATAGATTTCAGTTTCTGATACTTGGATAGGGGGAGGAGGGTTCCCCAATTGCTTGGTGGGTGTTAACAGGAGGATAAATTTTGGTGTCAGAGCCCCCCTACACAAGGCCGATTCCGAAGTAGCGAGAAATTTAGCGCCATGGGCAACAGGCGCATTCTCCTAGGATTTCACCCCTCTTAGAGGAATAACGGGATATAAATATTTTCAACAATTATAAAAAAAAAAGACGTGTTTCCCCCATCCCCCCCACCTTTTAACCCAACAAAACTATAGTGACTAACTGGAAGACCCCTCTAGCAGAGGTATGAAAGCGACTCAAAAGGATTGGGGGCAAGTTCTCGCAGGCCTCCCCTCTCCCGTGCTCGGGGAATGTAACCGTAATCTCGGACCCCGCGTCCGTGTCTGAGTCCTTCGCGACCGCTTTCTCCGCATTCTCCAGTCGGGATTCTGCTCCGCCAGCATTCAATGCGCGCCGTGATGTCGCGGAAGGCCGCCGACTGGACTTTACTTCCAGAGGCGGAGAACCCTTCAACGACAGGTTTACTGTGAGTGAGTTGCGCCCCGTTCTTGCTTCGTGCGCGGACACCGCCCCTGGTCCTGACGATGTCCCGTACGCCATGCTTCGACACCTGGGTGAGCGAACCATGGCCATTGTGTTAGAATTCTTTAACAAGATCTGGGTGGAGGGTATCCTTCCAGACACCTGTCGAATGGCTATTCTACTCTGGATGGTTTCCGCCCACTCTCTTTAGCCTCCTGCGTGTGAAAGTTAAGGGAGTAATAAGTAAATGTTAGAATAGCCTATGATACTGCATGGCGATGGGTATCATGGAGACTCTCCACACGACGGGGGCGAGGTGACGCCTCCCAATCTTTATATCTGTATTTTTGCGAGATCGTCGATTCTGCGTACGGCTGGTGGGGGGGAGCCCTCTCCGGCCCAATGGAGTAGGAAGAGGGTGTCCTGCTGGGAAGTGACCTCAGTGTCGCACTCTTTGCCCTGAGCATCAACGGCATCACCTCGGTGCTGCCGTAAGATGTTCTCGCTACGCTCTACGTGGACGACCTTCGATCTCTTGGCGCGGCCCAGATGTCGGCTCCAACAGGCATTGAACTGCGCCTCTCACTATGCCGAATCGCACAGGCTTTAGTTTTCTTTGGCCAAGACACGGCTCCATCCTGACCCAGACTTATTTCTCAATAGGGTGCGCCTGGAAGTGGTGGACTCGTACCGTTTCCTTGGTCTTGTATTTGACCGATGCTTCACCTGGGAGGCTCATATTCGCAGCCTTAGGGTCTCTTGTACCCGCGCCATGGATATTCTCCGTTCCATGACGTTCAGCGCTTGGGGCGCTGATAGGGCTACTGCCTTACTTTTTTACCGATCCTGTGTTCGTTCGAAGCTCGACTACGGATGCGAGTTTTATTCATCCGCAGCCGAGCGTGTATTGCGGAAGGTGGACTCGATCCACCACACCGGCCTTCGCCTGGCGACCGGTGCCTTCCGCACTTCCCCCATTGAGAGCCTGTTGGTCGATGCTGGGGAGATGCCACTCGCTCTGCGCCGCGTGCAGTGCATCAACCGCCTGTTCGCGCAAGCCCGGCGCCTCCCTCAGTCGCCAACAGCTCTCACTGCTTCCGCAGCTGATCTCGATGGTGCCTATGCCGCCGAGAGACGCCAGTCATACCCTAAGCCCTTTGGGTTTAGGGCCAGGAAACTCCTTGGAGAGCTAAATATAGCTCTCGGGCCCGGTGGCGCACCTGGTTCTGTCCAGGACGCCACCCTGGAGGGTACCACATTTGGCTATTTGTCACACGCTTCTGCTCCCAAAGCTTGTACAGCTCCGGGAGTATTGCGTTCGTCCTTTTGGGAGCACACCTCGCGTCACGCTGCAACCGTGCCAGTGTATACGGATGGCTCCAAGTCTCAAGAGGGGGTCGGTTTCCACGCCGTATCCCCTCTGTTTGAAGTCAGCGGGGCTCTGCCAGGCGCTACGTCTGTCTTCACGGCCGATCTGGTGGCAATACACCACTCGGTACGGGAGATTACGCGACGTGCCCGGTTCGGAGACCGGATTGTGATCTATAGCGACTCACAAAGCGCCCTGAGTGCTCTCGGGGCATTAGAATCTCTGCATCCCCTGGCGAGCCGAGCCGATGTCGAGATTATCTTCCCCTGGGTTCCTGGACATGTAGGAATTGCGGGGAATGAGGGCACCAAAGAGACCAGCGTTTCGCCCTTCCTCACACCGATTACATGACATGAATACGGGCAGATCTCCGGGCTGCTTGGCAAAGAAGATGGGAGACGTCGAGAGTAACTTAAAGTTGCGTGCCATTGTGCCGTGACTCTTCCCATGGACCTACCTTCGCCCCAATGCTGCTACGTCTTCAGGTTTCCTTTTGTCGTCCTCGAATTGGACGCACCGCCACTTGATGGAGCGCTCGCCTGCACCTTTCTGCGACGACTGCGTTGTCCCCCAGACCCTTCGGCACATTCTTGTCGAATGTCCTAGTCTGGGTGATCTTAGCGCACGTTACCTGTCCCGGTACTGGGAAGATCGGGGTCGCTACCGCTTGTCTATTGTACTCGAGTCGGGTTTGTGCACAGACTTGTGGACTATATGACTTTGGAGAGGCTGGTCTGGCCTCCTTCATTTTAATTTTATTTGACCTTTATAGTTCGCGTGTTCTTGCACTGAAAAGCCAATACTAGGTTGAAATTTTAATTGCGGCGACTTTTTCTCTTGAACTCAGTCGCCAAATGGGCGAATTAAAAAAAAAAATCAACTGCGCAGTAGCAGCCGACCCACTACCAACCAGAACACACTCCAAACTTGCGCAGACCTTCACCACCCCGGCGTTACCATCAACCAACGCTCCCCAATAAAAGAAGACGGCGGGTTTAATTAATATAATTGCTTTAAATACTCGTTCTTATTACTGCCATTAATTGCAACGCCAAGTTGGGTTAGTGGGAGATCAGTCGACGCCTCGGCGACGGAATGCGCCGATCGACAATCCTTGAATAGGTGAGGGACGGCGTTATGAGTTCTTAGGAGGGTGTCTCCAGCCCCCCTCTCCCTAGGCGGTTGTCTTGGTTACGGGAACCTGACTAAAGGTGGGTAGATGCCCGTTGCCCGCATCATATCGAGTGATTATGATGCGTTGGTAGTTTGATCACAGCTTCCTTCCACTACCTCACAAAGACCTTCCGATCAAGTTTTACACTGTCCAATGCACGAGTGTGTCACTTTGCCTCTCGCCATCGGGCGAATTCCATCCTCACCCTACCTATGGGCTCGTTTTATGGGGGTTTTTATGTAGACACGTATCCAATTTAGGCTTCCTGTCGCTCTTGCTCACTTTCTCCCTGCACTGTCATCCCTATTTCCATATAAAGAACTGGGGGGGGGGTTATATCCCTCACCCTCGTGTTCTTATCCAAGTGGGGGGTTTTATGGTTCCCCCCCGCGGGTTCTAGGCTAGAACTGCATAGGGTCATGTCGCTCTCCCAACTTATTATGGTAGATTGCTTTCCGATGGCATTAGGTGTCAACAGATTGTACAGCCGATGTATATGGCACTTGTTATATTTCTTTCCGATGCTATCATCATAGGTAACAAGGAGTAACAAGGAAAGGAAGTACCCTAGGAGACCTTACGGTCCATTCAAAGAGGGTACCTTTGGATTAGCAATCGAGCAGGCACATAGCTGCTCAATTGTTTTGCGTCCCTAAACGGCCACTTTTCAAGACTTTGTCTAGTCTTGACTTGAACTGGTCAACAGATTCACTGTTGACAACTTTCACTGGAAGTGCGTTCCACTTACCGCAGATACTGTAAGTGGAAAAATTTCCGCACAGATTGCGGTTGTAACGCTTCAGTTCAAGTTTGAAGCCGTGATTGCGCGTTCTGTTCTCACTCAGTGTGAACATATCCCGGTAGTCAACATTGTCGAACCCTCGAAGTATTTTGAAAACTTCGATGAGCTGACCACGCAGTCTACGGGTTTCCAGCGAGAACAGATTTAATTCCCTTAGTCTATCCTCATAACTTTTATGTCGGATAGAGGGAATCAGCTTGGTTGCCCTGGCTTGTACGCGTTTCAATCTCGCGATGTCCTTTCGCAATGAAGGACTCCAAAATTGTGCGACCGAACGAGGGAGTTGTACAGACAAAGTACTATCTCCTTGTTACGGTATCCAAACTGGCGCTTTATGTAGCCTAACATCCTTTGGGCTTTCTTCTCTTCCTCGATGCACTGTTTCGAGAACTTTAGGTCGCTAGTGATAGTTGCACCCAACCTTGCGATATCCTTTCGAAAC
This sequence comes from Ceratothoa steindachneri, assembly GCA_963969495.1. Classification (NCBI taxonomy): domain Eukaryota; kingdom Metazoa; phylum Arthropoda; class Malacostraca; order Isopoda; family Cymothoidae; genus Ceratothoa; species Ceratothoa steindachneri. The sequence continues at coordinate 66,422,641 of OZ018333.1, read as the reverse complement.
GAAGGACTCCAAAATTGTACGGCATACTCCAGGCGCGGCCGAACGAGGGAGTTGTACAAACAAAGTACTATCTCCTTGTTACGGTATCCAAACTGGCGCTTTATGTAGCCTAACATCCTTTGGGCTTTCTTCTCTGCCTCAATGCACTGTTTCGAGAACTTGAGGTCGCTAGTGATAGTTACACCCAAGTCCTTCTCAGTGTCACTCGATTCAAGAGCAGTGCCCTTAAGGATGTACTGAGATTTGGGGTTTCGGTGGCCGATATGCATTACTTTGCATTTCCCCACTTTGAAAGGCATTTGCCACGTGTCCGACCACTCCCCAATCCTTTGAAGGTCCTCTTGGAGGTTGGCAGTGTTCCCCTCCTTTGTCACATTGATACCAAGCTTGGTGTCGTCGGCAAATTTGGAGATTTTGGCAACCATGTCACCAGATTGTCAGCTGATGGATATGGCACTTGTCATATTTCTTTCCGATGCCATAATTATAGATATATGGCATTAGGTGTCAACAGATTGTACAGCTGATGGATATGGCGGGAAGCCTCTGTTTATTGCCTTGTCCTCGGAATAAAATTCAATCATAGTGTTTCTATTCAGGGGGGGGGGGTCTGCGTCGAAAATTGCCTGAAGTTAGCTGGTGCACATTTTCCATCGGAATGCCTTATCACCTGAGTATTCCTCCTGACGTTTCCCCTACTAGTAGAAATATACTAATATCGGTTTTTATTTAGATCGCCCAAAATTAATTTCAACCTGAACGAAAGGCTGGCCTACTCCTGACGCTGGAACGCGCTTCCTTCTTGTTACTTTGTTTTATTTATTTGGTTTTTTTTATCTAACCTAGTATTATGCTGTAGCGTGAGTACGGCAACTTTTACCCTAGGAGGCAGTCACTAGATGAGCTGACCGATATGTTTCATCTGTTTTCATAATTCATTGTTATCGATATGGTTTGGCTTAGTTTTTATTCAAATAAACAGATTATTCGTCACCATGGAGGATTCTGGGCTAATTTTTCGCTTAGCTGTGATACTACCGTTCTCGCATTTGCGATGAAGCTCGAATTCGGCTGCCTAAGTTGCCTTGTTGCATCGCGGAGACCATTGAACAAAACAAAATAATTAAGGATCTCGGGCTGCCCTTTGTGTTTTTGAAAGTATTTATAAAAGTATTGTACTTACTGTTTCCTTTGTTATATCGATCTCTTTTGGGAGCTTTGAAGCTATCTCGGTCATAAACGGGAACAATAAAGACCTCCAAATTTGGGACTTCGCACATATTTTCGGTGACTCTTGAATTCTGCGTCAAGCCTCACAATTTCTCCAGTGCGTCTGGCTACAAACGACTGGCCTACATTCCACTTTGACGAGAGATATCGGGCCTTGATCTGCAGAATTTTGCATTTTGAGATGAGCTCGAGATTTCTCAACATACCTACCTGCTCTGTTTGGCGAATACCACTATAATTCTACAATGGAGATTTTGAGACTGGGCATTGACAGGTTCTGGAGAATTTTGTACCCTACTCCAACGGTTCTAACTAATGTTTAGTTCCACACAGCAATTTTACTATCTTCACCACTCGTGTATGTGTGTGTGTGTGTATATATATATATATGGGGGGGGGGGGCATATGGAGCAGAAATGTTCACTTTCCTTGCCAGAGAGCATTTTGTCGACGGTCTGTAATTATGAAATATTAATTTTTACTTGGCAATAAAATTTGAATAACTGCTAACCTCAAGATTGTATTTATGTAGTAAAAAAAAATCATATCTACGTACATACAGAGGTGGGGGGGGAGGCAGCCCAAATAGATACAGACGGATGAGCAGTCCGTCCGTAGAATACTGAATGTTTTATGAGCCCAAGTAATAATAGTAGATTATCTCTACTATTTTAATGACTCGATTTGGAAGAGAAAGCGTGGATGGGGTGGGGGTGGGGGATTCTTGAATTGAGTACATGATGTGGCGGTTAATAAGAGATAAAAAGAATTATTTAAGGGGTTTATTAAAATTGATTTAATCGCCTGTTTTGTCGGGCTGTTCGCGAAGCGGTGTCGGCGGTGGGATGCGTCTGTCGCCTCGGGATGGGCGCGCCTTTGTCCATTTTTAGCCTCTTCGGAGCCACAAGTATCGCCGATTGTGGCATCTCGAGTTGAGGGGAACGGGGTTGAATTCACGATATTGGACGAATTGCGGGGGTTACGGCACCGATACCCGTTTATTGGGGGAGGGTTACGGCAACGCTACTCGTTCAGTGGGGGTGGGGGTCCTCCCGGAGGACGCAAAGTGTGTTTAGGACCCGGTTTTATTCAGGTGGGGGATAAATTTACACCCCCATCGCCGATATATTGGGATAAATAAAATAGTATACAAATTAGGGAATACCCCCCGCCCTACCACAACCTCCCCCACCTTAAATGTTGGGGACGGAAGGAGTACATTGGAAAGCTCCAAGTATAAGTTTGTCTCTGGATTCCAGCTACCACAAAATACACCCCCCCTTTTGCGGAGTGGGGCTGGGGTGGGGGGTGGAAGTGCAGTAGCGCTACGAGGTGCGAGGAGGTGGGTTGCATGGGCGGGGCCTAAGTTCCTTTTCAGCATGGGTTTCGCGCGCTTAATGCCCCCCCCCCCCCACCTTTTCACCCCATTGAAGAGACGCGAGGTGTATTTGCATTTTATGGGGGCCGTGTTTTCGAATAGGCTCGAATTTATGTGCCCATTTTGGGAGTTTGGGGGGAGGTGAGGGTGGCTTGCTTACGGCGAACCCCTAAAGATGTCAGTTCGGTCGGGGGGGGGGGTCCCCACGCTACAGCTGATAAATGGAAGATTGCGTGCCTTTCCGGCCCCAATGCGTACGCTTAGTTTATCCCGCATGTTTTTACCACTGTACCGATCTCTCACGTTTTGCAAGAGGCGCCCTCGTTGGTTTTCTATACTCCCTTGTGGGGGGGAGTTCAAGATCAGGGACTGGGGATCATGTTTGTTGCTCCTATTATTTGCAGCACTGTACGATAATCGCAATGGAAGCTAGAGTCGTTCGTTGCCAGGCGTAAGAGCGTCCCGAGAAGACTCGGGTTTGTCTCAAAAGGTGGGGTGGAAACGAGGTTGTGACAATGTTCTGAGGTGGTGTAGGTATGTAAGAAAAGGGTATGTCAGGGTCGTGAGACCGGGAAGAAAGGTGGGGTTTGTTTGTGTGAATGAAGTTAGGAGAGAGAGAGAGAGGGTTGACCGACGGTGGGGTTGTGTATGATGGGTGCGCAAGGAAGGGGTTTGTTGGGGAGGGGGGCTTCTGGCCTGGGATGAACCTTGACCAGGAAATGCCCCAGCACATGGTACCCCATTGCTATAAAGAACCATTCGACGTGGACAAAAACTATGGGTCGATTTGTGCTGAATATGGCTTAAAGGAGGTGGTAGAGAAATTTAGGTTCCAAAATGTCTTTAAGACCCGAGTTATCGCGAGATAATCCGAGAAGGGATTAAATCGACCTACTGCTTCATTACTTTAACCCCATTCCCATCTTTGCTCTGAGTTCCTGGACTTGTTTCCCCTTCTCGGCCTTACCCTCAGTGTACTGACCCCCCACCCCCATGTTCGGCAGGTACATGAAGTATCTGTACCCGTTCGAGTGCGAGAAGAAGGCGTTCAGCAACCCGGCTGAGCTCCAGTGTGCCATCGACGGGAACCGGAGGGAGGGGCGACGCTCCTCCTACGGGACGTACGGCGAGATGGGCGGCCAACCCCAGCTCCTCCCGCTCCAGAACCTTCAGAACTTCCAGAATTTCCAGGGACTCCAGAATCCGCTGAGTTTGGTGTCGAGGCCCATCAACGGGGCCCCGACGTCGCACCCTCTCGTCTCGCAGGATCTCCTCCTCGGTAAGCCTGGTGTGTGTGTGTTCGTATATTTGAGTTTCCGGGGCGTCGGAGTACAGTAAATTCCGCCCCTCATTAAATGATAATTAAATAGTCGGTTAACGAAATTCATCTCGGTGTGACATGACAAATTTGGGCAATTGTATCTACAGATTACACTTGGGAGATATATTTAAGATTGTGCTGTACTAATCTGATATATCAAATTTAGAGGGGAGGGAGGACCGAGCCATAGAAAGTATCTTAAGGATTTGCTCGAGCAATGTGTAGATATCAGAGCTGTCAGATTGGGACTTAACTTCCTAAAGGGAGTCTCTCTTGTTTGCACTTTTGCTAGTTTTTACCATTCATTTTGGTAAGGTAACTGTACGGAGTGATGGTAGGCGGTTGTTTCAATTTGTTGGATTTGTTCAACAGGATCTGGGTGGAGGGGTCTCCTCCCGAATTCCTGGCGAATCGCTACTGTGCTCGCCTTTCGCAAACTGGTGAGAGATCACTCTACTCCGGCCGGTTTTCGCTTATTCTCTCTAACCTCTTGCGTGTGCAAGTTGATGGAGAAATTGGTAAATGTTAGATTAGCCTTTTTCCTCGACAGCGGATGCCATCTGTCTTCTGCACAGTGCGGCTTCCGTAAGTTCCACTTCGTCAGATTTTTTGCTCCGACTGGAAAATGCCATCTGCGAGGCCTTCCTTCGTTGACAGCACTACACCACGGTGTTTTTCGATCTGGAGAAGGCATATGATACCGCATGGCGATACGGTGCTGCCAGAAGATGTTCTCGCTATGGCTCTACGTGGACGATCTTTCGATCTCTTTTGGCGCCGCCCAGTTGCCAACACTGGAGCGTCGACTCCAACAGGCATTGGACCGCGTCTCTCGCTATGCCGAAGCGCACAGGTTTCGGTTTTCTTTGGCCAAGACTAGGGTGGTGCACTTCTGTCGCCATTCAATGCTCCACCCCGACCTAGATTTGTTTCTTAATGGGGTGCGCCTGGATGTGGTTGAATCCCTCCGTTTTCTTGGTCTTGTATTTAACCGACGCCTCACCTGGGAGGCTCATATTCGCAGCCTTAGGGTCTCCTGTACCCTCGGCATGGATATTCTCCGTTCCGTGACATTCAGCGCTTGGGGCGCTGATAGGGCTACTGCCCTACTTTTTTATCGATCGTTTGTTTCGTTCGAAGCTCGACTACGGATCAGTTTTTTATGCATCCGCGGCCGAGCGTTTATTGCAGAAGGTTGACTCCAAGTCCCAAGAGGGGGTCGGCTTCCACGCCGTATCCCCTCTGTTTGAAGTCAGCGGGGCTCTACCAAGCACTGCGTCTGTCTTCACGGCCGAGCTGGTGGCAATACACCACTCGGTACGGGACATTACGCGACGTGCCCGGTTCGGAGACCGTATTGTGATCTATAGCGACTCACAAAGCGCCCTGAGTGCTCTCGGGGCATTGGAATCTCCGCATCCCCTGGTTCGCGATATCCGTGACGCCACGGTTTTGGCTAGCCGGGCGGATGTCGAGATTATCTTCTGCTGGGTTCCTAGGCATGTAGGAATTTCTGGGAATCAGCGCGCCGATGACGGCGCCAAAGAGTCCGCGAGGACTCTGCGACTGGACCAGCGTTTCGCTCTTTCTCACACCGACTACATGGCAGGAATACGGGCAGCTCTTCGGACTGCTTGGCAAAGAAGATGGGAGACGGTCGAAGGGAACTTAAAGTTGCGTGCCACTGTGCCGCTACTGTTCCCATGGACCTATCCCCCAATGCCGTGGCGGCTTCAGGTTGCTTTCTGTCGTCTCCGAATCGGGCACACTCGTGTGACGCATCGCTATTTGATGGAGCGCTCGCCTGCGCCGTCCCCCAGACTGTTCGGCACATTCTTGTCGAATGTCCCAGTCTGGGTGATCTTCGCGCACGATACCCGTCTCGGTACCGGGATGGGCGGGGTCGCTACCGCCTGTCCCTTGTACTAGGGACGAGTTCGTGCACGTTGACTTTTGGGGGGAGGCCGGGCTTCTCCCCTTTATTTAAGGTTCTTTTTGTTTTTCGTTTGTTATTGTTGTTTTGTAGGTTGACTCTCCTGCACCGGGGTGAGGTGGACCTCCCCCCGCTGCCGGAGATTGCTTCCTGATTAAGTTTTCCAATTTATGTCATTGTTATGTTTTCATATTTTTTTTTAAAGTAGCCTATTTCTAGGCTGTCGTGTTTTTCGGCGACTTATGCCCAAGTTGGCAGTTGCCAGCTGGGCTCTAAAAAAAAAAATCGCTTTCTGTCGTCTCCGAATCAGACACACTCGTATGACGCATCGCTATTTGATAGAGCGCTCGACTGCGTCCTCCCCCAGACTGTTTGGCACATTCTTGTCGAATGTCCCAGTCTGGGTGATCTTCGCGCACGACACCTGTCCCTGTACCGGGATGAGCGGGGTCGCTACCGCCTATCCTTTGTACTTGGGACGAGTGCGTGCACATTGACTGGTGGACTTGTTGACTTTTTGTGGGAGGCCGGCTTTCTCCCTATTATTTAACCAGGTTTTTTTTGTTTTTGTTTTTTTTCCGTTATAGGTCGCACGCTCCTGCGCCGGGGGGACCTCTCCCCGACGCAGGAGCTTGCTTACTAATCGTTTCCTTTTCCCTTTAATTTGGATGTTGTTTGTGTTTTTTGTTTTTTATTTATTGAATTCGATTTTAAAGTAGCCTACTACTAGGCAAGTTTTTAATACGGCGAGTAATTGCCAAGTTTGTAGTCGCCAGATGAGCTCTTAAAAAAAAAAAATCGCTACGCTCAACGTGGAAGACCTTTCGATCTCTTTTGGGGCGGCCCAGATGCCAACACTGGAGCGTCGACTCCAACAGGCATTTAACCGCGTCTCTCGCTATGCCGAAGCGCATAGGTTTCGGTTTTCCTTGGCCAAGACTAAGGTGGTGTAATTCTGCCGCCATCCACGGCTCCACCCTGACCCAGACTTGTTCTTAAACGAGGTTTGCCTGGAAGTGGTTGAATCCCTCCGTTTTCTTGGTCTTGTATTCGACCGACGCCTCACCTTGGAGGCTCATCTTCGGGGTCTCTTGTACCCGCGCGATGGATATTCTTCGTTCCGTGACGTTTAGCTAGCGCCTCAGGCTACTGCTTTACTTTTTTATGGATGCTTTGTTCGTTCGAAACTCGACTACGGATGCGAGTCTTATGCATCCACAGCCGAGTATTTATTGCAGAAGGTGGACTCGATTCACCACCCCGGCCTTCGCCTAGTTACCGGTGCCTTCCGCACTTCCTATATTGAGAGCCTACTTGTCCATGCTGGGGAGATGCCACTCGCTTTGCGCCGTGCACAGTGTATTATTTGCCTGTACGCACGAGCCTGGCGCCTTCCTTAGTCGCCAACAGTTCTCCCTGAATTCGCCGCTGATTTCGACGTTGCCTATGCCGCGCAGAGATGCCAGTTATACCCTAAGCCCTTTGGCTTTAGGGCCAGGAAATTCCTTCGTGAGCTCGATATAGCACTTTGGCCGGTGGCTCCCCTGGTTCTACTCAGGACGCCACCCTGGAGGGTACCACCTTTGATCATTTATCGCTAAACCCCTCTGCTCCCAAAGCTTGTACAGCGCCGGGAGTATTGCGTTCGGCCTTTTGGGAGCACACTTCCTGTAACGCTGGAACTGTGCCAGTGTATACGGATGGCTCCAAGTCTCAAGAGGGGGTCGGTTTCCACTCCCTACCCCCTCTGTTTGAAGTCAGCGGGTTTCTGCCAGGCGCTGCGTCTGTCTTCACGGCCGAACTGGTGGCAATACACCACTCGGTACGGGAGATTACGCGACGTGCCCGGTTCGGAGACCGGATTGTGATCTATAGCGACTCACAAAGCGCCCTGAGTGCTCTCGGGGCATTGGAATCTCCGCATCCCCTGGTTCGCGATATCCGTGACGCCACGGTTTTGGCGAGCCGGGCGGATGTCGAGATCTAATGGGTTCCTGTCATGTAGGAATTGAGGGGAATGAGCGTGCCAAAGAGTCCGCGAGGACTGGGCGACCAGACCAGATTAGACCAGCGTTGCGCTCATCCTCACACCGATTACATGGCAGGAATACGAGCTGCTTGGCAAAGAAGATGGGAGACGGTCGAGGGCAACTTAAAATTGCGTGCCATTTCGCTGCGACTGTTCCCTAACCCCCAATGCCACGACGGCTTCAAGCTGCTTTCTGTCGTCTCCGAATTTGACGCACTCGCAGGACGCACCGCTATTTGATGGAGCGCTCACCTGCGCCTTACTGCGACGACTGCGTTGTCCCCCAGACTGTTCGCAACATTCTTGTTGAATGTCCCAGTCTGAGTGATTTTCGCGCACGCTACCTGTCCCGGTACCAGGATGAGCGGGTTCGCTACCGCTTGTCCCTTGTACTCGGGACGGGTTCGTGGACTTTGTCTTGTTGGAGGAGGCTGGTCTTCTCCACTTTACTTAACTGTTTTCTTTGTTTTGTTGTTGTTTCTTTGTAGGTCGCACGTTCCTGCGCTGGGTTCAGGCGAGCCTCCCCTCGATGCCAGAGCGTGCTTCTTGATTGTTGCCCCCTTTTTAAATACTTATTGTTTTATACATTTTTTAATATAGTCTAGTACTAGGCTGTCGTGATTGCGGCGACTTATGCCCTAGTAGGCACTGACAGATGAGCTCATAAAAACAAATAAAAATACGACCTTCAAAACTTTTAAAATTCCCGGAATAACCTTGGAAGGATCTTGGCAATTATATCATTCGAAAGAGAATGTAAAACAACATAAGGGTTTCAAATTTCGTTAGAATTCCCTGATTAGTTATGATGTTATTGCCAAGACAAAATAATTCCTGGGCTAATCTTGGCAGCACTTTGGTAATTATATCATTCGAAAGTTAATGTAAAACAACATAAGGCTTTCAAATTTTGTTAGAATTGGCTGATTACTTACAATGTTATTACACACACACACACACACACAAAAAAAAAAGCAAAACAGACCGACCGATCGTCATTCTGAGATATATAGAGTCGCACCGGACTAAGATTGCTTCTTTTTTTTTAAATGTTTTGCGAGTCATCTTGAATCTTATCTGACAACCTTTGCAGCCACACGATGTTATAGATCAGTGGTTTTCAATTTTTTTTAATAGTAGCTGTGGCACCCCAAATGAAAATAATTTGCGTATAAATATTTAATTACGTGGAAAGTACTTCAAAATTAACCACGATTGACATTTAACCTAATTTAATCGAAATAAGAGATAAAAATTTGAAAATAAATTAATCTTACTTTTAAAAGTTTAATAGGAAATTTGAGCCTTATGATTATAACATAATTCTTGAATATTGGGACGTAGAGTTGACAAGGGAACTCTCATTTCTTCATTCCTAGTCCTCAATCTTTCCCTTTTCGTTGTTTTTATGTGACACAATTCTGAGAAACTAGTTTCAAATTACTTTAAAGTATTAGTGTTAGGAATGTTTTAAATACTTTTTTTTTTAATTTATACATTTTAAAAATGATTTCTTGGTCTCTCCCGCGGCACTCTTAGTGGCTCTCGCGGAGCCCCGGTCGAAAACCACTGGTATAGATAGACATGTCAGATGTGTGAATTATTCGCGTCACTTAGCGAGCAGTCTTTTACTGGATGCTACGTTGGAGGCAGGCTGGAGATGAACACACCGAATGAACCAACACTGTTTGTTCTCGCCCACCACAATTTGTTACTGCGAGGGTTTTTGTTTGTTTTGTTAATCCAAACGGATGTTTTGGTCCAGTCGAAGCGAAGGCCAGCCACCTCGATCTACAGATCTTGTATCATTGGTCTTCTTTGCTGGTTCATTTGAAGTCGGTACCGTATCGAAATCAGACCATCCCAGTCTTATTTCCCTTCTTAAAGACTAATTGAACCATTTCAAAATAAAGGCATTTTAACCAACGAATTTAGCGCACTGGTTGTTTTTTTTGTAATCCCTTTCAAAGACTATTTTTTAAAAGAAGATTCGACGAGTAGGAATTGTTAAATTATATATATTTTATAGTAATAAAATTGAAATCAGCAATTTAAACGCGCTTTTTTTACTGATATCCTTATCGCTTAATGGCGTATTTTTAAATTAAATTAGAATTTTCGAAAATAGGACAATCACAAATTATTTATAAATAAGCCAATCACAAATTATTTATAAATGAGCAAATCACAAATTATTTATAAATAGGCCAATCACAAGTTATTTATAAATAGGCCAATCAAATTATTTATAAATAGGCCAATCACAAATTATAAATAGGCCAATCACAAATTATAAATAGGCCAATCACAAATTATTTATAAATAAGCCAATCATATATTATTTGTGATTAGGCCAATCACAAATTATTTATGAATAGGCCAATCACACAGTAAAAATTAAATGGATCAATTTCATTATTATTTCAATGAATGGCGAAGCTCAATACTTTTTTTACAATTATTTCTAAATGGGTCCCACCGGGGATGACTGGCCCCAAGGTCGTCTGTGGTATCAGCCGCCGGCAAGGAAAATAAAAATCTTGGAATTTGACAAATAAAGGATAAAATGAAAGTTTATAAATCGAAAAAGCCCGTGTAGTCTCAATCTAGTCTGAGCCTGTCAATAGCACTGGGGTTGGAAGGTACCAGGTGCAACGATTTAAAGGGGATACCCCTTTGCTTCGGGGGGAGGGGGAGCGCAACGGATTAACCGAGTGGAAGATAACACATCGCCTCTCATTTTAGCGTAGTTAAGCAACATGGGGTGTGGACATTCACGGGATGCAGTTCTGATTAGTGTCTGCTGCTATACACTGTAAATACCCACGATTCGGATCCCCCTCCCTAAGTTGAACCCCCCCTTCCCTAAAAATAAGGTATCTTAAAAAGGTTCTGGTTTTATGATAAAAACCCATACCAATTTTCTTTTGCTCCCCCCTCCCCTCCCGCCCTTGTGGGGCTCTATTATACCCATTATAAAAGTCACTCAATATTCGTACATAATTACATGCAAACGATTAGAAATCCATAAATTATATCCGCAAGACGTGTTCATTTATAAGAAAAATTGAGAGCACTAAGCCATGCTAGCGTTCAGGTTGCTGCCGCTTCAAGTTCTCATCCGGCCCTGTTTGAAACACTTGAATGCGGGTGGGTTCACGGTATGCGTAGTGTCCTAGCTTCTTAGGGCGCCCTTCGGAGCCTCGCAAGTTTGCGTCTTGGGGTCTTCTTACGTGCATATTTATCTGCATATAAAAATATTGGTACAAATAAAGGCTTAGCCCCTTAGGGGCGGGGGAGCATGCGGGAAGCGACGGATCCATGGCGCGTCCAGCTGAGAGGAACGTCTCTAGATCGAATTTAAGGACGCATCAAGGCTTATACAAACAGCTCTAAAGATGGCTGATAAACGGGGCCGACGTAATATGAAGTCTCCGAGTGCAACCCGAGTTTGGGGCGTCCATGTTTTTGAGAAACACCAAGGGAAATAAAGGCGGATGGACAGCGAGGCGAGGGGTACTTTTTCCTCGTGAAATGGTCGGGGCAGCGGGGGTCACGCGCTAAATTCCGGTCGACTCGTCGTGGTCAGCCGGACTGTGCCTTTATTCTATCAGGTTGTTCCTATCTCTGTAATTCCTGTTCTCCAAACGAATTATGCAAGAATTTTTTCACACACACAAACAATAACATATATATATATATATATATATATATATATATATATATATATATATATATATATATATATATATATATATATATAATGTGTGTGTGAATTTGGGCAGTATATTTTCATGAAAGCATGTTTTATTAAAAGCGACCGCTAGTTTCGAATTAATAATTCTTTTTTTCAATCTTCTCGATTTGTCTTATATTCGCCTTTTCTTCATTGTTTAACCTGTAGATAAGCGTACCGAAGTTCATCGGGGACTAATGCTGGTTATTTTGCCCAAGGTAGAAGTAAACTAATGTAATTTAGCACTTTCTTTAATTTAACTGCCGCGTTTCGATACATGGAGTATCATCTTCAGAGTTACAATGGGGGATTATTACAAAGTATTCAGTTTATATATGTTACAGAATGTGTTAACAAAATTACGAACGAAGCTATACACGTATAGGCAAGTTAGACCAGAGAGGGAGGGGGGGGGGATTAAGCTGCTTGCCAGAGGGGATTAGTGGCTAGGGGCAGCTCTGAGTACATCTCTCCCTATGTTTGCTTTTCCTGCGCTGGGCAGGATTTCATTGGAGTTAGACTGTATGTTTAAATTCGGTTGTTTCTCTTGGATATATATAGCTTCAAGGAAGAACAGTTGACGCCTATTGGGAGCATAGTCTAAAATTTTGGTGGTTTCTTCTATCATTTTTCGGTTGAGTCATGTTCCGTGTACTTCCTGTGTATATTTTGTAGGTGCACCGTTGTTCAGATGGTATGACATTCTTCTTGAGAGAGTGGTTTCGGTCATGCCGATATAAGAGTTAGGTAGAAGCTCACAGTCTCCTAGTTTACATGTGTACTCGTATATCACATGTGTCCTTTGTTTCGGTTGTAGCGGGGGTTTGGGGTTATTTTTCAAAATAGACGTACTTCAACCCTCTTCATGAAAAAAATCCCCAAACCCCCGCTACAACCGAAACAAAGGACACATGTGATATACGAGTACACATGTAAACTAGGAGACTGTGAGCTCCTACCTAACTCTTATATCGGCATGACCGAAACCACTCTCTCAAGAAGAATGTCATACCATCTGAACAACGGTGCACCTACAAAATATACACAGGAAGTACACGGAACATGCCGCAACCGAAAAATGATAGAAGAAACCACCAAAATTTTAGACTATGCTCACAACAGGCGCCAACTGCTCTTCCTTGAAGCTATGTATTGTATATCCAAGAGAAGCAACCGAATCTAAACATACAATCTAACTCCAATGAAATCCTGCCAGCTCAAGAAAAGCTAACAGAGGGACAGGTGTACTCAGAGCTGACCCTAGCCACTAATCCCCTCTGGCAAGCAGCTTAATAGCAGCACCCGTCTCTGGCTACCTACTTCTCGGACCTTTTATCACCTCGATCCAACCTGCCTATACGTGTATAGCTTCGTTCGTAATTTTATTAATACATTTTTTAACATATATATATATACAGTGCCCCGCAAAAGTTTACAACACACCATGAAAAACATACTTTATGTATTTGTAAGCACGATAGGTAAATGAAACTTTTATTGTCGACAGGATATGTATTCAAACAATAAATTAAATCATCAGGACCACACAAAAACATTAATATAGTTTTTTGTCGAGGAAATACAATTAATTAGTAACGCAAAAGTTTACAACACATATCAAATCGTTTCTTAATATTTAGTAACATAACCACTGTTGTTAATAACAGCTTGTAGCCGCTTAGAGTAGTCTCCTAAGAACTTCTTACATGTGTTTGTGTTAATATTACTCCATTCCTCAATGCATATTTTCTTCAGTTCAGACATGTTTGTTGGTTCTCTTTTTTGGATTCTGAGCTTCAGTTCATTCCATAGATTTTCGATAGGGTTCAGATCTGGGGATTGACTAGGCCATTTTAGAACAGTTACACCATTTGATCTAAACCAATTTTGTGTCAGTTTTGCTGTATGCTTTGGATCATTGTCTTGTTGAAAGATCCAGTCCTGTTTCGATTTAAGAGAATGTACACTTGGACGTAAATTTTTCTTCAAGATTCTTCTATAATGTTCTCCATTCATCCTTCCTTCTATGGTTTCGATATTTCCAACACCTGCGGTACTAATTCAAGCCCAGGTCATGATTGAGCCACCTCCATATTTTACTGTTGGGGTAGTGTTCTTCGGTGCGTATTCGGTACCTTTCTTTCGCCATACCCTCGGAGCTCCATTATGGCCGAACAGTTCTATCTGTGTCTCATCCGACCAAAGTACGTTGTCCCAAAACTGTGCAGGTTTACCAACAAACTCTTTTGAAAAATTCAAAAGATCACGAACCTGTATTCCTTGGAGACCGTGAGTAGATAGATGCCCATGCTACGAAGCGATCGACTAATTGTGTCTTTACTCACTAACTCCACTCACTTCTAAGTCACGCTTAAGTTCTTTAAGAGTAACTTTGGGTCTTTTACTGACCTTTCTTACTAATAATCTTCCTGCACGTTCAGTTATCTTGCGAGGACGGCCAGAACTGATCCGAGGAAGAGTAGAATTTCGAGACTTCCAGTGACATATTTGCGTTCCAACTGAACTCAATGGAACTACTAACTGACGAGATATTTTTCTATAACCAATGCCACTTTAAGAAGGTCTACAATACGTTTTCGAAGATCTTGATCGGTTCATTTCTGTTTCTCCATCGTGTGAATGTTTACAGGACGCTGTCTGATAAAGAATGACGCGATAGCTTATACTAGTCCCTAAGTTATATGCGTAGATTAATGTAGAACGTTCTAGAAATTGTAAGAAGTGTCTCCTCGAACATTTATGAGTAAGTGATAAAAATCGATGCGTTGTAAACTTTTGCGTTACTAATTAATTGTATTTCTTCAACAAAAAACTATATTGATTTAATTTATTGTTTGAATACATATCCTGTCGAGTAATAAAAGTTTCATTTACCTATCGGGCTTACAAATACATAAACGTCTGTTTTTCATGGTGTGTTGTAAACCTTTGCGGGGCACTGTATATATATATATATATATATATATATATATATATATATATATATATATATATATATATATATATATATATATATATATATATATATATATATATATATATATATATATATATATATATATATATATATATATATATATATATATATATATATATATATATATATATATATATATATATATATATATATATATATATATATATATATATATATATATATATATATATATATATATATATATATATATATATATATATATATATATATATATATATATATATATATATATATATATATATATATATATATATATATATATATATATATATATATATATATATATATATATATATATATATATATATATATATATATATATATATATATATATATATATATATATATATATATATATATATATATATATATATATATATATCTCCCATCGGGTGCTTTATACTTTTGCTAAGAGTGTATATATATACCTATATACATCTATAAACATATATTTACAAATATAAATAACAAAAAATGTATGATGGGTTTACAGGTAGTAAAATTTGGTAACATAAAAATAGTGTGTATTTACAGTTTTTAATAGACTTTTTTTTTCTTTTCGTTGAAATTCCTTCTCTCGCTAGAAGTTGATTTGCTCGTAGGCGATTCAATAATATTTCTTAGCTTATGAGATTTTTTTAAAGAGTTGAGACAGTTTTTCCCCAATCCATCGGATGCTAAATATCTAAATAAATAAAGCATAAGATGTTTGATTTTAACTTAAATTATATTTACCCACAGATTTTGCCTGATGTAATACTCTATGCAATTTTTACAGGAAATTTTTATCAACGTAAGCTTTATAAGTAAAGAAATTAAAAATATGGCATTTATTGATCAGCGCGGCCAAATCAATTTTATCTGATAACATTAATTTCGTGAGGATGTTTATACTTTAATGCCCTACTAAGCCAATGGAATTTCAAATATAAAGTTCGAGTAAAATTGTGGTAGGGGGTTTTATGAGAGCCGCCGATGCCCGGGGTAGCCACACCTCTCCTGGCTGTGACATCCAGTCTCCGACGACCAAACCGCGTTTCATCGCCGTAGAACAGGGAAGCACCCTACCTTTTCCAGGTCAAAGCTACTTCAATGGTAGGGACATTTCAAGGATGGAGCTACTTCAATGCTACGGAGTTTTCAAGGATGGAACTACTTCAATGGTAGGAAGTTTTCAACCATGGAGCAACTTCAATGGTAGGGAGTTTTCAAGGATGAGCTACTTCATTGCGGGGGAGTTTTCAAGGATGGAGCTACTTCAATGGTAGAGAGTTTTGAAGGATGGAGCTACTTCAATGGTAGGGAGTTTTCAAGGATGAGCTACTTCATTGCGGGGGAGTTTTCAAGGATGGAGCTACTTCAATGGTAGGGACATTTCAAGGATGGAGCTACTTCAATGCTACGGAGTTTTCAAGGATGGAACTACTTCAATGGTAGGAAGTTTTCAACCATGGAGCAACTTCAATGGTAGGGAGTTTTCAAGGATGAGCTACTTCATTGCGGGGGAGTTTTCAAGGATGGAGCTACTTCAATGGTAGGGAGTTTTCAAGGATGGAGCTACTTCATAGAAATTAAGTGTCACGGCTGCCACCAATTAAATATATATTTTAATGAGATGGATAATATTTTGTCGGTTGAAGTTTAGAAATGAAATTGTTTCGCTGGAACCAAGAAATCTTCCTGCCTTGGAGGATCCGCGAGTAGGCGTTTTTCCTTTCAGGATTTTGATGGCAGCTGCCAGGTTGGTGTGTGGGAGGGGTATGTTAACGGAACTACGGAAGTTGCCCCTTATCCACTAACACCACCCATCCCCGCCTCGGGTACTGAAACCAAAATAAAGATCAGTACGGTAATATCTGGCAAACTAATGAGTACCTGGTGCTCCTCTTTGAGAGTGGAGGAGTAGGAAGAGAGGTAGTGATGTGTGTTTGCCACCAACCAGCGTGCGTTCGGAACCTTTAATGGCCCAAGGAAAAGCCACCCCAAGTTCCACGTCATTGGGAGTGAGCTCAATAACCCCTTCGGTCGGGTTCCGTAGACATTAGAGTGATGCGTTGTTTGTGTCTGGGCGGGGGGGATGGAGGGGGCATCATTGGCCTGTATGATGTCAAGGGGCGTCTGCGCGTGGGGATTCAATCTCGCTAATTTTCGGGCCTACTACTGACCATCTCGACGATGGGAAGGTAGGCTTCGGGAATGGTTGTGAAGGTTAAACCGGGCGACTGTGAACCTGTTTTCAATGAGTGGAGGAGACCTATTTGTGTCGATTTATATTCTGAGCCTTGATGATGGGTAGCAAGAGCCGAATCGCCGGAATATGGAGATGGGGAGCTATTGTAATTTCATCCCCATCTTCGTCGCTAATATTCTTGGAACTGATATTATGGGGCAATTAGAGAGCACGCACATCGACCCTTCTCTCGGGGCTCGTGTGCATACGTACTCGAAAACTGCATACATGTGTGAGTGAATAAGCGAACTGACCAAGGCTGATTCATTGGCTCTCAGCTCCTCACCCCTTATTTACTAGCATCTTCAAAACCGTGCCTGCAGAGATGCCCACGTTGGTTTTCGTGTATTAGTTTAGGTAAATGATTATTATTATTATCGTGCCCCGTACCCCAACCATCGCTAAAATCCATTCACTCGTTCAAATTCTCGGGAGGGGTGGTTAGAATCCGCCGCCACTGCCCCAGCATTCCGCTCCCCTCTCAATCTTTCCCACGCTTGGATAGAACCCGACCTGGGGCGGGAGGTAAGGGGGCATTAAACCACTTAAAGTAAAATAGCCCCGGCGGATGTGCGCGCGCATGACAGTCGTGCTATAACTTTGGTCCTTTTCCACGAGTGACTGATTACTCGGGACAAAAAATCCCCCCCTCCCCCTTGTAATTGTAGTCTCTGGTTCGCGAGGGCCATTCGTGAACCCTTGTGCTCAAAGTGCGTGTTTTGCCCTTCAATTGGAATGGCCCTTAAACGATCTGGCCAGGAATTTGGGCTGCCTTCCATTTGGCTACGCTCCTCAATCTGGGTATTCAAATTATTCGTCAAGCTCTTCCATGCTTGCTTAATTCTCGGGAAAAGGTGCTCCGGAGAGGTCCGTTTTCAATGATGGAGCCTCTTCACTGGTAGGGAGTTTTCAATGATGGAGCCTCTTCACTGGTAGGGAGTTTTCAATGATGGCGCCACTTAAATGGTAGGGAGTTTTCATTCATTGATGGAGCTACTTCAATAGGAGGGAGTTTTCAAGGATGGAGCTACTTAAAATGGTAGGGAGTTTTCAAGGATAGAGCTACTTCACTGGTAGGGAGTGCTTCTCGTAACCTGGATTGGTCGGTCGAGAAGATTCGGTGAAAAAATTGTGTTGGTCGATTTTTATAGTGTGTTGGGGATCCATGGTTTAAGGGATGAGCCAGTAATTTACCCTGTATATTTAATTTCGTTATGTTGCATTTTTGTATTGGGGGTAAGGAGGAAAAGGGAAGCGCGACCGCGGAAGTTGATGCCCGAAAGAAGGATGTCGAGCGAGTCGTTCAGTTAAGAAAATGAGTTAATTATTTTCATAGGAATGGAGAGAAATTGTTCAAAATCGAGATTTTGAAAGGGTTCTATTTTGGGGGGCAAGAATAGTCCACCAAACACCATTGAAACTTTAATAGGAAAATCTGCCAAAATATACAAGGGTTCCGCCTCGCTTATTGCAATCGCTCCTTTTTTTATTGCTTTTAATTGTTATTATTTGCGTGTGGTGGTTACCTGAAGGGGGTGATTGTAAATTAGGCATTTAATGGGGGGTTTTTTCAATGTTTCTTGTTTGTATATTAATTTTAGAATTCTCAATTGGTTTTAATTATAATTCTTTTCAGTTTTTATATTTACTTTTAAAGAAATGGTAGATCGCAAAATAGAGTAGCACCGAAAATTTGATCGTTCAGTTTGCTGGTTTTGTAATATTTTTCTATCCGAAAATACTCTTTTTCTTGGATTATTCAAAGTAAATGTTTTTATCCGTTATGTTTCTCCAAGTTATTTGCCACTTCCAAAAGACTCGTTTAGAAAATTCCTTTCTGGGGAAGACGCCTCCGTCGAGTTTATCATTGGTCTCAAGATTTCATCAGAAATAATACATCGGCCAATTTCAAGGGTTGATAGAAGAAACCCAACGGAGTTCTTTTCTTTCCCCGAACCCATACTAAAGGTTTTGCGGGCCTCGTGGCACTTATCCCCCAGTCCTCATTGCTCTCTTGTGTACTCGGCCCCTGGGCCTAAATATTCACCTTAACAATGCGTGTGTGTTGCAAAATTAGCGCAACATTGACTCCGCCTGTGCCCGCCTAAGGAAGACTCTTGGATTGCGATGCGGCAACGTGCCGTTAACCTCGGATGAGCCGTGTCTCCGCTCACTGGAAATCCCTCATAAAACGCTGCCTCTCGCACCTCTTGCTAATCGGTCGCGGAATAAGCCTATATGAATGACACCTCGCCCAAGTGGAGGGAACAGGATGCTCTCGCTTAAAGGGGGTTCCAAGGTCGTGTCCCTTTCCAGAACGAAAGGGTACTTAGAGATACAACAAATGGCCAAATTAAGATAAAAGTTGGATGGGGGCGAGGAAGCTTCGCAAATCTCCTTGGCGCGATTTATACCCGGGATTAAATGGGCGGACAGCTTCTGCCACAATCCGGGTGTCGTAAATTTCCTGTTTATGTTTCGTATGGCCACAGAACCTTTGCAGTGATTTAACGCCCAGTTTTAATAACATACACGCATACACAATCATACACTTATCTCGCCCCCAGGGAGAATCTTTACTAGTGTTATGGATAATTTTTCCTAGAGGTATCTCGCGAGTTTTGCTGTAGCGCGATTCTCTTTGTCCACTACAGTGTTTTTTTTTTAGGTTCTGTCTGTCTTCCCTTTATTCTTGAATAAAGACCAGGAAGAAATAGGGGTTTAAGCCCCCATATTTTCGTTGCAATGGAGGGGGGGGGTAGATTGTGAAAAGTACGCCAGGGTTACCCTAGAATGAAGTTTGAGGTTGAGAAATTGTGTACTTCGACGCTGCTCTCCTCTGTATGTATGTATGTGTCTGAAAGCGACACGAGAGTGAGTGCTGAAGTAGAAATGAGTGTTGCTCTCTTACTTCAGTGGAGTTCAAAGGTTAAAAGATGGGATTTGCAACGTTCCACGTTTGTCTATTTCACGGACCCTGGGACGCGCATATAAAGATTTATCTATGCAAAACTGCTTCTCCTGATTATAGACGTAAATGGTCTAATGGTATATGCCCGCGCGGGGGATGCGTACAGTGTACAGTTGGTCTCCTGTGTTCGGAATCTCTCCCTATGTTTATATCTATGGATGCATATTTTATAGGTGTTTTGAGGGGGAATATAATGAAATGGGTTGTTTTTATTATTAAAGATTTTCTAAAGGCGGTGTAAGATTAATTAGGGGGGCTGGTTGTCAAGTGGGAAAAATGGAGTATCTCAAAATATCAGCAGAGGTTATTTGACGGGGAGCGGGGCGGGGGGGGGGTATAACTGATGGGTATAGTTTTTTTATTATTTTTAAGGCCCAAATTGCTGCTTACATTCAATGGACTTAATTTTTTCTAGTGTCATCAACATTGGTATTAGCGAGGTTGTAAAATGGTAATTTCAGGTAGATGGTGACATGTTGTTGGCCCAAGAGCACTGAGTGGTAGCACTGTTTTGCCATTAACCAGTGTTGGGAACCATTCGTGGCACTTCGGGGAGGAGAGGGGACCATAAGCCACTTAGGCCAAATCCGATTGACGGAAGAGTAACGTGTTGTGTGCGTGATAACACGTTGAAACCCTGCGGTAGACTCAGTGTTCCCCTTTCCCTATGATTGACGCGGCTGCTAAACTTTTTAAGTTTTTTTTTTGGGGGGGGGGGGGGTGCTCGGTTTTGAGCGGTTTGTCGGGTGCTTTTTGAGTCCTACTCAAGAATGAACCCTTGTACTAGAAAGAGAGGGGGGGGGGATCCCACCCATCAAAAGTTTTACACCAAAAACCAACGAGGGAATCTCTTGGAAGAAAGTAGAGAGCTGCAAATCCTCTTGCAGGCATTGGGGTCTGGGGAGGTGACCCCTTAACCCTAATTAGGGACGGGTGGTCGAAAGCTGGTCGGCAAGGAAGGGTATTATAAAGGAAGAGGCGAACGAGAAATCCTTCGTGGCCTAAGGGATTGCCACCCGTTCGGCGACGGATGAGTGTGGATCGATCCTCTTGTCGGGGTTCGAACCCGCTATCCAGAGTTTGGAAATACACTAGGGTTGATGTAGGAGGCTACCATGCTGCAGCTAACATCTGAAGAGTGGAGTCGTATCGGCTTTTCTATATTATTATCTTCCACACATTTTCGCATTCATCTTTCCAGATTTGTCGGGGATGCTCTCGTTGGTTTTCGCCTTAATTATAAAAGAATAATTGATAGTGTTATAACCAACGAGGGTTTTAGTAAAAAAGAAGGAAGAGGGCAAACAGGTGTGCCTGGTCTGGGAGAGTTGCGAGACCCCCCTACCGAACATCCGAGATTGTACTACACCTACAGTGGGTGCATTAAATATCCGATACGTGGTCAAAAGTTTATTTACCATAGTTCCCCAACAGCAAATTAATCGAAAATTGAACATCTTGTGTATTTTGTACGTTGAATACAAATTCGGTATTAGGCAACACAAATAGTAAAGCATTGATATTATATCGACAAAAGTGTTAGATTATCGCCTCAAAAAGTATCCAACACACCCACAAAATTAATTTTAAAGCGATAATAAATAGTTATCGAACATTCCAGTGGTTTACGTGACAGGAATGATGTAGAACTTTCTAGAACAATAATCTACTTCGTCCACGTGAAACAGCGGACCTCAGTCATTGTCTGAGAGCTGCATGAGAAGGAGGTCATCGTTCGACACTCTAATTCTAATATGTCGAAGACTAAAGAATTGCCAAAAAGGAGCAGATAACTAAAAGTGGTTTGGGCTATAGAAAAATTTCATCTATGCTAAAAATACCAATCTCAACCATTGGCGACACGATTGGCCGGTTCACGTCATATCAGTCTACCATGTTCAAGACGTCCCTCTAAAATTTCACACCGTGCGGCTAAACATATAGTCCGTAAAGTAAAGAAGAATCCTCGAGTAACTCGATCTGAACTTCAGAAGGATTTGGAAACAGCTGGGACAAATGTATGCAAAAATACAATTAGAGCAGTTCTTAGGAACGAGGGATTCCATTCTCGCACACCAAGTAAGACACCTTTGTTGAAACTAATTCATGTCAGAAATCGTCCGAATTTTGCCAACGAACATTTAGAGAAGCCTGCTAGTTTTGAGGACGCTGTACTATGGTCTAAAGACACAAAGATTGAGTTATTTGGGCGGAATAGTGTTAGTCACGTTTGGAGGCAGAAAAACTCAGCGCATGATCCTAAAAGTACAATCCCAACAGTGAAGTTTGGAGGAGGCAGCATAATGGTATGGAGCTGCTTCTCCTCTGCAGGTCCTGCAAGACCCCATATTATTGAAGGGAATCCAGATGTATCGCTGGATTCTGGATGACATTCCAGGGATGGACATTCCAGCAGGACAACAACCCAAAATATACAGCCAAGGGGACTGCAGCGTAGTTTCAGCAGAAGAAAATAAAGGTTATGGGATTACCAACTCAGTCGCCAGACCTAAATCCTTGGGAGAACCTGCGGCGAGAATTAAAACTAAAGATTCAGAAAAGGGACCCAAGAAATCTAACAGATTTAAAAAGAATGGGCCAAAATACCTACAAATATTTGTAAGAACCTCATAAGTAAATATCCCAAACGGTTGGAAGCTGTACTAGCGACGAAAGGTCATATCACCAAATAACAACTAGTTTTCATAAATGTATCGGATACTTTTTGAAAGGTTCGTTCGATATTTTTGCCGTAATCATAGTAATGTTTTACTATTTTTGCAATATTATACCAATTTATATTCAACGTACAAAATGCATGAGATTTTCAATTTTCGATTACTTAACGATTTATTAACTATGGTAAATAAACTTTTGACCACGTATCAGATATTTATTGCACCCACTCTATGTATCTTTTGCGCACGTTTTCTAACCTCACCCCCTTTCTGATCTACCAGTTTGTTTCGATTTTTTTTTTTTTAAGTTTTGAGTAAATGAAGAAGAAAATGAATTGGCTGCGGTTGGTACAAATGCTACGGGGCCCTAATTTTATGCTGCCATTATTGCAAAGATTCTGCCATCTTCACTTTCCACCGTCGCTTCAATTTAGGCAGGTTTATGTAATTTGACTGGTCTTTTCCACGTCTGTGATAACTAGGGTGATCGGACGGTCCCCCCGACATTTTGCTCCACCCTCTCTCACTTTAACTTTTTACAACTGTTGTGATGCTCTTGCATAGTGGATACGGCCGTAGATTGCCACGTCTTGGTACCGGGCTCTATCTAGTACTTTCTTTTTTGCCGTCATTAGACGAGAATTTAAATTAGGAGGCTTTTTTTTCTTGTTGCTGTTCCTCGCCTTTGGCCGCGGCCTCTTGACCATACCCTCGCAAGCATCGCCCATAGAGGGAAAAGGGATCAACTTAAGTTGGGAGACCGGCCCCCCACCCCTTTAAGACCCTACTCTGAGCTTGCATAGGAGAGGTAGGGGGGGGGGGGCTCCATCGGCGACGGGGATTAAATTAATGGATTGGATTATCGCGACTCGGTTATTTTTTTTAATTAAGAATTACCTCGACTAGATAAGGGGTGGGGGGTGAAAAGGTTCGTGAGTTGTGCATCCGGGTCTCGGGCGCTCCAAGGAGTCTCCCCCTTAGACTATTCAGGATGTGTGTACCGTCCACGCATTTTATTTTATTTGCCTCTTTTCAGAAATCCTTGGGGTTGGGGCGTGTTTGTTTTTTTTGCTTTAACTTTAGTGTTTTCTAGCGTCCACCGACGAAAGCAACCATGCCTCGGTTGACATTTGGAGCAATGCGTGCCCGCAGGTAAACTTGCGATACCCTGATCACTAGTTTGTTCCTTGAAGATTCCCCCCCCCCCTCTTTCTCTCTCCATTCCAAATTATTATTATTTCCCGCCCCCTTTCTTCACGAAGCCATCGTGGAAATGCTCCGTTAGTTTTCACTTAGTTCTAAGTAACAACAAACAACCCAACCGCCATCTTTAAAAAAACAAAACCGCCCTTAATTTTATGCAATTAGTTAAGTTTGCCCTGCCCCCACCCTACCCCCTCGCCAGAGGCCTTTGCTTACGCCATGGACGAAACAAATGTTAATATAATTATTATTTTATTTTTTTTACAAGTCCACCTTTAATTAGTTTTTCCCTGAGCACAAAGATCGTAAAAACCTGTTTAGTCTTATCAAACTCCGTCTCAATAATAACGAAATCACGTTATCGCGGTCTTTTATCTTCTCGCCCGAGTAATAATGTCGATTTTCCGACTCCGCTAATGGTTTATAGTTAGTACATTGCCACAATTCGGTGTAAAATCAAATCTTGGTTGAGGTAGATTGCACTGTTTGCCAGTTTATAGGTTGTAAAAGTGTTTTATGATATTTAAACCCGGTCGTGGCGTTCGATCCAGCGAATTTAAACTTGTCGAGATGGCTCATTCGGATGTTATTCTTATATCACCATAAATTAATCGCCCCAAAGAGAGACGGCTATCCTCCGGCGTCTGACTTGCGCGATCCGCAGATCCTCCCCCCATCCCTTAACAACCACGTGAAAAAAAGAAGCATAACGACATCAAAACAAGCTTGATAAAGAGGGACAACAAAAAAAGTTGGGACGTCAAATTCTGTGAATTTCAGCAGCGGGAGGTGATAGCGCAGCTCAGCGGGTAACCCCGACCACCTCCATTTTAAGCGAGTCTTAGCTACGTTAGTACTGGGAAAATATTCCACGGTACTTACTGGGGAAATATTCCACGTTAGTACTGGGAAAATATTCCCCGGTACTACTGAGAAAATATTCAACGGTACTTACTGGGAAATATTCCACAGTACTTACTGGGAAAAATATTCCACGGTACCTACTGGGGAAATATTCCACGGTACTTACTGGGAAAATATTCCACGTTCCCCGTTAGTACTGGGAAAATATTTCCACATTAGTACTGGGAAAATATCCCACGATAGTACTGGAAAAATATTCCACGGTACTACTGGGAAAATATTCCACGGTACTACTGGGAAAATATTCCGGTTAGTCATAATGACAGTTTTAAGACGATCCAATGAGTTATTGGTTCTCGTTTCGTCAATCCTAGTTATTCATTCGCCCCCTATATCTGTGGTACCGGATTCCCAAAGAATTTTCATGATTCACGCATGTATTGCTTCATCTCTCCCCCCGTCCCCTCCACCATCGAAGCGGTCTAACTCTTTTCCCCATGCACTCAATAAAGCACCTCCTGGTTTGTGCTGGATGTGAGTTTGATAACTCTGCCCTTGCTTTAGCGTGGTCACGGTACCTTTACGAAACTCTGTCTAACGTGAGATTAACTAGTGTTATTTTTCCTCCCCCTTTCATTAAATGGCAGACATTGCTAATAAAACAATTTAAATTCATGTTCTTTGAAGGGTCTGACTTGTATATCAGTTAATTCTAACATTTTCAAAACCCGTCTCCTCCAAAGACCACTCAGAACAAAGATATTCACGGCGCCTTAATGTATGAAGAGGGGGGGGGGGGAATTACGCCACTTTTTATCGCTAAAATTTCTTTTCGTTCATCAGTCCCTCGAAGGTGTACGAACCCCTCGTAAAAAAAAAAATGCGTTTGAGAACAATAAGCCTCATTAATGTTTTTAACTCCGAGACAGAATTATAATGGTTCTAATTCTTCCCGAGCTGGTAATTAATCAAATTTGTAGGAAATTCCTTTGTTAGCGAGAAAAAATCAATTGCCACGAGTTTTTTTCTTTCTTTTTTTTAATGGTTTTCGGGACATGGAAAGGGTATCAGAATTCGAGGTTTGGTTCATGATAGGTTGTATTGCGTGAAAGGTAGGTAGGTAACAGCTTTCGTCGACGGTTTCGGTATCAATCAGACAACCAGAAACTAAATTATCTTGGAGCTTGTTTAAGTGGGTGAAATGTATGGAGTGATCTTAATATTGGGGGGGGGGCTCCTTTAAGTGTATTAAAATCTGCTTTTGACGAGAGCACAAATTCCCTTCGTAAGGCATCTCAAGGGGGAGGCTGTTTCTCCGTAGTGACGTGTCGGGACGAGGTGTCTCCTTTAAGTCATGTTGCGTCGGGGAGGGAAAATGAACGAACTTTATTGTGTCGGCAGATAAATTAGGATCTTAAGATTCCTTTCCATCTTCCCTGCCATTGTTGAATAATCTGCCATTTTGTGCGTTATTAAAAATCGAGGAGCAGTCAGAGAGAGGAGATAAATGGGTATGTTTTCGCTTTTCCCGGGTCCACTCTATAAATTGGGGGTCCACAGGGTGAAATTTTTATTATTCACCCTCTGTAACTCAATATGACCTTTTTAATTCCAAGTCTCATTAGGTATTTTCTAATCTCTCTCATCTTAATGCTCACTCTCGTATAGTTACTTCTTTTTTGATAGATATTTATTTTTCATCCTCACGAAGACCCCGGACGGTCTCTGGGGCATCTCTGCTGACCCTCTTGAGGCATGCCCGAGCACCGCCATCCATATATTCACTGCTCAAATAACTGATTGGTATCTTCGCTGCCCAATCATTTGTTTCTGGGCAAGCGCGCTGGCGGGGAGACGGCCCAGGCGTTGCGGGGCAATCCTTCAGCCGACGTGTACCTTCTCGATGGCTATTCGGCATCGCAAGTTTTCTTCGGAGATTTTTCATCTCGCCACTGCGTATATCAGTCTCGTTGAGTGTCTCTCAGCCCCTCCTTCTCGATCTCGCATTTCTCCCCCTCCCCCTTCTCCCTCATTACTCCACGGATGAACGGAACTCCGACGAGGCCACACATTAATTTGGCTTCACCTCGTCACAAGCTAATTGGAACTTTTCGGTGCTTGAATAATTATCTCGCATTTGCATATCCTCCTGGATTAATGGGGGACTTTGTCGATGAGGGCATTTCATGTCGGGTGGCATGCCAGCCCCAACGTGTTTCCCCGAATCCACGGATGTCTGGGTGGAGTGGTGTTCCAACCAATCTAATTCCCCTTACTCGCCCATGAGTGTCCCTTTCCACCCACTCGTTCGAGTTTCATCATTATATTTACCCCTATTCGTCGTTCTATAAATCAATGGGGATTCATGATGGTTATCGCGTACTATTAACATGTAGCCAAAGAAGCTACATTAATAAAACTTTTGTTTTCCGCCCTGCCTCATAATGCACAACAAAGAATGTCCGAGATGTAAATAATGAGGCTCGTTTAGGGAGACTCCGCATAATACTTATTGCCCGAATTAATGCACAATAATGGGGCGTGAGATCGCAATGATTGCAATCCATTATTATTGTCACGGCCGCATAGTGCCTATACAGGATGGATCGCTATGCTAGCAATTTATTATGTCATTAACTGCAGTGTTTATTGCGGCGAATATATCAGAATGCAATTGCGATGATTGCGATCCATTGTCACCCTTCAATAATGTAGTAGAATCGTCAGCCAAGTTGACCGTTGGTTGCGGATTTGCGATTCGCTCGCTGAGCGCCATCTATTAACGAACATTATGAGGAAGGAATCTTCATAATTTTGACTCGCCCTCCCTCCGAAATAATAATGTTTGAGATTCTTATCAATTTCAAGACCCAAACATCTTTTAAAAGGTTGGGAAAAAAGAAGATAAATTTAACAAATATCTGAACAAAAACTAATAACAAATTTAACAAAGACTAATAAATAATGATGAAAACGAATCATTGAAAAGTACATTTTGTTAATTGTATTTTTTTTTACAATTTTATCTACATTTATTTGCAAAGGTATTTTTTGAACCAACATATATATATATATATATATATATATATATATATATATATATATATATATATATATAATTTTTTTTAAATATATACGGGTGGAGATGGTATATCGGATAAAACATAAAAGCTTCAGTACAAAGTATTTTTAATGATCAAAATGAAAAGGTACAATAATGAAATTTGTTATTTATTGAGCTTTGTTAACTAGCGCATTGCGCGCACGTTAGAGGACGGCTGTTGTCTTTAGCGGAGCTGTGCTAAATCGTGCTTAATTTGCTCTGGACGAAGGATCGTTTCTTTTATTTAGATTTCCAATGGGACCCTCTTTGGCAGGGCTGTAATTATTTAAAGATATCACAATGGCGCCGACCAACGAAGGCATAGTCACACTTGGCTAGGCTGGACTGCAGGGCATAATAATTTTTAAAAAGGTTTTATCACCGATCTTCCCTCGGTTTGGGGGCATTTCCTTTTATTTCCACCTAGGGGGCCTACTGATTTACGTGGATTCCAAACCACGAGAGTAAGTGTATGGAGTCGTGAGGCCACGCGCTATTTTAATAACAAGTAACCCCCTCCCCCCTTCGGTGGATCCCAAATTCTCCAAGCATTACACACTACCGTGGGGGGGGATTAACTCCCCCCTTCTCTGAGGGGGCAATGGCAGAAGAATCGTGCCCACTTCTGAAGGATTCTCCTTGGGGGTATTTCACTTGCTTATTACCCTCCCATTCCTAACACCCCCAGTGGGATCTGTGGATATATATCTTCCACACATTTCACACCCCGACCCCCTTCCAGATTTCTTTATAGGGGGTTTCTTCTATCTCAGCCGCCCTCGTTGGGTTAAAAAAAATATCAAGTAAGCAGTCTCCCCTTTTATTTACATATACTGATATCTGAGGGGTGGGGGGGACATTAATTCCTGACACTATTTCCAGCTTAACCACTCCCCTCCTTCATCATTTGAGTATTATGGGTACGAACTTCTTCAGTTCCACACCAGATGACGCGCGTGTGTCCCACGGACCTCTTGTGCTCTGCTTTGGTTCCAGGCCCTACCCCCCCTCCTTTCTCTAGGACAATGGTTTGCGCAGGTTTGATATGGCACAAAATGATTAATAATTGATGCCATTGCAAGGTTTCAATCTATTTACAAAATGGAATTAAATAAATATGAAATGAAAACTAACTCGGAGGTTACTCGAATGATTTGTCGCCTTCCCTCATGGCACTGGGGGCTTATCCCTCACCTCTGCCGTGACATCAGTCATGGCATCGCGGGTTTATTCCTCACCTTTGCGGTGCCATCGCGGGTTTATTCCTCACCTCTGCGGTGCCATTGCAGGTTTATTCCTCACCTCTGCGGTGCCATCGCGGATTGATCCCTAATCTCTGCTGTGCCATCGGGCATGGCATTGCGGATTTATCCCTCACCTCTGCCGTGACATCAGTCATGGCATTGCGGATTTATCCCGCACCTTTGCCAAGGCAACGCGGTAATGTCCGGACCATGGCTTTCCATTCGTGGACTGCGCGACCGCCTATCGCTCATCTTAATGGCCCGATAAAGACGTCAATTCACCCGGATCGTGACTCTCTCAATAATAATATTTCCACTAAATATAAGCATCTAATAAAGTATTATGTTTAAGGATAAATAGCAATTAAACTCGGCAATCTCGGTTTGGCCTCCGTTGCATGAAGGCCTCGGGTTGGAATTCAATTGCGAGGCCCTTTTCGAGGCCTTCTTCGGAAAATGAGGCGAATAAACGTCAAACATAAATTTATGTGCCAAGTGGGTGGGGGGGGGGGGTTAAATTCCTAGGACTTTGGTTGATGGGTTATCAAGGAGGAAGAGTCGGCGGTTTAAATAAACCCCCCTCCCCCCCATTGAAGCGATATGACAATGTCATATTCTCGGTAGAGTTTTAGTTGGAATATGAGTGGAGCCGTCGTTAGTTCAGGGAACGTTGCGCCACAACTCCACCCAAATTCGAAGGTGGTTGTTGCTTGCCTCGCAGGGGGGGGGGGGGGTTGTTCCACTTCGCGAAGAGTGCCGTACCCTCTCGGCCTCGGTATCTCCGTTTGTCTTAGGCTAGATTGAGACTACCCTCGCTTTATTTCTCCTAAAGTCCCTTATACCCCCCTTTTGTAATCCTCTCCGCCTGTTTTATTGGCCGGTGGCTAATAATTTCTCGACAGATCTCACCTGATAAACCTTGTAGCGTTATTGCCCTCGTTAGTTTCCTCTTTATAAAAAATGGGTCCGGCACACGAATGTATAGAAATGAGGGCAAATCGCCCCAACCCCTCCAGTGATGACGGGGGGGGCGGTGTAGGTGCAGTACGAGTTAGACCCGGAGTGGGGATTTTGTCCTGCGTTGAAGGCCGTATTCATAACATTTAAATTAGATACATTGCAAGGCGCACATTATTTTGTATAATTATTAACTAACTCCTATGACACTGTGTCGGCTTAAAAAAAAAATTCTAAGGTTAATTAAGCTTTTAATGGCTTGGGAGTATTTTTTGTATGAAAACAAATATTTTGATCTGCGAAATTTTGAATTCATTCAGGACCCACTTAAACCAAAATGCCATAAGCGACCTAAAAGCAGGAGGTTACAGGCCCCTGAGTTAGGTCAACGGGTTTTTTATTTACCCGACTGTGTGGATAGCGAGAAACGAGAAAAGAGTGCGATTCGGTGATTCCGCCGAGATGTCGTCAGGCGAGTGAGGGAAGCCGGTCTCGTATGTAGAAGGAAGTCGTGAGTACTTGCAGTTGTTCGGTTCATTGGAAAGCTGGTTGTGTCTCTTTGGTAGCAAAACGGTAGTTAATCCGCTTTGATGCGCATTTCCTGTGCTGGTGACGCTAGATTGGCAAAGAAGATGGGGGACGGTCGAGGGTAACTTAAAGTTGCGTGCCATTGCGCTGCGACTGTTCCCATGGACCTACTACCCAGTGCCGCGAAGGCTTTAGGTTGCTTTCTGTCGTCTCCGAATTGGACACACTCGCGAGACGCACCGCTATTTGATGGGGCGCTCGCCTGCGCCATAGAGTCGAGACTGCGTTGTCCCCCAGTCTGGGGTCGCTACCGCTTGTCCCTTGTATTCGGGACGGATTCGTGTACACAGCCTTGCGGACTATGACTTTTTGGAGAAGGCTGGCCTCCTCCACTGTATTCGACTATGTTGTCGGTCGCATGTTCCTCCGTCGGGGAGACGAGACGCCGGACTACGCTTCCTTGTTACTTTTTGGCTTATCTTGTTTTGTTTTATTTGTTGTTTTGTTCCTTTTTATCTTTGTTATTTGCTTGTTTTTTAATTTAGCTACCATCGCTCTTGCGATGAACGTCGTGGTCATTTTAGCGAAGAGCGCTTAATGACACAGGTTCAAATCCAACTCCTTTATTCATTTTCTTATAATGGTTAAAATAGTTTGCCCCATTTTTCTGTTACTATATCTCCCATTTTCTCTCTTAAGCTTTAATGGTACACTTAATAATAATTTCCGTAGCGTTTTTCCGGGTTCTGTTACCAGTTTTCATTTCTTTGAGTCTTTAATATATATATATATATATATATATATAATATATATATATATATATATATATATATATATATATATATATATATATATATATATATATATATATATATATATATATATATTGTGTTTGTGTCTTGTCTTTGTTGGATATTTTATTTTGGACAGATCTGCGGGTTCGCAACCCGCCTACTTTAGCGAGAGCGTTGGACAAGCAAGATGCTCCATGGCGGACAAAGGCAGCGAGACAATGTGGCCATATTCTAGCCATGACCGAATTAATAATGAATCCCCCTGAAGATGGTCATTATTTAATACAAGACTCTCAACGTTATATATTTATTTGGATAATAATACTGTCAACTATAAATCAAAAAGAAAGGATGTATTTAATCCATTATTAAAGTGAATAAATAATATATGGCCCAGGAAGAGATTTTTGTTTTGCTAACAGGATTTTGTCGACTTTTTGTATGAAGATTGGGTTATAAATGCCATTTACAACCGAGGTCGACGCTATTAAAACCCTTTTCATAAATAAAAGCGGGGAATCTAACTTTAGTTATATTTGATGTGCATAGTAATTAAACATTGTTGTTTAACAATGCCTAAAATCTGTGTACTTGTGTGTATCGTAAAAAAAAAACCTAGCGTGTCAGATAGTGATGGTGAGAAAAAAAGAAGAGGTTTTATTAAGACAAATGAAAGTTTGAACCTTTTACTGTAAGATAATAATGCCCCGCTGAGAGACAAGGTTCGGTAATTGAATATTGTTTACATTTTGACAATAGATTTTGACAGTCCCCCCACCCCCCTCTCCAATCTGTCATGTTCAGCAGTGATCAGGCATTATTGCTGGGAAGAAAGGATTAGAACCTGCCTGCCTGAAGGATTATGTGAAAGAGTAATATGTAAATACGATAGTTCCTACCATCTCTGCCGTCGTTTGGTTCCTTCGAAAGTTGGTTGTGTGTCGTTGGTTGCAATTAAGATTGTAATACACTAACCGCGGAGATTTAGACCAAGATTCTTATTCTTTTTTAAGTTCCACAAAGGGCTAGGATGTTGGTCATATCCTTGCCTCGATTCAAGAGAAGCTGGGGGGGGGGGATTGGGTTGGGTAAGATTTTGCTTCTGGTTTCTGTTGACAAAGATGAACTAAAGAATAAGGTTAGCATACCAATGGGTACAACCACCTTTACACTCTTATCGGGTACGCTCTTAATCCAGCCAGGCTCAGGCGTGTATTGGATAGTCACTGCGTGGGGTGAAACGATTCCGTGTATAACCCCGGAAAAAGTGATGGTTGAACCATTCGATACAGTTCTTTTTTAGGGCGGTAGGATTGGTCTAATGCATACAACTACTTGCTCGGTGGTTGTTTTTAATTTTATGAACCCATCTGGCCACGGCCTACTAGGGCAAAAGTTGCCCTACTCACGCTACAGGCAAGATTAAAAAACAAAAACAAACAAGTAAATAAACAAATATAAAAACAAGCTCAATTAACCTTAGTCGCGTGCTCTCATTCAATAATTAAAAAAAAAATAATAATAAAGATTAAATTAACAAACATCATCTGACTTTACGACCTTCAAAACTTTCAAAAACGTTGAAAAGTAAACTGGTTACCACTCGACCGACAGAGTAACTAAAAACAGGAACAAAGATTGGTTGGTGGGGATGAAGAGCGGACCGCTGGCCTGCCCCGAGGCTGTGTAAAAGTGGCTGTACTCATTGGTATCATTACCGTGGACCATCATTGTGTTACAGTGGTTTACTATGAACTAACAAGTTTGCAATGGTCAATCTGGATCGCCATGGTCGGAGGAGTGGCGTGTTCGGACTTCCTCTACTCCATTTTCATCCAATAGATTTTAGGTAACTCGTAGTTGAAAGGGAAAGAACCATTGGCCTATTTTTGCTATGTACGTAAACCTTGATACGTTGATAGTCCATACACATGTAGGATGTACACCCACAATTCCGCTATAACATCATCATGATCGCTAACTCTATATTTTAAGACGGGGATTTTTTTGAGTATTTGAATAATAATTTCATCTTAGTTTGGTTATGACTTATGTTTTTTATCAGTTATTTCTAATAATTCTTTTATAATATCCAAAAACAAAATGTTGAAGTTCAGAAAATTTATTTTTATATATCTTCTATGACTATATTTTAGCAACGTGATATTTTGAAAGGGGGGAAATTTAGTTTAGAGTTCCTTTTTAAAATTATTGTAATTAGCGAAGTTCAGAAAATTTATAAAAATTTAACCATGGCTGCTTTTTTTTTAGATTTTAAATTTTAATCTTAGTAGCGAAGCGCAAGCTCCCCACGTAGGGAAAGTGGCGAAACCATTGCCTGGTCCCTTTAGAAATTTAGTGTTCGATTTCTTCTTTTTTTTAACAATGTTTACATTTTAATATTTGCCTTTGAGGTCTTTCCTCCAAACGTTTTTGGAATGGAATTTAGATTCGATACTTACTGATCCTGTTGCTAGTTTGAGTAACTTGTCATCCCTAAGGGTCGATAATATTGCCACAAGTATTCCTACAAAGATACTAGTATTTTTACTTTCTCTGAATATGGACAAAAGGACCAAAGTCCGATTGCCTACAGCTTGCAAGCAATTATCCAAACCATAACACATTTGGCTGAATATAAACTCCATATTCGAGATCAGTGGTTCTCAACCAGGGGTAAACTATTCCATAAAGTAATATTACTTAAATTTCACTAGTGTAGCAGTCACGACTGTCCCATTGATATTGTTTCTTAGTATTTTTTTTATTGTACCTTTTGCACAATACTTTCATATTAAAATGGGTTTTCTATATTTGTTCTTTTTTTTGTCTTTATACCGTTTGTGTGGATAACGGGTAGTAAATGGCCTCTTCCATTAGCTTAGATAGGGCATAAACGACAAAAAATGTCTACAACTCTGATCTAGAGTATCTACTCTGCGCGTCCATAATAATCATGTTGATGAAGACCATGAAATGGGGTCTTGCGGACTGACTGCATCCGCGGGCGATCTCAGCGATGCTTATACCGCCGAGAGACTCCAGTCCATACCCAAAGCCCTTTGAGTTTAGAGCTCGGTGTACCTTTGGGTCGGTGGCGGCTATGGTTATGCCTAGGCCGCCATCCTGGAGGGTACCATCTTTGACTATTTGTCACCACGCCTCTGCTCACAAAGATTCTACAGTGCCGGGAGTATTGCGTTCGTCCTTTTTGGAGCACACCTCGTGTCACGCTGAATCTGTGTCAGTGTAAACGGATGTCTCCAAGTCCCAAGATGGAGTCGGTTTCCACGCCGTATTCCCTCTTTCTGAAGTCAGCGGGGCTCTGTCCGTCTTCACGGCTGAGGTAGTTGCCATGCACCGCTCTGTACGAGAGATAACGCGTCGTGCCCGGTTCAGAGTGGCATTGAATCTTCGCCCCCCCATCCCCCTGTTTCGCGTTATACATGAGGCCAGAGTTATGAGAGCCGGGTTGATGTCGAAGTTATCTACTACTGGGTACCTGGACATGTGTAGATTGCTAGGACTGAGGTCCCAAAAGAGTCTGTGAGGACTGGGTGACCAGACCATCGTTTCGCTCTTCCTCACACCAATTACTTGGCAGGAATACGGGCTGCTTGGCAAAGAAGATGGGAGACGGTCGCTGCGACTGTGTCCATGGACTTGACCCTCAATGCCGCGAAAGCTTCAGGTCCCTTTTGCCCCCCCCCCCTCCCCCCCACACACACCCTCGCCCCCTCGCGCGACGCACCGCCAATTGATGGGACGCTCGCCTGTCCCTTATTGTGAGGACTGCGTTGTCCCCCAGACTATACGGCACATTCTTGTAGAATGTCCTAGTCTGGGTGATCTTCGATATATATATATATATATATATATATATATATATATATATATATATATATATATATATATATATATATATATATATATATATATTGTATGTATGTATATAATTTTTTTTAGAGCAAATAAAATTCTCATCTCGTTTGTATTCCAGTTACGCGAAGATTAGTAATCATGGAGAGAAAGATGACATACCTGGTTATTACTAGTGGCTCCGAGTTTGGGTGAATCCGCCCTCATGGCAAATGGGTTGATCTGGGCGTGAAAGGGTTGAATGAAACCCCGCCTCGTTGTGTTATCAGTTGAGCTAAACGCTTGAAATTATGGGGTTTGGATCGCACGGATTTTCCTTGGGTATGCAATTAAGTGGCACCCTTTTATTGGCGTTTGTTCGCGGCCTTGATGGGTTGTTCGCTCACACGCGATCAAACCACAACTGCGACTGAGAGGACCCGGGGGGGGGGGGAGGCTGCTTTCCCTTGATCTTTGAAACAGTCATTAACGGAGGGAAGTGCATCTAGTATCTAGTTTCATCTACCCGATAACGGGAGAGAGGGGAAAAGGTATCTTGTTTCTCTCGCCCATCTCAACCGTTCGTAATAGAGATTTTCTACCCGATAACAGGGGTATCTTGTCCCCCCCCCCAGCATCTCAACCGTTCGTAGTAGTAGATTTCATACACCCCTCCCCCACCCCTCGTTTGTAAAAGATCTGGTTTAGGTAATTTCAAAATACCGAAAATTGTATAGACACAAGGTTTGGGGCATAGGACTGGTCTTGTATATTTTCCAATCCTTCTTAGTCCTATTTGGAACATTTTCCTAAACTTTATTCCGTTTCGTGGTTCTGTATTAGTTCCCGAACAGAAAATGAATATATATCAAAAATAATTTGTTTATTAAAGAATTCATCATGTTCCATCCATGTTTTACAAAGTTGTCTTAAGTCCTTCATAGATTATCCAGAGATATTTTGGGGGTAATTTTTTAAGATTACAAATTATGTGCAACTCGCGATATCTCGGTAGACAGTATCTGATATTTTCTGAGTCAAAGGAGAGATTTTGGGGATGGTGGGGAAAAGGTTCACCCGTGGTAACCAATGACCGGGTTTGTTCGATGATTGTACAGCTGAAATAAAAGACAGCCCCCGATCCGTTTATGGGGCATTTTTCAAAATTAAAAGGTTGCGAGAACGAGCTAATGACTGGTCAATGAAAGCGCCTTGTTTTTGTTTTGTTTTGTTTTTTTATGTAGCTACTTTTCTAATTGTCTTTTTTCCTATACGAAAATCTCTTCAGGAGCGGTACTTTTGGTCTTGACATCTACTTTCTTGGACTATTTGGTATCTTTTGGAATTAGAATGTAATGAATTGTTATTTAGGGCGGGAGAGGGGGGGGGGATTCTACTCATTTCTACTAATTTTTCTCTATTATCAGGTCGCGGCGGCTCGCCTCCGGGATCGCAAGAAGCATTGCTAGAAGCCACTCGTCTGACCATGTGGAAACTGTACAACCACGGGCTTGGAAGCTCACTCGGGGCAACCGGTGCTGGCATGGCAGATGATGATGGTCCCAGATTACCCCCGCCCCATCTCTCCATGGGAGGTGTAGGTCCCCCGCCTCACCCTCCCCAAAAAGAAGCCCTGAATCTCGACTTGAAAGAAGACGTGAGTGACACGGAACCTAATTTGACCCCTTTAGATTGAGGCCATAGCGGGGATTAGCGTGTGGGGGGGGGGGTGAGCTAGAGCCCGCCCCCCTTGATCCTGACCTCCAAGGGTTTGTCGTGTGCAGTGCCCGTTCTTGTCCCGGTACCGAGACGAGCGAGGTCGTCACCGCTTGCCTCGTACTTCGGGACGGGTTCGTCCATCCCCGAACTTTTTGGGGTGTTTCGTGCATAGTTGACCCCCTGAAAAAGCGGGTTCCCTCGGGTACCTGACCATGCTTCCCATCCCCTTTTAGTCTTAGTTGAGTTTTTGTGTATGGTTTTTATTATTACTTGAATTTCTAACAGCATAAGAGTCTGCTAAACTTCAATTTTGGCGGCTATACCCTTGATGGGTGCTGCCAAGTGAGACCCTCCCCCCTTTCATAAATGCTCCCTGATCGGTCTTCTCACTCGATGTTTGACCCAGTAGGTGGGCGCCCCTCTTCCATGCCATAATTCGGATTCTGAGTTGATGCCATTTTCTAAAAGCGTTCTTTCTGGTTGTTGTTGGTAGGTTCCATTTTAACTCGAAGCTGGTAAAGAATCCTGGATGGTCTTTGGTTATTAGGAATCCCACTAACCAGGATTCGGAAACCTCTCTTGTTAGCGGTTAACCTTTGAATAGGAGACTCCTTTGTTTTAACAGTCAGGACTGCAACAGACTGCCTCCATTTTAACTTGCCCCTCAAGACAGTCCCATGGAAGGCGGGGCTGACAGCACATGCTGTAGGATCGAAAACTCTCTCCCTTAATATCCCAAGGAGTTGGAGGGAGCCAGGATCATTTGGTCCTGGGGAGCTAGAAACAGCGCTTGAGAATTCCCCGTTAATCCTTTCAATACATCTAGCTCTCTAAGACGGTTCAAAATCGCACAATATTTAGTGGTCACCCTGTATTAGAACAGGTGTTAGTATTCTTAACCGACATCTAGGGGAGGTGGGACCCAGGTATTAATTTTATTCCCATCCACTTGCGAGGAAATACTGACCCAATGTATCTATTGCCAGTCCGTGCCCGAGCCATGGATGACCTTTCCTCGACCCAGGAACAAAGACCTAGGTGAAAGTCGGCATAACAAAACGGAGGAAGGGATGAGCCAAGCTCCCTCTGCCAAACGCCCACACGACGAGTCCAGTAATCAGCGTCTTCCTACCCCAAATGGAGGATCAACCTCTCTGTCCGTCCCTGGGGCAAATATTAAAATAACTTCGAGAGGTAAAGTACCATTTGTTCTTTCGTACCCGCCTTGCACAGTTCCCAGTTCGAATCCCAGGGTATTTATAGCGTCCATGGGATTCATTTACAAGACTGGGTTTCTAATGTAGCCACAAGGGACAAAATTACCTTCCGATTCGCGGACATTTCTTCGTATAGGGTATATTTTAAAGTTAATTGGTACACTAAAAATATTTAAAAGTCACGAACCTAACTTTTTAATGCTTTAAATTAGCCTTTTTTTATATTAGTCCATCATATTTATATTATGAGCACAATTGATATTTCAAGGGCGGGGGTCAAGAAATGTCAGCCGTATACGGTATTTGTCCACTTCAATTGCCTCGACAAGTTGTCTTAAATTGTAAATATATTTCAGTCAAATTGCTAAGGCATTTGAAGAAAGGCAAACGTTTCCTTCTAAGTTATGGAATGGTTGGGAATCGTTTATCTTGTATGGTTAAAGAAATCTCCCTTGAGTTTGCCTCCTTGAATTTTTCTAAAGTTTACTTAGTCGCATCTAAAATTTTCCCCAATTCTCGCACAAAATACATGACGGAGAATCTTAGTTTTATAGATCCTCTAATATGTGTTAAGTAACGATTTTGTTAATATTTTTTTATGCTATACAGTACACTAATGTGTATTCATTGCACTTTGTCGTAATTTCAACGGCAAATTATTATCTAGGCACTAAAAATAGACTCAAATTGTCTATTCTGAGTGGCATATACAAAATAAAAATAAACTAAGCGAAGTTTTAACTTACATTTACAGGTGACGGTCGCGGTCAAGACCAGTCTCTAGTAGTGAGTATGGAGATTAATGGAATTCTGTATCAAGGAGTCCTCTTCGCTCAAAATCCCCGTGGAAGATTTAGTTAGAGTGTGAAAATCTAGTACGAGAGTGAGAAAGCAAAAACACTTTGATAATCCCAAAGAGAACGTGGCTGAAAATTTACTTTAACTCTGGGAAGACCTAATTCCAGAGCAATGAGACTTTTTATGGACATATAACCAGTTATTGTGTGTGTGTAAGAAAATTGTGTGGCGGAGGACATTTTTGTATATTAATGCAAACCAAATGTTGTTACTCGCTGTCTATTTTCAGACGGAGAGAGGACATAGGACTTATCCATTATAATTTAAGGTTATCTTAAGATGTAAAAAAAAAAAAAAAAAATGTAATGGCGTATAGTGGGAGGAGTGTAAAGAATTAGCTCCCATAATGTGAATCTCTGTTTAATGGTAGGTAGGTTAATTTAGTTTTTGAAACATGTGCCATTTTCGTGTGTAGAATTTTAATGGATATTATTGGTAAATGGTAAGATGAAATCTAGGTAGGTCATCTCTCATTTAATGACCATGTTATTTCAGTGAAAAGGAATTCATATAATAAGATTTGTTTAAAAATTACATATGTATGTTATGAGTTGGGCATTCCATCATTACAGAATACACGAACTTCAACCCTGAATAGAAGTATTCTCCTGTTTATTCACAATAATCTTCATTGAATCACATGTAAATTCAAGCGTCTCTTGTATTTGTGTCGTTTTCTGTATCATTCGTTACCTTCTAGATGTCTTCCACAATGGTTTCTTTTTGGGGGGGTATCTATAACTAGAAAAGGTGGATTTTTCCATGTTCGCCTTCTTGAGAAATCTTGCCAAACCAGGTGATCAGAAAAAAGATCGTAGCAATTTCCTTATTGCCAATAACCCAAATTAAATGCAAAATAGCCCCCAGCCCCATCCCCGTCATTTGGAAGACCACCCAAAATCGTCTCGAATGTTAATTGAAGTTCCGAAGTGTTTATATTGTTTATAACCTGGGAAAAAAATATTGTTTTTAGAGTTATTCAGATATTTATTGTTATTTATTTTGGATCTATGATCTCTGTACCCTTGCGTTAATTTGGAGTTAATTTCGTAAATAAACAATACTCTGGGTG
Source organism: Ceratothoa steindachneri (assembly GCA_963969495.1). Taxonomy (NCBI): domain Eukaryota; kingdom Metazoa; phylum Arthropoda; class Malacostraca; order Isopoda; family Cymothoidae; genus Ceratothoa; species Ceratothoa steindachneri. Next base: position 66,382,699 of record OZ018333.1, on the reverse strand, counting down.
AACTTTTGTGGTGAATCTGATAATTTGTTTGGTAGGAGAAATACACTAGTTGCTGTGGAAGGTTTGTAAATAATGAGAACTAGTTTCGAGGTGTTAACTAGTCCCTAGCGGCGGAATTTCTAGGGGTATTACGAATTAATTCATTTTAAGATGTTTGTGTTCGCTATTCAGACTATTTGGTGTATGTTACGTTATATTAATTTAAATAGTCAAAATTTGTTGCATACTGCATTTATGTTCAGTGGCCTGCAAAGAAATAAGGCCAACCTTGGGAGGTTTTGGCAGGTTCTAGAAGGATGCGTGTTCTCCAGCCTCAAGTAATCTTATATGCTAGCCTCAATTTTTTCTAGAAATTCTTTTAAAAAAAAAAATTTCCTGTCTGAGATACCGTCTTTGTTTTTTTTTGTTTTTTTTTAAATATGAATTAATGCTATTTCCGTTGTGGATTGTTATGCAGCAATCTTGTGAAGCGCATTCGTGAAATGTGTTGATTGTATTGAAATATTTCACTTTAATTTGAATTCGTCACTGTGTCTGAGATAAATGAGGCAGGGCTGACCAGTGTGGAGGAATTGTAGTTTTCTTTTCGCATTAGATTCAATATCCTAGTAAATCTAGTTGAAAATTCCTCGCTCCTTTTAACGGGAATCGAAATGTGTAATTTTGCCACTAGACAATATCGGGGGTGGTTCCCAATGTCCTAGTTACGAGGGAGGGGGAGGGGGGGGATTCGCTATCGCTGTCCGTGTGGCCCTCTATTAAAATTTTAGCTTTGACTGCGACTACCTAGTCCAGCTTAGCGAGGTGCAACTTTTTTTTATATTTGGTTATGTTGCCATTTGTAATAATGGCAATCATATTTCAGAAATAAGGCTCTAATGATCAAAACATAAACTGTTTTGGGGATTAGTTAAGTTATGCCCTCAATGCAATTACTGTATTTGCAAGGCCATTAAAATTTATATTTATAATGGCATGAATGCAATGTCCCGCAGGAAAAAAAAAAAGGTGTTTCCGAGTACTTTCGAGCTTTTTAAAGTTCGAAAGTAGTCGGGGAAACGCCTTTTTCTTTTTCCTGCGGGCCATTGCTTTTATTGCTAACTTTGTGAGCGATTCATTTAATTTTTAATGGTATATTAGTCCCTATTATGGCTGTTGTACGAATCCAGGAGCTTGGCGGCTATCACGGGTCGTAACTTAACAGGATCGCAACCAAGCAGGACACCCCCCCCTCCCCATCCCTCTTATCAGAATCCCCAGTGTGTTGATGCCGTCTTGTAAAGTTGGGTTGGTATCCCCCTAGACCAAAATAACTCCCTACATTCAACTATTATTATTTTTTTCTATTAGTAAAATTTTGGACGGGGGGCCTGCTACAGACGGCCCCCAGGGACACACTTATCAATGATAATTAATTTAATTGTATATTTTTTGATATTCCCTCGTTGTGTGTGTGCCAAATTGTTTGTATATTAATAACTTTTGATGTTATTTATTTCTTTTATTTAGTTTAATGGTATTTTTACTATTTGATTTCTCAGGGACTTTAAATTAATTTCCTAGGCTAAGAGAGAGAGAGAGTGTGAGAAGGCTGGTGATGGCTTATTAATTTATCTTTGAGGCTGTTGTTGTTTATCTGAAGCGTCGGGAAGGCGGGGGGGGGGGGGAGGGAGGGTCCACCACACATAAGAATTTAATTATAAAGTCGAGTACTTCAAACTTGCCCCAATGCCCTATGTTCCTTCCTACACAGTTTTCCCTTTTATCCAGGTTCGACACTTTCTTTACAGATGTTACTTTCTGCGGGAGGCGGCCTCATTGTTATTGCGCTATATTTCGAGGGGGAGAGGAAAAAAAAATAATCGCGTACTGGTACAACATTTTCATTTTAATAGTAAGCATTAAATTGTAAATTATTTACTTTGTACAGTATTGTATAGTTTTTAGTTCTGTATTGAAAGAAACTTGTAAAAACAATGCACTAAGAGAAATTTCTTCATTGTATGTAATTATTACAATTGTAAAATGTTAAGCGATGATTCGTCTTTCATTTTGATCCTTTATCAGTGACCTTTTAGCTGGGGGGAGGGGGACGATAGGTTGTGACCCTTTAAAGGTCAATTGGACACTGCTAGGGAAAGTCCCCAGGGATCGACAGAAGAAGTTTGGGGGTCGCCTCTATAGGGGTCTTTGAATATGAACCTCTAAAAAATTGTTTGATAAATACCCCTGTTGCAGATAAATTCCCCCTCCCCCCTGTTGAAAATTAAATACCCCCACTCCCCATTGTATAGGTCCCCCAGCCGAATAATGAAATTCACATAAAGATCAAAATGACAATTGTTGGTACCCCAAGGGCAATCAAGGTCCGGAACTTGATGGGTTAGAAGGTGCAGGAAGAGTGGCTGTACAACATTTTGCTTCCCTTTTTGGCCCAAAGTAAAGCCACCTTTTACGCGTCAGGGGCAGAGGAATACCATTTGGCAAGTTCCAGGACAAGTGAAATATGTGCAAAGAGGAAGGAACAGACAGCGGTGTGATTAGGTATGATGACGTACGTGCGCGTATGCTCACACACTACGCCCTCCGCCCACTCTCCAATGCAAGTAATTGAAATACTACCCCACAATAATCCATTGCTCCTCTTTTACACTATGCCCACAATTGTCCTTTGCCCCCCTTTTACTGAATCCCTTCCCCTCCCATCTCTACTCTTACATCTTTCATGGGTGTTCTGTGGCCGATCTTGCCCGCAAGTCTCTCTTCTGGCAAGGGAAAGTGTCCGAGGGCAGGCTACGGTTGTGTCGAGTTCCTCAGCCGAGGTTAGGGCACGGCCATCTTCACCGATGGCCCCCTTTCACGCCATAGCTCGTTTGCCGTTTTGGTGGAAACGACACCTCGGTGTTCTTTCTATGCCCTAGTGGAATCATTATCGTTTTTATCTTGTTGCCCCCGTAAGGGGCGAGGCGATTTGCCGTGCTGACGGGACTCAGCACCCCTCCGGCCCCAGCTTAGCCTCTCTTCCTTCCTTCAAAACACTTGTTTCCTCTCTTTTCACACAACCTCTCCCACAACTTTCTCTGGTCAGCCTCTAATTTCACAGGGTAGATGCTTCTGGGCCAACCGTCCTGGATCGGGGCTGAGGAGGGAGGGGACAATGTTACATAACCCCTGAGCTCCGGTCTAGGGTGGCGTGTTTTTAACAACCTGCTTCATCCCCACCCATACCTTCCTCACATCCCTTTTCCTCTCGTCTTCAAAATCTATCTTTTTTACGCCGTGTCTAAGGTGGAGCCGCCATGCCGATGGACTGGCAGGCCACCAGGCGGGAGGGGTGGTCCAAAATGGCGGCGCCTGGCTCTGCCAGGCCTGTAAGCACCTCTTGAAGTGCGGGCCCCCGTAAGGGGCGCGGCGATTTGCCACTCTGGCCGCCGTGCTGACGGGATCCAGCGCTCCGTCCGACCCCAGCTTAGCCTCTCTTCCTTCCTTCAAAACACTTGTTTCCTCTTTTCACACAACCTCTCCCACAACTTTCTCTGGTCAGCCTCTAATTTCACAGGGTAGATGCTGACCTTCCTTTCAGCCAACCGTCCCGCTGAGGGGGTGGGGGACAATGTTCCCTAACCCCTGATCTCCGGTCTGGGGTGGCTGGTTTTTAACTACCTGCTTCATCCCCACCCATACCTTCCTCACATCCCTTTTCCTCTCCTCTTCACAATCTATTAATTTTTACGCCGTGTCCAAGGTGGGGCCGCCATGCCGATGGACTGCCAGGCCGCCAGGCGGGAGGGGTGGTCCCAAATGGCGGCGCCTGGCTCTGCCGGGCTTGTAAGCACCTCTCGCAGTGCGGGCTACTGCGAGAGGTGTGCGCGATTGCATCCCGTGTTTAAAAAAGGGTCACCATGCCCAATGATGATAAAAAAAAAACCCAACCCTCAACTTCCCCTCTTCCATCGACGGAGCCGCCCTCGGGCAGCTCCAGCAAAAAAATGGAGGTTCCCCCCCCCCTGTGCTTGCACAGGGGACCCTCCATATTTCTCTAACCGGAGAGGAGGCTTACTCCTCTCCTTCGCCTACGGGTGCAGGGGACTCCCCCTCACCCCCTCTTCTGGAGGTGCTTTCGGGCACCTCCCTTTTCCCAGCGGCAGTCCCCTCTTTTCTTTCCAAGGGGACTGCCAAGAAAGCCAGCAGGCAGCCCTTAGCCAGCCGCTCCCCATCAAAGCGGCTCGGTAGGGCAAACCCCCTTAGGGGGGAGAGGGAAGCCAGGCCCCTTCGGTCGCTTGCCTCAAAAGACCTGCTGGCAAGAATTTTAAACCTTGCTGGGGTCAAGGCCTGTGCCTCCCCACACAAGACTGGCGACACTGCCAAGGGGACCTGCGATGTCCTGGGAGGGGATGGCCAACTGGAGGCCCCTCCTGTGATAAACATGGTCCTTGAGGAGACCCAGCCTCAGACGGTAGGGCCTTCCATGGGGGGAAATTCGGGCTCGGCGCCAAGCACCGAACCCGAATCCGCCCCTATGCAAGGTCCTCCTCAAATGGCTGAGGGCTCCGAGGCAGTAAAAGGAGGGGAGGGATCTCCTCCGACAGGTGCCCCCACGACAACCAGGACCTTCTCCATTTCCGAGAGGGACCTGGCTGAGGCCGGTCCTTCTGGCCTGGGGGCTTCTGCCGGCGGAGGTGAAAAGCGGGTTCATTCCCCGCCCTCCTCTCCAAAAAAGAAAAAGACTCGGGGCTCCTCTCCATCCGCGGGGGCTGCGGGGACGGATGGGTCTGCTACCACTTTGGTAGGCGACCAAGCCAAGATTCGCACATCCGGCCCCTCTACCCCCTCGTGTGCAGAGCCCCTGACCAAGACTAACACCAAAAGTGCACAGGGCGGAGCCTCGATGACATCGGGGCCCCTGATTCAGAGGTTACCTGGCGTTTTCGATCCCTCTGGCTTCAAGCGCTTCCTCGTTATTCGCTCCACTGATGGCAGCATGTTGTCCAAGGGCAACATGTAATTGGTAGAGAGCCGAAGATAACCCGTTTCTCGGACGGGAGCCTTCTGGCGAATCCCGCTGAGGCGGCCAAGATAACTGCTCTTCGGACACTTCATGGCACCCCGGTGAGTGTGACGCCGCACTCTACCATGAACTTTGTGAGAGCAGTAGTTTATGCGAGGGAACTCGTTGACTACTCCATTGAGGACATCACCCTAGAGCTGGCCGACCATGGGGCGGTCAAGGTCGAACGTGTGATGAGAAAACAGGGAGGGACCTCGAGACCCACCCCTACACTCTTCGTCACGTTCGACTGTGACAAGCTCCCTGAGTCGGTGCGTGCCGGTTGGTACCGCTACCGCGTGAAGGCATTCGTGCCACTGCCGCGGCGGTGCTATTACTATCACCGCTTCGGCCATACGAATCGCTCATGTAGACGTGCAAAGTCGGGGTCACCCGAAGTCTGTGTAAATTGCTCCAAGGTCGCACACGATAAGTCCAAATCGTGTGTGGCCAAGTGTGTCAATTGCGGAGAGCCGCACCCTGCTTCTTCGAAGCAATGTGGTGCATATCTCCTGGAGAAAGAAATCCTGGCCGTTCAGGCCCAGGATAGACTCTAGTTCCGCGAGGCTAAGGACTTGGTCCTGGCGTGCCCAGCTCTGCCTGGGACGTCATATGCCTCAGTAGTTCGAAAGGCACCCTCTGCTCCTGGCCTATCCAGGCCAACGAGCACGGTTGTTTCCGCGCCCATTCGGAGCCCTTCTGCGGGCTCTACCCAACCCAGGCGCTCCCCTGGTAAAGCTGGCGGCAAAAAGGGTTCATACCCAGCCCCGGCTAAAACCAGGGCTCCCCCCTCTTCCCCCAGCGTGACCGTTTCCCGCAAGGCGAAACGGCCACGCGCCTCCACCGAGTCGTTAGACTCACAGGAGGCAACACCCCCTGAAGATGGTCGCTAGGCCATCTTCAGGGGTTCCTAATGCTGTCCCCCGAAAGGGGCTTCGGCTCCTTCGCCCACGCCCCGAGGTGGAGCGAGTGGCTCGGAGACGGTGGTTCCTCGAAAAGAGGCCCCCCCGTCTCTGAAGCCGCAGCGCCCGCCTAAGGTTTGAGGCGAGCCAAACCTCCCCCAATAAGTCCTCGAAGGCGACAGCGCCCGGGGTTCTGCCCCCGGGAAGCGTACGGCCATTCCCGTGAGGGTCTTCAATTCGAGGAGGGCCCCCGCGTCTCCGAGCTAGGCCTGGAGGGTATATTCCTTCAATGGAATTGCCGTGGACTCCGGGCAAACTGTGAGGAGCTGCGGAGGCTCGTCCCGTTCCCCGTTAGCTATTTTTTTGCAGGAGACCATGCTAGGCGCGTGCCCCCTGCCTGCCCTCCCGGGGTATAAGGGTCTTGCGACCCCACCACCGCGGGATGGCCGGGCTGGGAGATGCGCGGTTTACACCCGGCATGATGTCTCCGTTCTTCCTTTCTCTTTAGATACCTCCTTTCAGGCAGTGGCTGTGCAGCTACACCTGGATAGGAGGTATACTATCATTTCTGCGTACATTCCACCGTCAGCTGACTCCGACGCGGGGGACTTCCACCGCGTCGTGGCACGGTTGCCGAGGCCCTATCTCTTGCTTGGAGATCTGAACGGCAGGCATCCTCTCTGGGGAGATTACTCCATAAATCCCAGGGGACAAGTCCTTGCCGATCTGATCGAAGAGCTTGAGATGGGTGTCCTAAACGTGGATGAGTTTACGCATCACTGTCCGAGAACCGCTTCATTTTCTTGCCTTGTCCTATCTTTGTGCTCTTCGGATGCACAGCCTGATTTTGATTGGGGGGTGGTCGATGACCTCCATGGTAGTGATCACTTTCCCATTCAAATATCATTTTCAGGGCAACTGCCGCCTGAGAAAGCACCTCGGCGGTGCTTGGCGCGGGCGCGGTGGCCTGCATTTCAGGAAATGACTGAATTCTCTATCTCAGTCGAGGAGTTTAGGTCGGTAGATATGGCCGTTGAGTTCTTCTCCGGCAACCTCATCGCCGTGGGCCTGACTACTATTCCTAAGACGTCTGGCCGTTTTGCACGCCGACCACTCCCATGGTGGTCGGCCGAGTGTGAGACGGCCCTCAAACAGAAGCGTTATGCCTACATGCGCTATAAGCGCCGCCCGAACGATTTCACTGTCGCTGAATTTCGTCGGGCTAGGTTCCGGTATATTTCGAAGCACACCCGCCGCTCTTCTTGGCGGGCATACGTGTCTTCACTTAACGGAAAGACCCCTTTAGCTGAGGTGTGGAAGCGAGTCAAAAGGATTCGGGGCAAGTTCTCGCAGGACCTCCCTCCCGTTCTCCAGGAGAATGGGACCGCAATCTCGGACCCCGCGTCCGTGGCGGAATCCTGAGCGACCGCTTTCTCCGCCAGCATTCAATGCACGTCGTGATGTCGCGGAAGGCCGCCGGCTGGACTTTACCTCCAGAGGCGGAGAACCCTTCAACGACCATTTTACTGTGAGTGAGTTGCGTTCCGCTCTCGCTTCGTGCGCGGACACCGCCCATGGTCCGGACGATGTCCCGTACGCCATGCTTCGACACCTGGGTGAGCGAGGCATGGCCTTTCTGTTAGATATGTTCAACAGGATCTGGGTGGAAGGTCTTCTCCCAGACTCCTGGCGAATCGCTACTGTGCTCGCCTTTCGCAAGCCGGGGAGAGATGACTCTACTCCGACCGGTTTCCGCCCAATCTCTCTAACCTCTTGCGTGTGCAAGTTGATGGAGAAATTGGTAAATGTTAGATTAGCCTATTTCCTGGACAGTGGAGGCCATCTCTCTATTGCACAGTGCGGCTTCCGTAAGTTCCACTCCACGTCGGATGCTCTGCTCCGACTGGAAAGTGCCGTCTGCGAGACTTTCCTTCGTAGACAGCACTACGCCACGGTGTTTTTTGATCTGGAGAAGGCCTATGATACCGCATGGCGATTCAGTATCATGGAGACTCTCCACACGATGGAAGCGAGGGGACGCCTCTCAAGGTTTATATCTGAATTTTTGCGAGATCGTCGATTCCGCGTACGGGTTGGGGGAGCCCTCTTCGGCCCAAAGGAGCAGGAAGAGGGTGTCCCGCAGGGAAGTGTCCTCAGTGTCACACTCTTTGCCCTGAGCATCAACGGCATCACCTCGGTGCTGCCGGAAGATGTTCTCGCTACGCTCTACGTGGACGACCTTTCGATCTCTTTTGGCGCGGCCCAGATGCCAACTCTGGAGCGTCGACTCCAACAGGCATTGAACCGCGTCTCTCGCTATGCCGAAGCGCACAGGTTTCGGGTTTCTTTGGCCAAAACTAAGGTGGTGCACTTCTGCCGCCATCCACGGCTTCACCCCGACCCAGATTTGTTTCTTAATGGGGTGCGCCTGGAAGTGATTGTATCGCACCGTTTCCTTGGTCTTGTATTCGACCGACTCCTCACTTGGGAGGCTTATATTTGCAGCCTTAGGGTCTCTTGTACCCGCGCCATGGACATTCTCCGTTCCGTGACGTTCAGCGCTTGGGGCGCTGATAGGGCTACCGCCTTACTTTTTTATCGATCCTTTGTTCGCTCGAAGCTCGACTACGGATGTGAGTTTTATGCATCCGCAGCCGTGCGTTTATTGCGGAAGGTGGATTCGATCCACCACACCGGCCTTCGCCTTGCGACCGGTGCCTTCCGCACTTCCCCCATACAGAGCCTGTTGGTCGATGCTGGGGAGATGCCACTCGCTCTGCGCCGCGTGCAGTGCATCACTCGCCTGTACGCGCGAGCCCGGCGCCTCCCTCAGTCGCCAACAGCTCTCACTGCATCCGCAGCTGATCTCGATGGTGCCTATGCCGCCGAGAGACGCCAGTTATACCCTAAGCCCTTTCGGTTTAGAGCCAGGAAACTCCTTCGAGAGGTAGATATAGCTCTCAGGCCGGTGGCGCCCCTGGTTCTGCCCAGGATGCCACCCTGGAGGGTGCTATATTTGTCACTACGCCTCTGCTTTCAAAGCTTGTACTACCCTGGGAGTATTGCGTCCGACCTTTTTGGAGCACACATCGTGTCACGCTGATACCGTGCCAGTGTATACGGATGGCTCCAAGTCACAAGAGGGCGTCGGCTTCCACGCCGTATCCCCTCTATTTGAAGTCAGCGGGGCTCTACCAGGCGCTACGTCTGTCTTCACGGCCAAGCTGGTGGCAATACACCACTCGGTACTGGAGATTACACGAAGTGCCCGGTTCGGAGACCGGATTGTGATCTATAGCGACTCACAAAGCGCCCTAAGTGCTCTCGGGGCATTGGAATATCCGCATCCCCTGGTTCGCGAATTCCGTGACGCCACGGTTTTGGCGAGCCAGGGAAATGTCGAGATTGTCTTCTGCTGGGTTCCTGGACATGTAGGCATTGCGGGGAATGAGGGCGCCAAAGAGTCCGCGAGGACTCTGCGACCGGACCAACGTTTCGCTCTTCCCCACACTGACTACATGGCAGGAATACGGGCAGCTCTTCGGACTGCTTGGCAAAGAAGATGGGAGACGGTCGAAGGGAACTTAAAGTTGCGTGCCATTACGCCGCGACTGTTTCCATGGACCTATCCCCCAAAGGCCGCGGCAGCTTCAGGTTGCTTTTTGTCGTCTCCGAATCGGGCACACTCGTGTGACGCATCGCTATTTGATGGAGCGCTCGCCTGCGCCCTATTGCAACGACTGCGTCGTCCCCCAGACTGTTCGGCACATTCTTGTCGAATGTCCCAGTCTGGGTGATCTTCGCGCACGACACCTGTCCCTGTACCGGGATGGGTGGGGTCGCTACCGCCTGTCCCTTGTACTCGGGACGAGTGCGTGCACATCGACTGGTGGACTTGTTGACTTTTTGGGGAAGGCCGGCCTTCTCCCTATTATTTAAGCAGGGTTTTTGTGGGGTTTTTTCTTTTTGCATTTTATTTGTTTTTTTCCTCTAGGTTGCACGCTCCTGCGCCTGGGGGACCTCCCCCCGCCCCAGGAGCTTGCTTCCTTTCCCCCATTTGGGGTGTTTTTTTTCGTTCCTTTAATTTTATTTTAAAGTAGCCTAGAACTAGGCCAGTTTTAATAGGGCGACTAATGCCCAAGTAGGCAGTCGCCAGATGAGCTCTTAAAAAAAAAAAAAATCACCAAACCCCACCTCGGTTAATGAGCCTCGTCCTTCCTCCGCTGCCGATACATGGAGATAGAACACACCCACTCTTCAGTCCTTTTCTTTTTTCAGGGGTTGGTCCCAGATAGGCTCTGGCCTCATAGCAATGAGGAGGGGGTGGGGGTTTCCCCCTCTGGTCTTCCCCCGTAAGGGGCGCGGCGATTTGCCGCTGATTGTGCTTGAACACTGTGGTGGTGTTCATAGCGCTGCGTCGAAAACCTGCTCAATCTTATACGACATGGATTGTGCTCCAGATAAGCCGAACGCAATACTGCCGGCTCTTTGGGAGCAGAGGCGTAGCAACAAATAGTCAAAGGTGGTGCTTTCCAAGGTGGCGTCCTGGGCAGAACCAGAGCCGACCCCTCTAAGGAGTTTCCTAGCTCTAAACTCAGAGCTTTAGGGCATGACTGGTGTCTCTCGGTGGCATAGGCACCGTCGAGATCAGCTGCTGATTCAGTGAAAGCTGTTGGCGACTGGGGGAGGGACCGGGCTCGGGTGTGCAGGCGCAGAGCGAGTGGCATCTTACCAGCATCGACAAGTAGGCTCTCAATGGGCAACGTACGGAAGGCACAGGTCGCCAGTCGAAGGCCGGTGTGGTGGATAGTCCACCTTCCGCAATATATGCTCGGCTGCGGATGCATAAAACTCATTCGTAGTTAACTTCGAATGAATAAAGGATCGATAGAAAATTAAAGCAGTATTCCTATGAGCGCCCCAAGCGCTGAACGCCACGGAACGGAGAATGTCCATGGCGCGGGTACAAGAGACCCTAAGGCTGCGAATATGAGCCTCCCAGGTGAGGCGTCAGTCAAATACAAGACCAAGGAAACGGTACGATTCAACCACTTCCAGGCGTACCCAATTAAGAAACAATTCTGGTTCAGGGTGGAGCCGTGGATGGCGGCAGAAGTGCGCCACCTTAGTCTTGGCTAAGGAAAACTAAAAGCTGTGCGCTTCGGCATAGTGAGAGACGCGGTTCAAAGCCTGTTGGAGTCGACGCTCCAGAGTTGGCATCTGGGTCGCCCAAAAGAGATTAAAAGGTCTTACAAGTAGAGCGTAGCGAGAACATTTTCCGGCAGCACCGAGGTGATGCCGTTGATGCTCAAAGCAAAGTGTGACACAGGACACTTCTCTTCCGGACACCCTCTTCCTGTTCCATTGGGTCAGAGAGAGCTTCCTCCACCCGTACGCGAAATCGATGATCTCGCAGAAATAAACCCCGTAAGGGGCGCGGCGATTTGCCATCCTGGCCGCCGTGCTGACAGGACTCAGCACCCCGTCCGACCCCAGCTTATCCTCTCTTCCTTCCTTCAAAACACTTGTTTCCTCTCTTTTCATAAACCTCTCCCACAACTTTCTCTGGTCAGCCTCTAATTTCACAGGGTAGATGCTGACCTTTTTCTGGGCCAACCGTCCTGGATCGGGGCTGAGGGGGAAGAGGACAATGTTCCCTAACCCCTGAGCTCCGGTCTAGGGTGGCGTGTTTTTAACAACCTGCTTCATCCCCACCCATACCTTCCTCACATCCCTTTTCCTCTCCTCTTCAAAATCTATCTTTTTTACGCTGTCTAAGGTGGAGCCGCCATGTCGATGGACTGCCAGGCCACCAGGCGGGAGGGGTTGTCCGAAATGGCGGCGCCTGGCTCTGCCAGGCCTGTAAGCACCTCTTGCAGTGCGGGCAACTGCAAGAGGTGATGAGCTATTGCGTCCCGTAGCACAAATAGGGTCACCATGCCCAATGATGAAAATAAAAAAAAAAACCCAACCCCCAACTTTCCCAAGAACATCAACGGAGCCGCCCTCGGGCAGCTCCACCGAGAAAATGGAGGTCCTCCCCCTTGTGCTTGCGCAGGGGACCCTCCATACTTCTTTAACCGGAGAGGAGGCTTTCTCCTCAGCTACGCCTACGGGTGTAGGGGACTCCCCCTCACCTCCTTCTCTGGAGGTGCTTTCGGGCACCTCCCTAATTCCAACGGCCGTATCTCCTTTATTTTCTAAGGGGACTGCCAAGAAAGCCAGCAGGCAACCCATTGCCGACCGCCCCTCGTGTAAGCGGCTTGGTAGGGCAAACCGTCTTAGGGGAGAGAGGGAAGCCAGGCCCCTTCGGTCGCTTCCCTCAAAAGACCTGCTGGCAAGAATATTAAACCTTGCCGGGGTCAAGGCCTGTGCCTCCCCACAAAAGACTCATGACGCTGCCAAGGGGACTTGCGATGTCCTGGGAGGGGATGGCCAACTGGAGGCCCCTCCTGTAATAGACATGGTCCTTGAGGAAAACCAGCCTCAGACGGTAGGGCATTCCCTGGGGTGGAATCCGGGCTCGGCGCCAAGCACCGAACCCGAATCCGCCCCTATGCAAGGTCCTCCTCAAACGGCTGGGGATTCTCATGCAGTACAAGGAGGGGAGGGATCTCCTCCGGATGATGCCCCTGCGACCACCAGGACGTTCTCCATTTCGGAGAAGGACCTGGCTGAGGCCGGTACATCTGGCCTAGGGGCTTGTACCGGCGGGGGTGTGAAGTGGGTTCATTCCTCGCCCTCCTCTCCAAAAAAGAAAAAGACCAGGAAGACTCGGGGCTCCTCTCCATCCGCGGGGACGGCAGGGTCTGCTGCCACTCTGGCAAGTGACCAAGCCGAGATCGGCACATCCGGCCCCTCTGCACCCCCGGTTGCGGATTCCCTGACTAAGACCAAAAGTGCACAGGGCGGAGCCTCGATGACATCGGGGTCCCTCACTTAGAGGTTACCTGGCGTTTTCGAGCCCATTGGCTTCAAACGCTTCCTCGTTATTCGCTCCACTGATGGTACCATGTTGTCCAAGGGCAACATGATCCATCAGAGGAGAGGATTAGCTAGTGCAATTGGTAGAGAGCCGAAGGTGACCCGTTTCTCGGACGAGAGCCTTCTGGCGAATCCCGCCGAGGCGGCCAAGATAAGTGCTCTTCGGACACTTCAGGGCACCCCGGTGAGTGTGACGCCGCACTCTACCATGAACTTTGTGAGAGCAGTAGTTTATGCGAGGGAACTCGTTGACTACTCCATTGAGGACATCACCCTAGAGCTGGCCGACCATGGGGCGGTCAAGGTCGAACGTGTGATGAGAAAACAGGGAGGTGCCTCGAGACCCACCCCTACACTCTTCGTCACGTTCGACTGTGACAAGCTCCCTGAGTCGGTGCGTGCCGGTTGGTACCGCTACCGCGTGAAGGCATTCGTGCCACTGCCGCGGCGGTGCTATTACTGTCACCGCTTCGGCCATACGAATCGCTCATGTAGACGTGCAAAGTCGGGGTCACCCGAAGTCTGTGTAAATTGCTCCAAGGTCGCACACGATAAGTCCAAATCGTGTGTGGCTAAGTGTGTCAATTGTGGAGAGCCGCACCCTGCTTCTTCGAAGCAATGTGGTGCATATCTCCTTGAGAAAGAAATCCTGGCCGTTCAGGCCCAGGATCGACTCTAGTTCCGCGAGGCTTAGGACTAGGTCCTGGCGCGCCCGGCTCTGCTTGGGACGTCATATGCCTGAATAGTTAGAAAAGCTCCCTCTGCTCCTGGCCCATCCAGGCCAATGAGCACGGTTGTTTCCGCGCCCATTCGGAGCCCTTTTGCAGGCTCTACCTAACCCGGGCGCTTCCCTGGTAAAGCTGGCGGCAAAAAGGTTTCATACCCAGCCCCGGCTAAAACCAGGGCTTCCCCCAGGGTGACCGTTTCCCGTTAGGCGAAACGGCCACGCGCCTCCACCGTCGTCGTTAGACTCACAGGAGGCAACACCCCTGAAGATGGTCGCTAGGCCATCTTCCGGGGTTCCTAAAGCTTTTCCCCAAAAGGAGGACAGCAACAAAGGAGCTTCGGCTCCTTCGCCAACGCCCGGATGCGGAGCAATTGGGTCGGAGACGGTGGTTCCTCGAAAAGGGGGGCCCCCGTCTCCGAAGCCGCAACGCCCGCCTAAGGTTTCGAGGCGGAGGGAGGAAAAGACTCGCATGGCGAGCCCAACCTCCCCCAATATGTCCTCGAAGGCAACAGCGCCCGGAGTTCTGCCCCCGGGAAGCGTACAGCCATTCCCGTGAGGGTCTTCAGTTCGAGGAGGGCCCCCGCGTCTCCTCCGAGCTAGGCCTGGAGGGCATATTCCTTCAATAGAATTGCCGTGGACTCCAGGCTAACTGGGAGGGGCTGCGGAGGCTCGTCTCCTCCCGTTCCCTGTTAGCTATCGTTTTGCAGGAGACCATGCGAGGCGCGTGCCCCCTGCCCGCCCTCCCGGGGTATAAGGGTTTCGCGACCCAACCACCGCGGGATGGCCGGGCTGGGGGATTCGCGGTTTACACCCGGCATGATGTCTCCGTTCTTCCTTTCTCTTTAGATACCTCCTTTCAGGCAGTGGCTGTGCAGCTGCACCTGGATAGGAGGTATACTATCATTTCTGCGTACATTCCACCGTCAGCTGACTTCGACGTGGGGGACTTCCGCCGCGTCGTGGCATGGTTGCCGAGGCCCTATCTCTTGCTTGGAGATCTGAACGGCAGGCATCCTCTCTGGTGAGATTACTCTATAAATCCCAGGGGACAAGTCCTTGCCGATCTGATCGAAGAGCTTGAGATGGGTGTCCAAAATGTGGATGAGTTTAGGCCCTATCTCTTGCTTGGAGATCTGAACGGCAGGCATCCTCTCTGGTGAGATTACTCTATAAATCCCCGGGGACAAGTCCTTGACGATCTGATCGAAGAGCTTGAGATGGGTGTCCTAAATGTGGATGAGTTTACGCATCACTGCCCAAGAACCTCTTTCTTTTCTTGCCTTGATCTATCTCTGTGCTTTTCGGATGCACAGCCTGATTTTGATTGGGGGGTGGTCGATGACCTCCATGGTAGCGATCACTTTCCCATTCAAATATCATTTTCAGGGCAACTGCCGCCTGAGAGCCCACCTTGGTGGTGCTTAGCGCGGGCGCGGTGGCCTGCATTTCAGGAAATGACTGAATTCTCTATCTCAGTCGAGAAGTTTAGGGCGGTAGATGAGGCCGTTGAGTTCTTATCCGGCAACCTCATCGCTGCGGGCCTTACTACTATTCCTAGAACGTCTGGCCGTTTTGCACGCCGACTACTCCCATGGTGGTCGGCCGAGTTTGAGACGGCCCTCAAACAGAAGCGTTATGCCTACATGCGCTATAAGCGCCGCCCGAACGATTTCACTGTTGCTGAATTTCGTCGGACTAGGGCTAGGTTCCGGTATATTTCGAAGCACGCCCGCCGCTCTTCTTGGCGGGCATACGTTTCTTCACGTAACGGGAAGACCCCTTTAGCTGAGGTATGGAATCGAGTCAAAAGGATTCGGGGCAAGTTCTCGCAGGACCCCCCTCCCGTTCTCCAAGAGAATGGGACCGCAATCTCGGACCCCGCGTCCGTGGCGAATTCCTTAGCGACAGCTTTTTCCGCATTCTCTAGCCGTGATGCTGCTTCGCCAGCATTCAATGCACGTCGTGATGTCGCGGAAGGCCGCCGGCTGGACTTTATCTGCAGAGGCGGAGAACCTTTCAACGACAAGTTTACTGTGAGTGAGTTGCGTTCCGCTCTCGCTTCGTGCGCGGACACCGCCCATGGTCCGGACGATGTCCCGTACGCCATGCTTCGACACCTGGGTGAGCGAGGCATGGCCTTTCTGTTAGATTTGTTCAACAGGATCTGGGTGGAAGGTCTTCTCCCAGACTCCTGGCGAATCGCTACTGTGCTCGCCTTTCGCAAACCGGGGAGAGATCACTCTACTCCGACCGGTTTCCGCCCAATCTCTCTAACCTCTTGCGTGTGCAAGTTGATGGAGAAATTGGTAAATGTTAGATTAGCCTATTTCCTGGACAGCGGAGGCCATCTGTCTTTCGCACAGTGCGGCTTCCGCAATTTCCACTCCATGTCGGATGCTCTGCTTCGACTGGAAAATGCCGTCTCCAAGGATTTCCTTCGTAGACAGCAAAACGCCACGGTGTTTTTCGATCTGGAGAAGGCCTATGATACCGCATGGCGATACGGTATTATGGAGACTCTCCACACGATGGGGGCTAGGGGACGCCTCTCAATGTTTATATCTTAATTTTTGGGAGATCGTCGATTCCGCGTACGGGTTGGGGGAGCCCTCTCTGGCCCAAAGGAGCAGGAAGAGGGTGTCCCGCAGGGAAGTATCCTCAGTGTCACACTCTTTGCCCTGAGCATCAACGGCATCACCTCGGTGCTGCCGGAAGATGTTCTCGCTACGCTCTACGTGGACGACCTTTCGATCTCTTTTGACGCGGCCCAGATGCCAACTGTGGAGAGTCGACTCCAACAGGCATTGAACCGCGTCTCTCGCTATGCCGAAGCGCACATGTTTCAGTTTTCTTTGGCCAAGACTAAGGTGGTGCACTTCTGCCGCCATCCACGGCTTCACCTCGACCCAGATTTGTTTCTTAATGGGGTGCGCCTGGATGTGGTTGAGTCGCACCGTTTCCTTGGTCTTGTATTCGACCGACGCCTCACCTGGAAGTCAGCCTTAGGGTCTCTTGTACCCGCACCATGGACGTTCTTCTTTGTTCGTTCGAAGCTCTACTACGGATGCGATTTTTATGCATCTGCAGCCGAGCGTTTATTGCGGAAGGTGGATTCGATCCACCACACCAGCCTTCGCCTTACGACCGGTGCCTTCGACACTTCTCCCTATTGAGAGCCTGTTGGTCGATGCTGGGGAGATGCCACTCGCTCTGCGCAACGTGCAGTGCCTCACCCGCCTGTACGCGTGAGCCCGGTGCCTCCCTCAGTCACCAACAGCTCTTACTGCTTCCGCAGTTGATCTCGATGGTGCCTATGCCGCCGAGAGACGCCAGTCATACCCTAAGCCCTTTGGGTTTAGGGCCAGGAAACTCCTTCGAGGGTACCACATTTTGCTATTTGTCGCCACGCCTCTGCTCCTAAAGCTTGTACGGCGCCGGGAGTATTGCGTTCGACATTTTTGGAGCACACATCGTGTCACGCTGGAACCGGGGCAGTGTATACGGATGACTCCAAGTCTTAAGAGGGGGTCGGCTTCCACGCCGTATCCCCTCTGTTTGATGTCATCGGGGCTCTACCAGGCGCTGCGTCTGTTTTCACGGCCAAGCTGGTGGCAATACACCACTCAGGCCTGGAGATTACGCGACGTGCCCGGTTCAGAGACTGGATTGTGATCTATAGCGACTCACAAAGCGCCCTGAGTGCTCTCGGGGCATTGGAATCTCCGCATCCCCTGATTCGCGATATCCGTGACGCCACGGTTTTGGCGAGCCGGGCAGATGTCAAGATTGTCTTCTGCTGGGTTCCTGGACATGTAGGAATTGCGGGGAATGAGGGCGCTAAAGATTCCGCGAGGATTCTGCGACCGGACCAGCGTTTCGCTCTTCCTCACACCGACTACATGGCAGGAATACGGGCAGCTCTTCGGACTGCTCGGCAAAGAAGATGGGAGACGGTCGAAGGGAACTTAAAGTTGCGTGCCATTGCGCCGCGACTGTTCCCATGGACCTATCCCTCAATGCCGCGGCGGCTTCAGGTTGCTTTCTGTCGTCCCTGAATCGGACACACTCGTGTGACGCATCGCTATTTGATGGAGCGCTCGCCTGCACCCTATTGCAACGACTGCGTCGTCCCCCAGACTGTTCGGCACATTTTTGTCGAATGTCTCAGTCTGGGTGATCTTCGCGCACGATACCTGTCCCGGTACCGGATGGGCGGGGTCACTACCGCCTGTCCCTTTTGCTCGGGACGAGTGCGTGCACTTTGACTGGTGGACTTGACTTTTGGGGGGAGGCCGGCCTTCTCCCTTTCATTTCACCAGGTTTAATTGTTGTTTTTGTTATTGTTTTGTTATTTTTATTTCTTTTTATTGTTGTTTCCTGTTCAATTTATTAAAGTAGCCTAGAACTAGGCTGTTTGTTTACGGCGACTTATGCCTAAGTCTGCAGTCACCAGATAGCCCCTTAAATAAAAATAAAAAAATCGCAGAAATAAAGATAGAGAGGCATCTTTTTCCCCCTTTTTGAGTGAAACTTGTGAAAGCCGCACTGTGCAACAGACAGGGAGGCCTCCACTGTCCAATAAAAAGGCTAATCTAACATTTGCTAATTTTTTCATCAACTTTCACACGCCGGAAGTTAGAGAGATTGGACGGAAATCGGTCGTGGTAAAGTGATCTCGTCATGGTTTGCGAAAAACGAGCACAGTAGCGATTCGCCAGGAATTAGGAGGGATACCCTCTACTTTGATCCTGTTGAAGCATGGCATACGGGACAACATCCGGACCAAGGGCGATGTCCGTGGAAATATCAGCATACCTCCTATCTAGGTGCAACTGCACAGCTACTGCCTAAAAAGAGGTATCTAAAGCGAAGAGAAGAATGAAGACATCATGCCAGGTGTAAATGGCGCATCCTCCTGTCCACCCATATCCCGTGGTGGGCGGGGAGCACGCGCCTATCATGGTCTCGTGCCAAAAGATAGGCCAAGTTAAAACGGGGATGAGGCGACCCTCCGCTGCTCCTCTCAGTTGGCCCGGAGTCCCGCGGCAATTCCATAGAAGGAATATGCCCTCCAACCCTAGCTCGGAGGAGACGCGGGGGCCCTGTTCGAAGAGAAGACCCTCGCGGGAATGGCCGTACGCTTCCCGGAGGTAGAACTCCGGACGCTGTTGGCCGGACTATCCGCTGAAGGCTCTGTCGCCTTCGAGGGCTTATCGGGGAAGCTTGGGCTTGCCATGAGAGGCTTTTCGTCTCTCTGCCTCGAAACCTTAGACAGCCATGGTGTCCCTCTTTTGGAGGATCCCGTCTTCGAGCCACCCAACCTAGCACTCTGTGTGGGCGGAAGAGCCGAAGCGCCTTTCGGGGGGGCAGCTTTAGGAACCCCGGAACAAGGCCCTCAAGATCACCTTCATCGGTGGAGGTGCAATCCCGTTTCGTTTTACGAAACAAGGGGTGTGAAGCCCTTGTGCCGCCAGCTTTACTAGGGGAGCATCCAAGGGGAAACCGCAGAAAGGTTCAAAAGACAGTGCTCGCAGGCCTGGAGGGGCAAGGAGTAGTGTATATATTTTGAAAAGATAGGCACAAGACGTTCCAGGCAGCGCTGAACACCGAGAGCGCCAGGACCAAGTCCTTAGCCTCACGAAATGACAAACTATCTTGAGCCTGAACGGCCACGATTTCCTCCTCAAGGAGAGACGCACCACATTGCTTGGAAGAAGCGGGATTAGATTCTTCGCAATTGACACTATTGGCCTTACACGACAGGGACTTATTTTGTGCTCCCTTGGAGCAACTTACACAAACTTCGGGTAAACCCGCGACAGTGGTATGAATACCCTCACGCGGTAGCGACACCAACTTTCATGCTCCGACTGAGGGAACCCTTTACAGTCTAACGTGACGAAGAATGTAGGGTTGGGTCTCGTGGCCCCTCCGTTTTCTCATCACTCGCTCGACCATGACCGCTCCATGGTTGGCCAGCTCTAAGGTGAAGTCATCTATGGAGTAGTCCACGAGTTCCCTTGACAAGACCACTCCTTTCACGAAGTTCATTGTAGAGTGCGGCGTCACACTCACCGGGGTGCCATCAAGTGTCCGAAGAGCACTTATCTAGGCCACCTCGGAGGGATCCGCCGCATTCGCAAGAAGGCTCCCATCCGAGAAACTGGTCACTTTCGGCTCTCTACTAATTATACCAGCTAAAGCTCTCCTCTGATGGATCATGTTGCCCTTGGCCAACATGCTGCCATCAGTGGAGCGAATAACTAAGAAGTCTTTGAAGCCACCGTGCTGGAAAAGGCCAGGTAGTCTCTGAATGAGGGGTCCTGACATAATCAAGACTCTGCTCAGCCCACTCGTGACTTTGGGCTTATTCTCAGACCCCTCACCCTGGGACACGTCGTGGCCAGACGTGCCAATCTTGGCCTGTTCCCGTGCCGAAACGGCAGCGGACTTCTCTGTCCCCGGAGCTCCAGCGGAGTGAGTCTTTAGTCCTCTTCTTGCTTCTGGGGAGAGGATGGTGGGGAATTAACCCGCCTTTTTCCACCGCCGGAAGTACCTCCATAGGTCGGATGGACCGGCCTCAGCAAGATCATTCTCCGAGATGGAGGTCTTATCTCTTTGAGGAGCACCAGCCGGGGAGGTGGTTCCTCCTCTCATTGTGAGTCCTCGGGGGAGGTGGTTCCTCCTCTCATTGTGAGTCCTCGGGGGAGGTGGTTCCTCCTCTCATTGTGAGTCCTCGGGGGAGGTGGTTCCTCCTCTCATTGTGAGTCCTCGGGGGAGGTGGTCCATCTTCTCATTGTGAGTCCTCGGGGGAGCTGGTCCATCCTCTCGTTGTGAGTCCTCGTGGGGTGGTCCGAGCCGTCTGAGGAGAAGCTTGTACAGGGGCGGACTCGAGTTCGACCACATGGAAGATCCCTTCGTCTGGTGCTGCGTCACCTCCGTGACCATGCCATTTCAGGGATGTCTCCCTCCGAGGAGACGTCCCACCGCCCTAAGGCATCACAGATCTAATTCGAGGTACTCTCCCTCACAGTCGAATCTCTAGTCAAAGGGGTGCCTCGATTTCTCTCATCCTTCCCGACCCCTAAGGAGCAAATGCCGCGCCTGGATGTAGATCTCCATGCGCCTGGGGAAAGTTAAGAGAACAGTCCCCAAAGCATCAGAAATTCCAAAATAGGATCTTCTACACATATAATCAGTCCCAGACCAACGTTGATTGGCTTTGGCAACCTGGCCCGCCATTTTGGCGAAATTGTCCTGGAACTTTGACCATATAGTATGGTGCCAACAAGGTCACCTTGTGTGTACTGGAGGAAGGTGAGCAGAGTCTAGGGTTCAGCACACATCGTACCTAATACTTCTCCTAGCCAGCTGCCTTGCGGCCCTCGCAGCAAGTATCGATTCCACAGTATCCACTACCACTCGACTAGGGGTCATAAGAGGACGAAAGAACTCAGGGCAGCCAGAATCCCTGTGGGTAGGAAAGCAAAAGTGGAAATGGGTAGGAGGGTATGTAATAAAGAGGAGTTGAGAGAGGCGGGTCCACTAACGAGTGCGGTGGGTGATCACTTATTATCATACCCTGGTGCTAGGTGATCCATCATGGCTACTGGACCGAACTCTGTTCAGGTAAGAATAGTTCTCCAGGTACAAAGTGAGGGGGAAAGAGATTGAGGGGATAGCCACCATAATAATAATAAAATGATACATAATAGTAATAATTAATAATAATCCTAAATAACAAGTTTCCCAGTTCCAATTAGAGTGTTCAAGTCTACCCAGTGACAGGGCCTCCTTAATTCCCACTCAGGCCGGGAGGTTGTGCAGCTCTTCCGGGCTCCGTGTAACAGGTTATACATGGTACAACCCTGCAATCCCCATCGTGTGGAGAGTCTCCATGATACCGTATCGCAATGCGGTATCATAGGTCTTCTCCAGATCGAAGAACACCGTGGCGTAGTGCTGTCTACGAAGGAAGACCTCGCAGACGGCATTTTCCGGTCGGAGCAGAGCATCAGACGTGCAATGGAACTTGCGGAGGCGGCACTGTGCAGAAGACAGATGGGCCACGCTCTCCATTAAACGTGCACAAGCAGGAGGTTAGAGAGATTGGACCGAAACCGGCGGAGGTAAAGTGATCTCTCCCCGGTTTGCGAAAGGCGAACACAGTAGTGATTCGCCAGGAATCTGGGACGAGACCCTCCACCCACATCCTGTTGAACAAATCTAACAGAAAGGCCATGCCTCGCTCACCCAGGTGTCGAGGCATGGCGTACGGGACATCGTACGGACCATGGGCGGTGTCCGCGCACGAAGCAAGAGCGGAACGCAACTCACTCACAGTAAACATGTCGTTGAAGGGTTCTCCGCCTCTGGAGGTGAATTCCAGTCGGCGGCAATCAGCAACATCACGACTTGCATTGAATGCTGGTGGAGCAGCATCGCGGCTAGAGAATGCAGAGAAAGCGGTCGTGAAAAACTAAAATAGACGTGGAATCCGAGATTGAGGTCCCCATTCTCCTGGAGAACGGAAGGAGGATCCTGCGAGAACTTGCTCCGAATCCCTTTGACTCGCTTCCACACCTTAGCAAGAGGGTCTTCTTGTTAAATCTAAACGAAGGCTCCACTGGAAAGACTAACTCCGAAGTTGCGAATCAGGTTCAGCATTCACTGGGAGAGGAGGAGGCCGAAGAGTAAATTTGGCACCCATAGCCCAATTTGAGGGCAGTGTAGAGTGTTCGACGAACAATGACCACGACGTGCGGGAGAGGCCCTTTAAAATGTCTAGAGCCCGTAGACAACGTTTGAAGACGACATAAGTGTGCTAAACAGGATACCTTGGGATCAAGTTACGCCCAGGAACCGAAACTCAGACGAACTATCTCTACAGCTTGTAGGGAGATAGGTGGCGGAACAGGAGCCCCTCTATCCCGGGGAATACATTGCCTTCGTTTTGCTCGTGAAAAAGCGGAATCCCCTAAGTTGTACACTTTACGAGACCGCATCGACTGCTGAATACAGACGACGCGCCGGTCAAGGAAGGCGAAGCGAGGAACAGTAAAGTACCAAGTCTTCGACGAACAGGGTAGTCGATACATCCTCTGGGATAGATGAAATCATATCATTGATCGCAATTTCAAAACCTGAAACACTTAAAGTGCTGCCCTGAGGAACTCCCTCCTCTTGGGATTGCAGGTCAGAGCAGATGTCTCCAACACGCACCATAAAGGATAGAGATGCTAAGAAACTAAATAAAAGGTCGGTATAAGACCTCTTATAGCCACCTTAAGACGTCGTATCCCTATGAAGTATCATAGGCTTTCTCAATGTCGAAAATGATCTCTCAAAACGTACTAAGGTCAAGAGTGCTATGACTCGAACGAAAACCGCACTAAAGTAATTGGTCAGGAACCAATTCAGACGCACTAGCGCCATCTTCTCTAACAAGTTGCTAAGACATCTGGTAAGAGCTATCAGGCGATAGTAATCTGCCAAGGTTTGACAAAGGGGAAGACGATCCCAACGTGCCCTGATGATGAGTAAGAACCTTTCACCCATCTAAGGTTGTACAAGTAAGAACAGGACAGTGTGTGGATGAAGGTGCCGAATCATATTATAATGGATCTCGTCAAGGGACAATGCAGCATGTAAGGCTTGGATGGAGAAAATGGATAGGACGGTTTGTTTATTTTCGTTTTTTTTATGTCATCGGGCGACAGCCTTCTAGGGCATAAGTCGCCGCACTCAAGCCAGCTTAAATCTAGGCTACATTAAAAGCCAGATTAAAAAAAGGAAAAACAAAAAGCAAAAGAAAAACAAACAAATTGGAAAAATATAGAACGTGCTCCGTCGACGGGGAAAGGCCCGCCATCTCTCGCCGAAGAAGACCGTGATCCATGGTTGAATTTTAAATAATAGGGAGAAGGCCAGCCTCCTCCAAAAAGTCTAAAATGGCCACAGGTCAGTGTGCAGGAATCCGTCCCGAGTACAAGGGACAGGCGGTAGTGGCCCCACCCATCCCGGTACTGGAACAGGTATCATGCGCGAAGATCACCTAGACTAGGACATTCGACAATGTGCCGAACAGTCTGGGGGACGACCCATTCATCACAATAGGGCGCTGGCGAGTGCTCCATCAAATGGCGATGCGTCACACGAGTGTGTCCGATTCGGAGACGACAGAAAGCGACCTGAAGCCGTCGCGGCATTGCGGGATAGGTCCATGGGAAAAGTCACGGCGCAATGGCACGCAACTTTAAGTTCCCTTCGACTGTTTCTTATCTACTTTTCCAAGCAGTCCGAAGAGCTGCTCGTATTCCTGCCATGTAGTCGGTGTAAGGAAGAGAGAAACGCTGGTCCGGTCGCAAAGATCTCGCGTTATCCGCCCAGCTCGCGTGACATGAGGTGAGCTCCAAAAAAGTCGAACACAATACTCCCGGCGCTGTACAAACTTTGGGAGCAGATGCGGGGCGACAAATAGCCAAAAATGGTACTCTCCAGGGTGGCGTCCTGGGCAGAACCAGGGGAGCCACTGGCCCGAGAGCTATACCTAGCTCTCGAAGGAGTTTCCTGGCCCTTAACCCAAAGGGCTTAGGGTATGACTGGCGGCATAGGCACCGTCGAAATCAGCTGCGGATGCAGTGAGAGATGTTGGAGAATGAGGGAGGTGCCGGGCTGGCGTGTACAGGCGAATAGTAAACTGTACACAGCGTAGAGCGAGTGGCATCGACTAGTAGGCTATCAATGGGGAAAGTGCGGAAGGCACCGGTCGCAAGGCGAAGGCCTTTGTGGTGGATCGAGTCCACCTTCCGCAATAAACGCTCGGCTGCGGATGCATAAAACTCGCATCCGTAGTAAGCTTTGAAGAAACAAAGGATCGATAAAAAAGTAAGGCTGTAACACTATCAGCGCATCAAGTGCTGAACGTCACGGAACGGAGAATATCCATGGCGCGGGTACAAGAGACCCTAAGGCTGCGAATATGAGCCTCCCAGGTGAGGCGTCGGTCAAATACAAGACCAAGTAAACGTGGCGATTCAACCACTTCCAGGCGCACCCAATTAAGAAACAAGTCTGGGTCAGGGTGGAGCCGTGGATCGCGGCAGAAGTGCACCACCTTAGTCTTGGCCAAGGAAAACCGAAACCTGTGCTCTTCGGCAATGCAACAGACGCGGGTTCAATGCCCTTTGGAGTTGACGCTCCAGAGTTGGCATCTGGGCCGCGCCAAAAGAGATCGAAAGATCATCCACGTAGAGCGTAGCGAGGACATCTTTCGGCAGCACCGAGGTGATGCCGTTGATGCTCAGGGCAAAGAATGGGACACTGAGGACACTTTCCTGCAGGACACCCTCTTACTGCTCCTTTGGGCCGGAGAGGGCTCCCCCCACCCGTACGCGGAATCGACGATCTCGCAAAAATTCAGATATAAACATTAGGAGCCGTCCCCCGCCCTTATCGTGTGGAGAGTCTCCATGATACCTTATTACCATGCAGTATCATAGGCCTTCTCCAGATCGAGAAACACCGTGGCGTAGTGCTGTTTACGAAGGAAAGCCTCGCAGACGGCATTTTCCAGTCGGAGCAGAGCATCCACGTGGAGTGGAACTTGCGGAAGCCGCACTGTGCAGAAGACAGATGGCCTCCGCTATCCAGGAAAAAGGTTAATCTAACATTTACCAATTTCTCCATCAACTGGCACACGCAAAATGGTGGAGAGATTCGGAGGAAACCAGTCGGAGTAGAGTAGTTGGAGTCGACGCTCCAGAATTGGCATCTGGGCCACGCCAAAAGAGATCGAAAGGTCATCCACGTAGAGCGTAGTGAGAACCTCTTTCGGCAGCACCGAGGTGATGCCGTTGATGCTCAGGGCAAAGAGTGTGACACTTAGGACATTTCCCTGCGGGCCACCTTTTTCATGCTTCTTGGGAGGAGAGTGCTCCCATCACCTGTAAGCGGAATCGACGATCTCGCAAAAATTCAGATATATACATTGGGAGGACTTCCCTCGCCCCCATCGTGTGGAGAGTCTCCATGATACCGTATCGCCACAAGGTATCATAGGCCTTCTCCAGATCGAGAAACACCGTGGCGTAGTACTGTTTACAAGGGAAAGCCTCGATGACGGCATTTTCCAGTCGGAGCAGAGCATCCGACGTGGAGTGGAACTTGTTGAAGCCGCACTGTACAGAAGACAAATGGCCTCCACTGTCCAGGAAAAAAGGCTAATCTAACATTTACCAATTTATCCATCAACTGGCACACGCAAAAGGGTGGAGAGATTCGGAGGAAACCAGTCGGAGTAGAGTGATATCTCCCCTGTTTGCGAAAGGCGAGCACAGTAGCGATTCGCCAGGAGTCTGGGAGAAGACCCTTTACCCAGATCCTGTTCAACAAATCTAACAGAAAGGCCATGCCTCGCTCAACCAGGTGTCGGAGCATGACGTACGGGACATCGTACGGACCATGAGCAGTATCCGCGCACGAAGCAAGAGCGGAACGCAACTCACTCACAGTAAACTTGTCGTTGAAGGGTTCTCCGCCTCTAGAGGTAAAGTCAAGATGGCGGCCTTTTGCGACATGACGACGTGCATTGAATTCTGGCGGAGCAGAACCCGGCTGGAGAATGCGGAAAAATCGGTCGCTAAGGATTCCGCCACGGACGCGGGGTCCGAGATTGCGGTCCCATTCTCCTAGGGAACGGGAGGGGGGTCCTGCGAGAACTTGCCCCGAATCCTTTTCACTCACTTCCACACCTCTGCTAAAGGGTTCTTCCTGTTAAGTGAAGACACATATGCCCGCCAAGAAGAGCAGCGGGCGTTCTTCGAAATATACCGGAACCTAGCCCTAGCCCGACGAAATTCGGCGACAGTTAACTCTTTAGGACGGCGCTTATAGCGCATGTAGGCATAACGCTTCTGTTTGAGGGCCGTCTCACACTCGGCCGACCACCATGGGAGTGTTCAACGTGCAAAATAGCCAGACGTCCTAGAAATAGTAGTCAGGCCCACGGCGATGAGGTTTCCTGAGAAGAACTGAACGGCCTCATCTACCGACCTAAACACCTCGACTCAGATAGAGAATTCAGTCATTTCCTGAAATGCAGGCTACCTCGCTCGCGCCAAGCACCACCGAGGTGGGCTCTCAGGCGGCAGTTGCCCTAAAAATAATATTTCAATTGGAAAGTGATCACTACCATTGTGGTAATCGACCACCCCCCAATCAAAATCAAGCTATGCATCCAAAGAGCACAAAGATAGATCAAGGCAAGAAAATGAAGCGGTTCTCGGACAGTGATGCGTAAACTCATCCACGTTTAGGACACCTATCTCAAGCTCTTCAATCAGATCGGCAAGGACTTGTCCCCTGAGATTTATTGAGTAATCTCCCCAGAGAGGATGCCTGCCGTTCAGATCTCAAGCAAGAGAAAGGGCCTAAGAAACCGTGCCACGACGCGGCGGAAGTCCCCCGCGTTGAGGACAGCTGAGATTTAGAGATTTAAGATAAGTTACCGGTGGGTTGCTGCCCAATCCAAGTGGATTCTATGTGGCCGCTAGGGTGAGACGAGAAATATCATCTATAAAAGGTGGAAGAGACCACTTTGTGACAAAAATTTAAAAAACGACGGGTTAAAAGATTCCTCCGCCAATATGAATCGAAGACGGGTGTGTTGAGGAATAGTTAAAAGGGTCGGGAAACAGGACAACCGGAGAATGGTAAAATGGCTACAATCCAATAAAAGGTGGGCAACCGATTGGTCCCCACCACAAAAACGACAGCGAGGGCTGATATGGGCATCACCCGAAACAAGATGGCCGTGAGTAAGTCTCGTGTGGCCAATGCGAACTCGGCAAAGGGCCACCTCCAACGACCGCATTCTATGACGACTCGAGGGCCAAGAGCGAATAGAATTTTTTATTTTGTATAGTTTGGATGATGAACAGTCATCCCATTCATTCTGCCACAGTTGAAAAATATACTTTCTTATTGAAGGAAAGTAGTCCCTAAAAGGCAGAGCAGAGTTCTCAGGGGACACAGAATGTGCTGAGCGGGCCAGCCGATCAGCCTTCTCGTTGCCCAGGACCCCCACATGCCCAGGAACCCAGCAGAAAATAATTCTATATCGGGATGCATTTTGGATCAGCCAGTTGCAAATTTCTGTGACCACGGGATGGGACGCATTAAAAGATCTAATTGATTGTAAGACACTCCTTGAGTCGGAGAAAATGACAAAATCACTAAAAGGTAAAATTTGGATGAGTCTAAAGGCTAAAAGCATTGCTGAAAGTTCAGCGGTAAAAATGGATGCTGCTGGCGGCAAAGATAAAGTTAAGAATTCTCCTCCTGGGTAGATGGCTGCGGCGCCCACACCACCGTCCGACTTAGAGCCATCCGTGTAGAGTGGGCAGCATTGTTTGTGGGAGATCGAATGCTCTAAGAAGAGGCTTTTAATGATGCGAGGGTCCATGGAGGACTTCTCCAGGCTCCACATGTTGGTACATATTGTGGGGAGAGGAGCACGCCACCTAGGGTTCAGTAAGGATGGAAGGGTAAGGACCCTTGGAGCACCCAGGTTAGAGAGATGATCTCCTATGCGAAGGTTCAAAGGGCGGGGTAAAGATGGCAACTTATCATATGCCGCCGTTGATTCGGCAGCATACAGGCATCTGTAGACCTCTGATACAGGGGCTTGCTGTACTCGGCAGAGGTATCGCATGCAGATTTGAAGTCTATGGTAGGGCAAAGGGAGTACCCCACTCTCGCAGTAAAGGCTGTTGACAGGAGAAGTACGGAAGGCTCCACTAGAAAGGCGAACTCCAAGGTTTCGAATGGGGTTCAGCATTTTAAGGGCTGAAGGGGAAGCCGATGAGTAAATTTGACAGCCATAAATCCAATTTGGATTGAACGAGGGCTGTGTATAATGTCCACAATGTTTGTCGGTCACTGCCCCACGAAGTGTGTGAGAGGACTTTCAAAATGTCTAGAGCCCGCAGACAGCCTGTTCGAAGTCGGCGTAGGTGTGGTAACCAGGATAACTTTGGGTCGAGAGTTACGCCGAGGAAATGAAACTCGGAGACAAACTCTATTTCTTCGCCTTGTAGGGATATAGATGGCGGAACAAGAACTCCTCTGCCTCGGTGAAAATACATTGCTTTGGTTTTGGTCGTGGAAAAGCGGAATCCCTTAAGTTGTGCTCTTTTGGATACAGCATCGACCGCCAGTTGTA
Organism: Ceratothoa steindachneri; assembly: GCA_963969495.1. Lineage (NCBI taxonomy): Eukaryota > Metazoa > Arthropoda > Malacostraca > Isopoda > Cymothoidae > Ceratothoa > Ceratothoa steindachneri. Next base: position 66,353,816 of record OZ018333.1, on the reverse strand, counting down.
GCCGACGCGCTGCTGATGAAAGGCGAGGTGAGGAACAGTATAGTGCTAAATCATCGACAAACAGAGTTGCCGATACACCTTCTGGGAGAGACGAAATAATATCATTGATGGCAATTATAAAACATAAGACACTTAAAACACTGCCCTGAGGAACTCCCTCCTCTTGGGGTTGCAGGTCAGAGTATGCGTCTCCAACACGTACCTTGAAGGATCGAGATGCTAAAAAACTTTGAATAAATGAAGGTAAAAGGCCTCTCATCCCCCAGACGTATAACTGCTTCAAGATGCCGTATCTCCATGTTGTGTCGTAGGCTTTCTCAATATCGAAAAATATGGCTAGGACTCGGTGCTTTAATGAGAAAGCTTTCCGGACTGATCCCTCGAAACGTACTAGTAGGTCAAGGGTACTATGACCTTTGCGGAAGCCACATTGAAATGGAGAGAGAAGGTGATTGGCTTCTAGGAACCAGTTTAGGCGCTCCAATATCATTTTTTCCAGCAACTTACTCAAACAGCTGGTGAGAGCTATAGGGCGGTAGTGATCTGCATTCAACCCGTCCCTGCCCGGTTTGACAAAGGGAAGGATGATCCCAATGCGCCATGACGACGGGTAAAAACCCTTCACCCATATAAGGTTGTACAAATCAAGCAGGAAGAGAGTAGAGTGTGGATGTAGGTGCCGAATCATGTCGAAATGGATCTCATCAAGGCCAGGGGAAGTAGATCTGCAAAGGGACAAAGCGCTTTGCAGCTCATAGATGCTGAATAGAGCGTTATACGGAAGGTTAGATTTTGTTGTGAAGTTGAGAGAATGAGATTCTTCCTTTGATTTGTAGGATTGAAAAGCCTTATCGTAACGGCTGACACTGCTGACGGCGCGGAAATGGTCAGCAAAAGCATTGCTGACCGCCAGGCCGTCATTCTCCAAGGAACCGTCTAAGTTGAGTGTGGGGGTATGATGATTAGCATAACGGCCCCTGATCTTATTAATCCTCTTCCAGATCTTAGCAGTAGGTGTCATAGAGGAGATCGATGAAACGTATCTGCGCCATGAATTTCGGCGAGCTTGACGAAGGGTTCTTTGGCGAAGAGCACGAGCTCGGTTTCGGTCGACCTTGTTGCACAAAGTTGGGTTCTTTCGGAATCGGGCATGGGCTAACTTGTATTTTTTGATAGCTGTTGCACACGTCGAAGTCCACCAGGGCACGGTTGAGCGGCCCGTGACAGGTCGCCTCCGTGGGATGGTTTGTGTTGCTGCATTGTAGATAGTCGATGTAAAGTATTTGACTGCCGCGTCCACTCCATTGAAGGTCCCCAAAGATGCATTTGTGAAGGACGCCTCTTGGAAACCTTCCCAATCTGCATGACCTAAGTCCCACTTAAGGGGCATGGTTGTATGAGGGCTAACTTGAAGGGCCAACAAGACAATAGGGAAGTGGTCACTTCCATGGAGATCGTCAAGAATTGACCATCGAAATTCCGTGAAGCAATCAGGGGAACAAACAGACAGGTCAACACAGCTAAAAGAGTCCGTCTGGACATGATAAGAGGTAAAATCGCCAGTATTTAAAACACAAAGAAGGTCAGATAATAAAAGGGACTCTAAAACACTGCCTTTGGCATTTCGAGTGATGTCACCCCAGTATGGGTGACGGGCGTTAAAATCTCCTAGTAATAAGAATGGGGAGGGCAACTGGTCTATAAGTTCTAAAAGGTCGGATCTTGACAATGATAAACAAGGGGGTAGGTAAATAGAGCAAACGGTAAAAAGCTTAGTAAGAAAAACCCTCACAGCAACAGCTTGGAGGGTAGTATGTAGGGAGATGAGAGAAACATGGTAGGATGAAGATACCATGATTGACACCCCTCCATGAGAGGGGCTTCCAGCAGGAGCAATAGAGTTGAAAGTGAGAAAACCGGGTACCGGCGGAAAGGGCCGTATACCCAGTTTATTCTCCTGGAGACAAATAACAGCGGGGTGGATAGTCGTCAAAAGGATTTTGAGTTCTTCCCACTTTGGAAGAACTCCTTGACAATTCCATTGTAAAATGGAAGATATTATGTGTGACGATTAGATACCACTGTGGATATCTTTTTCTCTTTTGAAGCCGATAATGTATTTGAGGTTCTTCCCAAAGAGCTTGGGAGACGGAGAGCTGATTTTGAGGATCCTGCTTTTGCAGGGGGAGAAATCCTAGATGGAGTAGTAACTGAGGTTTTTTTCGTGGGTTTCGGAGAACCGACCGAGGCCCTTGATTGTAATTCGGGCTCGCAACCTGGCGGAAAAGGAAGATCAAGAAGGGATTTTCGGCCGGTAGATCCGGATTCATGGGTCGAGGGTATTTTAGGTGTCTGAGGAGTTGGTCCAACCGCCGCAGTTGGTGATGTTGGAGTATCAACTGCTTCAATCGGATCTTGGTTTGAAGGGTAAGCGGGACGAACAGGTGATCTGAGCGAGGTGTGTGGAGCTGGGTGTATTTCTGCCATCGTTTGGATCAAGATGGGGCCTACGTCCTGTGAAGGGCGAGACGGACTTAACGGCAGAGAATGTTCGACCATAGGGGAGGAGTCCATTGGAGATTCTCGGGGTTCGTCCGAGTCGGCTCCAGAGGCTGCCCGCTTATTGGTGGTCGATGACCCAGGTGAGGAATCCTTTCTCTTACCACTGGGCTTTGAGTCTCGTGGCCGGGTGGATGAACCTTCACTGGTCGATGTTGAGGATTCTTTCAAATAGCGCCTGATGTCTTCAAGCGTCTCACCCTGAGCGTCTCTCCCAGCAAGAGCTGCTGGAGAGAGGGGGGCTACATTAATTATCTCGGTATGAGAGCGATGCTTCGACTGCATATTCTGAATATTTTCGACGCTGCGAGTAGATCTAGGGTGAAGTGATTCAGGCTGGTCGGAACTCGCGCGTGATGGTCGGTTTCGTCCAGCATCACGTAAAACGTCAGAGAAGAGCCGGCCGAGTGGCGAGGTTTGTGCTCGGGCACGCTGGCGGGCCTCTCTTATATCTAGACGTAGGGAGTCGCGCAAAGCGAGAACTTCCTTTTCATACAAAAATATAGAGCAGAGTTTCGACGCAGCACTGTGGGTACCTCCGCAGTTGGCACAGTGGGGCGTTTTGGTGCATTCGGGGCCATGGTAGTCAGAGCTACAATTCACGCAGGAGCGAGGGTGCCGACAAGCTCGGCCAACATGTCCAAATTGATTGCAATTGAAGCAGCGTCTGGGTAGTTCGATGTAGGGACTTACCGGGACACGAAGGTACCCAGCTTTAATATACTGGGGCAGTTCTTGTCGTTCAAATGTTAAAATCAGTGTGGCGGTTGGAACTTTAGTGGAGCCTAATGTTTTAGTTACCCTGTGTACGTGTGTGACACGTTGGGTACTGAGCTTACTCTAAAGGCGGGTGGGGTCGTAGTCCTTTAGTTCGTTTGAACGGACGACACCTTTGACGAAATTCAGACGCGGATGGGGCGGGACAGTTATTGGAATTTCAGCTATCGAAGATAGATTTCGCACAAGGTTGTGTTGGGAGTGGGATGACACCTCGACTACGACATCACCACTTCCTGTGAACCACATCCGGCGGGGTTCACCACAGCGGGACTCAAAAGATTCATTGACGTCAAACACATCGACTTTTGCAAGTGGGATGTCAGATGATGAATTCATGACAAGAAAGCGAGGATAATCAAGATCTGGGTCTACTTCGTTGGAATAGGGGTCCAACGAGCGAGGAAAGGCTGAATGGGAAGCTAAGGAACGTTTGGCACGAGAACCCTTACGAGAAGGGGAGGTTTTTGGTTTATGGCTAGCCATTGCAAAAAGAAAAAAACTTCGCATTCTCCCTCGGGGCTCCCCACCATGGAGGCCTACAAGGGCCCGGCACTACTGCAACTATGCAATCAGTTACGTCCGGTATGTCCTCTTGGAGAATGGATACGGATCCACCACACCATCTTTGTAACCCTAAGAGGCTGCCCGAGTTCTCCTACGCACGGAGAAAAGGGGCCAACGATGGGTTTCTCCTTGGGCATTCGGTAGACGAAGGCGGTGGAGATGCCCAGCCTCTTTCACCTTCATGAAAGAACAATTCAGAATCAATCCATTAAACGAGCAGAGGTCGGGTATTGATAAGGACCACTAGATAGGTGAAGGGAGAGGGGGAAATAAAGGGCAGTGGAAGATCGTAATAGAGGAGGAAAGAAAGAGGGGTATGTTAAAAGTCTTGTTGGCAGCACCATGGGTCCCCTAGAGGGCCCAGGGCTGACCCCCCTCGCCACGAGAAGGCCAGAGCCTCTCTGGGAACAACCCCTGAAGAAAAGATCCCAGAGAGGGAGGGGGTGAGGACAGCTGACGGTGGAATGTACGCAGAAATGATAGTATACCTTCTATCCAAGTGCAGCTGCACAGCCACTGCCTGAAAAGAGGTATCTAAAGAGAAAGGAAGAACGGAGACATCATGCTGGGTGTAGAACGCGCATTTCCCAGCCCGGCCATCCCGCGGTGGTTGGGTCGCATGACCCTTATACACCGGGAGGGCAGGCAGGGAGGCACGCGCCTAGCATGGTCTCCTGCAAAAAGATAGCTAACGTAGAACCGGATGAGACGAGCATCCGAAGCTCCTCCCAGTTGGCCCGGAGTCCACGGCAATTCCATTGAACGAATATGCCCTTCAGGCCTAGCTCGGAGGAGACGCAGGGGCCCTCCTCGAACAGAACACCCTCACGGGAATGGTCGTACGCTTTCCGGGGGCAGAACCCCGGACGCTGTTGGACGGACAAAACGCTGAAGGTGCTGTCGCTTTCGAGGACTTATTGGGGAAGGTTGGGCTCGCCATGCGAGTCTTTTCCTCCCTCCGCCTCAAAACCTTAGGCGGGCGTTGCTGCTTCGGAGGTCGGGGGCCCTTTTTTCGAGGAATCACCGTCTCCGAGCCACTCGCTCCACCACTAGGCGTGGGCGAAGGAGCCGTAGCTCCTTTGTTGATGTCCTCCTTTCGGGACACAGCTTTAGGAACCCCGGAAGATGGCCTAGCGACCATCTTCAGGGGTGTTTCCCCTGGGAGTCTAACGACTCGGTAGAGGCGCGTGGCCGTTTTGCCTTACTAGAAACGGTCACGCTGGTGGAAGAGGGGGGGAGCCCTGGTTTTAGCCGGGGTTGGATTTGAACCCTTTTTGCCGCCAGCTTAACCAGGGGAGCGCCAGGGTTGAGTAGAACCCGCAAAAGGGCTCCGAATGGGCGCGGAGCCAACCGTGCTCGTTGGCCTGGATGGGCCAGGAGCAGAGGGTGTCTTTCTAACTATTGAGGCATATGACGTCTCAGGCAGAGCCGAGCGCACCAGGACCAAGTCCTAAGCCTCGCGGAACTAGAGTCGATCCTGGGCCTGAACGGCCAGGATTTCTTTCTCAAAGAGATTTGCACCACATTGCTTCGAAGAAGCAGGGTGCGGCTCTCCGCAATTGACACACTTAGCCACACACGATTTGGACTTATCGTGTTCGGCCTTGGAGAAATTTACACAAACTTCGGGTGACCCTTACTTTGCACGTCTACAAGAACGATTCGTATGGCCGAAGCGGTGACAGTAATAGCCCCGCCGAGGCAGTGGCACGAATGCCTTCACGCGGTAGCGGTACCAACCGGCACGCACCGACTCAGGGAGCTTATCACAGTCGAACGTGACGAAGAGTATAGGGGTGGGTCTCGAGGTCCCTCCCTGTTTTCTCATCACATGTTCGACCTTGACAACCTCATGGTCGGCTAGCTTAAAGGTGATGTCCTCTAGGGAGTAGTCAACGAGTTCCCTCGCATAAACTACTCCTTTCACAAAGTGAATGGTAGAGTGCGGCGTCACACTCACTGGAGTGCCATGAAGTGCCTGAAGATACTTATCTTGGCCGCCTCGGCGGGATTCGCTGCATTCGCCAGAAGGCTCCCGTCCGAGAAACGGGTCACCTTCGGCTCTCTACCAATTACACTAACTAATCCTCTCCTCTGATTGATCATGTTGCCCTTGGCCAACATGCTGCCATCAATGGAGCGAATGACGAGGAAGCGTTTGAAGCCAGCGGGCTCGAAAACGCCAGGTAATCTCTGAATGAGGGGCCCCGATGTCATCGAGACTCCCCCCTGTGCGCTTTAGGTCTTAGTCAGGGTCTCCGCAACCAGGGTGGCAGAAGGGCCTGTTTTCCGATATTGGCTTGGTCACTTGACAGAGTCGCAGCAGACCCATCCGTCCCCGCAGCCCCCTCGGATGGAGAGGAGCCCCGAGTCTTCTTTGTCTTTTTGGTCTTAGTCTTTTTCTTTTTTGGAGAGGAGGGCGGGAAATGAACCCGCTTCTCACCTCCACCGGCATTAGCTCCTAGGCCAGATGGACCGGCCTCAGCCAGGTCCCTCTCCGAAATGGAGAAGGTCCTGGTGGTCGCAGGGGCACCGGTCGGAGGAGATCCCTCCCCTCCTTGTACTGCCTCAGAAATCCTAACCGTTTGAGGAGGACCTTGCATAGGGGCGGATTTAGGCTTGGTGTTTGGCCTCAAGCACGGATTCCCCCCCATGGAAGGCTCTACCCTCTGAGGCTGGGTTTCCTCAAGAAACATGTCTATCACAGGAGGGGCCTCTAGTTGGCCCTCCTCTCCCAGGACATCGCAGTTCCCCTTGGCAGTGTCAGTCTTGTGTGGGGAGGCACATGCCTTAACCCCGGCAAGGTTTAAAATTCTTGCCAGCAGGTCTTTTGAGGGAAGCGACCGAAGGGGCCTGGCTTCCCTCTTCCCACTGAGGGGGTTTGCCCTACCGAGCCGCTTACACGAGGGGCGGTCGGCAATGGGCTGCCGCTGGAAATAGGAGGTGCCCGAAAGCACCTTCAGAGAAGGAAGTGAGGGGAGTCCCCTACACCCGTTGGCGTAGGAGAGGAGTAAGCCTACCCCCCGTTAAAGAAGTATGGAGGGTCTCCTGCGCAAGCAAAAGGGGGGGTGAGCTTCATTTTTCTCGGTGGAGCTGCCCGAGGGCGGCTCCGTTGATGAGAAAGGGGGATTGGGGAGAGATTTGGGTTTTTGATTATCATACATGGCCATGGTGACCCTCTTTTTTACACGGGATGCATTCGTTCATCACCTCTTACAGTAGCCTGCACTGCAAGAGGTGCTTACAGGCCCGTCAGTGCCAGACGCTGCCATTTGGGACCACCCCTCCCGCCTGGTGACCTGGCAGTCCATCGGCATGGTGGATCCACCTTAGACACGGCGTAAAACTGATAGAGTGTGAAGAGAAAAGGAAAAGGGATGTGAGGAAGGTGCTGGGTGGGGATTAAGCAGGTTGTTAAAAAAACCCATCCCGGACCGGAGCTCAGAGGTTAGGGAACATTGTCCCCTTCCCCTTCAGCCCCGATCCGCGACGGTTGGCTAAGAAGAAGGTCAACATCTACCCTGTGAAATTAGAGGCTGACCAGAGAAAGTTGTGGGAGAGGTTGTATTAAAAGCGACGAAGTAGGGGAGAAATACAGGCTAACTGAAGGAAGGAAGAGAGGCTAAGCTGGGGCCGGACAGAGCGCTAGATCCCGTCAGCACGGCGGCCAGGATGGCAAATCGCCGCGCCCCTTACGGGGGCGAGGGTTGTGTATAATGTCCACAATGTTTGTCGGTCGCTGCCCCACGAAGTGTGTGAAAAGACTCTTAAAATGTCTCTAGCCCGCAGACATCCTGTTCGAAGTTGGCGTAGGTGTGGTAACCAGGATAACTTTGGATCGAGAGTTACGCCAAGAAACCGAAACTCAGAGACAAACTGTATATCTTAGCCTTTTAAGGAGATAGATGGCGGAACAAGAACCCCTCTGCCTCGGTGGAAATACATTGCTTTGGTTTTGTTCGTGGAAAAGCAGAATCCCTTAAGTTATGCTCTTTTGGATACAGCATCGATCGCCAGTTGTAGCCGACGCGCTGCTGATGAAAGGCGAGGTGAGGAACAGTATAGTGCTAAATCATCGACAAATAGAGTTGCCGATACACCTTCTGGGAGAGACGAAATAATATCATTGATGGCAATTATAAAACATAAGACACTCAAAACACTGCCCTGAGGAACTCCCTCCTCTTGGGGTTGCAGGTCAGAGTATGCGTCTCCAACACGTACCTTGAAGGATCGAGATGCTAAAAAACTTTGAATAAGTGACGGTAAAAGGCCTCATCTCCCAGACGTATAGCTGCTTCAAGATGCCGTATCTCCATGTTGTGTCGTAGGCTTTCTCAATATCGAAAAATATGGCCAGGACTCGGTGCTTTAATGAGAAAGCTTTCCGGACCGATCCCTCGAAACGTACTAGTAGGCCAAGGGTACTATGAACTTGGCGGAAGCCACATTGAAATGGAGAGAGAAGGTGATTGGTTTCTAGGAACCTGTTTAGGCGCTCCAATACCATTTTTTCCAGCAACTTACTCAAACAGCTGGTGAGAGCTATATGGCGGTAGTGATCTGCATCCAACCCGTCCTTGCCCGGTTTGACAAAGGAAAGGATGATTCCAATTCGCCATGATAAGGGTTAAAAGCCCTTCACCCATATAAGGTTGTACAAATCAAGTAAGAAGAGAGTAGAGTGTGGATGTAGGTGCCGAATCATATCGAAATGGATCTCGTCAAGACTAGGGGAAGTAGATCTGCAAAGGGACAAAGCGCTATGCAGCTCATGGATGCTGAATAGAGAGTTATATGGAAGGTTAGATTTTGTTGTGAAGTTGAGAGAATGAGACTCTTCCTTTGATTTGTAGGATTGAAAAGCCTTATCGTAACGGCTGACACTGCTGACGGCGAGGAAATGGTTAGCAAAAGCAATGCTGACCGCCAGGCAGTCATTCTCCAAGGAACCGTCTAAGTTGAGTGTGGGAGAATGATGATCAGCATAACGGCCCCTGATCTTATTAGTCCTCTTCCAGATCTTAGCGGGAGATGCCATAGAGGAAATTGATGAAACGTAACGGCGCCATGAATTTCGGCGAGCCTGACGAAGGGTTCTTTGGCGAAGCGCACAAGCTCGTTTTCGGTCGACCTTGTTGCCCAAAGTTGGGTTCTTTCGGAATCGGGCATGGGCTAACTTGTAATTTTTGATAGCTGTTGCACACACCGAGGTCCACCAGGGCACGGTTGAGCGGCCCGTGGAGGGTCGCCTCCGTAGGATAGTCTGTGTTGCTGCATTGTAGATAGTCGATGTAAAGTATTCTACTGCCGCGTCCACTCCATTGAAGGTCCCCAAGGATGCACTTGTGAAGGGCGCCTCTCAGAAACCTTCCCAATCTGCATTACCTAAGTTCCACTTCCTGGGTATAGTTGTATGAGGGCTAACTTGAAGGGCCGACAAGACAATAGGGAAGTAGTCACTCCCATGTAGATCGTCAAGAATTGACCATCGAAATTCCAGGAAGCAATCCGGGAAACAAACAGACAGGCCAACACAGCTCAAAGAGTCCGTCTGGACATGATAAGAGGTAAAATTGCCAGTATTTAAAACACAAAGAAAGTCAGATAATAAAAGAGACTCTAAAACACTGCCTTTGGTTTTTGTTTTGTTTTTGTTTTTTTAAGGGGCTATCTGGCGACTGCCGACTTAGGCATGAGTCGCCGTAAACAAACAGCCTAGTTCTAGGCTACTTTAAAAAATTTGAACAGGAAACAAAAAGAAAAAGAAATAACAATAACAAAACAGTAACAAAACAATAAAAAAAACAATTAAACCAGGTTAAATGAAAGGGAGAAGGCCGGCCTCCCCCCAAAAGTCAACAAGTCGATGTGCACGAATCTGTCCGGAGTACAAGGTACAGGCGGTAGCGACCCCGCCCATACCGGCATTGGGACAGGTATCGTGCGCGAAGATCACCCAGACTGGGACATTGGACAAGAATGTGCCGAACAGTCTGGGGGACGACGCAATCGTCGCAATAGGGCGCAGGGGAGCGCTCCATCAATAGCGATGCGTCACACGAGTGTGTCCGATTCGGAGACGACAGAAAGCAACCTGAATCCGCCCCAGCATTGGAAGATAGGTCCATGGAAACAGTCGCGGCGCAATGGCACGCAACTTTAAATTCCCTTCGACCGTCTCCCATCTTCTTTGCTTCTTTGCCAAGCAGTCCGAAGAGCTGCCCATATTCCTGCCATGTAGTCGGTGTGAGGAAGAGCGAAACGCTGGTCCGGTCGCAGAGTCCTCGCGGACTCTTTGGCACCCTCATCAGCGCAATCATTCCCGAAAATCCTAAATGTCCAGGAACCCAGCAGAAGATAATCTCGACATCTGCCCGGCTCGCCAAAACCGTGACGTCACGGATATCTCGAACCTGGGGATGTGGAGATTCCAATGCCCCGGGAGCACTCAGGGCCCTTTGTGAGTCGCTATAGATCCCAATCCGGTCTTCGAACCGCGCACGTCGCGTAATCTCCCGCACCGAGTGGTGTATTGCCACCAGCTCGGCCGTGAAGACAGACGCAGCGCCTGGTAGAGCCCCGCTGACTTCAAACAGAGGGGATACGGCGTGGAAGCCGACCCCCTCTTGGGACTTGGAGACATTCCTATACACTGGCACGGTTCCAGGGTGACATGATGTGTGCTCCAAAAAGGTCGAACGCAATACTCCCGGCGCAGTACAAGCTTTGGGAGCAGAGGCGTAGCGACAAATAGCCAAATGTGGTACCCTCCAGGGTGGCGTCCTGGGCAGAACCAGGGGCGCCACCGGCCCGAAAGCTATATCTACCTCTCGAAGGAGTTTCCTGGCCCTAAACCCAAAGGGCTTAGGGTATGACTGGCGTCTCTCGGCGGCATAGGCACCATCGAGATCAGCTGCGGATGCAGTGAGAGCTGTTGGCGACTGAGGGAGACGCCGGGCTCACGTGTACAGGCGAGTGATGCACTGCACGCGGCGCAAAGCAAGTGGCATCTCCCCAGCATCGACCAACTGGCTCTCAATAGGGGAAGTGCGGGAGTCACCGATCGCAAGGCGAAGGCCGGTGTGGTGGATCGAATCCACCTTTCGCAATAAACGCTCGGCTGCGGATGCATAAAACTCGCATCCGTAGTCGAGCTTCGAGCGAACAAAGGATCGATAAAAAGGTAAGGCAGTAGCGCTATCAGCGCTCAGAGCGCTGAAAGTCACAAAACTAAAAATATCCATGGGGCGGGTACATGAGACCCTAAGGCTGCAAATATAAGCCTCCCAGGTGAGGCGTTGGTCGAATACAAGACCAAGGAAACGGTGCGACTCAACCACATCCAGGCGCACCCCATTAAGAAACAAATCCGGGTCGGGGTAAAGCCGTGAATGGCGGCAGAACTGCACCACCTTAGTCTTGGCCAAACAAAACCGAAACCTGTGAGCTTCGGCATAGCGAGAGACGCGGTTCAGTGCCTGTTGAAGTCGACGCTCCAAAGTTGGCATCTGGGCCGTGCCAAACGAGATCGAAAGGTCGTCTACGTAGAGCGTAGCGAGAACATCTTCCGGCAGCACCGAGGTGATGCCGTTGATGCTCAGGGCAAAGAGTGTGACACTAAGGACACTTCCCTGCGGGACACCCTCTTGCTGCTCCTTTGGGCCGGAGAGGGCTCCCCCCACCAGTACGAGGAATCGACGATCTCGCAAAAATTCAGATATAAACATTCGGAGGAATCCCCTCGCCCCCATCGTGTGGAGAGTCTCCATGATACCATATCACCATGCGGTATCATAGGCCTTCTCCAGATCGAAAAAGACCATGGCGTAGTGCTGTGTACGAAGGAAAGCCTCGCAGACGGCACTTTCCAGTCGGAGCAGAGCATCCGACGTGGAGTGGAACTTGCGGAAGCCGCGCTGTGCGGAAGACAGATGGCCTCCGCTGTCCAGAAAAAAGGCTAATCTAACATTTACCAATTTCTCCATCAACTCGCACACGCAAGAGGTTAGAGAGATCGGGCGGAAACCAGTCGGAGTAAAGTGATCTCTTCCTGGTTTGCGAAAGGCGAGCACAGTAGCGATTCACCAGGAGTCTGGGAGAAGACCTTCCACCCAGATCCTTTTGGACAAATCTAACAGAAATGCCATGCCTCGCTCACCCAGGTGTCGAAGCATGGCGTACGGGACATCGTCCGGACCATGGGCGGTGTCCGCGCACGAAGCGAGAGCGGAACGCAACTCACTCGTAAACCTGTCGTTGAAGGGTTCTCCACCTCTGGAGGTAAAGTCCAGCCGGCGGCCTTCCGCGACATCACGACGTGCATTAAATGCTGGCGGAGCAGCATCACGGCTAGAGAATGCGGAAAAAGCGGTCGCTAAGGATTCCGCCACGGACGCGGGGTCCGAGATTGCGGTCCCATTCTCCTGGAGAACGGGAGGGGGGTCCTGCGAGAACTTGCCCCGAATCCTTTTGACTCGCTTCCACACCTCAGCTAAAGGGGTCTTCCCGTTTAGTGAAGAGACGTATGCCCGCCAAGAAGAGCGGCAGGCGTGCATCGAAATATACCGGAACCTAGCCCTAGCCCGACGAAATTGCCATACAGTGAAATCGTTCCGGCGGCGCTTATAGCGCATGTAGGCATAACGCTTCTGTTTGAGGGCCGTCTCACACTCGGCTGACCACCATGGGAGCGGTTGGCGTGCAAAACGGCCAGACGTCCTAGGAATAGTAGTCAGGCCCACGGCGATGAGGTTGCCGGAGAAGAACTGAACGGCCTCATCTACCGACCTAAACTCCTCGACTGAGATAGAGAATTCAGTCATTTCCTGAAATGCAGGCCACCGCGCCCGCGCCAAGCACCACCGAGGTGGTCTCTCAGGCGGCAGTTGCCCTGAAAATGATAATTTGAATGGGAAAGTGATCACTACCATGGAGGTCATCGACCACGTCCCAATCAAAATCAAGCTGTGCATCCGAAGACCACAAAGATAGGTCAAGGCAAGAAAATGAAGCGGTTCTCGGACAGTAATGCGTAAACTCATCCACCTTTAGGACACCCATCTCAAGCTGTTCGGTCATATTGGCAAGGACTTGTCCCCTGAGATTTATGGAGTAATCTCCCCAGAGAGGATGCCTGCCGTTCAGATCTCCAAGCAAGAGATAGGGCCTCGGCAACCGTGCCACGACGCGGCGGAAGTCCCCCGCGTCGATGTCTGCTGACGGTGGAATGTACGCAGAAATCAGAGTATACCTCCTATTCAGGTGCAGCTGCACAGCCACTGCCTGAAAGGAGGTATCTAAAGAGAAAGGAAGAACGGAGACATCATGCCAGGTGTAAACCGCGCATCCCCCAGCCCGGCCATCCCGAGGTGGTGGGGTCGCAAGACTCTTATACCCCGGGAGGGCGGGCAGGGGCACGCGCCTAGCATGGTCTCATGCAAAGAGATAGCTAACGGGGAACGGGACGAGACGAGACTCCGCAGCTCCTCCCAGTTGGCCCGGAGTCCACGGCAATTCCATTGAAGGAATATGCCCTCCAGGCCTAGCTCGGAGGAGACGCGGGGGCCCTCCTCGAACTGAAGACCCTCACAGGAATGGCCGTACGCTTCCCGGGGGCAGAACCCCGGGCGCTGTTGGCCGGACAAAGCGCTGTCGCCTTCGAGGACTTATTGGGGGGAGGTTGAACTCGCCATGCGAGTCTTTTCCTCCCTCCGCCTCGAAACCTTTGGCGGGCGTTGCGGCTTCGGAGGTGGGGGACCCTCTTTTCGAGGAACCACCGTATCCGAGCCACTCGCTCAACCTCGGGGCGTGGGCGAAGGAGCCGAAGCTCCTTTGTTGCTGTCCTCCTTTCGGGGAACAGCTTTAGAAACACCAAAAGACGGCCTAGCGACTATCTTCAGGGGTGTTGACTCTTGTGAGTCTAACGACTCGGTGGAGGCGCGTGGCCGTTTCGTCTTACGGGAAACGGTCCCGCTGGGAGAAGAGGGGGGAGCCCTGGTTTTAGCCGGGGCTGGGTATGAACCCTTTTTGCCGCCAGCTTTACCAGGGAAGCACCCAGGTTGGGTAGAGCCCGCCGAAGGGCTTCGAATGGGCGCGGAAACAACCGTGCTCGTTGGCCTGGATGGGCCAGGATCAGAGGGTGCTTTTCTAACTATTGAGGCATATGACGTCCCAGGCAGAGCTGGGCGCGCCAGGACCAAGTCCTTAGCCTCGCGGAACTAGAGTTGATCCTGGGCCTGAACGGCCAGGATTTCTTTCTCCAGGAGATATGCACCACATTGCTTTGAAGAAGCAGGGTGCGGCTCTCCGCAATTGACACACTTGGCCACACACGATTTGGACTTATCGTGTGCGACCTTGGAGCAATTTACACAGACTTTGAACGTCTACATGAGCCATTCGTATGGCCGAAGCGGTGACAGTAATATAACCGCCGCGGCAGTGGCACGAATGCCTTCACGCGGTAGCGGTACCAACCGGCACGCACCGACTCAGGGAGCTTGTCACAGTCGAACGTAACGAAGAGTGTAGGGGTGGGTCTCGAGGCCCCTCCCTGTTTTCTCATCACACGTTCGACCTTGACCGCCCCATGGTTGGCCAGCTCTAGGGTGATGTCCTCAATGGAGTAGTCAACGAGTTGCCTCGCATAAACTACTTCTTCCACAAAGTTTATGGTAGAGTGTGGCGTCACACTCACCGGGGTGCCATGAAGTGTCCGAAGAGCACTTATCTTGGCCGCCTCGGCGGGATTCGCCAGAAGGCTCCCGTCCGAGAAACGGGTCACCTTCGGCTCTCTACCAATTGCACTAGCTAATCCTCTTCTCTGATGGATCATGTTGCCCTTGGACAACATGGTGCCATCAGTGGAGCGAATAACGAGGAAGCGTTTGAAGCCAGCGGGCTCGAAAACGCCAGGTAACCTCTGAATCAGGGGCCCCGATGTCATCGAGGCTCCGCCCTGTGCACTTTTGGTCTTAGTCAGGGGCTCTGCAAACGGGGGGGCGGATGGGCCGGATGTGCCGATCTTGGCTTGGTCGCTTGCCAGAGTGGCAGCAGACCCATCCGTCCCCTCAGCCCCCGCGGATGGAGAGGAGCCCCAAGTCTTCTTAGTCTTTTTGGTCTTTGTCTTATTCTTTTTTGGAGAGGAGGGCAGGGAATGAACTCGCTTCTCACCCCCGCCGGTAGAAGCCCCTAGGCCAGATGTACCGGCCTCAGCCAGGTCCTTCTCCGAAATGGAGAAGGTCCTGGTGGTCGCAGGGGCATCATCCGGAGGAGATCCCTTTCCTCCTTGTACTGCCTGAGAATCCCCAGCCGTTTGAAGAGGACCTTGCATAGGGGCGGATTCGGGTTCGGTGCTTGGCGCCGATCCAGGATTCCCCCCCATGGAAGGCCCTATCGTTTGAGGCTGGTTTTCCTCAAGAACCATGTCTATCACAGGAGGGGCCTCTAGTTGGCCATCCCCTCCCAGGACATCGCAGGTCCCCTTGGCAGCGTCATGAGTCTTTAGTGGGGAGGCCCAGGCCTTAACCCCGGCAAGGTTTAATATTCTTGCCAGCAGGTCTTTTGAGGGAAGCGACCGAAGGAGCCTGGCTTCCCTCTCCCCCCCTAAGGGGGTTTGCCCTACCAAGCCGCTTACACGAGGGGCGGTCGGCAGTGGGCTGCCTGCTGGCTTTCTTGGCAGTCCCCTTGGAAAGAAAAGAGGGGACTGCCGCTGTAAAAGGGGAGGTGCCCGAGAGCACCTCCAGAAAAGGGGGTGAGGGGGTCCCCTGCACTCGTAAGCGAAGGAGAGGAGTAAGCCTCCTCTCCGGTTATAGAAATATGGAGGGTCCCCTGCGCAAGCACAGGAAGGGGGAAGCACCGCCATCTTTTCTGTGGAGCTGCACGAGGGCGGCTCCGTTGTTGTTATAGGGGGAATTAAGGGAAGATGTTTTTTTTTTGCATCATTGGGCATGGTGACCCTCTTTGTTTTACGGGACGCAATCGCTCACCACCTCTTGCAGTAGCCCGCACTGCAAGAGGTGCTTACAGGCCTGGCATAGCCAGGCGCCGCCATTTTGGACCACCCCTCCCGCCTGGTGGCCTGGCAGTCCTTCGGCATTGCGGCTCCACCTTGAACACGGTGTAAAAAAGATAGATTTTGAAGACGAGAGGAAAAGGGATGTGAGGAAGGTATGGGTGGGGATGAAGCAGGTTGTTAAGAGCCAACCACCCAAGACCGGAGTTCAGGGGTTAGGGGACATTGTCCCCTATCCCCTTAGCTCCGATCCGGGACGATTAGCTGAGAAGAAGGTCAGCTTCTACCCTGTGAAATTAGAGGCTGACCAGAGAAAGTTGTGGGAGAGGTTGTATGAAAAGCGACGAGGTAGGATAGGAATACAGGCTATCTGAAGGAAGGAAGAGAGGCTAAGCTGGGGCCGGACGGGGCGCTGGATCCCGTCAGCACGGCGGCCAGGATGGCAAATCGCCGCGCCCCTTACGGGGCTGCCTTTGGTATTTCGAGTGATGTCACCCCAGTATGGGTGACGGGCGGTAAAATTTCTTAGTAATAAGAATGGGGAGGGCAACTGGTCTATAGGTTCTAAAAGGTCGGGTCTTGACAATGATAAACAAGGGGGTAGGTAAATAGAGCAAACGGTAAAAAGCTTAGTAAGAAAAACCCTCACGGCAACAGCTTGGAGGGTAGTATGTAGGGGGATGGGAGAAACATGGTGGGATGAAGATACCATGATTGACCCCCCCACCCCCCTATGAGAGGAGCTTAGAGCAGGAACAATAGAGTTGAAAGTGAGAAAGCTGGGTACCGGCGGAAAGGGCCCGTATACCCAGTTTATTCTCCTGAAGACAAATAACATCGGGGTGGAGACTGGTCAAAAGAATTTTGAGTTTTTCCCACTTTGGGAGAACGCCTTGACAATTCCATTGTAAAATGAAAGATATTATGTGGGACGATTAGATACCACTGTGGATATCTTTTGCTTTTTTGTGGCCGATATTGTATTTGAGGTTCGTCCCAAAGAGCTTGGGAGACGGAGAGCTGATTTTGAGAGCCTGCTTTTGCAGGGAGAGCGATCCTAGATGGAGCAGTAACTGGGGCATTTTTCGTGGGTTTTGGAGAACCGACCGAGGCCCTTGATTGTAATTCTGGCCCACAACCTTTCGGAAAAGGAAGATCGAGAACGGATTTTCGGCCGGTAGATCCGGATTCATGGGTCGAGGGTATTTTCGGTGTCTGAGGAGTTGCTCCAACCGCCGCGATTGGCGATGTTGGAGTATCAACTGCTTCGATCGGATCAATGCTAGAAGGGTGAGTGGAACGGACATGCGATCTGAGCGAGGTGTGTGGAACTGGGTGTATATCTGCCGTCGTTTGGATCAGGACGGGGGCTAAGTCCTGTGAAGGGTGGAACGAACTTAAGGGCATATAATGTTGAGCCATAGGGAAAGAGTCCATTGAAGATTCTCGGTGTTCGGCCGATTCAGCTCCAGAGGCTGTCCGCTTATTGGTGGTCGATGACCCAGGTGAGGAATCCTTCCTCTTACCACTGGGCTTTGGGTCTCGTGGCCGGGTGGATGAACCTTCACTGGTCGATGTTGAGGATTCTTTCAAATAGCGCCTGATGTCTTCAAGTGTTTCACCCTGAGCGTCTCTCCCAGCTAGAGCTGCTGGAGAGAGGGGGGCTACATTGGTTATCTCGGTGAGAGCGATGCTTCGACTGCATATTCTGAATGTTTTCGACGCTGCGAGTAGATGTAGTGCTTCAAGCTGGTCGGAACTCGCGCGTGATGGTCGGTTTATTCCAGCGTCACGTAAGACGTCAGAGAAGAGCCGGCCGAGTGGCGAGGTTTGTGCTCGGGCACGCTGGCGGGCCTCTCTTATATCTAGACGTAAGGAATCGCGCAAAGCAAGCACCTCCTTTTCATATAAAAATATAGAGCAGTTTTGACGCAGCACTGTGGGTACCTCCGCAGTTGGCACAGCGGGGTGTTTAGGTGCATTCGGGGCCATGGTAATCAGAGCTACAATTCACGCAGGAGCGAGGGTGCCGACAGGCACGGCCAACATGTCCAAATTGCTTGCAATTGAAGCAGCGTCTGAGTAGTTCGATGTAGGGACTTACCGGGACACGAAGGTACCCAGCTTTAATATACTGCGGCAGTTCTTGTCGTTCAAATGTTAAAATCAGTGTGGCGGTCGGGACTTTAGTGGAGCCTAATGTTTTAGTTACCCTGTGTACGTGTGTGACACTTTGGGTACTGAGCTTACTCTGAAGGCGGGTGGGGTCGTAGTCCTTTAGTTCGTTTGAACGGACGACACCTTTGACCAAATTCAGACGCGGATGGGGCGAGACAGTTATTGGAATTTCAGCTATCGAAGATAGATTTCGCACAAGGTTGTGTTGAGAGTGGGATGACACCTCGACTACGACATCATCACTTCCTCTTGACCACATCAGGCGGGGTTCACCACAGCGGGACTCAAAAGATTCATTGACGTTAAACACATCGACTTTTGCAAGTGGGGTGTCAGATGATGAAATCATGACAAGAAAGCAAGGATAATCAAGATATGGGTCTACTTCGTTGGAATAGGGGTCCAACGAGCGAGGGAAGGATGAAAGGGAAGCTAAGGAACGTTAGGCACGAGAACCCTTACGAGAAAGGGAGGTTTTTGGTTTATGGCTAGCCATTGCAAAAAGAAAAAACTTCGCATTCTCCCTCGTGGCTCCCCACCATGGAGGCCTACAAGGGCACGGCACTACTGCGACTATACAATCAGATACGTCCGGTATGTCCTCTTGGAGAATGGATACGGATCTACCACACCATCTTTTGAAACCTAAGAGTCTGCCCGAGTTCTCCTACGCACGGAGAAAAGGGGCCAACGAAGGGTTTCTCTTTGGGCATTCGGTAGACGAAGGCGGTGGAGATGCCCAGCCTCTTTCCCCTTCATGAAAGAACAATTCGGAATCAATCCATTAAACGAGCAGAGGTCGGGTATCCATAAGGTCCACTAGATAGGTAAAGGAAGAGGGGGAAATAAAGGGCAGTGGAAGAGCGTAATAGGGGGGGAAAGAAAGAGGGGTATGTATAAGTCTTGTTGGCAGCACCATGGGGCCCCTAAGGGGACCGGAGCTGACCTCCCTCGCCACGAGAAGGCCAGAGCCTCTCTGGGAACAACCCCTGAAGAAAAGATCCCAGAGAGGGAGGGGAACCCAGATAAGGAATCCTTCCTCTTACCACGGGGCTGGGTAGAAGAACCATCACTGTTCGATAAAGAAGACTCTTTTAAAATATCATCTGTAGTCAAGGGTCTCACACCCTGAACGGTGGTCCTGGCTAGAGCCACCGGGGAGAGGGGAGCAACGTTAGTATCTTCGTGTGAAAACGGTGCTTCGACGGTATATCTGTAATACTTCTGACATTAACGGAAGATGGGCGAGGAACTGCTGCATGTGTGTCGGAACTAAAGTGATGGTCGGTTTTATCCAGCGTCGCGAAAAACATCTGTAAAAAGACGGCCAAAAGGCTAAATTTGTGCTCGATCACGTTAGCGAGCCTTCCTCACGTCCAGACGCAGAGAGTAGCGCAAAGCGAGGACCTCCTTTTCGTATAAGAAGACTGAGTAGGTTTTCGTCACAGCGTTATGAGCACCATCGCAGTCGGTACAGCGCGGTGTTCTGGCGCATTCAGGCCAAAAAAGGGAATAAAAATGCCTCGAGTTTATTATTTAATTTCGAAATATCCGAGAATTAGAATGGGCAATGTTTATCACAGAATTCGCCTTCAATCCTTCCAGTCCAAAACTCGGACACAAAAATCAGAAAAAAAATTAGATATACATTATATATATTTATATAGATATGTTTCCTATGCAAGAATACTTCTTAAACTACTTATTACATAACTTTTTTTGTTAAACATTATTGGCTATGTGTGAAGGCGCGGTAAGCGTTTTCGCGTGCCTGAAATAATTGTATTGCTACAATTCAGTGGTAAGCATATAAGGAAATTAATGGCGTACATATCGAAGGGAAACGGGTCAAGATACAGGAATTAAATACATCATTGTTTCATTATCAAACTGTATAACATATCATACACCGTGTATAACATATCGATCGAAAAAACACTGAAAAATATGACTCATCCCTATACAACTGGTCTTATTAAGTGGTTTGCATATCAATAATTCAAGTGCATCCTTTATAAATGTGTGTGGGATTTATCAAATGATATTTACAGCACCAAAAAATATTCCCATTGTTTATATACGTCCTGTAGATACAGGAAGGGTGAAAAAGGATTATAAGTGGACCGTGGATGTCCGTAAAATTGATTCTCATCTGTCATCCACATGCAAATGCAATGAAAAAAAAGCCCATAAAGGAATTAGGGAAAACGGCATAGCATCGACGAAACCTAGGTCCTTCCCCTCAGCGTTGGAAGCCCCACAAATCGAGCGGTTTATAGGGAAAAACCTAGAGTTACGTGAACCAGTAAGCGGGTGGGGGGAGGGGCGTTTTAATTTTGTGGGTGGTCTATTTCACGCTGCGCCTTGCTGTGTTTCAGTCGATCCTTGGGGGAGTCGCCCTCCTCCGTTTCCATGGCGAACATCTTCATCTTCTCTCTGAAGGTGAGTTTCTCCGGTCCGGTGCTTCGGGAAGCCGCTGCTTTCTGGGCTTGTTCCATTAAGCGACGCTGCCGGGGGTCTCTGCGCGGGAGAGCACGAGTTTTAGGTGTGGTGTGGGGGGAGGCTTTGATGTGCGCAGACCCTACTTTATAGGAGAGGGGTAGAAGTGGACGGACAAAGACCGAACATAGACGTAACCAACGACGGCATTTATTATGTGAAGGCAATGAGGGAGCGACAGGCGGATGAATGACTAATTTTCGTAGTGAAGAGTAAAAATACCATAAATGAATTGACAGTTGCCCGTCGTAGGTGACTAAGTATGAGTGCACTCATGGGTGAAATGAGTCGAATCGCTGGGATAGGGATTCGGTATTTAGCATAATAATCCCAAGAATACAGTGGCGATTAAGTTCTTTTAAAACAGTAGTTGATTGTCTCCATTACGGTAAAAATTCCATCCTAAGGTCGGCGCACATCAGCGCTATTACATCATACCCATTCCCTTTCACCCCCCTCCCCCCCATCGAGTAAAGAGCCACCCATCATCTTGTCCACGCCAAATTGATCCTTCATGGGGTCAGGTCAGGGTCCATTCCTGGCCACAAAGCCCCAAACACTCCCCACCCTCCCTCCTCCACTTGCTGACCTTATGACGAGTCCACCACTCATAAGGCTCCGCCCCGCCCCGATGCGCCCACTTACAGTCCATACACAATCACGCACCCTACTGGACCTGCAACCCGTACATAACTACCCCCACACTCCGTACCACACCCACTACCTCATCATCCTCCAATTCAACACCAACGGCACTCAACAATCAGCAAGAAATTACAACAAAATCTCAACATCTACATTGCCCTAATCCAGGAATCCCACTTACCTACCCAAACACACCTAACCTAAAAACTTTCCCCCACTACACTACACTGGAAACACGATATACATCCACCACATCACAGATTACTTCAATATAAAAAGGAAATCCCAAGCCCCGACACCACAGACGCAGAATACCTTTTACAAAACAACCGTACCACTAAACTTCAATTGCCATAAAACTAAACAAAAAACACACATCACCAACATCCACCAAGAGGCACCACCATCCTCAAACTTCACTCAATGAACAATCGAAACTAACCAACACGAATACCTCCATAAGGCAACCACACTTTCCCAGACATAACTCTTTGCTCACTCCACTAGGACACTACCTAGCTGCCAAACCTTACACGCACTCCAATCTAGTAACTACCACCTCAATCATCCCATTGAAACTAACCTAACCTATCCAAAACTAACACTAACTACAAAAGAGGCAAGTTGACTGAATTCACAACACACTATCAACTTTTCCTTTGAGCAACTTCCCTTCTTTCTTCTACTATGGCCACTCCCATTTCACAACACAATCCACCAGGCGAACAGGAAATTTCTCGTGGACATAGGAAAGGTTCCAATCCTTCTTCGTCGCTTCGCCCACCTACAACTAGTTCAAAACTATGCTGCCCGGTTCTCTCCTTCGATGCCTCTGTTACATGAGCTACCCTGGTTACCTATTCGCTTCCGTACCCACTATAAAATTCTTCTCATCACCTACAAGGCGATAAACCTCGAGGCTCCACCTTATCTCCCGTCGTCAAACTCCTCGGGCACTCCGGTCTAATTTCGCTCCCATCCTGAACACTCCTCGTTCTGTCCTCTGCTCGATGGGCGACCGTTCCTTCTCAGTTTGTGCTCCTAGACTCTGGAATGCTCTTCCTGCAGAAGTCCGATCCTCTCCCTTGCTACTTTTAAACGTCTCCTGAAGACTATCCATTCAGAATTGCCTTCTCTCCACTGTAAACTTTCTCTACACTCGCTACACAACCTGTACTTTGGGAGGGCTAACAACCATGAAGGGTGCATTATAAATACCCATTATTATTTTCACAACAGAAATCAACAACATCGTAAAAGAAACAAACAAAACATAATCTCTCAAAGCATGAACAAATCCACGACCTCAACAGACGCATCAACACTCACCTACACCAAACAAGAAAATTGGAAACGCTCTTAACAAGCATCTCTCAACACACATCACCCCCGACCCCCGCTACTAACACACGTGAATCATCACTCCTCACTAGTCTAACCGACCAATGCAACAATAGGAAACTAAGAACCCAATCCTACAGGACATATCTCGCTCCATTCAACCATTTGGAAAAGTAGACAAAACTAATTCGAAATAGAATCAACCCTATACCACCTCTCTCATCACACAACCAATATGGTTCAAGAGAAAGAAATCAACAACCACAATGATGACCACCCTAACAACGCATCTTAGAAAGCTTCAACCAAAAACAGGCCCGCACAAGACAGTCATGCCCGCGATAGAAAGCAGCAAAGCCTCCGACACCATCACACGCTACATCCTCCAAGCAGATGACTTATCCATCACATCCAATACATCTCGGTACGCACAACCACCAGAAACTTAAACAAGAACCCACAACTACTCCCAAACTAGTTTACACTAAACAGAAAGTCCATCTCCCATAACACAAAACGATCAAACTACCATAGACGCATCTTCACGGCTAACCTCTCCACCTAAACTGTAACCGCACACTTCTGGGGGTCGTCGCCCTAGCCACCCACACACGACTTTCGCTCATCCACTACAAACCATCTCATCGAATGCCTTATCCAAACCTAACACTTACAAACAACAACTTTGGACAACACAAAGAAACTGACAATTCTATGCACACAGTTCATCTCCAGCTCACCAGCAACCACAACTAATGGACACAAACACAACATAACCCTTCCCAATCGGAGACCATCTACACATGATAGGCACAGTTCTTCAGTATGCTGAGATGCTCACACACTTCGAACTAATCTCCGACGCCCATTACGGGCAATTAGCTAACCTCTACCCAGCCCCACCTACTCACATGGCTCATCAGAACCAGCATCACCCCCAGAAACAACCCTATATCGCTGAAACAATTTCACTGACAACCCTACGATCACGACACCACCCAGCTGCAAACCTGAAAACACTGCCTACCTCATCCTATCCTGTGCCCCACTTGACCTTCTATCTCATCCTGTACTCTGCCCCCCCCCCACTTCTTGACCTGTTTTCTCATCCTATCCTGCTCCCTTCTTCACTATCTCACAACCATATCAGGAGACGTCTTGAGAAAAGACCGTGGCTGCCTTCCTTAACTATCTTCCAACTCTTTGCACCTCTCATACACTCTCTTTCATTCTTCACTTCAACCTTTTTCCAATCGATTTCCACACTATACATTATAATGTCGTTCCTTAATATAGCTACCTTTCTCATACTTTACATCCTGTCAAATTACCCATCTGCGCCGCTTTCACTTTCTATACTTCCATACCCTCGTTTCACTACCATATACGAAACTTGGCACCAAATTCTGTCTTTGCCGCTTCCTGACACATTCCACAACACAGCATTCACCAACGCTACCCTGAACGGTCGCAATCAGCCTCACCTGTATCAATATCATCGTACATACTTAAAACATTGCAGTTTTTCAAGGGCTACACCTTCTCTGCATTTACTCACAGACATTCTGCACACCTTAACCAAACGCTTCGATCAACATTTCTACATCCATATTCGCTCACACAAGGTCATCGCCATACACCAACACATAACCCATCCTTGTCTTTTCTATCAATCTCACATCTCAGTGCCTCAATCCCATTCATATTTGCATCAATTTCAGGGAGCAGGAAGCTATATAGAAGCAAACGCTCAAACAAACCTGTACACTTCCTGCGCTCCAATAACACCAGGAGTATTCCCCGTATTTCGGTTAGGCGAAGTCGCATTCATTAAATTTTCCGCTTCGTTGATGAAGTTCTGAAACACGAAAGGTTATTTTTTAGTTACCCATTTTTTAGCCATCCATATTCTATTCAATGGTTGCATAGGAAGTAATGGCGCTACCTACCTACCACAGGAGCGGACGAACGGAGATACTTATTTACCTAGGACAGACGGAGGAAGAAAGGCGCTACCTACCGCGGGAAGGAGGGAGGGGGCGAATGGCAGTAGCTACCTTCGACAGACAGAGGACAAATGACGCTACCTAACTAACACGGACGGAGAACGAATGGTGCTAGCTACCTGCCAGGGACGGAGGACGAATGACGCTAGCTACTTGCCAGGGACGGAGGAAGAATGGCGCTAGCTACCTAGAACAGACGGAGGACGAATGACTACCTACCTACCTAGCACAGACGGACGACGAATGACACTATCTACTTACTACGGACAGAAAAGGAATGGCGCTACCTACCTACTTACCCGGTATGGGTTTCATTACTCATCTAGACCCCATTCAAGATTCCCCCAACACATGGTTTCTGCAGAAATTAATTTCTCACTATGGTACATAGGTTCAGATTTACGTAGGCTCCAAACCACTGGTATCGACAGTGTTATGACTTGAATCGGGACTCCATCCGAAGACTCGCCTCACCCGATGTGGCTCAACTTCGCTGTAATCGGAAGCGGCGTTGGCGTTACCACTCGCCTAGACCGTCGCCCAAGTTGATGAGGTATGGCCCTCCCGCTAACCTAGTGTCCAAGGCGTTAGCTTCCCACGACTAGATAAGGGGTCTTAAAAACCCCTCACCCAAGTGATAAAATCAAGCACCCCATCCAAAAAGGTGAGGGGTCAAACTCACATAGGGGTCCTCCCTGCCGGTGGTCTTCTCCTGGTTGGCGTTGCTGTCGTAGGTGATGCGAGTCTCGACCGACGACACCTCCGAGAACTGGACCCTCTTGACCGGGCCTCCCTCCAAGGGACGGCCCCGCGCGTGGACGCCATCAATCTGCTGTTGATGCTGGTGCATGATGGAGTAGGAGGAGCCACGTTCTGGGGGCAGGGGGCTGCTGGGGGAACGAAGCTCCCCAAACGCAGGGCTATTGGGAAAACGAGGGTCCCCATAGGAGGGCCCCCCGCGGACTCCATTAAGAGGCCCGTTGTTGAGCTGCGGCAAGGGGGGTGCCCCGACCAGGGAATCCAGTCTTTGGGAGGCTTGATGCTGGTGACGCTGCTGCACCACCTGCTGGTTGTGGGGATGGTGGTGGTGAAGCTGTTGCAGTTGTTGTTGTTGCAGTTGTTGCTGTTGTTGTTGTTGTTGCTGCTGCTGCTGCTGGCGCCTCAACTCCTCCTCCTGGCGACGCTGAGCCTCCTTCAGGAGCTTCTCCTCAGCCTCCTTCGCCGCCTCCAATTCCTGCTGTTTCCGCCAGATCTCCGCCTCGAGGGCAACATCACCACCGTTCGCGGGGGCCTGCTGGGTGGGGGGCGCCCCCGCCGTTGTTTCAGGCTCTATGGGGGACTGCTGGGGATGCCACTCACCGCGCGGGGAACTCTCGGGGTCAGCGTCTATGCCTTCGCCTGTCTCGTCTTCTTCATCATCGTCGTCCTCGTCGCGCTGTGCTTCAGCGCGGCGCTGGAACTCCCGCTCCAGCTTGAGGGTGTTCATACGCTCCTCCTCCTGTGGGGTCTTCGCGTCTAGGGACTCGAGCGCGGAGATCTGCTCGTCACGCCACCTGCGGGCTGCCTCGCGCTTCCACATGTCGTACTAATGAGGAAAGAGACTCGTCAAACATTCTCCAAGGTGCCCAAAACTTCTTAAACCTCACCTAATGGTCACAAGGACACACCAAACTTCACCTAATGGTCTCAAGGACTCCTCAAACCTCAATCAAGGTCCCAGGACTCCTCAAACCTCGCCGAAGGTTCCAACAACTCCTCAAACCTCCCTTAAAGGCGCTATGGACTCTCAAACCTCCCCCAAAGTCTCAAGGACTATTCAAATATCTCCAAAGGACTTTTCAAATATCTCCTAAAGTCCACAGAAGTCTCAAACTCTCTCAATGTCACAAGGACTCCTCAAACCTCCTTCAAGATCCTTGGAACTTTTCAAACCTCCCCAAAGGACACATCAAACATACTCCAAGTTCCCAAGGACTCCTCGAACCCATCCAAAGGTCCCAAGGACTCTATACCTTACTTCCAAAGTACGAGGAAGCCCTCAAACACCCCCAAGGTCCCAGGACTCTTCCAACCTCCCCCATTGACTCAAAGGGTTACCCAAGTAGTTAAATATGAGGGGGAGGGGGGGATTTTAGGAGCCTATCTGACGACTGCTTTCTGGGGGCAAAAGTCTCCGTAATCATGCTAAAGCCTACCACTAGGGGAGGGTAAAAAAAAAAACAGACAAACAATTGCTAAGAAACAAGAAAAATAAAATAATCAAAAAAGAACGAAGCGCGCACCAGCGTCGTGGTTAGGCCCGCCTGCCCCAGGTGACGGAGCACGCGACCAACAACAAAGAAAATCGAAAAGAAATGGAGGTCAGCCTCTTCCAAAAAGTCATATATATATATATATATATATATATATATATATATTCATATTCCACAAGTCGGTGCGCAGCAACCAGTCCCGAGTACAAGTGACAAGCGGTAACGACCACACTCATCATGGTACCGGGGCAGGTAACATGCACGAAGATCCCCCAGACCGGGACATTCAACAAGAATGTGCTGAACAGTCTGGGGGACAACACAGTCTTCACAATAAGGCGCAGGCTAGCGCTCCATCAAATGGCGGTGCGTCCAATTCAGAGACCACACAAAGCAACCTGAAACCATTGGGGCATTGGGATGTGGGGTGGGGGGTCCATGGCAAACGGTTGCGGCGCAATGGCAGGCAAGTTCCCCTCAGCCGTCTCCCATCTTCTTTGATCATATTCCTGCCATGTAGTCGGTGTGAGGTAGAGCGAAACGCTGGTCTGGTCGCCCATTCCTCGCGGACTCCTTGGCCCCCTCATTCCCCAAATGCCCAGGAACCCAGCAGGTGCCCCACCCTTGGAGGCGGCTCTCCTTGCATTAACGGCCACCCACAATTTCCTTTGGTCGTAACCTTAATGCATTAAGAGAGAAAAAAAAAGAAATGTATGGAAAATAGATAATATGATCTACCAATCCCTTAGGAGGTTAAGAGAAAAGTCTCCTTAGGGTCAGAGAAGTCCTGAAGGTGATCATTTACACCTAATTGGCCCAGGGGTTCGAGCTAAGAGGGGCCTTGACAACCCAGCCAGGCAGTCAGGCAAATTTGTCCTCGAGCTTTAACCATTAGGGTGGTGCCACCTCACAGGGGGGGACTGGAAGAAGGTGAGCAGCGCCGACGGCCCAGGCACCCCAGCCTCATATTTGCCTCAGCCAGCGGGGGCTTTCGGCCCTCGCAGCAGGTAGGGACCTCACGGTACCCACTGCCCCCTCGACTAAGGATCCATAAGAGGACGAAAGTGCGCCGGGCAGCCAGAACCCTTGTGGAGAGGAGAACAAGAGTGGAAAGGGGTAGGAGGGTATGTAATAAAGAGAGGTAGAGATAGGCGGGTATGTAATAAAGAGAAGTAGACAAAGGCGGGTATGTAATAAAGAGAAGTAGACAAAGGCGGGAAAGAGAAGTAGAGAAAGGCGGGTCCAATAAGGAGTAGGGTGAGTGATCACCTACTATTATCATAACCTGGCACCAGGTAATCTTGGGATGACGTGCAATACATCCAGGCACCATGGTTACCGAACGGAACACGTCACCCCAACGGACTAGACACGTTCCCTGGGATTGAGGAGATCGTCGTGGAGTAAAAGAAATGCCGAGAGGGAGCGAGGAAGAAGCGCATCAACTTACCCCGACTCCGTCAGAGTTCTTATTCCACCCATAGGCGGAGCTTCCATACTTTGCACTCTATCCAGGCGAGAACTGTTCTTCCCGGCACCAAGTGCAGGTAGCCCAAAGGTTGAGGGGATAGTCGTAGAGTGAGAGAGAGGGAGCGAGGAGCATCAACTTTCCCAGGCATCATCAGAGTGTTCACGTCAACCCAGTGAGGACGGGGCTTCCCTAATTTGCATCGGGATGGGGGTGGGGGGGACGTGGCGCTACTCCATGTACCGAGTGTAACAGGTTTCTCCCTTAATTTCCCAACCGGTCGGAGACAGCAGAGGTGTGTCCACCTGCTCCTAGGCAGCAACAAACAATAACACCAGCTTCAGTCTAATTGTTTCTTCCGGTGCATTCACATCGTTTAATCACTCGTTTCACTTTTATTTTGGTTTCCTTGTATGCATTCACCAACATCTCCCAGGCATTCTTAGCTGCACTATTAAGCATTGTTAAATTTGCTTAATTTTTGCACTCCACTCAAGCCTCACATCCTTATTTCACCATTCAGTTTTACCTTCTCTTCCAGAAATTTGTTTCACATTTGCGATCCACTCTCACTCCTATTTCCTACTCTCAAGCATTCTCACATATTCTCCTCCCTTGGTCTCTGATTCAAAAAACTTTCATTTTCCTCCATACCTCCTTTCCCCACCCTCACAAATTAATGCTACACAGCACAATTGATTTGGTCCGAGAGCCCCATACTTCATAGCTTTCATATCACACACATCCTGCAGACTATTATTCCTTATTACAAACAGCCCAATCATAGTCTTACGCTCTCATTCTCTCTTTTGCACAAACCATGTACATTTACACACATCCTTGATCTGAATGTGTTTGCCACATTATTTCACCGCACTTTTAAAGAATGAAAGCCATAGCAACAGTAACTCCAAACCACAGGGGGCGGCTGATTTGAGTACCCCGGGACCAAAAAATTAGCTCTGAATTCATTATTAAAAATCGAAACTAATCGGGAACATTTGGCTCAGGATTTGTGTATAGGAAGCGAAGTTACCCCTCCCAAATCATGCTGGGGGCTATGGAGGGTGTAGCGATGGGGGCACCAGAGAACATTCACATCTTATGACTCGTCTACTCTGTGCAAGATGGGGAAATCCCGCCTATAGATACCACGTCTGGCTAACGAACCCCCACCCCCTCTTTAGAAAAGGAGAGAATTATTGCTATCTACAACCTAATTATTGCAATCTACTACCCTATAATTGCTACCCACCCAATGGTAACTATTGCCTTTATGAAAAAAAATAGCAAAATACTAAGAAGTTTTTCAAGGAGTAAAGAAAATGGTGAGGTTTGACGTAGTAAAAAACAGGGGGTGGGGGGGAAGTTTCACAGCCCGAATCGTACGAAGAGGAGACTAATGGGGGCACTAGCAATTGTTTTAAACAATAAAAATAAGAGTTTTACCATCGATTTTCACTCGTTTTGGGGCCTTTTATTTCTATTTAGGGGACCTACTTATTAAAGTGGGCTCCGAAACATGATTATCTACAGCATATGACAGCCACCGTGGAAGCCCGAATTGAGACTCCATCCGGCGAATAACCACTCCCGAGGCGGCTTAACTTCGGTGCAATCGCTAGCTTTCTATTAAAGAAAATAAATGTACTCAAACAAAGGCATATACATTAGAAAGTTTAGGAAGAGTGAAAAAAAAAGTTAAGTTAGAGGTAGTAAACGTGATAGTGTATGTGGGAGGAAGGTTTCTAGCCCGAGAAAGCTAGAGAGGAAACTACTTGGCGCTCTCGACTTAAGAATCCCCCATCCCGGGTGGATGGGTTCTAGGCGTGGACCCAACCCGGCCTAGGGTGGACGCCCTCACCTTTTCCTTGTCGTCCTTCTCCCAGGGACCTTTGAACCCCTGCGTCTTGGGCGGGGGCAGGCTCGGGGGCGGAGCGCCACGCCCCGTCGTTTGCATCAGCGGGTGAGTCGAGGTTGGGGGCGGAGGGGGAGGAGGAGACTCCCTATAAGGCTCATCCGGGGGTGGCAGGGGCCGAGGGGGACCATCCGGGGGCATCTGACGCGAGGGCTTCTCCGGGGCGTCGGGACCCCCAAAATTGCCCGACCAGCGATTGGGTTTCGGGGCAGTTGGAGGCGGCTGCTTCATGGATCCCCCGATCCCCTGGGGCGAGTTAGCGTATTGGGGGCTAGCGTGAGGAGGGGGTGCCCCGTGAGGGGAGCCCTCGGGGGCTTGAACGGGCCCCGGAGGGTAATAGCCCTGTGGGGACATTTGAGGTGGCGGAGGCCCATAGGGGGAACCGTACTTCGGCTGGGTCCTGGGTGGGGGATGTTGCGGGTGCTGGATTCGCTGTAGAGAGGGGTTCGACCCCGGGCTACCCAGGGGCAACGACTGAGCGAAAGGGTGGCCGTTATAGCGGGGTCCGGCCCCTGGGGCTTGCCCCCGGGGGTCTTGCCTCAAGTTCTGCTGGGAGGTGGGACGATGCATGAGCTCCGAGCGAAGGAGGTCGTCCCGGTGCATAAAGGCTGACGTCGGCCGGTGGTGCTCCGGCTGACCCCCTATCTGCGGCGGGAATATCGGGGGTCGGGCCCCTCTCTGAGAGCCCATACGCGGATCTTGGGGTCCTTGGTGAAAACTAACGTTCTGATAGTGACGGTCATCTTCAGTGTTGAGGGCGGGGCTGCTGGGATGCCTCCCAGTCAGGGTAAAGGCACCCCCATCGTTCAAATTCTGGGTGGATCTGGAAATACAAAGATTTTACTCGATCCAGCGTTAAAGAAAATGAATTCGAGAAACCTCCAAGCCATTCATGCTCAAGTCCCAATATTACAAATATACTACTTTTCCCTACTATAGTCTATTCAACAAAACAAACTCTAACGGATTGGTACGTACCACACAAAAACAACCAGCAACACAATTTAGGGGGACACTCAACCAGAATTATTCATCTAATCTCGCTGACAAACATAAAAAGCATCGTACGTCATGAGGTGATACCAAGTTCAGTTAAGTCAAAAACATCTAATAAAAACAAAGGCTGCCCGAAAGAGGAAACATCCAAATTCCAAAAAGGTCGAACGCAATACTCCCGGTGCAGTACAAGCTTTGGGAGCAGAGGCGTGGCGACAAATAGCCAAATGTGGTACCCTCCAGGGTGGCGTCCTGGACAGAACCAGGTGCGCCACCGGCCCGAGAGCTATACCTAGCTCTCGAAGGAGTTTCCTGGTCCTAAACTCAAAGAGCTTAGGGTATGACTGGCGTCTCTCGGCGGCATAGGCACCATCGATATCAGCTGCGGATATAGTGAGAGCTATTGGCGAGTGAGGGAGGCACCGTGCTCACGCGTACAGGCGAATAATGCACTGTGCACGGCGTAGAGCGAGTGGCATCTCCCCAGCATCGACCAACAAGCTCTCAATTGGGGAAGTGCGGAAGACACCGGTCGCAAGGCGAAGGCCGGTGTGGTGGATCAAGTCCACCTTCCGCAATAAACGCTCGGCTGCGGATGCATAAAGCTCGCATCCGTAGTCGAGCTTCGAACGAACAAAGGATCGATAAAAAAGTAAGGCAGTAGCACTATCAGCACCCCAAGCGCTGAACGTCACGGAACGGAGAATATCCATGGCGCGGGTACAAGAGACCCTAAGGCTGCGAATATGATCTTCCCGGGTGAGGCGTCGGTCAAATAAAAGACCAAGGAAACGGTGCGATTAACCACTTCCAGGCGCACCCCATTAAGAAATAAATATAGGTCGGGGTGGAGCTGTGGATGACGACAGAAGTCCACCACCTTAGTCTTGGCCAAAGAAAACCGAAACCTGTGCTCTTCGGCATAGCGAGAGACGCGGTTCAATGCCTGTTGGAGTCGACTCTCCACAGTTGGCATCTGGGCCGCCCTAAAAGAGATCGAAAGGTCGTCCACGTAGAGCGTAGCGAGAACATCTTCCGGTAGCACCGATGTGATGCCGTTAATGTTCACGGCAAACAGTGCGACACTGAGGACACTTCTCTGCGGGACACCCTCTTCCTGCTCCTTTGGGCCGGAGAGGGCTCCCCCCACCCGTACGCGGAATCGACGATCTCGCAAAAATTCAGATATAAGCATTGGGAGGCGTCCCCTCGCCCCCATCGTGTGGAGAGTCTCCATGATACCGTATCGCCATGCGGTATCATAGGCCTTCTCCAGATCGAAAAACACCGTGGCGTAGTGCTGTCTACGAAGGAAAGCCTCGCAGACGGCATTTTCCAGTCGGAGCAGAGCATCTGACGTGGAGTGGAACTTGCGGAAGCCGCACTGTGCGAAAGACAGATGGCCTCCGCTGTCCAGGAAAAAGGCTAATCTAACATTTACCAATTTCTCCATCAACTTGCACACGCAAGAGGTTAGAGAGATTGGGCGGAAACCGGTCGGAGTAGAGTGATCTCTCCCCGGTTTGCGAAAGGCAAGCACAGTAGCGATTCGCCAGGAGTCTGGGAGAAGACCTTCCACCCAGATCCTGTTGAACAAATCTAACAGAAAGGCCATGCCTCGCTCACCTAGGTGTCGAAGCATGGCGTACGGGACATCGTCCGGACCATGGGCGGTGTCCGCGCACGAAGCGAGAGCGGAACGCAACTCGCTTACAGTAAACTTGTCGTTGAAGGGTTCTCCGCCTCTGGAGGTAAAGTCCAGCCGGCGGCCTTCCGCGACATCACGACGTGCATTGAATGCTGGCGGAGCAGCATCACGGCTAGAGAATGCAGAAAAGGCGGTCGCGAAGGATTCCGCCACGGAAGCGGGGTCCGAGATTGCGGTCCCATTCTCCTGGAGAACGGGAGGGGGGTCCTGCGAGAACTTGCCCCGAATCCTTTTGACTCGCTTCCACACCTCAGCTAAAGGGGTCTTCCCGTTAAGTGAAGACACGTATGCCCGCCAAGAAGAGCGGCGGGCGTGCTTCGAAATATACCGGAACCTAGCCCTAGCCCGACGAAATTCAGAGACAGTGAAATCGTTCGGGCGGCGCTTATAGCGCATGTAGGCATAACGCTTCTGTTTGAGGGCCGTCTCACAGCCGGCCGACCACCACGGTAGCGGTCGGCGTGCAAAACGGCCAGACGTCCTAGGAATAGTAGTCAGGCCCACGGCGATGAGGTTGCCGGAGAAGAACTCAACGGCCTCATCTACCAACCTAAACTCCTCGACTGAGATAGAGAATTCAGTCATTTCCTGAAATGCAGGCCACCGCGCCCGCGCCAAGCACCACCGAGGTGGTCTCTCAGGCGGCAGTTGCCCTGAAAATGATATTTGAATGGGAAAGTGATCACTACCATGGAGGTCATCGACCACCCCCCAATCAAAATCAGGCTGTGCATCCGAAGAGCACAAAGATAGGTCAAGGCAAGAAAATGAAGCGGTTCTCGGACAGTGATGCGTAAACTCATCCACGTTTAGGACACCCATCTCAAGCTCTTCGATCAGATCGGCAAGGACTTGTCCCCTGGGATTTATGGAGTAATCTCCCCAGAGAGGATGCCTGCCGTTCAGATCTCCAAGCAAGAGATAGGGCCTCGGCAACCGTGCCACGACGCGGCGGAAGTCCCCGGCGTCGAAGTCAGCTGACGGTGGAATGTACGCAGAAATGATAGTATACCTCCTATCCAGGTGCAGCTGCACAGCCACTGCCTGAAAGGAGGTATCTAAAGAGAAAGGAAGAACGGAGACATCATGCCGGGTGTAAACCGCGCATCCCCCAGCCCGGCCATCCCGCGGTGGTGGGGTCGCAAGACCCTTATACCCCGGGAGGGCAGGCAGGGGGCACGCGCCTAGCATGGTCTCCTGCAAAAAAATAGCTAACGGGGAACGGGACGAGGCGAGCCTCCGCAGCTCCTCCCAGTTGGCCCGGAATCCACGGCAATTCCATTGAAGGAATATGCCCTCCAGGCCTAGCTCGGAGGAGACGCGGGGGCCCTCCACGAATTGAAGACCCTCACGGGAATGGCCGTACGCTTCCCGGGGGCAGAACCCCGGGCGCTGTTGGCCGGACAAAGCGCTGGAGGCGCTGTCGCCTTCGAGGACTTATTGGGGGAGGTTGGGCTCGCCATGCGAGTCTTTTCCTCCCTCCGCCTCGAAACCTTAGACGGGCGCTGCGGCTTCGGAAGCGGGGGGCCATCTTTTCGAGGAACCACCGTCTCCGAGCCACTCGCTCCACCTCGGGGCGTGGGCGAAGGAGCTGAAGCTCCTTTGTTGCTGTCCTCCTTTCGGGGGAAAGCTTTAGGAACCCCCGAAGATGGCCTAGCGACCATCTTCAGGGGTTTTGCCTCCTGTGAGTCTAACGACTCTGTGGAGGCGCGTGGCCGTTTCGCCTTGCGGGAAACGGTCACGCTAGGGGAAGAGGGGGGAGCCCTGGTTTTAGCCGGGGCAGGGTATGAACCCTTTTTGCCGCCAGCTTTACCAGGGAAGCGCCCGGGTTGGGTAGAGCCCGCAGAAGGGCTCCGAATGGGCGCGGAAACAACCGTGCTCGTTGGCCTGGATGGGCCAGGAGCAGAGGGTGCCTTTCGAACTACTGAGGCATATGACGTCGCAGGCAGAGCTGGGCGCGCCATGACCAAGTCCTTAGCATCGCGGAATGAGAGTCTATCCTGAGTCTGAACGGCCAGGATTTCTTTCTCCAGGAGATATGCACCACATTGCTTCGAAGAAGCAGGGTGCGGCTCTCCGCAATTTACACACTTGGCCACACACGATTTGGACTTATCGTGTGCGACCTTGGAGCAATTTACACAGACTTCGGGTGACCCCGACTTTGCACGTCTACATGAGCGATTCGTATGGCCGAAGCGGTGACAGTAATAGCACCGCCGCGGCAGTGGCACGAATGCCTTCACGCGGTAGCGGTACCAACCGGCACGCACCGACTCAGGGAGCTTGTCACAGTCGAACGTGACGAAGAGTGTAGGGGTGGGTCTCGAGGCACCTCCCTGTTTTCTCATCACACGTTCGACCTTGACCGCCCCATGGTCGGCCAGCTCTAGGGTGATGTCCTCAATGGAGTAGTCAACGAGTTCCCTCGCATAAACTACTCCTTTCACAAAGTGAATGGAAGAGTGCGGCGTCACACTCACCGGGGTGCCATGAAGTGTCCGAAGAGCAGTTATCTTGGCCGCCTCGGCGGGATTCGCCAGAAGGCTCCCGTCCGAGAAACGGGTCATCTTCGGCTCTCTACCAATTACATGTTGCCCTTGGACAACATGCTGCCATCAGTGGAGCGAATAACGAGGAAGCGCTTGAAGCCAGAGGGATCGAAAACGCCAGGTAACCTCTGAATCAGGGGCCCCGATGTCATCGAGGCTCCGCCCTGTGCACTTTTGGTCTTAGTCAGGGTCTCCGCAACCGGGGGGGCAGAGGGGCCGGATGTGACGATCTTGGCTTGGTCGCTTGCCAGAGTGAAAGCAGACCCATCCGTCCCCACAGCCCTCGCGGATGGAGAGGAGCCCCGAGTCTTTTTCTTTTTTAGAGAGGAGGGCGGGCAATGAACCCGCTTCTCACCTCCGCCGATAGGAGCCCCTAGGCCAGATGGACCGGCCTCAGCCAGGTCCTTCTCCGAAATGGAGAAGGTCCTGGTGGTCGCAGGGGCACCATCCGGAGGAGATCCCTCCCTTCCTTGCACTGCCTCAGAATCCCCAGCCGTTTGAGGAGGACCTTGCATAGGGGCGTATTCGGGTTCGGTGCTTGGTGCCGAGCCCGGATTCCTCCCCCATGGAAGGCCCTACCGTCTGAGGCTGGGTTTCAAGGACCATGCCTATCACAGGAGTTGGCCATCCCCTCCCAGGACATCGCAGGTTCCCTTGGCAGTGTCGCCAGTCTTGTGTGGGGAGGCACAGGCCTTGACCCCGGCAAGGTTCAGTATTCTTGCCAGCAGGTCTTTTGAGGGAAGCAACCGAAGGGGCCTGGCTTCCCTCTCCCCCCTAAGGGGGTTTGCCCTACCGAGCCGCTTACACGAGGGGCGGTCGGCAATGGGCTGCCTGCTGGCTTTCTTGGCAGTCCCCTTGGAAAGAAAGGAGGAGAAGGCCGCTGGAAAAAGGGAGGTGCCCGAAAGCACCTCCAGAGAAGGGGGTGAGGGGAAGTCCCCTGCACCCGTAGGCGAAGGAGAGGAGTAAGCCTCCTCTCCGGTTTAAGAAATATGGAGGGTCCCCTGCGCAAGCACAGGGGAGGGGGGACCTCCATTCTTTCGGTGGAGCTGCCCGAGGGCGGCTCCATTGATGAACAAGGGGAAGTTGAGGGTTGGGTTTTTTTTTATGTTGTGCATCATTGGGCATGGCGACCAATAATTTTCTGCGGGACGCAATAGCTTATCACCTCTTGCAGTTGCCCGCACTGCAAGAGGTGCTTACATGCCTGGCAGAGCCAGGCGCCGCCATTTCGGGCCACCCCTCCCGCCTGGTGGCCTGGCAGTCCATCGGCATGGCGGCTCCACCTTGAACACGGCGTCAAATTGATAGAATGTGAAGAGGAGAGGAAAAGGAATGTGAGGAAGGTATCGGTGGGGATGAAGCAGGTTGTTAAAAACCAGCCACCCCAGACCGGAGCTCAGGGGTTAGGGAACAT
Source organism: Ceratothoa steindachneri (assembly GCA_963969495.1). Taxonomy (NCBI): domain Eukaryota; kingdom Metazoa; phylum Arthropoda; class Malacostraca; order Isopoda; family Cymothoidae; genus Ceratothoa; species Ceratothoa steindachneri. The sequence continues at coordinate 66,316,920 of OZ018333.1, read as the reverse complement.
TGTCCCCTCCCCCCTCAGCCCCGATCCAGGACGGTTGGCTGAGAGGAAGGTCAGCATCTACCCTGTGAAATTAGAGGCTGACCAGAGAAAGTTGTGGGAGAGGTTGTATGAAAAGCGACGAGGTAGGGGAGAAATACAGGCTGTCTGAAGGAAGGAAGAGAGGCTAAGCTGGGGCCGGACGGAGCACTGGATCCCGTCAGCACGGCGGCCAGGATGGCAAATCGCCGCGCCCCTTACGGGGCATTGCAGGGTAGGCCTCCAATCTAGAAAGGGAGATTGGGGGCGACTCCCTAGAAGGAGGAAATAGGAAGCAAGTTCACCACCAACGTGTAGGATAGGAACTATCACCTCTTAGAGAGTCAGGTGCTTAGGGAGAACACAGAAGGCAAAGGAGAAACCCTTCTTACTTATTAAGGGTGGTGGGAGGGGTCCGCCTACCCTTTCCCCCACCAGCGTTGTAGTAATCCTCGCCAATCTCAATACCAAGGTGTGGCGATGGTATTGAGGTTCAAAAGCCTTTAAACCTCTTTAAAAGCCTTCTTGAATTATGGAAATCTCTCGACAACCAAAATGTCCATGTTTTTTTACCAATACGAAGAAAGAAGCGTTTGGTAGGCTCTGGGGGCTACGTCCCCAGTGATTTAATGCTGCTGATCGCTCCGGTCTCACGGCCGCCTCGACCGGAAATTACCCCCAGGACGGTCGTCGCCAGATAGGGATTCGGGGTCCCCAAAGGGCCGCAGCTCCCAACTGAGCAGCCAGAACCGGGGAGGAACCCTTTACTAAGTCTTACTCTACTCGCTGCTGCGAGTAGAGGACGATGGGGGTGCGGCAAACACCGTCACACGTGTCCCCTCCCCACTGTTGCCATATCTCCACAGATCAGCTGCCCGCCTTCTCTCTCTCTCTCATCGTCCATTTCTCGCTGCGGGGAGTATAGCTGTCAACAAAACGACCAGGATCTGAAGCTCCGTCAAAAGACAGACCCAGCGACGGAACCAGATACTTTTGGTTGGCTTGGCAACCAACAAGGCAGTATAAGCAGTACAGCCTCATGTACCCTAGAACATGCTCAGGGAGGTGATGATCCATTTACGCCCAGAGAAGGGGGTTATTGGGGTGTAATCCGCTGTCCAACGCCCAGGACCCCTCAAACCTGGTCTGCTACAACCCGCGGGCGTTGTTTATAGAGGTCCGAAGCCTCTGCCCTGACATACGGTAGCTGGTCAGGTCCTTATAACTAGAGAAAAAATCAGGATGAGGGGAAAGGACACTCGAGAGATTCGAGAGCTGTGAACGAGGAACCAAAAGAGGGGCGGGGGTTACCAGTTTCTCCCGGCAGTAGTTCGGGTGGTAGAGTTACCAAAACTACCAACGCGCTTTTTCGGGTATAGGGGTAAGGGGGGGTAGGGAGAGGGTTATAAACTTCCAGACAACAGCCAAAGCACAATTGCCTATGCTGCTCCTCACAGCTCCTGAGGAAATGGATGAATTAAGCCTAGGTAGAATCAAACTGGCTCGAGAATGCAGTGGGAAGTGAGGTCGGAGCCAGTAATCCATTTTGCCATGTGTAAGGGTCAATAGTTGGAGGAGGGACGATTAAGGCAAAGAATCACTGCTATAAAACACACACACACACATTCCTGGCTCGCTTATTTTCCCTAGCGCGCTCCCGATACGCGAAGGGCGCGAGCCAAGAGAAAATACCCTCGCACTTACTTCGACCTGACCGGGTATGGCTGGGTTTGCGGGTGGTGGTAATGATTGTGTGACTGGGTGAGTGAAGTAGAGGACGAGGTGCGAGAGTAGACGGGGTTGAACACCTCGTGGGGGCTCACTTTAGCCCCACTGCTGTTCACTTCACCTGGGGGGGAGAGAAGGAGGGAGATTATAATGTATAATTGTAACAATCCAACAAGGGATTAACCAACGAGAGTACAGGCTTGTTCATTCATCTAGACAACTACAAAATATTGTGACCCCATTGGTGGGGTCAGTAGGGTTCAGGCAAAGCCCCCTCCCTCTTACAGGAATCTATTCTCCCCCCATCTCCCACCCCAAAGGGGAATTTTGAATTCCTTTGTGGAGAAACAATCAGATCAGATTCAGCAGAAGGCGTGCCACCCAAAATGGGAGGAGGGGGGGGGGGGGGCTAAGACCATAAACCATACAGGGGGACTGCCCCCCCCCCCTCTACGGCTCTCTTCCACACACTTTCTTCACTAGTCTCTCCTTACAAGCCTCTGTACGGCGATTCCCTCGTTGGTTTTCATTTCTTAATTTCAAGTAAATAATAATACTGCTACTACTATTAATAATAATAATATTAATAAAAATAATAACAACAATACTAATAAACCTAATAGTGCTACTACTAATAATAATAACGATAACAATAGTGGAAATACTACTACTACTAACAATATTAGTAAAAATAATAATAATAACGACGATATTAATAATAATTAGTGCTACTACTACTAATAAAATATTACTACTACTACTAGTAGTAATAATAATCACTCACTATTGAGTGAGGGAACAGATTTGGAAGACTGCATCCGGGACTGTGGGTGCTTGGGGGGATGGAAGTGAGACTGGGGGGGAAGCGGATGATGGGGATGCTGAGGTGGTAGATGAGAACCACCACTACTAGTGGCACCGGGCATATTGGGGGGCACCTCCCTCCTGTGCTCTGGCATTCCTGAAACATTTAAGACAAAATTAAACAGAACTTTCAAAACCCACTCAAAAATATCCCCCCCAAAATCAGAAAATCCCCCCAATCAAAATATCTCCAAAATCCGTCGATCATTTTACACTAAAAAAAAAAAATATGCTGAACTAATCGAAAAGTGAGGCAGAAGAAAAAAATACATCCATACTTATATATACTCAATAAATATTATGAATGCAAATGACGTGGAATGCGAGTGAAGATCATAATAAACAAAAACTAAAAAATATAAAAACTAAAAATAACAGAAAAATCGGTTATAAATAGAACGCTATTGCAGAGGTCTCGGGGTAAGAGGCCGGTGCAGTTGCAAATCAACCAGATGTGGGAATGTGCCATTCAAATAAACCAAATGTGGGTATAAAGCATGCTGGGGGAAAAGGAGCAAAAAAAAGGCAGCAAACCATAAAAGGAATAAACATAAAAAACCTCGACTAATAAAGGCAAAGTGGCTCTAAAGCGTGTACAAGGAACGACTCCAAACGGTGCTACAGGCGGAGGTGTGGGCTCTCACTTAAGCCTTTGAAAGCTCGCTCAGTTACCGATGAAGACGCCCGATACGGAATAATAGGTGAGTGGGGTTGGGGATGATGGTGAAGACGACTCGGGGGAGGAGTGGGCGAGGAGAGAGAGGTTAGGTGATGAGCGGGCGCGAGACTTGGAAGAGGCCAGGAGAAGTGTGTCGCGAAGCTGTTCTTTACAATCGGCACCCGGCGAGGTCGTCGCGTTATCTAATTTCTCGGGACACTCGGCAGACATCAGGGGGCAGCTCGAGTGGGTGGAGGGAGCCCCCTTGGCGGGTGATGAAGGGGTGTCGCAGCCGAACGAGTAAGAGAACGTTGAAGAAGACCCCGAGACTTCCGAGTCATAATCGCTGATGTTGGCGAGGCTGCGCCAAGCTTTCGCTCCGCATACCCGACACCCGGCGTTACTCGTGAGTACCGCGGGATCCGACCCCCGTCTGCCTTCCGGAAGACACCCTGCCCCGTGGCCGGTAGTACGATGGCGCCGCTCCCATTGCCACTTGCGAGCAGACTCGCGCAAACAAGCGATAGAAGTGGCGGGAACGCGAACCGACCTTCGCTCACGGGGCGCAGGGTGGTTGTTTGACTCTGGCGTGAAGGTGTACTTGGGGAGGTTCGGATTGCGCTTGGTCTCCTCGAGCGGCCGATGCTGGATGCCGGTCATGGCCCCCTGGGGGAAGGCGCCGCTGCCCGAGGACCCCATTCCCTTGAGACTAGGCAGAGAAGCGTTAAGAGGAGAGCCTCGATAAAAAGGGGTGACGGAACTAAGGTTAGTACCAGACTGCTCACAGGGGAACGCGGCGCTACAGCAGATACCTGGAGGAGGGGATGCTGCCGCCGAGTTGGAACCGGGCTTGCTGGGCTTGTCGGACGTGACTTGGGTAGGAGGTAGGCAGGAGGGAGGGGAGGATTCGGAGACGGAGACAGGACTGGGAGACTGGGAGGAGAATATCTTAGGGGTGATGATCAGTGGGGGGGAGGACAAAGGCAGGCGTAACTCCGGTTTAGGGGGCGTCTTATTCCAGTCGACGAGGCGCTCATTGTAAACTTCGGGAATCGAAGGCGGGCGTAGGAGCCTGTCACGGTGTCGTGGGAAGGACGCTGCCCTGCCCGTCTCAACTTGGGTCAGCGACCGGGGAAAAAAGAGGAAGGTGTTAGTCAGCTCCTACAGATCAGGGCACGGTTTGTCATCTTTCCCGTCCTTAGATGCATCCATTTTTAGCTACCATCCCCAGAAAGACCACTCAAGAAGACCAAAGACAGTGTAAAAGAGAAGCAGACGTGAACCACCCACGAGCATACAAAATTTTAGTAATTGCCTTAAAAAGAAAAGTAATTTAACCAAAGGACCAAAAAATATTCCTCGTGGAATAATTCAGAGTGAAGGAAATTAATCGACATGCGCGCCTGGTTCAGTTCCGGGTAATTACTAGTTGCTGTTACTAATGATGCGGCTATTTCAGTATTTGAGGACAGATCATTACCATTGACAGGGATGAGTATTTGGTTATCAAGAATTTAATATCGTTTCGAATAAGTCTAAAAGAGTTTTCTAGAATAGTGATAACTATGGCAAAACTAAGTTATTTCAAAGGAGCTTGGCTAAGATAGAGAACCAGTCAGATCAGTTGACTTTTGTAGGCCTCGTCGCTCATTGTTATTGTTAGGTGTGTCTATTTTCCATGTTAGGTTAGGATATTTAGGTCTCCTCGCCTATTCTCATATTTTGGTGTTTGTATTTTACATCTTAATTAGTTTACGTTTCAGTTAGGCTATTGCGGTCTCTTCGCCTAATGTTTGTATTTTACAAGTTAATTAATTTAGGCTGAGTTTAGATTAGCTATTGCCATTTGTACGCGTTTGTATTTAATGTTACTTTAGGCTAGAGTTAGGTCAGTATGGTCAAATACCTAAATAAGCCCATCCTAATCTAAAGCAAGCCTAACTAATTAACCTAACCTAGACCTAGACTATTTAAAAGGCAAAATACAATCACAAGAAGTAAAGCTTCATAACAAGTCAATTGATCTAGACATTTTAAGGTCTAAATCAGGGGTGGGCAACCTTTTTCACACAGGTGGCCGCCTATGAAAAATTCTTAACCCACATTGCCACAAATTTTAAAATATTTGGAAAAAACCCCCAAATATTTATGGAGTTTGATATTTAATTTATGAATGAGAAAAAGTAATTTTTCTATAAAGTATTTACAATTAATCTTACATTTAATTACTCTTTTGATGCTGCCTATCATTTACAAGTGGTTTGATATTTGATTCTACCATGGTAGTCCTCAACTTGAGTTGATCTTCTAAATGTACATGAGTGAGCCGAGTTCTCAACTTTGTTTTCATTTACTTTATGTAAGAGAAAAATGATTCACAGCAATAAGTAGTGACAAAACAAGAAAGCATTTTTCGAGCATGATGAGGGAGACGAAGGTAATCGATTGCACTTTTGCAATTTTCAAGTGGATCTTTTTTTTTAAATCAAGTTGTGATTTCATGTTATTTTCTGAAAGGTCAATCAACTTCATCTGTAAATCTACCAGGGCTGTAGAAATATCCACTAAGTGAGGTTGAAAAGCCAGCTTAAAAGATACCTCGTGCGTTTCAAAATCTTTGGATTTTCCATTATAATTTTGAATTAATGCATCAAAAACAGATTAATATTGGGGAAATTAAAAAGATGCACATCGTTCTTGTTTATTCAATACTTTTGTAAATTGATGGAAATGTTTTCAGCTTTTGGTAACTCAACCCAGTACGAATATTTTTAAAGAATACTTTTTCCAAAATGCCTGGACTTTTATTCACATGGGATAGGTAGATTTGGTTTTACCTTGAAGAGTAATATTTTGAATCCATTCTGTTTTGTCATTAAATCAAATAAAATGCAGCGTTTTTGATAAAATCATTCATTAATTCACAATATATATTATGATCACTATGAAAACTGATTGTTTTTTGTCGCGTTCGACTCTATCTCTCACTATGTCGATCGCTCGGTCGCTCCGCCCGAGTCGGTTCTGCTTTTTTTTTTGGGGGGGGGGGGTAATAATACTGTTACTATTCGGCTGATTCTAACGAAATTTGAAACCCTTATGTTGTTTAACATTCTATTTCGAATAATATAATTGCCAAGGCCATCCAAAGGTTAGACCGGGAATTATTTAACGTTTTGAAGGCCGTAACTGAGAGAGCACGCGATTTTGGTCATCAGACCTCGTTTCAAATTGAAAATTATGTACAAGATTCTTCCCCGAGACAACCAAGGAACTTGGGAATGATGTGGCAAGTCTAGAATTTCGGTTTCATCGTCGTTTTTTAGTATGGCACAAATCTGACGACGACAAGTGGAATTGCTTCTAATAAAATTAACATTGCCTATGATTTTATCAAAAGTATCTTTTAAAGTGGTAGATTTTGCAGCTAGATTTTGCCGATGCAGCATAGAATGAAAAACAAAATCTGGATTTGGTATTTCTTGAATTAACATCCCAATAAATCATTCACGGGAAACTTTCATGGAAGGAGCACCATCTGTGCATACACTTATTAGGTTAAGATCAAGTTTTGATTCTCGGCATTTCTCTTTAAAAGCCTTTAAAGTATCATTTCTACTTCTATCTTTAAGGGTACAAAAAGAAAGTTATTCAATTGAATGAAAATCATCCGATATTGCACGAAAAAAAAGAGACACACGTTGAATCAGTAATTTCAGCTGATTCATCCAACGCTATGGAATAAAATACCTCCTTTTTAATAATTGCATTAGGTTGCTTCTTTAAGTTTCACTCTATAATTCATATTGACGGTTTGTTATTGTTTTGCTCGAGAGCTCTTTATACTCGTGTACCTTTTCCGGATCTAAGCAACTCACAGCTTCTGATGGACTCTTTTATAATCTCAACATCAGTAAATGGTTTGCCTCTTTTTCCTAATAAAAGAGCTTACTTTAGAGGTGGCTTCAATGGCGTCATTCTTATCTTAAAATAGTTTCTTAAATGTTTGCTGCTTACGTCTTTTTCTTCCTTCAATTTGCAAAAGGCAATCAATCTTCCCCTCTTTTCCCTTCTAATTTAAAATATTTATGATTTGCATGTCTTTCATAATGAATCTTAGCATTATATTTTTCAAACGTGAAATTATTGTATCACAGAGTAAACAAAGCATTTTATCTTTATTGAGCCCATGAAAGTATTGCAAGTCCCAATCTTCGTTAAATACTTTTCCTTCTTCGGTTAATTTTCGTTTCGTCCTTTGGAGGCATTGTTGGGGGTAATACCATTACAAATAATAATCAACCGAGTTTAAATTAAAGAACTAAACTTTAAATAATGATTCGAAGATTCAAACGATTTGAGCACATTTTAAAATGTTAAAATGAGATTTCTCATCATAAAATGAATTTAACAAAACTCTCACAAATCATAACAATCTAAAGACAAATTACTAGGCACCTACACAACATTAAAGATCTTAAAGCATACTGGCAATCAGGGCTGCCAGAGAGTGCGGGATAATGCTAATTAAAGTGCGACTAATTAAGATAAAGTTGTGATTTTTAGAATACATTTTCATTTGGGCACACATTTGTGTACATAAAATATAAATCGATACTTTTCAAAAAGAAATGCTAAACAATATAAAACTAAAGAATATTTAAAAAGTGTAACAAAAAATTACAAAAGATGATCATGGTACTTTGCGGCCCTCTAGCAGGCAAACTAGAGGAGGGACAGAGCGTACGATATAAGCCCTAATAAAGGTATCATTTCACTGTATTTCGTGAAACTTTCAAAAAGATTCGTTAAAAATTAAAGGAATTGATACGATTTTAGTACAATCATCTTATTCCAGAGAAACGAATCGCCATTCGTGCGAAAATATAAATATTATTTATGTGGTAATAATTTAATTTTACTTATTTGTTTACCGAGTACAGTTGTATAAAATACTCAAAGACTAGTTGTTTTTGCTAGACGATTGAAATGATATCTTCATAACAGTGAGAAAGAAAACAAAAGCTATAAAAATGTATGTTTTATTAAAAAGCCTAAAATGGCCGCATTTGCCCCTTGTAATGGCTGCGGGTTGCCCATCCCTGGTCTAAATCCCTAAAAGACTTTATTAGTGATCATAAAAAGCGAGATAGATAACGAATGTTTGTTTTGTTTTGGGGCGCTAATCTGGTGACTGCGACCTAGGACATAGGTGAGGACAGCGGGAGGCCAACGTAGGTCGTGTAACCAAGGAAACGACAATTTACCTTGATTGAGAAGTTCTCCCCCACCTTCCATACCTTGACCGATCATCAGTGAATTCGGATGAGTGCAACGATATGGAGGTGAAGAATGATAGCCATGGTTATATTTCATCAAAAACAAATGATTTTTGATAGTCACACAACCGCCGAGTTAAGTTGTTGTAAGAACGATTGTTATAATAACGATAACTTAGTTTCTTGACAACTTAACACTTTTAAACGAAAGTTATTTAGTAGTCACCATTTATGTCTCTTAATTCCATTTTCCAGCAAAGCATTTGTAGCCATAGGAACTACACCACCCATTAACCCCAGTCCTAAAGACTCTAAACCTTGTGTGAATGCTTTCTGTCAAGAAATAACTACTATTCCACTTTGCAACTTAACATACACCTCCACTCCACAGGGCAAAGGCACGTTTCTTAACATATTTACTTATATCCATCCTCGAAAACAGGCATGGAATTAAATAGATTACCAAGGAAAAATACCACTATGCTATGGGTGTATAAACAAAGTGATTCGCAGGTAATTTGTATAAACAGTGATTTGTTGGCTACTTTGTATAAACAAAGTGATTTGATGCTCAATATGTATAAACAAAGGGATTTGCTGGCTAATTTGTAGAAAAAAAAGTTGATTTGCTGGCTAATTTGTATAAACAATGATTTGATGGCTAATTTGTATGATTTAACTGCTAATTTGTATAAAAAAAAGGTGATTTGCTGGCTAATTTGTATAAACAATGATTTGATGGCTAATTTGTATGATTTAACTGCTAATTTGTATAAAAAAAAAGGTGATTTGCTGGCTAATTTGTAGAAAAAAAAGTTGATTTGCTGGCTAATTTGTATAAACAATGATTTGATGGCTAATTTGTATGATTTAACTGCTAATTTGTATAAAAAAAAAGGTGATTTGCTGGCTAATTTGTATAAACAATGATTTGATGGCTAATTTGTATGATTTAACTGCTAATTTGTTTTTAAAAAAAGGTGATTTGCTGGCTAATTTGTAGAAAAAAAAGTTGATTTGCTGGCTAATTTGTATAAACAATGATTTGATGGCTAATTTGTATGATTTAACTGCTAATTTGTATAAAAAAAAGGTGATTTGCTGGCTAATTTGTATAAATAATGATTTGATGGCTAATTTGTATGATTTAACTGCTAATTTGTATAAAAAAAAGGTGATTTGCTGGCTAATTTGTAGAAAAAAAAGTTGATTTGCTGGCTAATTTGTATAAACAATGATTTGATGGCTAATTTGTATGATTTAACTGCTAATTTGTATAAAAAAAAGGTGATTTGCTGGCTAATTTGTAGAAAAAAAAGTTGATTTGCTGGCTAATTTGTATAAACAATGATTTGATGGCTAATTTGTATGATTTAACTGCTAATTTGTATAAAAAAAAGGTGATTTGCTGGCTAATTTGTATAAACAATGATTTGATGGCTAATTTGTATGATTTAACTGCTAATTTGTATAAAAAAAAGGTGATTTGCTGGCTAATTTGTATAAACAATGATTTGATGGCTAATTTGTATGATTTAACTGCTAATTTGTATAAAAAAAAGGTGATTTGATGGCTAATTTGTAGAAAAAAAAGTTGATTTGCTGGCTAATTTGTAGAAAAAAAGTTGATTTGCTGGCTAATTTGTATAAACAATGATTTGATGGCTAATTTGTATGATTTAACTGCTAATTTGTATAAAAAAAGGTGATTTGCTGGCTAATTTGTATAAACAATGATTTGATGGCTAATTTGTATGATTTAACTGCTAATTTGTATAAAAAAAGGTGATTTGCTGGCTAATTTGTAGAAAAAAAGTTGATTTGCTGGTTAATTTGTATAAACAATGATTTGATGGCTAATTTGTATGATTTAACTGCTAATTTGTATAAAAAAAAGGTGATTTGCTGGCTAATTTGTATAAATAATGATTTGATGGCTAATTTGTATGATTTAACTGCTAATTTGTATTAAAAAAGGTGATTTGCTGGCTAATTTGTATAAACAATGATTTGATGGCTAATTTGTATGATTTAACTGCTAATTTGTATAAAAAAAGGTGATTTGCTGGCTAATTTGTAGAAAAAAAAGTTGATTTGCTGGCTAATTTGTATAAACAATGATTTGATGGCTAATTTGTATGATTTAACTGCTAATTTGTATAAAAAAAGGTGATTTGCTGGCTAATTTGTATAAACAATGATTTGATGGCTAATTTGTATGATTTAACTGCTAATTTGTATAAAAAAAGGTGATTTGCTGGCTAATTTGTAGAAAAAAAAGTTGATTTGCTGGCTAATTTGTATAAACAATGATTTGATGGCTAATTTGTATGATTTAACTGCTAATTTGTATAAAAAAAAGGTGATTTGCTGGCTAATTTGTAGAAAAAAAAGTTGATTTGCTGGCTAATTTGTATAAACAATGATTTGATGGCTAATTTGTATGATTTAACTGCTAATTTGTATAAAAAAAAGGTGATTTGCTGGCTAATTTGTATAAACAATGATTTGATGGCTAATTTGTATGATTTAACTGCTAATTTGTATAAAAAAAAGGTGATTTGCTGGCTAATTTGTAGAAAAAAAGTTGATTTGCTGGCTAATTTGTATAAACAATGATTTGATGGCTAATTTGTATGATTTAACTGCTAATTTGTATAAAAAAAAGGTGATTTGCTGGCTAATTTGTAGAAAAAAAAGTTGATTTGCTGGCTAATTTGTATAAACAATGATTTGATGGCTAATTTGTATGATTTAACTGCTAATTTGTATAAAAAAAAGGTGATTTGCTGGCTAATTTGTATAAACAATGATTTGATGGCTAATTTGTATGATTTAACTGCTAATTTGTATAAAAAAAAGGTGATTTGCTGGCTAATTTGTATAAACAATGATTTGATGGCTAATTTGTATGATTTAACTGCTAATTTGTATAAAAAAAAGGTGATTTGCTGGCTAATTTGTATAAACAATGATTTGATGGCTAATTTGTATGATTTAACTGCTAATTTGTATAAAAAAAGGTGATTTGCTGGCTAATTTGTAGAAAAAAAAGTTGATTTGCTGGCTAATTTGTATAAACAATGATTTGATGGCTAATTTGTATGATTTAACTGCTAATTTGTATAAAAAAAGGTGATTTGCTGGCTAATTTGTAGAAAAAAAAGTTGATTTGCTGGCTAATTTGTATAAACAATGATTTGATGGCTAATTTGTATGATTTAACTGCTAATTTGTATAAAAAAAGGTGATTTGCTGGCTAATTTGTATAAACAATGATTTGATGGCTAATTTGTATGATTTAACTGCTAATTTGTATAAAAAAAAGGTGATTTGCTGGCTAATTTGTATAAACAATGATTTGATGGCTAATTTGTATGATTTAACTGCTAATTTGTATAAAAAAAGGTGATTTGCTGGCTAATTTGTAGAAAAAAAAGTTGATTTGCTGGCTAATTTGTATAAACAATGATTTGATGGCTAATTTGTATGATTTAACTGCTAATTTGTAGAAAAAAAAGGTGATTTGCTGGCTAATTTGTAGAAAAAAAGTTGATTTGCTGGCTAATTTGTATAAACAATGATTTGATGGCTAATTTGTATGATTTAACTGCTAATTTGTATAAAAAAAGGTGATTTGCTGGCTAATTTGTATAAACAATGATTTGATGGCTAATTTGTATGATTTAACTGCTAATTTGTATAAAAAAAAGGTGATTTGCTGGCTAATTTGTAGAAAAAAAAGTTGATTTGCTGGCTAATTTGTATAAACAATGATTTGATGGCTAATTTGTATGATTTAACTGCTAATTTGTATAAAAAAAGGTGATTTGCTGGCTAATTTGTATAAACAATGATTTGATGGCTAATTTGTATGATTTAACTGCTAATTTGTATAAAAAAAAGGTGATTTGCTGGCTAATTTGTAGAAAAAAAAGTTGATTTGCTGGCTAATTTGTATAAACAATGATTTGATGGCTAATTTGTATGATTTAACTGCTAATTTGTATAAAAAAAAGGTGATTTGCTGGCTAATTTGTAGAAAAAAAAGTTGATTTGCTGGCTAATTTGTATAAACAATGATTTGATGGCTAATTTGTATGATTTAACTGCTAATTTGTATAAAAAAAAGGTGATTTGCTGGCTAATTTGTATAAACAATTTGATGGCTAATTTGTATGATTTAACTGCTAATTTGTATAAAAAAAGGTGATTTGCTGGCTAATTTGTAGAAAAAAAAGTTGATTTGCTGGCTAATTTGTATAAACAATGATTTGATGGCTAATTTGTATGATTTAACTGCTAATTTGTATAAAAAAAGGTGATTTGCTGGCTAATTTGTATAAACAATGATTTGATGGCTAATTTGTATGATTTAACTGCTAATTTGTATAAAAAAAAGGTGATTTGCTGGCTAATTTGTAGAAAAAAAGTTGATTTGCTGGCTAATTTGTAGAAAAAAAAGTTGATTTGCTGGCTAATTTGTATAAACAATGATTTGATGGCTAATTTGTATGATTTAACTGCTAATTTGTATAAAAAAAAGGTGATTTGCTGGCTAATTTGTATAAACAATTTGATGGCTAATTTGTATGATTTAACTGCTAATTTGTATAAAAAAAGGTGATTTGCTGGCTAATTTGTAGAAAAAAAAGTTGATTTGCTGGCTAATTTGTATAAACAATGATTTGATGGCTAATTTGTATGATTTAACTGCTAATTTGTATAAAAAAAAGGTGATTTGCTGGCTAATTTGTATAAACAATGATTTGATGGCTAATTTGTATGATTTAACTGCTAATTTGTATAAAAAAAAGGTGATTTGCTGGCTAATTTGTAGAAAAAAAAGTTGATTTGCTGGCTAATTTGTATAAACAATGATTTGATGGCTAATTTGTATGATTTAACTGCTAATTTGTATAAAAAAAGGTGATTTGCTGGCTAATTTGTATAAACAATGATTTGATGGCTAATTTGTATGATTTAACTGCTAATTTGTATAAAAAAAAGGTGATTTGCTGGCTAATTTGTAGAAAAAAAAGTTGATTTGCTGGCTAATTTGTATAAACAATGATTTGATGGCTAATTTGTATGATTTAACTGCTAATTTGTATAAAAAAAAGGTGATTTGCTGGCTAATTTGTATAAACAATGATTTGATGGCTAATTTGTATGATTTAACTGCTAATTTGTATAAAAAAAAGGTGATTTGCTGGCTAATTTGTATAAACAATGATTTGATGGCTAATTTGTATGATTTAACTGCTAATTTGTATAAAAAAAGGTGATTTGCTGGCTAATTTGTATAAACAATGATTTGATGGCTAATTTGTATGATTTAACTGCTAATTTGTATAAAAAAAAGGTGATTTGCTGGCTAATTTGTATAAAAAAAAGTTGATTTGCTGGCTAATTTGTATAAAGTGATTTGCTGGCTAATTTGTATAAACAAAATGATTTGCAAGTGAATTGGAAAAAAGTTATTTGCTGGTTGATTTGTAGAAAGTGATTTGATGTCTGATTTGTATAAACAAAGTGATATGATGTCTGATTTGATCGATAATTATTATCAAAGAATTTTATGATAGGAGAAGAGAGGAATCAATGAATGATGCTTTTGTGCATCGCCTCACACACTTTCCCTAAAGCACCGAATTCCACCAAGAATTCGATGTTTGTCCTCGTTTCCATTTTATGTTGATTATATTGCTTAAATGAGGGTTTTATTTAAAGTGTTTTTTCCTGGTAATCCATCAAATCACTTCCCCCTTATCATAACATACTCTTCTCTTTCTTGGTAATAGATCAAACAAGAAAGCACTTTGAGAGTGCATACCTACACCAATGTCCGGAAAATGCCGCCCATCACGTAATGCAAAAATAAAAAGTGAAAAACAAGTTAGGCAGAATCCTCATCGGGATCTAGATCTACCCTCAAAATCTAATTACCTCTTCCTTGGCCTAGGGTACACCCTTCCCTCCATAAAATTTCATCAAAATCCGACAATAACATTTAGAGATATATTGTACAATATACAAAGATCCGCCGAAATCACATAACCTTCGCCAAACTACTTCGGGGGAGGTGATAACCGTCCGTTCATAATTTTTTTTTTTTTAATAATAGTTTTTTACGCAGTCCTTATTTAGGCTCAATTATAATCCTTTCCAGATCCTTCTATATTTCATTCAGTATTTCAGTCTCTTCCACAAATTTTCGTATCTTTCTTGTTACGTAGGAGTCATCACCTAACATACTTTTTAGGCTCAGAGGTGTAATGAGGTCATCCGTTCTGTAATGCCTTATTCCGCTCTGCCTATAATTAGGGCATTCACTCAAAATATGGTGGACTGTCAAAGGTACGTAGCAATCTTCACACAAAGGTTGTTCTTCTCCTGTCAGTAGATAGCCATGAGTGATTCTAGTGTGTCCTATGTGTAGTCTTGTTAGTAGGGGTCTGTTCGTAAATAGCATATCATAAGTGTGCATCTTTTCCCGGGATAAGAACCGAAATGTTAGGCTTAGTTTCATTTTAATTCGCACCTTCCACCAATTTTTGAGGAACCCCACGAATAGTTATCATGCAAGTTTCCAGGGAGGAAGAGGTGGGATTCGGGTGTAATTAATTCCAAAACGGGATTTAATTTGGGAGGAAAACGGTTATTATAAAACTTGAATTCAACCTTAAATCCAAAGATGCCAAAATGCTTTATTGCGTTTACAGAGACAGGAGGGAAAAGTGAACTATTTCTAAAGTTCATGTTTATGTATTTCTTATTTTCTATCAAATGATATTAACATAAGGATTGCACGTATTGGAAGTATTATAAGTAGAAGGGTACCCTTATCTAACACAAAACCCTCATTTCTTAGTCACGTGCACACCACTCTTATTAGTTACTACTATGTCGATCGATTGGTAACCATTTTACTTTTCAATGAGTTTTTTGGCAATAACATCGTAACTATTCGGCCGATTCTAACGAAATGTGAAACCCTTATGTTGTTTGACATTCTCTTTTGAATGATATAATTGTCAAGGTCCTCCCAAGGTTAGCCCGAGAATTATTTGGCAATAACAACGTAACTATTGGTCCGATTCTAACGAAATTTGAAAACTATGTTTTACATTCTCGTTCGAATGATATAATTGCCAAGGTCCTCCCAAGGTTAGTCCAGGAAATATTGAAAGAAAAATAACTATGGATCGGATTGCCCCACTTGTTGAAAGTTGGGCATAAGGCCATAAGTCTGAATAATTGAGAGCACGCGACTTAAGTATGTTGACCTTATTGCAGACCAAAAGGCCCTTCGGGAGAGACAATACTGAAATGACCAAGATTATTTCGACGTTAAGGCCGACCCCTCCCCCCTCAAATCCTACGCAAATAACCTTTTTGCCTTCACTGCGACCCGTCTCTCCTCTGTCCTCCTCTCCCTCTCCTGCCGCCATCTCTTTTGCTCACTTCTAGCGCCCTTCCCTAAGTAGGAGGCCTCGGCCTCCTTCGGCGGTCAACTCCCATCCCAAAACAAACAAACCTCCGACGTCAACGCGATTATAAACCCTTCGTAAAGAGATGTCGCGGACTTTAAGAAAGATGCGAAGAAACTTTTAAGCTATTTTTAGCTTTTGGATGTTTACTAAGACAATGACACTGGGAGATAACGGGAAAACAAGGATTAATTTACGAGGCAATTCCCTTCGCACTTGGCATTAAGAAATTTGGGTCAAATCTAAATAATACTTAATCGACAGAGGATACGAGGTTATTAAATAGCTCAAACCAAGGAGTCCATTAAGATAGATGCAAAGATTTCAATCCATTTTGATAGAATGGACCGAAACTGACATTTTGATATTTGTGTGTGTACATATGTTGAATGTGCGTTGTTTCGGGGGTGGGGGGCACGTCTATGATGAGGGGGGGGGGTGGATATGGACACAATAGAGATAGATTCGGCCGCACATGCAAACCCTCCATTTTGCCCAATATACTCCTCAACCGTACACTCACCTCGATTCACTTGGGGTGAAGGCTGCGAAAGGATGGGGGCTAACCCATGGTACAAAGCCCCCTGTCGGGCGACCTCCAAGGTCACGACTGACCCGGTGCCCACCATATATTGCGCCGCTTCTTCTTGAGATATTCCGACCAAGGATTTGCCGTCCACACTCAAAAGCTGGTCCCCGGCCTGCAGTCGACCATCCTGGTGGGGACGAGGGTCATGAAATGGAAGATCCCCCTCCCACCCCAAGCCACAAAAACACACCATAAAACTCGCAAACACCACAAATATACAGGGATACTGAAAAACGAAGAGCACCATTTTACCTGGTCAGCTGCTCCGCCTGGCACGACACTTTTGATGTAGATTCCGAGCTGGTCTTGATTTTCGCCCTGCGAAAGAAAACACGATCGAAACATGTTTTTTGGGGGAGGTTTTTAATGGCCATCTGGCGACTTCTACCAAGGACACGAGTCACCACAATTAAAATGTCAGCCTAGTAGTAGGCTACTTTAAAATTCACACACACAAAAAAAACTAAACAAAACAAACAAAGTAAAAATCAAACAACAAAGCAAGAAGGAGGCCAGTCTCCTACAAAAAGTCAAATAGTCCGCAAGCCAGTATGCACGAGCCTGCCCAGAGTACAAGGGACAAGCACCCAGACTGAGACATTCATCAAGAATATGCCGGACCGAAACGTGTCGGGACTGAGACATCGTGATCGAAACGTTTCGGGACTGAGAAATCGTGATCAAAACGTGTTGGGGTTCAAAATATTCCGCTAGATTTCAACAACCCCGCGAAGGCTACCGGATTTCCTGTGGAAGTTAACCCGTCCGGGGGGACTTTTAGATTTTGGGTTTCTCAATTCGTTCTCACCATCCAAGGTTTCTCAGTGGCTTCGTTTGGTTTGCATTTTATTGTTTTTGCTGTTTGTAGCGCCCTGGGGGGCAGATGGCATCTCTGCTCCCCCTGACGGCTTGGGGGATTAAGGAAGAAAGCCTTTAATCCTACAGCCGGTGCTGTTGGATCCCGTCAAAGTTACCACAAATAGGTTGAGCCGCGTCCCTTCTTAGGCGCTGTCCAGAGGCACCTGATTTAGAGTGGAGAGAGGCGGTTGCATGCTGTAGGAACTTCGTAACGCCCCTGGGGTGGCGGCCCATGCAACAACCAGGCTAGAGGGGAGGGAGGCTGTTGCATGTTGTGGGAACTTTATAACGCCCCTGGGGTCGCGGTCCATGCAACAACTAGTCTAGAGGGGAGGGAGGCTGTTGCATGCTGTGGGAACTTTATAACGCCCCTGGGTTCGTGGCCCATGTAACAACCAGGCTAAGGGGAGGGAGGCGGTTGCATACTGTAGGAACTTTATAACGCCCCTAGGTTCGTGGCCAATGTAACATCCAGGCTAGAGGGGAGGGAGGCCATCACATGCTGTGGGAACTTTATAATGCCCCTGGGGTCGCGGTCCATGCAACAACCAGGCTAGAGGGGAGGCTGTTGCATGCTGTGGGAACTTTCTAACGCCTCTGGGATCGGGGCCCATGCAACAACCAGGCTAGAGGGGAGGGAGGGTGTTGCATGCTGTGGGAATTTTAGTAGCACCCTCCTGTGGTAGTAGTCTATGCAGCAGCTATGAAGGGGAGGTTCAATCGCAGCTTAACTCCCCACCACGATTGCATCCGTGTGGGGTGGTACGACACCACGACTGCATCCAGATAGGGTAGGGTCTTGTCATACCCCCTTGAAAATGACGTGACCACTCTACAACTCTTGATCCCTTGCCCTACGGGGGTGGCCAGAGTTTACAAAACACAGCCTTGCCCTACCTTCCTACCGACAGAGCCACGTTACCATATTTCCTTAAATCTATAAAGCGAAATCCAACGTGGGCATCTGAGAGGTAAGGTTAGGGGAAGTGAGAATACATGCTGGACCATGGTACTGAGCTTTATTAGTCTCGGAGTGTTCGGATCGAACCCCTCACCCCTCACCCACCAGCACAAAATAAGAGGTTTTGGGCGGGAAAGGGGCGTGACCATTTTGTCTGGCCTAAGAACATGCAAACAACAGACTCAGGAACACGTCCATGTTTACGAGGGGAAAGGGGGGATTTTGCGCGACAGCAGACACGTCCATGTTTACGAGATGGAAGGGGGGATTTTGTGCGACAGGCGACACGTCCATGTTTACGATGGGGGAGGGGGGATTTTGTGCGACAGGAGACACGTCCATGTTTACGATGGGGGAGGGGGGATTTTGTGCGACAGGAGACACGTCCATGTTTACGAGAGGGAAGGGGGTATTTTGTGCGACAGGAGACACGTCCATGTTTACAAGGGCAGAGGGGTGATTTTGCGCGACAGGAGACACGTCCATGTTTACGAGAGGGAAGGGGGGATTTTGTGCGAAGGAGACACGTCCATGTTTACGAGGGGAAGGGGGATTTTGCGCAACAGGAGACACGTCCATGTTTACGAGGGGGGGATTTTGTGCGACAGGATACACGTCCATGTTTACGAGGGGGGAGGGGGGATTTTGCGCGACAGGAGACACGTCCATGTTTACGAGGGGGGGGGGGATTTTGTGCGACAGGAGACACGTCCATGTTTACGAGGGGAGAGGGGGATTTTGCGCGACAGGAGACACGTCCATGTTTACGAGGGGGGTGGGATTTGTGCGACAGGAGACACGTCCATGTTAACGAGGGGGAGGGGGGATTTTGCGCGAGAGGAGACACGTCCATGTTTACGAAGGGGGAGGGGGGGGATTTTGTGCGACAGGAGACACGTCCATGTTTACGAGGGGAAGGGGGGGTATTTTGCGCGACAGGAGACACGTCCATGTTTACGAGGGGGGGAGGGGGGATTTTGTGCGACAGGAGACACGTCCATGTTTACGAGGGGGGAGGAGGGGATTTTGTGCGACAGGAGACACGTCCATGTTCACGAGGGTGGAGGGGGGAAGCGAATATCGGAGCCACTTGAATGACGTCGATAATAATAAAATCTAGGTCTGGTTTAAGCAAGACATTGGGCATTGAAATGGGCATGGGGAAGGCTAAGGGTAGAACAAAGAACAAGAGCGGTGGCATCATCTCCAGCGGCCAGGAGAGGGGGGGGGGTGCTCAGCCTTCAATGCCTGAATGTGGCCTAATTCCTCCCCCCCCCCCCTAATCCAATGAGCAGCACCGTTAAGCCGCAGCGCCACGCCCGATAAGACGCCTCTCCGCGATGACGTCATCAATCGCTTTATGCCAACGGGAAGGAAGCGGGAGACCCAATGCTCATCGAGATAGGAGGTGCGGGTGGGGATACGCAGCCATACTATCCCCCCCCCCCATACACACATAATAAACATAAAACTTCCCTCCCCCGTCTCAAACAAAGACATACAGATACAAAAGCTGCCTGACGAGTTCGATCGCGTGTTGAAAGACATTCGATAAACGGCATTGATTCCAGACTTGGCTCGATGACCTTACGTCAAACTCCGCCAAATTCCGGGCGTTCTTTGCGAGACTCTCGCCCCCTGGCGGTCATCGGGACCCATCGAAAAAGAGGTCTCGACTAAGATAAGGGAAAAAAAGAACGCGTCTCGGCCGATGCGCTTGAACAAGACCACCCCGGATGGTGAGATCTTTCCTACCCTATTTTCTTTCTCCCTACACCACACACAAAAATAATACACCTCAATTTCCGAACGCATAGCTACACCACCCACCCAAATTTGCCATTTAAAGCTGAAAGTTGATAATGAGAAATCTGTACAGAAAGTGAAGATGAATATGAAATTGTGTGGGAGATTTAGAGCCGCTGCCCGCGGACATTAGGGTCCAGGGGGAGGAGAGGAGAGGGATCCTTTAGATGTCATCTAAGATATACTGCCCCATGCTATTTTTTTTTTTTTTTTTAATTAAGGGGCTATCTGGCGACTGCCCACTAAGGCATAAGTTGCCGTAAACAAACAGCCTAATTTAGGCTACTTTAAAAAATTAAACAGAAAACAATAAAAAGGAATAACAATAACAATAACAAAGCAATAACAAAACAATTACAAAAACAACAACAATTAAATCGCGTTAAATAAAAGGGAGAAGGCCGGCCTCCCCCCAAAAGTCAATAAGTCCACCAGTCAAAGTACACGCACTCATCCCGAGAACAAGGGACAGGCGGTAGCGACCCCGCCCATCCCGGTACCGGGACAGGTGTCGTGCGCGAAGATCACCCAGACTGGGACATTCGACAAGAATGTGCCGAACAGTCTGGGGGACGACGCAGTCGTTGCAATAGGGCGCAGGCGAGCGCTCCATCAGATAGCGATGCGTCACACGAGTGTGTCCGATTCGGAGACGACAGAAAGCAACCTGAAGCCGCCGCGGCATTGGGGGATAGGTCCATGGGAACAGTCGCGGCGCAATGGCACGCAACTTTAAGTTCCCTTCGACCGTCTCCCATCTTCTTTGCCAAGCAGTCCGAAGAGCTGCCCGTATTCCTGCCATGTAGTCGGTGTGAGGAAGAGCGAAACGCTGGTCCGGTCGCAGAGTCCTCGCGGACTCTTTGGCGCCCTCATCGGCGCGCTCATTCCCCGCAATTCCTACATGTCCAGGAACCCAGCAGAAGATAATCTCGACATCTGCCCGGCTCGCCAAAACCGTGGCGTCACGGATATCGCGAACCAGGGGATGCGGAGATTCCAATGCCCCGAGAGCACTCAGGGCGCTTTGTGAGTCGCTATAGATCCCAATCCGGTCTCCGAACCGGGCACGTCGCGTAATCTCCCGTACCGAGTGGTGTATTGCCACCAGCTCGGCCGTGAAGACAGACGCAGCGCCTGGTAGAGCCCCGCTGACTTCAAACAGAGGGGATACGGCGTGGAAGCCGACCCCCTCTTGGGACTTGGAGCCATCCGTATACACTGGCACGGTACCAGCGTGACACGATGTGTGCTCCAAAAAGGTCGAACGCAATACTCCCGGCGCAGTACAAGCTTTGGGAGCAGAGGCGTGGCGACAAATAGCCAAATGTGGTACCCTCCAGGGTGGCGTCCTGGGCAGAACCAGGGGCGCCACCGGCCCGAGAGCTATATCTACTTCTCGAAGGAGTTTCCTGGCCCTAAACCCAAAGGGCTTAGGGTATGACTGGCGTCTCTCGGCGGCATAGGCACCATCGAGATCAGCTGCGGATGCAGTGAGAGCTGTTGGCGACTGAGGGAGGCACCGGGCTCGCGCGTACAGGCGAGTGATGCACTGCACGCGGCGCAGAGCGAGTGGCATCTCCCCAGCATCGACCAACAGGCTCTCAATGGGGGAAGTGCGGAAGGCACCGGTCGCAAGGCGAAGGCCGGTGTGGTGGATCGAATCCACCTTCCGCAATAAACGCTCGGCTGCGGATGCATAAAACTCGCATCCGTAGTCGAGCTTCGAGCGAACAAAGGATCGATAAAAAAGTAAGGCGGTAGCCCTATCAGCGCCCCAAGCGCTGAACGTCACGGAACGGAGAATGTCCATGGCGCGGGTACAAGAGACCCTAAGGCTGCGAATATGAGCCTCCCAGGTGAGGCGTCGGTCGAATACAAGACCAAGGAAACGGTGCGACTCAACCACATCCAGGCGCACCCCATTAAGAAACAAATCTGGGTCGGGGTGAAGCCGTGGATGGCGGCAGAAGTGCACCACCTTAGTCTTAGCCAAAGAAAACCGAAACCTGTGCGCTTCGGCATAGTGAGAGACGCGGTTCAATGCCTGTTGGAGTCGACGCTCCAGAGTTGGCATCTGGGCCGCGCCAAAAGAGATCGAAAGGTCGTCCACGTAGAGCGTAGCGAGAACATCTTCCGGCAGCACCGAGGTGATGCCGTTGATGCTCAGGGCAAAGAGTGTGACACTGAGGACACTTCCCTGCGGGACACCCTCTTCCTGCTTCTTTGGGCCGGAGAGGGCTCCCCCCACCCGTACGCGGAATCGACGATCTCGCAAAAATTCAGATATAAAAATTGGGAGGCGTCCCCTCGCCCCCATCGTGTGGAGAGTCTCCATGATACCGTATCGCCATGCGGTATCATAGGCCTTCTCCAGATCAAAAAACACCGTGGCGTAGTGCTGTCTACGAAGGAAAGCCTCGCAGACGGCACTTTCCAGTCGGAGCAGAGCATCCGACGTGGAGTGGAACTTACGGAAGCCGCACTGTGCAGAAGACAGATGGCCTCCGCTGTCCAGGAAATAGGCTAATCTAACATTTACCAATTTCTCCATCAACTTGCACACGCAAGAGGTTAGAGAGATTGGGCGGAAACCGGTCGGAGTAGAGTGATCTCTCCCCGGCTTGCGAAAGGCGAGCACAGTAGCGATTCGCCAGGAGTCTGGGAGAAGACCTTCCACCCAGATCCTGTTGAACAAATCTAACAGAAAGGCCATGCCTCGCTCACCCAGGTGTCGAAGCATGGCGTACGGGACATCGTCCGGACCATGGGCGGTGTCCGCGCACGAAGCGAGAGCGGAACGCAACTCACTCACAGTAAACTTGTCGTTGAAGGGTTCTCCGCCTCTGGAGGTAAAGTCCAGCCGGCGGCCTTCCGCGACATCACGACGTGCATTGAATGCTGGCGGAGCAGCATCACGGCTAGAGAATGCGGAAAAAGCAGTCGCTAAGGATTCCGCCACGGACGCGGGGTCCGAGATTGCGGTCCCATTCTCCTGGAGAATGGGAGGGGGGTCCTGCGAGAACTTGCCCCGAATCCTTTTGACTCGCTTCCACACCTCAGCTAAAGGGGTCTTCCCGTTAAGTGAAGACACGTATGCCCGCCAAGAAGAGCGGCGGGCGTGCTTCGAAATATACCGGAACCTAGCCCTAGCCCGACGAAATTCAGCGACAGTGAAATCGTTCGGGCGGCGCTTATAGCGCATGTAGGCATAACGCTTCTGTTTGAGGGCCGTCTCACACTCGGCCGACCACCATGGGAGTGGTCGGCGTGCAAAACGGCCAGACGTCCTAGGAATAGTAGTCAGGCCCACGGCGATGAGGTTGCCGGAGAAGAACTCAACGGCCTCATCTACCGACCTAATACTACTCGACTGAGATAGAGAATTCAGTCATTTCCTGAAATGCAGGCCACCGCGCCCGCGCCAAGCACCACCGAGGTGGTCTCTCAGGCGGCAGTTGCCCTGAAAATGATATTTGAATGGGAAAGTGATCACTACCATGGAGGTCATCGACCACCCCCCAAACAAAATCAGGCTGTGCATCTGAAGAGCACAAAGATAGGTCAAGGCAAGAAAATGAAGCGGTTCTCGGACAGTGATGCGTAAACTCATCCACGTTTAGGACACCCATCTCAAGCTCTTCGATCAGATCGGCAAGGACTTGTCCCCTGGGATTTATGGAGTAATCTCCCCAGAGAGGATGCCTGCCGTTCAGATCTCCAAGCAAGAGATAGGGCCTCGGCAACCGTGCCACGACGCGGCGGAAGTCCCCCGCGTCGAAGTCAGCTGACGGTGGAATGTACGCAGAAATGATAGTATACCTCCTATCCAGGTGCAGCTGCACAGCCACTGCCTGAAAGGAGGTATCTAAAGAGAAAGGAAGAACGGAGACATCATGCCGGGTGTAAACCGCGCATCCCCCAGCCCGGCCATCCCGCGGTGGTGGGGTCGCAAGACCCTTATACCCCGGGAGGGCAGGCAGCGGGCACGCGCCTAGCATGGTCTCCTGCAAAAAAATAGCTAACGGGGAACGGGACGAGACGAGCCTCCGCAGCTCCTCCCAGTTGGCCCGGAGTCCACGGCAATTCCATTGAAGGAATATGCCCTCCAGGCCTAGCTCGGAGGAGACGCGGGGGCCCTCCTCGAATTGAAGACCCTCACGGGAATGGCCGTACGCTTCCCGGGGGCAGAACCCCGGGCGCTGTTGGCCGGACAAAGCGCTGAAGGCGCTGTCGCCTTCGAGGACTTATTGGGGGAGGTTGGGCTCGCCATGCGAGTCTTTTCCTCCCTCCGCCTCGAAACCTTAGGCGGGCGTTGCGGCTTGGGAGGCGGGGGGCCCTCTTTTCGAGGAACCACCGTCTCCGAGCCACTCGCTCCACCTCGGGGCGTGGGCGAAGGGGCCGAAGCTCCTTTGTTGCCGTCCTCCTTTCGGGGAACAGCTTTAGGAACCCCGGAAGATGGCCTAGCGACCATCTTCAGGGGTGTTGCCTCCTGTGAGTCTAACGACTCTGTGGAGGCGCGTGGCCGTTTCGCCTTACGGGAAACGGTCACGCTGGGGGAAGAGGGGGGAGCCCTGGTATTAGCCGGGGCTGGGTGTGAACCCTTTTTGCCGCCAGCTCTACCAGGGGAGCGCCCGGGTGTAGTAGAGCCCGCAGAAGGGCTCCGAATGGGCGCGGAAACAACCGTGCTCGTTGGCCTGGATGGGCCAGGAGCAGAGGGTGCTTTTCTAACTATTGAGGCATATGACGTCCCAGGCAGAGCCGGGCGCGCCAGGACCAAGTCCTTAGCCTCGCGGAATGAGAGTCGATCCTGGGCCTGAATGGCCAGGATTTCTTTCTCAAGGAGATATGCACCACATTGCTTCGAAGAAGCAGGGTGCGGCTCTCCGCAATTGACACACTTGGCCACACACGATTTGGACTTATCGTGTGCGACCTTGGAGCAATTTACACAGACTTCGGGTGACCCCGATTTTGCACGTCTACATGATCGATTCGTGTGGCCGAAGCGGTGACAGTAATAGCACCGCCGCGGCAGTGGCACGAATGCCTTCACGCGGTAGCGGTACCAACCGGCACGCACCGACTCAGGGAGCTTGTCACAGTCGAACGTGACGAAGAGTGTAGGGGTGGGTCTCGAGGCCCCTCCCTGTTTTCTCATCACACGTTCGACCTTGACCGCCCCATGGTCGGCCAGCTCTAGGGTGATGTCTTCTATGGAGTAGTCAACGAGTTCCCTCGCATAAACTACTCCTTTTACAAAGTTCATGGTAGAGTGCGGCGTCACACTCACCGGGGTGCCATGAAGTGTCCGAAGAGCACTTATCTTGGCCGCCTCGGCGGGATTCGCCGCATTCGCCAGAAGGCTCCCGTCCGAGAAACTGGTTACCTTCGGCTCTCTACCAATTGCACTAGCTAATCCTCTCCTCTGATGGATCATGTTGCCCTTGGACAACATGGTGCCATCAGTGGAGCGAATAACGAGGAAGCGTTTGAAGCCAGCGGGCTCGAAAACGCCAGGTAACCTCTGAATCAGGGGCCCCGATGTCATCGAGGCTCCGCCCTGTGCACTCTTGGTCTTAGTCAGGGGCTCCGCACACGAGGGGGTAGAGGGGCCGGATGTGCCGATCTTGGCTTGGTCGCCTACCAAAGTGGCAGCAGACCCATCCGTCCCCGCAGCCCCCGCGGATGGATAGGAGCCCCGAGTCTTTTTCTTCTTTTTAAGAGAGGAGGGCGGGGAATGAACCCGCTTTTCACCCCCGCCGGTAGAAGCCCCCAGGCCAGATGGACCGGCC
Organism: Ceratothoa steindachneri; assembly: GCA_963969495.1. NCBI lineage: Eukaryota > Metazoa > Arthropoda > Malacostraca > Isopoda > Cymothoidae > Ceratothoa > Ceratothoa steindachneri. The sequence continues at coordinate 66,290,877 of OZ018333.1, read as the reverse complement.
TCAGCCAGGTCCTTCTCTGAAATGGAGAAGGTCCCGGTGGGCACAGGGGATTCATCCGGAGGAGATCCCTCCCCTCCTTGTCCTGCCTGAGAATCCACAGCCGTTTGATGAGGACCTTGTATAGGGGCGGATTCGGGTTCGGTGCTTGGCGCCAAGCCCGGATTCCCCCCCATGGAAGGCCCTACCTTCTGAGGCTGGTTTTCCTCAAGGACCATGTCTATCACAGGAGGGGCCTCCAATTGGCCATCCCCTCCCAGGACATCGCAGGTCCCCTTGGCAGCGTCATAAGTCTTTAGTGGGGAGGCACAGGCCTTGACCCCGGCAAGGTTTAATATTTTTGCCAGCAGGTCTTTTGAGGGAAGCGACCGAAGGGGCCTGGCTTCCCTCTCCCCCCTAAGGGGGTTTGCCCTACCGAGCCGCTTTGATGTGGAGCGGCTGGCTAAGGGTGGCCTGCTGGCTTTCTTGGCAGTCCCCTTAGAAAGCATAGGAGGGACTGCCGCTGGAGATAGGGAGGTGCCCGAAAGCACCTCCAGAGAAGGGGGTGAGGGGGAGTCCCCTAGACCCGTAGGAGTAGGAGAGGAGTAAGCCTCCTCTCCGGTTAAAGAGGTATGGAGGGTCCCCTGCGCAAGCACAGGGGGGGGACCTCCATCTTTTCTGTGGAGCTGCACGAGGGCGGCTCCGTTGTTGTTATAGGGGGAATTAAGGGGAGATGTTTTTTTTTTCATCATTGGGCATGGTGACCCTCTTTGTTTTACGGGACGCAATCGCTCACCACCTCTTGCAGTAGCCCGCACTGCAAGAGGTGCTTACAGGCCCGGCATAGCCAGGCGCCGCCATTTTGGACCACCCCTCCCGCCTGGTGGCCTGGCAGTCCTTCGGCATTGCGGCTCCACCTTGAACACGGTGTAAAAAAGATAGATTTTGAAGACGAGAGGAAAAGGGATGTGAGGAAGGTATGGGTGGGGATGAAGCAGGTTGTTAAGAGCCAACCACCCAAGACCGGAGTTCAGGGGTTAGGGGACATTGTCCCCTATCCCCTTAGCTCCGATCCGGGACGATTAGCTGAGAAGAAGGTCAGCTTCTACCCTGTGAAATTAGAGGCTGACCAGAGAAAGTTGTGGGAGAGGTTGTATGAAAAGCGACGAGGTAGGATAGGAATACAGGCTATCTGAAGGAAGGAAGAGAGGCTAAGCTGGGGCCGGACGGGGCGCTGGATCCCGTCAGCACGGCGGCCAGGATGGCAAATCGCCGCGCCCCTTACGGGGCTGCCCCATGCTATACCTGAACACCCACTTGTGGGGTTTCGGGTGTAGTAGAGGCTCAATCCCTCCCAAATGGAACACGAGTGAAGTACAACAGCGGCTACCAGTACCACCACCACAGAATCGATATTCAAACCAGGGCACAAGGGCAAAGGTACTTTTAACGCAGCTTCTCCACCTACGCCACGGTGTCATCATTCACAAAACTACAACCCACGTTCAAACACGAAAACAAGAAAAAGGAAATCATATTTCCCCATGTTGCAGCTGTCATCTAGAGGACGCGCGCTATCAGGGCCCCAGAACCCACAGGTGCTTGTCATCTCAGGCCCAAATGCCCGTAAAGAATCTAGCGTTCTCTCTCTTCCACATATTTTCACTTCCTAACTTCACTACCATTGCGGGGGTGGATGTTGTGGGAGAGTCAATGAGACTGCTATAAATGAAATCTGGAGTAACACCGAGCTCCCCATCCCCCCCAAAACCTCAAGAGAAACTGATACGGATCGTCTTTTCCAACTGTTTTAAATCTCTCTCTACCACGCCCGAAAAGACCCAACAATGGGTGCAAGAGGGCGTTAAAAAAAACAAAAAACAATCCAGATCTCTCCTTAAAAACATTGCTGGAAATGCCTCGTTGGTTTTCGCTTTCAAAAAAGATCAAGCGGGTAAGAGGCCTAACAAGGACAAAATAATGAGGCAGAGTAAACACACCACCTCGCGAAAGTGGACGTGGCAGAGATGGAATTAATACACATCATACAAGCCGAGGAATCGGGCAAGTAACAGTGTATAGCAGACGCTGTGGAGGCGACCCGAATCGCTTCATCCCGTTACTAATCACATCCCGTGTGCCTTAACTTATAGTCTAGGCCTACCCCGCAATTCACAGAATCGAAAATATTCGCTAATAAAACGGGATCGGGTGATTAATGGCGCAAACGTCAAATGGGAGACAACTTTGGGGCGCAAGTAACCGGGACGGTTCTTAATTACCCTACCCTCTACCTACTACACCTCCCCCCCTCAAGGGGTTGGCCTAGATCGAACCTAACAGGATTCTTCGAAGAGGAAACAGCGAATGAAAACTACCCCCAGAAATCCCCCACACAGTAGAGAACACGACCTTTCTGACCACAACCTCACACTCGAGCGGAGGTGGGGGGGGGGCATGGCAATTAAGCATTTTGGCGAAAGTATTAACGACCAGAATTGCATTTAAACTTTCACCAGAACGTCCGAGCGGGGAGGAAGGGCGCCGCCTCGCATCTCCACACCACACGGGAGAAAGCCTTGCCATCGGAGCTCAAAGGGATGGAGAGGGGGGGTGAGGTGGGTGGGGGTAAATCTATGACTCCCTCGCCTCGATTCCTCCCCCATGAAAGGTCCGCGTGCTGACCCCGAAAGACATCTGCGACACACTTGCACTCAACCCAGCCGTACATGCGGATGTTGGGCCTAGCGTCTTTCTACTTTGGTATTCGGCCGTGCTGGGCGCACACGATGGGTTGGAATGCAATCAGCTTTGCATCCACACACGTTGTAAAAGAGGGAGGGAGGGGGGGGGGCGAAGAAAAACGGTCAAGAGCACCCGGGGGGGAAGGGGGTTAGGAAGTCACATTATTCCGGGTGGGGGTGGAAACGCGCGCCCAACACACCATGGAAACATTCTTCGCTCAATTTTAGGACAGTGGAAGAGGAGCAGTTTGGGTCGAGAGGTGGGGGGGGGGGGTCAAAGAGGATCTTAAACCTGACCCCAATTTGGGCCAGAGAATAGTTTAAGGTCACTGGCCCATTATCTGAGATCTTTCGGGTCACGAGAGGCGTTTCCACAAAAGCCGACCGACCGCGAGGATCATCGAGACAGTTTGCCATTTGCGTGCGATGGAGAATAGTTTTATGATGCCGTCACCCGCCCTTCAGAAGGTCCGGTGCCTTTCAGTGTATTCCCCAATGGGGATTCAGACAAGGCCGCGCAACAATAGATAAGACTGCATGGGTTCTTTTCACCACTTTTCTTTCGTTCTATCTCTACCCACACATTCTTTGTTCACCCTTTGCACACACACTTACACTGGTAACAGGATCTATTTAGAGACCAAGAAATGGAGCAGGTACATTTCATCTTCAGTAACGTATCATATTTTTTTTTTATGAGCCCATGTCGCGACTGCCGGCAGGGGTATAGGCAAACCCTAAAACACAAAAGCCTTCCTCTGGCACCAGAGGGGATGGAGGCACAGCCCTCTCCGGCGGTCCTTCTACTACCCCCGAAATCTAAAACTCCGCAAGTTGGTGTGTACGAACACGTCCGGTACCGGGACAGGTAACGCGCGCGAGCCCCAATCTGGGCCGCTCAACATGAATGTGCCGGACAATCAGGACGCAATCGTTGCACAAAGGCGCAGCGGGGAGAGCCTCATCAAATGGCGGCGCGCCCCGCGAGCGTACCCGATTCGGAGAGGCAGAAATATCGACAAATGGAACAGCTAGTGCAGAAATCCTGAGCAGAAACCGACATACGCGCGTAACATTTCGAACATTGGTCCAAAACAAAAGAGCTGACACAAATTCCAAAGATTCAAGTATGTTGCGCTTTGGTCGCGTCTGCTGCACGGACGTGAGACGTGGACAATAATAATAAGAATTTATAATGCGCCCTTCAGTCTACAAAGACCAAAAGAAACAAAGAATTTCACATTTCATAGCGTGACAAAATAAGCAACAGCGTGGTTCCAAGTAGCTGCCTCGTATAGGTTATCGATTAGCCTTTTCCTGGTCTTTTCTTTTTCTTGTTATTGAAGTAGCAAAGGCAAAGACTCCAACCATCAAACACGACCTTCGATGGTGAGGTCATGTGCTGGGAATGCTCGAAAACACACTGTCACGCAGTAATACGGAGAACTACAAGGACAAAGTTAGGTACAGGCCGATAACAGTGTCCCAATGTCCTTAAAAACAAACAAATACTTGTACCTGAGACATGAACTTATAGGAGAATGGAATGACGTCTATAAACATGCAGCTATTTAATGGATTTTACCAAGGTAAAAAAGGACAGTGTAAAAATGAAGTGATGTGAATAAAAGACTTTTGCTGATTAAAAGCAGGACGCGATTTGGGGATTACCAAAGAAAAATGACATAACGGGAACTGATTTGATGGATTAACAAACAAAAACCGTAAACAGAAATTGATTTGGTAGATTACCGAAGAAAAAAGACAAACAGAAACTGATTTGATGGATCCCAACAGAGAAAAAGACATGTAAAACAGGAAGTTATTTGATGGATTACAAAAAAAAAGACGTAAATGGGAACAGATTTAATGGATTACCAAACAAAATGGAGGTTGCAACTGGAACTGCCTTGGAGGATTACCAAATAAAAAAAATTATGAAAGCAGGTCCTGCTTTAGCTAAATACCAAAGAAAAAGACAAACATGAACTAATTTGATGGATTGCCAAATAAAATGGACCTAAAACAGGAACTGATTCAACGGATTACCAAGCAAAAACGAAATGGGAACTGATTTAACGGATCATCGAATAAAATGGATCTGCAAACGGGAACTGATTTGATAGATTACCAAATAAAATTGATCTGTAAACTGGAACTGATTTGATGGATTACCAAATAAAATGCATTTCTAAACATGAACTGATTTGATGGAAAACCAAAGAAAAAGAAACGGGAACTGATTTGATGGATTACCAAATAAAAGGGACCCCCTAAAAACCTGATTTGATGGTTTAATCAAGAAAAAGGACAAGCAGATACCGATTTGATGGATTACTCACAAAAGACCAAAACACCAAGTGATTTGTTGGATTACCAAATAAAAACAACCGATTTGATGGATTACCCCCAAAACAAAACAAACAGAAACATATTTTATGGATTACGAATACAATGAATCTGTAAACAGGAAGTGATTTGCTCGATTACTAAATAAAATGGACCTGTAAAGTGGAAGTGATTTGATGGATTACCAAAGAAAAATGCCAACCTGGAACTGATTTGGGGATTACGAAAGAAAAATGAACAGATTTGATCTATTGTCCAGAAAAAACTTAAACTCAAACTGATTTGAGGATTACTAAATAAAATGGATCTGTAAACAGGAACTGATTTGGAGGATTACTAAAGAGAAAGAAAATGAAACTGACTCGATCGATTACTAAAAGAAATGGATCTGTAAGTAGGAACTGATTTGATGAATTAAGAAAGAACTAGCTCGTTTAATGGATTACCAAATAAAATAGAGCTGTAATGTTCGTCTCACATAACAACACATCTACTGCATGCACACATATAATGTGGATTTGAATTCAACATTAAACTTGAATTCGTCGTCAGTGTTCCTTCCTCTACCGTGCTGCAGGTGGTGTACACCTTCAGATGATTTATTTGCAGCTTAACACCACCCTCTGCCCACCAACACGCCTTTTGAGAGTACGGCGGTCTCTAACTTTATCTCCCCGAGAGGGGGAGAATAGGTCGGGCAAAACCGCTTGTGCCACTTCGGAGGAGAAGCTCTCGAAACTGACTTTCGCGTGGCTCATCTTGTCTTCCCTCGAAGGCCTTTTCGTGACGGGCCTCTTAGTCGTGATTGTTCTGAGCAGGTTTCCAGTTACAGAAAAAGAAAACAATTAAAAACTGTCGCCATTTACAGAGATCGTCGCTGGTTCCGGGTGAGAAGGGCTGCAGAAGTCGATCGGGCGATTGCGGTTTTCGTAGGCGTTAAATTTGGGATTTTTATTTTTGTTTTAGGTTTATTTAAAGTTCTATTCTAGCGACTGACAGCGAGGGCAGAGACACCTAAATTACAAATTATTCGACTCAATTATTTTACCCACTAGGCTCTGTTAGAAGGAAGGAAAAACAACCGCACAAAACTAAAGAAATATCAGGTATCTGAGGAAGACCCTGGTCAGGTTCCACCCTCACAAAAGCTATGTACAATGAAAGAGGCCAACCTCCTCCAAAAAGTCAGATAGGCCACAAGTTTGTGAGCACGAACTCGTCCAGAGTACAAACGCTAGAGATCTCGCTCGTCCCGGTACGTAGCGTGCGCGAATATCATCCAGACTGGGGGGACATTCAACAAGAATGTGCCGAACAGTCTGGGCGACAACGCAGTCGCCACAATAAGGTTCCGGCGAGCGCTCCACCAAAGGGCACTGCGTCCTGCGAGTGTGTCCGATTCGGAGATGGCAGAAAACGACCTGAAGCTGGGGGAGAGGGGGTCAAGGGAAAAGTCGCGGCGCAATGACACGCAACTTTATGTTCCCGTCGACCGTTTTCCAATTTCTTTACCAAGCAGACTGAAGGGGAGACCAGATACCTGCGATCTGGTCGAAGTGGGGAAGAGGAAAAGACGTTGTTCCGTTCGCGCAGTCCTGGGCGCAATCCATAGATGTCCAGAAACCAGGCAGAAAACAATCTTGACACACTCCATAGCGTGTTTAGATTCCAATGAATCGATGAGACTCGGTGCGTTCTGTGAGTGGGTATAAATCATAATCTGATCTCTGACCCGGGTACGGCGAGTAATATCCTTTACCGAACCGGGTACGGCGAGTAATATCTTTTACCGAACCGGGTACGGCGAGTAATATGCTTTACCGAACCGGGTACGGCGAGTAATATCATTTACCGAACCGGGTGCGGTGAGTAATATCCTTTACCGAACCGGGTACGGCGAGTAATATCCTTTACCGAACCGGGTACGGCGAGTAATATGCTTTACCGAACCGAGTAGGGCGAGTAATATCCTTTACCGAACCGGGTACGGCGAGTAATATGCTTTACCGAACCGGGTACGGCAAGTAATATCCTTTACCGAACGGTGTAATGCAACCACAGCGCCCGTATAGACAAAGGCAGTGATCGGAAGAGCCCCGCCGGCTTCGAACAACGGGGAGAATGCGTGAAAGCCGACCTCTCTTCGAATTTCGAGCCATCTATGTAGGCTAGAACCAGGGCTCCAACGTATCCTCGGCGTGTGCTCCAAAAAGTTGGGACGAAATCTCCAGGTGTCGGAGCATGGAGTACAGGGACAGGGTATATTAGGAACCAGGGACGGCCTTCATCGAGTCCACGAAGTGCTGTAATAGTGGTGGAGGTGCATCCCGGCTAGAGACTGCGGTCGCGAAGGACTCCACCACGGAAGCGTTGGTCCGAGATTACGATCCCGTCCTCCTCAACGAACGACGGAAGTTCCCATCCTATTTTTTTCAAACTAAGGGGCGAAATTGGAGTGAAGTGAAAATGTGTGGAAGATATATAGACTGAAATCCCTCTACAACCATTAAGGCCAGGAGGGCAGGCGATAATTCCAATGTCAACTGCGAATTAGTTGCTCGGGTTACGGTCGAACAGAAGGGAGAAATAGGGTTTGGGTGGATGGCGGGGGAAAGCCCCGTAAAAAGGGTGGGGGCGTTATCTCCATCTCATGTACGGTTACGTGCCCTACTGCCTCAAGTTATCTCCATCTCATGTACGGTTACGTGCCCTACTGCCTCAAGTTATCTCCATCTCATGAACGGTTACGTGCCCTACTGCCTCAAGTTATCTCCATCTCATGAACGGTTACGTGCCCTTCTGCCTCAATGCTTGGAGGAAGAGCTGCATCTGTGTCTTCCAAAATTGTCACTTCCTCGTCGCCCGTGACGGATGACACTTGAACGCTGGCTCCGTCTTGGTGCATGACTGTCCCAAGCAACCCCCCCAATGAAGCTCCAAGGATTCGACGATGACAAAGAACTGACACTTAAAAACCACACCAAACCCCGCCCATCGACGCGGAGAGATCGCATTACTTAAACACGAAACGAGTAACAGTACCCGACAGTCGAAACCGGAGCCTTGCACGTAGTAAGGGGGGATCCGGTAATGACAAACTACGCCAAAATATACAACCAAGACACGTCATAATAATAATAATTTTAAAATAACGAGATTGCAGATAATTGTGTTATGCGAGACGAATATGAAGGGAGAAGAAACCCAACGTGTTTGGTAAGGAAATTTTGACAAAGGAATTTGAAATGAAAGTAAAAATGTGGACAAAAAAACTCCTTGGGCAGCTTGAGGCCGAGTCCATAGTGAATGACCAAAACAACTTCTCCCCCCCACACTAAAACACTGCCACAACACTCAGTTAAGGTTGGTAAATTAATGACTAAAAACGGCGCACAACCCAATGATGGTTGGTCGGAGAGGCCCACCATACGACTCCCGAGGCAGTTTCTCTTCCCTGAAATTGCGCCTTCTGGGGACGTATACAGACTGCCCTTGACAGGCGGAAATATCTCGAATTTCAGAACCACAGTGTAAATTTGAGGGAGCAGGAGGGGAAGGGGGGGCGGCAGTTATTGGTTATCACGACTGTCATTGCAAATACAGGGAGATTACAACGACCGGTCATTGACTTATTTCTTGATGGCAATCATCGCTAGTAACCATTTTGCAAGCAATAATTACGATTAATAGGTAGCCTATTGATATATATATATATATATATATATATATATATATATATATATATATATATATATATATATATATATATATATATATATATATATATATATATATATATATATATATATATATATATATATATATATATATATATATATATATATATATATATATATATATATATATATATATATATATATATATATATATATATATATATATATATATATATATATATATATATATATATATATATATATATATATATATATATACATATACATATATATATATATACATATATATATATATATATATATATATATATATATATATATATATATATATATATATATATATATATCCATAACTCTATAATTTAAGAACGGGATTTTTTGAAAATTTATAAAAGGTTTTTTTGCTTAGTTGACAAATGACTTAGGGTGTTTTGGAAATTTAAAGGATTGAAATAGTTAAAAAGATCATGAAGAAGAAGAGAATAAGAAGATGATGATGAAGATGAAGAAGAAAAGGGTGTTCAGGGTGTTAAAATAGAGTCTATAAAGGGGATTAACGGGTTACACAGGCACCCCCTGCGGGGTGCCTGTGTAACCAAGCTTTTCCTGTTAAAGAAAAGAACAGCGGCTTGTATATGAATATATATATATATATATATATATATATATATATATATATATATATATATATATATATATATATATATATATATATATATATATATATATATATCGGTGTATGTTGGGAGCAGCTTCTCATCTATGCATCTTTTGTTAAAGACCAGGTTGTATTTTGATTTTATCAATTTTATTTTGGAACGTTCCAACTTGGCGACTGCAGTTTTTTTGTATCTGTTTGGAGATTAAATATCAGTTGAGGAAGATCCATTTTATTTTTTACAACTAATTTGAGTTTTAGCTGTGAGCTTTCGCCTTTCTTAAGGCATCTTCAGACGGAAGTCTTCGTTATTGTTAAGGCTGCGTTGATTTGGTGCTTCTTACCCTTGGGTTTGCCTCCTTTACCGTTGAGATAGCTTATTGCTGGTCGCGAGCAGCGAAGAATGAAATGATATATTTGAGAGAAAAAATAATAGTACAAATTAGTGTTACAATATAGTTAATAGTGGGGAAGAAAAGTTGAGCGGTGAAGAGAAAATTATAAGTAACAATGTGAAAAGAAATGGGTTCTTCAGGTACAACCGAAGGTCATATTTTTTTATATTTATACAAAGTTGTTTTAATCTTTCATAATAAATTAAGTTGAATTCTCCAGGACATAATGGAGGTCAAATTGTTGAAATTATACAATCAGGAAATTTTTCCATGACGGAGAATTATATCTAAAAACTGCATTTATCATCATCACTAACTCTATATTTTAAGAAGAGGATTTTTTTAGTATTTGAATAATAATTTCATCTTAGTTTGGTCATGACTTATGTATTTTTATCAGTTATTTCTAATAATTATTTTATAATATCAAAAACAAAATGGTGAAGAATTACAAATGGTGAAGTTCAGAAAATTTATTTTTATATATCTTCTTCTATAACTATATTTTAGCAACGTGATATTTTGAAAGGGGGGAAATTTAGTTTAGAGTTCCTTTTTAAAATATTATAATTGGCAAAGTTCAGAAAATTTATAAAAATTTAACCATGGCTGCTTTTTTTTAGATTTTAAATTTTAATCTTAGTAGCGAAGCGCAAGCTCCCCGTGGCGAAGCCATTGCCTGGTTTTAATATATTGTCTTATGTACAAATTTCACGAAATCCTTGTGCTTGCTTCCCTATATTCATTATTAACCACTGTTTATTAAATGTTTTTATTATTAATTCGCTTAATCACTGAACTTTATTATTGTTAACTACTTGTTATTATTCACTTTCACATATTTTCAACTATTCGATCTCTGAAGTTTTTTGACCACTTTAATTTTCTTATAGGTGGACATGTTGACGGTGTACACGCACGAGTCCGGAATGTAGATAGCGCGTTCCGTCAACATTTCTCCTATCTCTTTTGGCGACCACGGTCCTTCGTAGGTCCATTTGTAGTCCCCGCGAAGAATTCCAGGTCATTTTTTCGGAAGGGTTTGCACACTGAAGGCCCGAAGACCTTGAGATCCACGTCTACGGCGTTAAAGAAGAATCATCTTAATAGGATGTCTCTTTCCTCCGTGAGGGGTTATTCCGGGATAGTCCAGGATGTCGTCGTCTTCTTCCCCGTGAAGTTTATACTCTTGTTCTTCTGTCTCTTCTTCCTTTCAGGATTTTGTCTTTATCTTTGGCCGTTTCTTTTAGGGGGACTTTCGTTTTTTGTCTCTTCTCCTTCTGTAGTTATTTCTTCTTCTGTGGTTCTCTGTTGTTGTTGTTTGTCGGCTGGTTGTTTTTCATCTTCTTTGGTCGTGTCGTTTTGTTGTGGGTCGTCCACAAATTGTATTTTTAGCAATTCCTGTGAAGGGGAATTGGGCGGTAACCACAGTTTTTTTTTTGTAGTAGTAGTAGTTGGTTTAATTCTTCAGAAAAGGTGCCGGGGTTGGCTAGGTTTGCCAAGTGTGCGTAGATGACCATCGTCATTATTTCCTTACACTCACTTGGCATCACCAGCTTTGGTGCCGTTGTTTCGGTGACCGTGGTTCTTGTAGCCACTGCTGCTTCCGCCTAATTCTTTGCCATTGCCTCCTTTTCACGTTTTACCCGGATTGCCTCTTTGCGGACGGGACACCTCATGGCCAAGGCCCTGTGGTCCCTCCCCTCCGCAGTTTGCACAGCGTGGTTTTTCTGAGGCACACTCCTTCCATCCGTGTCCTGGTTTGGAACAGACAGAGCATGTGACCTCCTCGGTCGCTAAACATTCTCTCGAATGAAATTTTTTCGTTCTTTGGTGCTTTTATAGGTCAAAGTCGGAGTACCATGTTCCTTTAGCAGAAATGGTGAAGTACTCGCTCGGAACTGGTGCGTTGGGTGTTAAGTTTGGGGCCCATCTCTTTAATGAGAAGAGCCTCCAGAATCTTTAGGCGGCGAAGGTCAGGGTTTCTTCTGAGTATGGTAGTGTTTTCGACCAGAGTTGCTCTTGTAATTTATGCGTTATTGTTTTCTTTGTAATGCTTTTTTTATTCCTCTTTCTTGAAAATGCATCGTTAGGCGCCGGCTGATGGTAGTAGTGTTTATACCTATATATTGATTATTTGGATGAGATTTGCAGTCCTCATTGGGGCATTGTAATTTGTATTCTACATTTGTAGCCTTTAAGATCGATTGCTTTTCGCGGAGGTTGTTTTTTATTAATAAGTTGCTTACTTTTGTGTTTTTATAATAAATTCGTAAGGATAACTTGTTATTTTCTTTGATAGCGTTACTTTTTATGGTATCTTTTAGTCATTTGGTTCTTATAGTAGAGTGGTATTAGTTTCTTTTTCTAAAATTAGTTGTAAACAATAAAATGGATCCCTCAAATGATCTTTAATTTACAACCAGATACAAAAAACTGCATTCGCCAGTTGGAACGTTCCAAAATAAAATTGATAATATATATATATATATATATATATATATATATATATATATATATATATATATAATAAATATATATATAATATTTTTAGGGCGGCTTTGGACTTCCGATGGGAGCAATTTAAAGGAAATTAAAAGCAACGACAAATCAGGTTATCAGGTTGGAGCGACGCGTCGTTAAGCTTCTTTTTTTTTCGCGCCCATTTGGCGACTACCTACAAAGCCACAAGTCGTCAAAATGATCTTACATCTGAATGCTAAGTTAAATTAAAAAACAACAAAAACACAAAAGCAAAACCAAAGGAAAAAAATCAAGCAAAAAAGTAAGAAAGAGCGCTTCTGCGTCGGGGCGAGGCCCGCCTCCTTCCGGCGTGGGATCCAGCGCCCAACAACAAAAGAGAGATAAAATGGAAGGATGCTAACCTCCTCCAAGAAGTCATATAGTCCACAAGTCCGTGTGCACGAACTCGTCCCGAGTACAAGGCAGAAGCGGTATATATATATATATATATATATATATATATATATATATATATATATATATATATATATATATATATATATATATATATATATATATATATATATATATATATGCGGTTAAAAGGCTATTTTTTGGCAAACCAGTCTTCCTCAGAGCCTTCGGAAGGAGCTCTTCTCACATACACGAAAAGGTAGCACTTAAAATAGGCTATCTGAGAGAACGCCTATTTTAAGTGCTACCTTTTCGTGTATGTGAGAAGAGCTCCTTCCGAAGGCTTTGAGGAAGACTGGTTTGCCAAAAAATAGCCTTTTAACCGCATAATTAATTGCGTTACTGCAATAATTTTTCTTAATATATATATATATATACACATTTTATTTTATTTATTATTTTTAGGAGCCTATCTGGCGACTGCCCACTTGGGCATAAGAATGAAAAACAATAACAACGACAATAATAAGGGAAAATCGTAATAAGGAGGAAGCAAGCTCCGGCGTCGGGGGGAGGTCCGCATCCTCCCGGCGCAGGAGCGTGCGACCTACAAAGAAAACAACAATAACAAAAAATAAAACCTAGTTAAATAAAGGGGAGAAGGCTGGCCTCCCCCCAAAGTCTATAAGTCCACCAGTCAATGTGCACGAACTCATCCCGAGCACAAGGGACAGGCAGTAGCGACGACCCCACCTATCCCGGGACAGGTAACATGCGGGAGATCGCCCAGACTGGGACATTCAACAAGAATGTGTCGAACAGTCTGGGGGACAACGCAGTCTTCACAGTAGGGCGTTGGTGAGCGCTCCATCAAATGGCGGTGCGTCACGCGAGTGTCAAATTCGGGGACGACAGAAAGCAACCTGAAGCCTTCGCGGCATTCGGGGGTAGGTCCATGGGAACAGTCGCGGCGCAATGGCACGCAACTTTAAATTCCATTCCACCGTCTCCCATCTTCTTTGCCAAGCAGCCCGAAGAGCTGGTCCGGTCGCAGAGTCCTCGTGGACTCTTTGGCGCCCTCATTCCCCGCAATTCCTTCATGTCCAGGAACCCACAGAAGATAATCTCGATATCCGCCCAGCTTGCCAAAACCGTGGCGTCAGGAATATCGCGAACCAGGGGATGGATGCGTAGATTCCAATGCCCCGAGAGCACTCAGGGCGCTTTGTGAGTCGCTCCGAACCGGGCACGTCGCGTAATCTCCCGTACCGAGTGGTGTATTGCCACCAGCTCGGCCGTGAAGACAGACGCAGCGCCTGGTAGAGCCCCGCTGACTTCAAACAGAGGGGATACGGCGTGGAAGCCGACCCCCTCTTGGGACTTGGAGCCATCCGTATACACTGGCACGGTTCCAGCGTGACACGATGTGTGGTCCAAAAAGGTCGAAAGCAATACTCCCGGCGCTGTACAAGCTTTGGGAGCAGAGGCGTGGCGACAAATAGCCAAATGTGGTACCCTCCAGGGTGGCGTCCTGGGTAGAACCAGGGGCACCACCGACCCGAGAGCTATACCTAGCTCTCTAAGGAGTTTCCTGGCCCTAAACCCAAAGGGCTTAGGGTATGACTGGCGTCTCTCGGAAGCATAGGCACCGTCGAAATCAGCTGCGGATGCAATGGGAGCTGTTGGCGACTGAGGGAGGCGCCGAGCTCGCGCGTACAGGCGAATAATGCACTGTGCACGGCGTAGAGCGAGTGGCATCTCCCCAGCATCGATTAGTAGGCTCTCAATGGGGGAAGTGCGGAAGGTACGACTCTACGCTTAAAACGCAAAGGTCAATCAATCGATCTTTCTAGGTGGAAATTAATCATCGAACTGAAATGTGGACATTAACACCCTCCACCGCAGAAACAGTGAACGATGCATTTTCGGAATTCATCGCAAGGATCATAAAAAACACCATTTAGATAAGAACACAAACATTGGCGACAGATATAGTTAAAACGTTTGGAACTGGAAATGGTCAAGAAAGCATTGCTGAAAAAAAAACCCAAAAGACCCCCGAATCCTAAACTGGACACCTCTATAAGTAAAGAACCCCAAAAGACCCCTCACTGCCTAATAGCGTTTGTTTTTGTTTAAATTTAACGCCGCCTGGCGATAGCTAACACGGGCAGAGCCACCCGAATCATTAACAAGCCTATTTTTTTTAAACAAGAAAAAACAAAAAGGCCCGCTCAGAGGCCGGAGAGAACCCAGCTCCCAGAGGTAGAGAAGTAAGGGTATTTAGATAAACGTAGGGAACAACAGAAAGAAATGAGAAGGTAGAGTGTGGTAATCAATGGTAAAACCATAAAGAAGGATACATTGAAAATATACTACACAAATATTAGGAGAATAAGGAATAAGATGGATTTGTTAAGAGGGGGTAGTGAGTGAAGTGAATTTTGATGTTATTGTGATACCAGAGTCGTGGCTTGATTTGGCAGGAAAGAACTTTAAACCTGAGGTCCAGATTCATGGTTATGATATGCTTCATAGAGATAGGAACAGGAGGAAAGGGTGATAATTTATAGTAAAGATAATTTTCAGTGTCGTGAAAACACTACAATTAATACATACTAACACAGTCATTATGGTTAAGGAGGAGAAAGATAACCTTGTTATAGGATTATATAACCTTGTTATAAGATTATGCGGTTTTTATAATAATTATTATAGAAACCGCATAATCTTAGTAAGAAAGCTTCGTGTCCTCTGTGGCAGGAGATAGTGTGCATGTAGAAATAAACACGTGTGTGGCAGGAGATAGACTATGCATGTAGAAGTAGACACGTGTGTATAATGGGTGATTTTAATTACAGAAATATAGACTGGGAAGCTCCTGTAGGTGATGTGGAGACTGAGGAATTTTTTAAGACAGGTTGTAAACAAACCGACTACGGGTGATAATATATTGGATTTAGTTCTAACAAATAGGCAAGAGGGTATTAGAGATACAGATATTGGGGGATTAGCGACCATTGCGAAATTAGATTCACCCAAGTTAAAATGGAACAGGGTTCTCTGCAGAAGGGGGAAGATTACCATCAGATTGACAGGAATATGAGTCAGTTGTTAGGTAGTTAATTGGCGGACAGAATATGAATATTCGGTTTATGGAAATTAGAACCAAAGCTGTCGACCCTAAATCGATATCGGATAAAATTAAACATATCAGCATTAAAAGGGGCATTTATAGGAAAATAAAAAAAAACGGTGAGGGTCAATTAAGGAAGAGATACAATGAGTTAACTCGGGACATTAAAAATTTAATTAGGGTAGCAAATAAAAATGATAAAATTAAAGGGGCAAATACAAGGCTATGGAAAATCCTAAGGGTTTCGTTCAATTATACAGAACTAAGACGGGAGATAAAGTAGGCTCGCTTAAAACTACAAATGGAGGAGAGTTAGCGAGTTGATAGTGACGCAATGGCTAGGATATTAAATAAGTAATTTCTGTCAGTATTTACACACCAAAGATAATCTAAGAGTACTTGAGGGGACCTTGGTCTTCTGGGGGTAACAATGAAACGAAATTAGAGGATATTTTAATTACCAAGGAGATAGTTTCGTAAGTTGATAAAATTACATCTAGTATGCACCGGGACATGACAAGATTTTCCCTATCATTTTGAAGGAATGTAATAATGTGTAAGTTTAGTTTCAAGTGATGTATATTCAGGAAATCGTTACAGACTGGCGTTGTACCAGTGGCGTGGAAGAAAGATAATATAATACCCATCTTTAAGAAGGGGGATAAAACCCTTACGACTAATTACCGGCCAGTGAGTTTGACATCGGTAGTGGGGAAAATGCTCGAATCTGTAATAGCGATATC
Organism: Ceratothoa steindachneri; assembly: GCA_963969495.1. Lineage (NCBI taxonomy): Eukaryota > Metazoa > Arthropoda > Malacostraca > Isopoda > Cymothoidae > Ceratothoa > Ceratothoa steindachneri. Next base: position 66,274,301 of record OZ018333.1, on the reverse strand, counting down.
TATTAGGGATCACTTAGATAAACATAAGTAATCTCAATAGGGTTTTACTAGGGGTAAATCCTGCTGGACTAATTTATTGTATTTTTTTCTAGAGAGGTGTACGAAGCTGAAGTTTACGATATTCTTTGAAAAGAAGTTAAAGCTCACGGAAGTGATGGAAGGATTTATAGGATGATTCGCTCATGGCTTAGGGACAGCAAAGATTTAGTATAGATAGGATTAAATCCGAGTGGGGGAATGTTATCAAGTGTGGTTTATCAAGGGTCGGTGTTGTTCTTCTTGATTTATATTAATGATCTTGACTTTGGTAGAAGTAGCGATCGGAGCAAGCTTGCCAATGATACTAAAGTAGGATTATAAGATCTGAACCTGATGCCGAGGTATTGCAAGATGAAATGACCATATTGTCCCAATGGGCAGAGAAATGGCCAATGGAATTTAACACAAGCAAGTGTAGTGGAGAGTTTTAGGAAGGTCAGAATGCGAAAGAGACTTAAGTGCCCTGGTAAGTTCTGAATCTTCATAAGTAAGAAAAGAGAAGAGTCCGAAAGGACTTTATTAAAGTCTTCAAGTGGGTAAAAGCTTATAATAGGAGTCATAGGGAAGGTTCTTATTTTTAGCGGACATGATAGAATACGTAGCAATGGATTTAAGGTGGACAAGTTTAATTTTGGAAAGAGAATGGTAAAAATTGGTTTACACATCGACTAGTAGATGAATGGAATAGGCTCACTAGTCACCAGTGGCGTGTAGTCAATGGAAGCAATGCTTCCCCTATTTAAAAAAGAAAAAGAAATTACACCCCAACGATTAATATGACAGCAGAATCAATTTTATTGTCACATTTATGCTTGCCTATACTTGTATACGCCATTCGGTAGAGTTCACTTTCAATCGAATTGGCGTTAGACCCTGATGAGCCCGACTGCAATTGAAGAAATGCATCCTTTTCGTCGAGATTTCTACCCTCTTTTTTCTCTCTCTCTAACGGCCGTATGCTAAGACAAATGTGAAATGCACTTTTATCAGATTTAGTGTAGCTTCACAATTATTTATAAATTTATTATATACAAAAGGCTAAAATGTAAAATACATTAAAAAGAGAAGTTTTTTTATCAAATGTGCATTTCACATTTGTTTTAGCATACGGCCGTTAATTTCAATAATAGTTCGGCCTTTTGGTGCTTTGGAATGAAGAGTTTAAAAGATATTTTGCTTTTCTTAGCAATAATATACAGTTATTAGAGTTTTATGATTTTTATCCAAATATTTCAACGCCGTGTTAGAATTGAGAAAAAATATCCTATTTGTATACGGAAAAGGACGCAAATTTAGCTTTGCAGTCATCTGTTTGCATCTGGCAACCCTGCCGAGTTGCCAGAATCTAGGAAAAAGCAACCAAATGTCTAGACACAATGACGTAACTATTATTATGCTCTGAAGCTTAAACAATTTTTTAGGTTATATTTAAATACTGGTTTTGAGAAAGGAAGCAGCTAAATAGTAAAAACTCTAGTATGGTTAAGCTGTCATCCAAAAGTGTTGCACTCGCAAATACAATGTAGGCCAATATGATAGAACATCTTGGCTAGCCGGTTGTACATACTTACAGAAGCTATTATAAAATTTTAAAAGTTAAAAAAATAATATAAAAAATAACATTTAAATAAAGTGAATAGCTTACAATTTTATAGTTATCAACATATTTACTTCAATTAACATTTATTTTTGTAAAACTTGAATTGCTCCCTCATCTTCAAAGGTCACCGCACGCCAAGGCGTGTCACGTGATAGAAGCATCATTTCTTGGGAGTTTTAAGGATAGATTCGATAGATTTATGGATGAGGATGCTAGGTGGGATGGTGCTAGGTGGGATGGAGCTAGTTAGGATGGAGCTACGTGGGATGGAGCTAGGTGGGATGGAGCTAGTTAGGATGGAGCTAGGTGGGATGGAGCTAGGTGGGATGGAGCTAGGTGGGATGGAGCTAGTTAGGATGGAGCTAAGTGGGATGGAGCTAGGTGGGATGGAGCTAGGTGGGATTGAACTTAGGGAATGGAAACAAGAACTGCCTCGTACAGGCTATTGATTAGTCTTTGACAGACTCTTTTTCTTATGCTCCAAAGGCCTGAGCCTGGACCCAGCCCCCCCCCCCATCAAATAAATAATATGAAGGAGGTCCTCCCTCCTCCCGAAACACCAATATATAATCATGAATACACGAGACCCACCACGAGTACAAGCGACAGGTGGTAGCGACCCCACAAGTGAGGCGGGTCAAGCTCGCCCAGACCGGGACATTTAAAAAGAACGTGCCCGACAGTCTGGGGGTAACCAAACAGTCGTCACGAAAAGGTTCAGATGATTGCTCCATCAGATGGCGCTGCGTCCCGCGAGTGTATCCGATTCAGATATAACAAAAAACGAGGAAGCCGTTAACGCAGGGAGGGAGGTAGATCTAAGTAAAAAGTCGCGGCATAATGGCACGCAACTTTAGATTTCCGTCAGCCGTCTCCCATCTTCTTTGCCATGTAGCCCGATGGGCTGACCTGTTTCTTGCCACGAAGTCGGAGTGGGCAATCGCGATATCTGTAGCAGCAGCCGTAGCCTCACGGAAAGTGCAAACCAGGGTGTGTGCATATTCCAATGCTACGACGGCACTCAGTGCGTTATGTGCGTAGCTATAAATCCCAATCTGGGCAGGCGACGCAATGCACGATACAACCCCGCCGGCTTCAAACAAGCCGGATGAAGGCGTGAAAGCAGACCGACCGTGTCACGGCTTCAACGTGACACGGCGTACATTCCAAGATATACAACCTTAATACTCCCGTTGCTGTAGAAACTTTAGAAACAGAGGTGTGGCGACAAACATTCAAAATCGATACCCTCCAGCGCCACCAGTCAGAGAGCTACCTCAACCTCTCGAAAGCTTTTTCTTATAGTACGTTCTAAATGTCTAAAAAATGAGTTGCCGTAACGGAGATGATGGCATTTGAAAAAAAAGGGAGTCTCATTTTCTCAAAATTCCACCTTTTTCGAATAGTGACAAATGTTCCAATATTAATATGAACTAATTCAAAGAAATTGATGAATGTTATATAAAGAGAATTCAAATTTAAGCATTAAATCCTTAGAACACTATTTTAGTAATTGCGGTAAGGTAGTCGGGTTGTTCTTGGTGATAATAGGGATCAAACATGGGTCTTATGACCGAGGAAAAGATACTTGCCTTCGTTTAGGAAGTTCTCTCTCAACTTAAATACTTACACCATCTGATAATGGTTCGTCTCCATCCCTGCCCTATAATATGGATGGAAAGAATAGGTGGAAATTGATAACGTATATATTTTATCAAAACAAGCAGATTTTCTTTTTAAGTCAGGCAATCACCACTTAGTTAAGCGTTGGAAAATAATAACTTCATTAAAGAAAATACAGGGGTCTTTTTTTTTTACATGTCCTACCTTTGAAGTTTAATAAAATCAAGAATAATTTTGTAATCACAATGAAACTTTCAGAAGTTGTTGGTAATAGTTGTAAGTTCTTTGTCCTAAAATGGCTAATTGATTCATTTGTTATTTTAGAAGTTATACCAGTTTTAGTAAATCGGTCATTTTTTTGCTAGAAACGGAAAGGGTAAAAAGTTTTGTTAAGAATAAGCGATTTTCGGAATGCTCGATTCTTAGCAAATATTCGCGAAAATTCTGAACTAACAAATTTACTAGCATCATAGTCATTCGTGGACTATAAAAGGAAAAAAAAAATTCTAGCCCAAATCCTTATTAAGAAATTTTTCAGACTGAAAACATGGAAGCTTCTGGAAATGGTTGGACGAAAAATTTTTTTGTTTTAACATTGTTCAGATGCAACTGCTCAGTGGTTTCAACACAACGACGGATGAGACGTGAAGGAGTTCAAGAAGTACCATCACAACGAGCGCTATGCAGACTAATTAAAAAATTTCGAGACACCGGTAGTGTACAAGATGGATGAAAAGGACGTGTTGGCAGAAAAGGCGTAGAACAACATAAAATTGAAGAGTTGCGTCAAAACGTCGAACGGTCGCCGCAGAAATAATCATTGATAAGAAGATCAGAATAAGTGGGATGTCAAAAAGTGCAACATAAAATGTAATGAAGAAAAAAAACAAACTTAAGCCATACAAAATTCAGGTTGTGCAAAAATTAGAAGACCACGATTTCGCGAAAAGAAAATCGTATGCAGAAGAATTTAGACGAATATTGGGGGAAGTTGATGTACCGCCCGTGATAATGTCTGACGAAGCGCACTTTCATCTCAGCGGATAAAATAATAAGCAGAACAACATGATATGTTCGGATCACAAAACAGAAGTTATACACTAGAAAGAGCTGCATCCTGCAAAAACCACTGTGTGGTGTGCGATAACACTTCAGAAGATCATTGGCCGTATTTGTATGAATGAAAATGGAAATTCAGTCACTGTGAATGGCGAAAGATAGACACATGTTTGAAGAATATTTTTTACCGAACTTTCGAAGGCTTCGAAATAGATGACAACCGTTTTTCCAGCCGTATAGTGCAACATCACGTACATCGAATGAAACAATGCAGTTGTTGAGACGAAACTTCAGAGAAAAAAAAAATCATTTCTCGAAACAGTGAGTTTAAGTGACCTTTGGATGTTTTTTTGTGTGGGTATTTAAAAGATCGTGTTTACCGTAATAATCCTAGAAGTATCCAACAACTAAAAAATAATATCGCTCAAGAAATTAATAACATCGATGAAGAACTTTTGAAAAAAGTGATGAAAGCAACTTCGTCACGAGTCAATGAATGTTATGAGAAGAAGGGTCGGCATTTGAAAAGAAGAATCTTCAAATAAATTAAGTTATGTTAATTATGCAAACTGATTATTCGTCTTGGGTTTTTGTTAATTTTAAGCAAATAAAATGAGTTAAAATAAAATTGGTTTTAATAGTCGATAAATATCTGAAAGTTGAACGAAAATTTGTTAAAAATAAATGCTTCACTAAAACTGGTATAACTTCCACAAAAATAAATGAATCAATTAACCATTTTAGGACCAAAAACATAAAACTATTACCAACAACTTCTGAAAGTTTCATTATGATCACAAAATTATTCTTGATTTTATTAAAACTTCAAAAGTAGGACATGTAAAAAAAAGACCCGGTATTTAATACCTATGACGTTTTCTTTCTATTTAAAAAGAACAACTTGGTGGACCTCAGTTTTTTTAGAACCCCACCCCGCAATTCCTGGAATACCGAAAGGAATCCGTGAATTTAGAGACGGGAGGAGGGTCCGGCCCTTACTTCCAGAGGGTTCCAAATACCCCCTTCCTCGACTCAGGATGACAAAGTTGGATAACCAAGCAGCCTCCTTACCTTCACTGATAATTCTTCCTCTCATTCATTCTTCTTGTCCACACCAACCTAGTCACCCTCTTTTCACACAACCATAAAACGCCCCACTCACACCCTCGCACCCAAAATACCACCGCCTTCTTCACCAGTCGTTTCTCCCTCGATCTACCATTCACACACCAACCATCACTCTCGAATCACCATTTGCAGTTCTCACTCTCGCCTTTCTAAACCAGTCTCACTCCCATACACTAAAGTTGCTGCCAGCATGCTCATCAATATTGAAGTAAACCCCCTAAAGGACGGTAATACCCACCCAACCCCACGTCAGTTAACCCCAAATTCCCTAGGGTGTTTAGTTTCCGGTGGCAAATTTCTAAAAAAAAACAACAAACAGGAAATTGGTGGAAAGTTATAACCATGACTCCCAACACCACCCCGACACTCCACCGCAGCATGAAACGACATATTTGGTCATCTTCACGTCTCGCTACCTTGTCGATTTAACGGGGGGCTTCCTTAAGTTCCCTGGGGGCTAATATTCCCCCTACCAAAACGCTTGAACTCCACAGTGGAGGCTCATTAGTGATCAAAACTACCAACTGTGAAAAGATACTACCACTTAGGCGCCCCTCAATGCGGGCATGGCGAAGAAACGAGACGTAAGAATAAAAAAAGGTTATTAGAAATGAAAATTTGTATGGTTGAAAGGGGGGTACATAGTACCCCTACATGGCCAAAGTGGCGGAACGAACTGACGCCACAAACACCTGTTCCTCACCTGGCGCCTTCAAGACAGACATCAGAGGCTGAAAGGCGCTCTACGAGAGCACACGTCCCTGAATAACGCTACACAAACCAACCACATCGACGTGTGATGTGAAAAAGCGTACACAAATTACACACCTCACGAAGGTAATAGGAGAGATCATGATGCACTCGAAACATTAAAAAAGCGCGCAACTCTCCCTGAGCCTAGTCCCGCTACGGTATCAAATCGATTAATGGGAGTCAAAGCGAAGAGAGAAAATTGCGATCCAGAATCTTCCATTTCCTTCATTATAGAGAGAAAAAAAATTAGACATTTTATATTTCCATTTTGGAGACGGAACCATTAAAACCGAAATTTTCACGTGTCCATTGTCATTGGACTAAGATATAAAATTGGCGGCTGTCATTAATAAACCGCACAATTTAAGTCTCCCACACCCCCGTAAAATTCCAACCTCACCAACAATCCAACACCCTCGAGCGGCTTTGTGATTATTATCAATTCGCACTCGACACCAGATTTATCTTTGAGCGTACCGATAAATTATAGGAGTCAAATTGCCCAATAAATCCATTAAAACCGCTAACTCCGAAGGGCTACCATTAAACTGATTATTCTACAGAATTACAAACTGGCAAAGACCCTGAGATCCACTCAAGGTTAGCTAAAAAAAAGGGGAAAGTCAGAGGTTTAGAGGGACCATTCAAATAACGCCAGGAAGATTTAACTATTGAATGACAAAAGCCTATTAGAAATCATCGACGTAACGTAATTTCCATCAGTCTAACCTGCACCTAGCTACAATCCACAAAGATTCGCATTTTGCAAGCCATTTAGTACAAAAAAAAAACGTCAATCTATGACAGTGTCAATGAAGTCTTTCAACTAATGGATAACAAAAGCATCTCCCATCAATATAACTTACAGTACAAAGTAAAGTATGTCAACACTGCGCCATTGTGTCTTTTCGCCTTTATGACACACGCAATACGATGCAACTATATACCTAAACCTACATCAATACTTAGATAATATGCAATTTCTCGATTCTCCAAAAACTTTAAATTGGATAAATATGAATGGAAAAGTTTTCTAAACATATTTAAAGTGGGACGAGTGACAATCAAGTTTTCAACTCAAAAAATATTCACGCATATCCAACCACAGCTTGATTTTTTTTTTTCAAATTTAGACAAGTAGTCTTGTTTCGTTCTTCTCCCCCCTCCCTCACAAAGAACGTGTCAATTTGTACTTTTTATCAATACCCGGAACAATTGTTTAGGAATCCTGTCTCTCTCAAACATCTTCCCCAAAACAGGAAAGTTCAGTGCTCCATCAGCCTACGATGTTTAAAGGGTATTGTTTAAAGCCGCATCTTTCACTCGAATCAAACCAAATTTCCTCATTTAGACCCCTGATTTTTACCACTCAGGGGGATTTTTTTTTTTAAAGAGCCCATCTGACTCTTCGTATGACGGAGCGAGTCATGGACCAGACGAAGCCGATAATAATAATGGGATTTGTAAAGCGGTTTTTCAAGGTTGTGGCCCCTCGCATAGCGCCTGTCTAGCAAAAGGCCAGACGGATATCTAAAAGCAATTAACTCCCCCGTAGGCAAAAAAAGAACGTCGGACCGGAAATTGTTTACGTGAACTCGCCGTCCCCCCTCCCCAACATCAATTCCAACCCCCGTAAAAAGTAGCAAGCCAACGAGAACACCGCCAAGTGGGAACAGCGAAAATGCGTTTAAGCCCCACCCCCCATGGGACAACACATAGATAACGAATATTCGTTATCTATCGACAACAATATGCATTAAGGGGTCGGAAGGGCACGACACCAACCCTCGAGCCTCCCTGTATCTCGTAAGAAAAGGGTCGATGCCCCCACCGAGTTGCGTCATGTGGGTAACTTTCGTAATTGCCTTAACAAGACGTAAACATGTCCGGTCGCTATCTTTGTCCACTGCGGAATAGCGCCAGCCATTTCACGGGGGAAGATGGAATACAACACCCCCCCCCCCCCCCAAATAACCTCATCGACCCGGTGAATACAAATATTCCCCTTCCCCATGGAAGTGGAAAGTTGCACCTGCTTCTTGTTGGGTTGCGAAGGTAGCGAGGTGGACTGCAGCGACGCTTCTTTGTGTTCCCGCGGGTGGGGGAAAAAAATGCCTTACTGAGGAAAAGGGGTAGGAGAGGCAATTCAAAAACCAATGATGGCATCTCCACCGATTCCTCTGTAGGAGAGGTCCGTCAAGAAAATCGAAGAGTTGGGGGACGTGAAAGGTTGAAGGGAAGTAAGCCCGAGGGTCTAAAGAGGAGACTACCAGATGCACTCAGAACGAGTGGGATGACACGCAAGTTCCATAGGTGGGCGTTATCGCGATAACGATATCGGGTTATCCGATATTTTTTCCGCGTTATCGATTCATCGGTATCGCCGATACTTTTGGATCCAAACTAGCGATAATCGATAATTTCAGGGTGAACCGCGCGTGCCTTGGAAGCAGAAATAGGAAGGTCCGAACTGTGAGGAGGATCCTCAAAACCTATGAGGAGATGAAGGAGAGCCTCCCCAGGTAAGAAACTAAGAAACAGTATTAAAATATTCTTACTATTGTATTATAAAATAACGCTATATATAGTCAATAATCAATATTGTATTATAATTTTAGATTTATCGATTTATCGGTTATCGCGCCCACCTTTGCACGCAACTCTAACTACCTCAGCAAATTGCCCCCTGCCCCGGAACCTGCACAATCAAAAAACGTGTTGGGGCCGGGAGGGCGCGCAACTCTCCCCTGAATTTCGCTATTTAGAATCCACAGGAGAGGTTTAGGGTCCGGAGGGTACGCAGCTCTCACAGGATATACCGTAATAAAGGGAAGCGAGGGGCGGAAAAGATTAAAATCGTAGGGGCTTCAAACCAACCTGTAACGACTGGGGGCCGTTCGACCCATCATAAGGATGGGCCCCTGACGGGGTCTTCTGGGGCTTCAGAATCGATCTGGAGGGGGCCCCGACGTTGACGGGGTTCTTCTTCGCCTGAGCGTGACGAAGGGCGGCCCTCAGTGGCCACGGGGTCCGGGCCCCGGGGCAAGGGAGGGACCGAGGCGAATCGGCGTCCGGAAGGACCCCGCCCCAATAGGAGGAGATAGAACCAGGGCCCCTTAACGCGAACCCCTTAGGGAGGGGCGAAATTGGGGGAGTGAGGAGAGGTTCGACGCGGAGGCTCCCAATGGAGTGCTTGGGAGGGGCCTCGCCGCTGGGGGATAAGGCCCCCTCGGGGAGACTTTTTCTTTGGTGTCGAGGGGCGGGGGCATAGGAGCGGGAATCGACAGAGCTGTAGCCACTCTCGGGGGAGCGCGATGGGGGCGACGGGCCCCCTCGGCCCTTCCCCTCCGGGAGGCCTGACTCCCCCTCTCCCCGGCATTCCTGATTGAGGACGAATGACACGTCCTGGATGACGGGCGCCCGTGCCGGAACGCCGGGAGGGGCGATACCCTCGCCCAACTCCCCAAGGGGGGCACTAGTCCGGGCTGAGGGGGGCTCCAGGGCTCCCAGCTCCCCCCGTTGGATTTTGACGCCGAGGAAGCGGGCGATCTCGCGCAACTTCCGCAGCTGGACACCTATGTCCGAGTGGGGGTCACCCTCGAGGGGGGGCGTGGGCCTTGGCCGCGGGGGCAGGTCCGGGCAAGGTCCCTCGGGGCTTGTCCCAGGCACGTTCACGTAGAGGGGCTCCGTAAGGTCGTCAAGGGAGCGGGACCCGGCACCTCCGAGGGGGCACCCTTCCTCCAGCAGGTCCGAGAGCTCATCGAGGCTCCGACAGGACCGCAACCGGCCCTTCGTTTCCGTGGCAACGCCCGCGGGCCAAACTGACGTCATCGCCTGCCCGCCTACGAGGGGTGGGCGGTCCCCTCCAACCCCCACGTGGGCGGGTTGGGCGCGGGCAGCGAGCATCGCGTTATCGTAATAGAGGAAGGGCCGCCCACGCGGGTCTCTGGGAACTCCAACGCAGGGGGGTACTTTCCCCCTCGGGGGTGGGCATGCATTGGGAGATGGGAGGGGGGCCCCCGTGGGCCGCAGTTTCTGGGGCGCTCGGGGCCGATTCTTCTCGCTCGCTGGGGCCCCCCGTTGGGGTGCGATCCCCACGTACGCCAGGCGGGGCTTAGGGGGCTCAGGTTCCTTCCCAGGGGCAGGGGGTCGCCCCCGGAGAGGAAGGGCGGCATGTGGGTGGCGATGGGCAGTGGGGTGGGAGGGGAGGAAGCCCTTTTTGGGGAGCTCCAGGCTCTTGCCCGTTCGGAGCAAGGGCCCCGTAGGGTGATAGGGTATTTTATGGGTACCCCCAGGCCTTTCCGAGGGGGGAAGCTTGTGTCCATGGCGCCCGCCCTCGCGGTACTGCGTGGGGAGGGCGGAATAAGGGGGCGGTGGAGCTTTGCTCGAGATGCGGCGGGGCGGGGGCGCAAAAGCGCTCGAGGGACTGTGGTTCAGCGCCTTTTTCAGGTCGCCCCCAACCCGTGGGTGATAAAAGGGGCCAAGTGCCGTCGCCCCTTTGCCTCCACTCTTAGGGGGTGAATAGGGGGGCGGGGGATCCACAATGACTCCGGACCAATCGGAACCGTAGCAAACCATGGCCGTCAACAGTCCCAGAGAAACTTGATCGTGTCACGCGAGGGGCTGGGACGCCACAGGGGGGCGAGAATGTCGGGAAAACCCGCCCGCTGAATAAATGCCCATTTCATGGTTACGCGAATCATCCCTGGATATGGCCTGGTCGTCGAGCCTCAAATCCATATCTCGGGAACGAAACGTTAAAGCACCAAACTGTATACACACACAACATAGCTCAGCCTCGGTCGACAGAGGCAATAATGATACAACTCACCACAACAACGGTTAATGGGTAACTGAAGATGCGTAGTGGTCGGAGACACCTCAGGGCCGAAATTATACGACTACGAAAATGAGTCGCTACGACTCGGAGGAGCTCCCATAGTGTGGAGGTTAATAAGGGGTGGAGTTGCGTTCGACCGAGGGTGCAAAAACACGGATACATCAGAGGGAAATAACGGGCATATGAGAGATAACGGGCACATACACACATAGAGAGCAGGAACTGGAGCACAATTTTCTTGCTTCGATTCGTAACAAAAATGCTCAGCCGTACGTCTACACACAACTAAGGGCGATCCTTCACTCCCAGGTAGGATTTAAATAACATTTCTCCCCCCCCCCTCGCCAACTCAAATGCCTTATTTACCACGATTAAAAATAAAATCTGAATTGAAGGAGAATGACAAAACTCGTAACACAATGTAATGTAACGGATGACAAAAGACATACAAGCATATCAGAAGTCATCTGAGCGAAGCAAAGCGCTGCAAGAATCACCAAATAATGCAGCCAGAGCGCTGCTTCTAAAACATCACCAATCAAAGCTTGTTAAAAACTAAAGCAGGCAGCTACAATTTATACATCAATATTAAATTATGTACATTCGCCCCTCAATAGCACCCCCCTCCCCTAATCTTTCCTGATCCATTTAGCTAACTCTTGAACACATTTAAACTTGGGCGAATCAACCCCCCTGAGATAATTTATTCCAGACGTCTACCACTCTATTGGTGAACAAATATTTTCGAAAATCTGACCTACAGTTTGTTTTATTTTTTTCAAGTGATCACTCCTGGTCCCCCCCCCCACCACCACCACCTCCAAGAACTTGCTAATATACAATTTACATATCCCAGAATGTTTTTTGTTTTTTTTAACTCAAATCATATCCCCTCTCACGGGAGAGCATATTCAGTACCCTCAACTTAACTACATATTCAAGGTTCTTCAGGGAAGGTATCTTTATTGCCTTCATTACATAACACCAATCCCGCACTTAGATTTCCAGCAAAAAAAAACATACGCCAAATTTCGTTTTGAGCATAAATAACCGTGCACAGTCCCCCCCCCCTCCCCCATAATGCCTTGTACCCCTCAAATCCTCACCTCGTTTTGGTGTAGAAGCATTAATCAGGTAATCCAAGATCCCCGGACAGGCGGAATAAACACCCAACAGTCGCGACGCAAACACACTGTTCTCAATGACGAGGAGCGGTGCGGATTTTTCGCTAAAATCGGAACAATGCGCAAGTGTTAGCTACACTAATAGGTATAATGGACGTGGCTGGTGTTCGAGATAAGGTGAAGCGAGAGTCTGAATGAATACGAGGACATAAGAATGGTTGGTTGACTAAAAGCCACTAGATGAACCACCTGCAGAGATATTCTTGACTACCCCCCCCCCCCCCCTAACCACATCTCCTAAAAATATCCAGAGGATGAAGCCACTTAAAATACCAAAACATCAAACAATGCATACAAAGGAGGTTGTCATTCTATATATGGAACTAAAGTAGTCTATACAAAGTAGATCAAACAGACCTTGTCAGATCATATCTAAGCGATTGCGGATGAAGACTCCGCCCCCGCGGCGGAGAAAAAGGGGAACAATACACGAATATGTCGAGAAAATGGGACACAAACAGGCATTTCGACAGCAGAGCTGTTACTTGAAATAATAATATTTCTCGTTATTTTATTAGCGCGCCCATCTGGCGACAGCCACAAAAGGCACAAACACCACGATTTAATTTAGCCTAGTGCTATTTTAAAATTCAAAACATAACTCCCCCCCCCAACCCCCCCAAAACAAAAAAACAACAACAAGCATAGCAAAAGGAAGGAAGCACGCTCCGGCGTCGGGAGAAGACCCGCAGGAACACCAAAGGGTCAAATAAAACGAAGGAGGCCAGCCTCCTCCTGTGTGCACTAATCTGTCCAGAGTGCAAGGTACAAGCGGTAGCAAGCCCGCTAGTTCCGGTCCCGGGACAGGTAATGTACGCGAAGATCACCTTCACTGGAACATTGAAAAAAAAATGTGCCAAACAGTCTGGGGAACAACGCAGTCGTCGCAGTTAGGTGCAGGATAACACCCCGCGAGCGTGACCAATTCGAAGACGACAAGCAGAAAGCGACCTGAAGCGTGGCGGCATTGGTGGTAGGTCCATGGCAACTAATGGAACATTCAACAACGCCAGGAAGTTGTTTGACAAAAGCCTGTCAGAGATCATCTACGTAACGCATCTTCCATTTATATGAACTACACCCAGTCTGGTCGCCCAGTCTTCGTCGACTCTTTGGCGCACTCATTTCCACCAATCCCCGCATATCCAGAGACCTAGCAGAATATAATCTTGACTTCTGGCGGGTCGCGGTTACCATGGCATCACGGATACGACGACGAAGGAGGAGTTGGAGATAATGTCCCGAAGTATTCAGTGCGCTTTGTGTCTCTAAATATCACAATCCGGTCACCAAACCGTGTAAGACGAGTTTTCTCCGGTACCAAGCGGTGAATTACAACCAACTCGGCCAAGAAGACAGACGCAGCCCCCAGGAAGAGACATTTTTGTAGGTTAACACGGATCCAGCGTGACAAGAAGTGTGCTCTAAAAAGATCAAACGCAATACTCCTGTCATACAGAAGCTTCGGGAGTAGAATCGCAGCGACAAATATTTAAAGGTGTTACCATTCCTTGAGGGCTCCCTAAGTAGAACCAGAAGCAACACCCGCCCAAGAGCTACGCTGGGCTATCGAAAGCTGTAAACCCAAAGGCTTGCGGTATCATAGGCCTTCTCCAGATCGAAAAACACCTTGGCGAAGTGCAGTCTGTGAAGGGAGGGTACGCAGAGAGCATTTTACAATTGGAGCATATGACGTGGTGTAGAACTATGCAAGCAGGACTGTACAGAAGACAGGAGGCATTAGCTGCCAAAGAAAAAAAGTCTAGCCTAACACTAATTTCTCAATCAACTTGCACACGCAGAACCTTAGAGAGATTGAGCGGAAACCAGTCGGGGTAGAGTGATCTCTCCCCGGTCGGCGAAAAGCAAGCCATTCGCCACGAGTTGTGAGGATACACTCTGTCCAGATTCACTGCAGAAATCTAGATCAAATGCCATGACTCGCTCTTCTAAGTGTCGAAGCATGGCATACAGGACATTGTCCAGACCAGAAGTAGTGTCTGCACATGAAGCGAAAACGGACCGCCCCTGGAGGTAGTCTACTCGGCGGCCTTAAGCGACATTAGGTGCATTAAATGATGGCGGAACAGCATCTCGGATTGAGAATGTGGAGAAAGCAATCCCGAAAGACTACGCCACGGATGGAAGGGGGGGTCCAAGATTGCGCGCCGATTCTCTTGGACAACGGTAAGGGAGTCCTGCAACAACTTTCCTCGATTCCTTTGGACTTCCACACCTATGCGAGAGGTGTCTTCCCGCTCATTCAAGACGAGTATACCCGGGGGGGTGCTTGGAAACAACAGAAACTAGCTAAAAAAAATTCACCGATAGTGAAGTTGTTCGGGCGGTGCTTATAGCGCATGTATGCATATCGCTTCTGTTTGAGGGTCGTCTCACACTCGACCGACCATCATTTTTTTACAAGCGCACACACACGAAAAAAGACAAACAAACAAGAAAAACAACAAAAAAAACAAGAAGGAAGCACGCTTCGGCGTCGGGTGAAGGCCAGGCTCTCCCGGGCACAGGATCATGAAACCTACAACCAAGGGCGTGAAATAAGATGGAGGCCAGCCTCCTCCAAACAGTCTGATAGTCCATACATATGTGTACAAGAACCCGTCCCGAGTAGAAGGGACAAGCGGTAGCGTCCCCGCTCATCCCGATACCGGGACAGGTAACGTGCGCGAAGATCACCCAGACTGGGTCATTCGACAAGAATGTGCCGAACAGTCTGGGAGACAACGCAGTCGTCGCAATAAGGTACAGGCGAGCGCTTCATCAAATGCTGGCGCGTCCCTCGAATGTGTCCAATTCGAAGACGACAGAGAGCAACCTGAAGCCGTCGTGGCATTAGGGGGTAGGTCCATGGGAAGTCACGACGCAATGGCACACAACCTTTATTTCCCCTCGGCCGTCACCCATTTTCTTTGCCAATCAGCCTGGATATCTGGCCTGATTCCAGCCATGTAGTAGGTGCGACGAAGATACAATCGCTGGTATGGTCACCCAGTTCTCGCGAAGTCTTTGGCGCGCTCATTCCACATAATTCCCACATCTCCAGCAACCCAGCAAAAGATAATCTCGACATCAAGGTTCCGCTCGATCCAACGCAAGCTCCTGGCGTCGAAGTCGATTGACGGTGGGATCTACGCAGAATTAACAGCATACCATAGTACAATTGCAGTGGTACTACCCTACAAGGTATTAAAAGCAAAGAGAAGAACAGAGTCATCATGCCGGGTGTAAATCGTGCTTCTTCCTGCCCGGCCCCCATCCCGTGGTGGTGGGGTTGCCAAACCCATATACCACGGGAGGAGACGAACCACCGCAGCTCCTCCCAGTTGGCTCAATGTCCACGGCAATTCCAATGAAGGAATATGCAGCCAGGCCTAACTCGGATGAGATGCGGGGCCCCTATTCGAAAAGAAGACCCTTACGGGAATGGCCGTACGCTTCAAAGAAGGCACACTCCGGGTGCTGTTGGCCGACCAGGCGCTATCGCCCTCGAGTATTTATCAGGGAAGGTTGGGCTCTCTATGGGAACTTTTTCCTCCCTTCGCCTCGAAACCTTCGGCGGGTAAGACGGCTTCGGAGGCGGGAGGGTGTGCAGATCCTCCGGGTACCAAGTGTAACAGGCTACGTAAGATACCACCCCCCCCCCCTCCGCGGGTCGGCCACGCGAAGGGTGATGAGTTAACTCGCTTGTAACATTCGCCGCACGGGGCCTCAAGGTCGGACAGAGCAGTCTCTGCCATATCTTTTTCCGAGATGGAGATCTTGGCCGTTAAAGGGTCAGTAAGGAGAGGGGGGTTCATCTTTCGAGTCCTCGGCGGCCGGTGTCACCTTAGAAGGACCTTGCCCAGGGGTGGACTCAGGTGCGGTGTCTGACACCAAGCCCAGATGTGCTCCCAAAGGAAGACTCTGCCATCTGGGGCGGAGGCACTTCGGGAGAGGTCTCCAACTGGCCATTCCCTTTCCAAGGTGTCGGGTCTCTCGACCGGGAACTCACAATGCATATGGTGCGTGGCCTGACCCCAACTGGAGGGACGTGTGGTGAAGCGGGGCGTCCTCTCTCTTGTGTTTTCGGTAGGTGCCATGTGAAAGCAAACGGGGGGGCCCCCGCCGCAAGTGAAAAGGACCCCAAGTCAACTCTACAATAGGGGGTAATGGGGAAGCCCCCACCCCCGAAACCGTAGAAAATGGAGAGAGAGAGAGAGAAACGCCTTCTCCGCTCGAAGCCTCTGGAGGGATAGTAAAGCGAAAACACCGGTTAGGGTTGGTTCCGGCGCTTGTCTCCTCGTCCGCAACAACCCTAAGGTCGGCAAGGATTTAGAAAGAGGGACGCAATCCGATTTTCTTTTCTAAGCTTACGAAGAATTGCTAAAAACGCAAGCTCCTATGACTGTGACCACTAAGCAAAAAAAAAAAGGGCTGGGTGGGTATATCCCGCGTCCAGCCATGCCCGCCTGTCTCGGATTTTCGGACTTTTCACGGGTCCGCCCGGGGTGGGTTAAAGAATAGTGCTCGCAACCTAGGATAACGACGCACACAGATCAGAAGTTACACAGTGGCTGGTCCTTCCATAAAGGTCCCAGCTCCCAACTGGGCAGCCAAAAAGGCAGGTCGGATATCTTTAATAGGTCATAATCCTCTAAAGGACGGCCAGGATCTGAAGATCCGTTGTGACAGACCCAGAGAAGGAACCCAGAGACTTTTAGTTGGCATGGCAACCAACAAGGCATTAACACCCGCCCGCCACAAGCAGTACAGTCTTATACCCCCGAAAACGGCCCAATGCAAGCAGGGAAGGGGTTATTGGGTCAAAACCGATCTTTCCATTATTCGCGCCACAACGACCAGGTCCCCTCAAGTCCTGGCTTCTTGCGAACTGCAGGCAGAGGGTTGTCGGGATAGGGCACTCCCCTGCGGTGAGGGAGATGGGGATAGTTGGTACATAAAGTAGATGCTAACGGAAGAAGGAAATGGGCTAAGCTGGGGCCGGACGGGGCACGCCTTGTCGCCACCCCACCCCTTACGAGGTGCTCGCTAAAAACAATTCAGTCAATTATATCCTTATTTTGTTCAACGCTGCAAATATTGACTACAGGGAGTACGTCTCACTTTCGCTTATTTTATGTGAAGGAATTGCGCTCACGAAACTAAGCCTAAAGGGAAAAAGAAAAGAAAAAAAAGTGAAAAAAACAATGATGATATCCATCCCGACTGCTCTTCTCGCCTTTAATGTGGCAGCCGCATCGTCAACCTTTCGAACTCCTCTCGGGGTATAATAATCCCATGAATGACCTTGAAACGGGGTGGGGGATTCTCCTCCAGCGACGTGGACACTTATGGGGTCCCAGCACCCCTCTTTCTCATATAATTTTTCACTCGAGCAATCCGTCGTGGGTCACTTCTCCCCCCTCCCCATTGTTCGGTGGGCTCATTTGAAAATGGCGGGGTGCTCAATGGGTGGAGCCAGCCCAGCCCCGACTCGCAGGAAAGAGAAAATACGACGCGGGATACCGAGCAGTCGGGATGGATATAATTTTTTTTCGCTTTTTCTTTTTTTTTTCTATTTCCATTTAGGCTTAGTTCTTGAGCGCAATTCCTTCACCCCCCCCTCCCCGTAGAAATGCCGAGAACCTAGAAAGAGGCCGCTAAGAGCGCTATTATGAAATTGACACAAAGATTAGTATGACAATGACTGGACAAGCCTGGAGGAACCATGTTGTCGGTTCTCGTTTGGGTGGATGGGGTTGGGGGAGCGCTGTGGTATTATATTTTGCCACCAACCAGGGGACTCTTCGTCTCGGGAGAGTATGGACTGGTAACACACGATGATTGATCGTCCAAAGTGAATTGAACAAACAGGAGCAATTTCGATTAGAAAAAATAATTCTAAACTAGGGGAGGGGGCTTCGTACCACCCATAAATAAAAGGTCCCTACAAAATGGGGGTATCCCTTTGCTCCAATCCTAAAAAAATACTGAGACCATCCGTAATAGTGGCAAGGTGGCATTTTCTCCCGATGGGGAAATCTGACACCAACGCATAGTCTATTTTGCCCAATTTGCGCTCATGTTTAAGTTAATTAAACCGGTTGGGTTCCTAACTCAAGGCTGGTTCCTATTAAGCCCAATTCTTCAAGTCCCACTTAAAAGGAATCTTGTTGTGGGCTTCATTTTGGCAGTAGGACGCTGTGTTCTTCCCATGATAATACCATCAGAGTAATGAGGTCGGAATTAAAAAGTACTTAACCCGTATTGAGAAGGGGAGGGGAGGGGGGAGTAAATGAATAGAAGAGTAAAAGTGTAGGGGGGTGGGGGGAATCCAAGGTTAAAGCTTCGCCAAACTCTGGGATCGAATTCAAAACACAAAGAGTCTTCCATGCGGGGTTTGGGAAAAGGCCTCAGTGCGGATGTGCGAGATTCGATAAACACATTTTGTATGAGGCGACCCCATTGTAATCTGGACAAGGCCCGTTAAAGGCCAAAAAGCCTTAGGCGCGTCTACCTCCCCCCCCCCCCCCCCAGAAGTTTTCCCTTCCTCAGTGACCATCAAAAAGTACTCATTTTGGATCCCCAGGACTCAAATTAAGGCAAATTCGCGTCGCAAAGTTAAAAAAAAAAAAAAAATCCCCCCTAAAACGGAGAATAGGACTGATCATCTCTCGCTCCTGCCATTCTCGACTGACACTTCCTGGGTCGACTTCACTTGTAGGGGAGGGGGGAGGGCCAATCATATCGGTTTATTCCAGCCTTCCCCCGCTTCTATCCCTCATCCTGCCCCCGCCCCCCCACCTTCTCTTTCCTTTGTGTTTTCGAGATGGTCAAATGGCAGCCTTGGCAAATTAAATAGACGGAGTGGATCTACGCGAATTTAAATTTTTATCATTTCCTTTCATTTATTTTGTTTTTATTTCTCCCCTTTCGTCGTGGCCTTCCTTTATATCGCTTCGTTACGACTGAAAGATGGTGAATCCCTACACGAAATCAGAAAAAATAGGTAGGCAAAAAAAAAAAAAATGCATTCGCCATCACAGGTTTTACAAGGCTCGATCCCACTCATAGCGCCAGGGGTTCGAATTAACGCACAGGAGTTCATAACGAGTGGGAAGAGGATGTTAAACTTCCCAAAACAGTTGAGAGGGAGGGGGAGGGGAAAAATCCTTAGGGGGAAAAAGAGTACCGGAGGCTCCCGTGCGACATCGCGTGACGTCACATCCTCCGCCACATTCGGTCGATTCCGCCTCGTCTCAATGAGGATGCGAAGCGCCGCCGAAAAAAAAACAGCCATTGTTTTCGGCGTGATACGGGGTCTCCCACCCAGCGCGGCGGCTCATACCGGGACTGATTTTACAAAACCCAAATTTCCTACGCCCGTTCCGAGCCTCCAATTTTCGCAAGATACAAAAAAAAAGCCCGAGCCTAGAAAGTGAAACTAGACGCTGGCCACCCACTTCAACGATCAGCGAAAGTCAAAAGGCGTAAGAAAAACGCCATGTGCCTCCGCAACGCCAGCCAGGTGGCCAATTGCACGAGGGCCGAACTGGCGGAATCCTACCCTGCAAATTAGTCGAACCCCAGCAGGTGGCAATCAGCGATCGTGGTGGGTGGTCGTTGGAATGGAGGTTCGACGCACCACTCGTTCCTATCATAACCCAAAGTTGTCATCGTTGCGGAGAGTTTATGGCATTCTTTCACTAAAGTTTATGTTGTTTTAACCAATATAATATTTGGAAAATGTCCTTTTTGCTTCCAGGGAATTCCTGTATATTTTATAACCCTTTCTATTGGGTGGGGAGGGGGGAAGCGACAAAATTTGTGTTCGATTGCAAATCCATTAACGTCCCCTATTTTTTAACATTTGCTAAATTATTTAAGGTCAAAATAAAATAAAACTCATGATAATAAACACCCTACATGAATAAAGAAATATTCGTGTCCTATAAAGAGGAAGCTATGCACAGGTAGGTAAAAATGAACACGCGTCCTATTTTTAGGACGCTGGGCTTTATTGGGTATAAAGCGACCAGCCAAATGCACAAGAACAAAGTCTTATAAATGGTTCGTCAAGGATTTCGAGTCAGAAGGGGAGGCAGGTAAAGGGGGTGGTGTATATTGCGGAATAGTTGGAGATTCCATCGCGGCCTCTCGGTTACATAAGAACATAAGAAAAGAAGGAGACTGCAAAAGACCATTCATGGCCTACACTTGGCAGCTCCTGTAAACGGTTAAGTGCATCTCCCACTGGAAAATTACCCCTATAATGTTTCAGTCAGGGGTCAGTTGGTTGCAAACATGGGACGCTTACTTGAGTCGACTAGTGGGGATGGTCGCTACTGAAACTTGACATTTTTGTAGTCTGGAAGTAACTACTTTCTTCATTTTGGTGCCACACACCTATAATTATTTCTCTACATCGATTAAGCGTTGGCAAAATTCTAACTAGACATATATCAAGTTTGGGCATAGCTGTTAAGGCCATAGAATGAAATAAGATGGGAGAGTTGGATCGAGGTTCGAAACCACTGAGATATTTTATCAATATATGCTAATATCTTTGATGATACTGGCCTAAAAGGTTCATCTGGAGAAACTTCTCAAAATTGAAGCCTATGAACTTGATGGTAAAATTAGTTCAAATTTATGGTTATCCCTTATTAAATGGTACAATATAATTATTTTTAAGCAAGCTACTACAAAATACTGAAGTTAATTTAAATTAACATACAAGACAATGGCAAAGGATTAAGATTTATCACCAGGACTGCATTTGTGATAAGGATTTTCAACATGTTTTGAGAGATGCTACTAAGATTGCAAAGGAACTAGAGAGACTACCAAACTTAAGAGGTAGAAAAGTTGGAAAGAAGAGAAAGATCGACCCCCGAGTATGAAATTCAAAATAGAGATTCAACAGCCACAATTTATTATGTATCTCTTCCTGTATGATATGCATATATAGTATATTTTTTATGGAGATCTATTTAACTAATGTCATCTTTTGGAGAAAAAAATCATTAATACACAATGGAAACAAAGATATGGATACTGAAGATGTGTTGCGAACTTTCGACAATAACTCGAAGAGTTCCAAAATCTATGCCGCCACAAGAGGCACTTCTCTTATTACAACAGCCAAAAATTCTGGATGTCCTAAATGTTTCGGTTGCTTTAAGGATTCTTACATACTTCCCAGTATCATTGGAAAGTGTTGAACGGGGTTTCTCAAAGCGCAAACTTATAAACAAAACTTGTATACTTTCTGACAGGTGATATTTTTTAATGGCATCCATCTGGCGAGGCGGGGAGATTTTAAAGTCTGAAATTGAAGCTTTTATGAAACATTTAATCTTTTCTGTCTGACTGGAAGCAAAATATTGTAATAACATGACGGATTGATGACGCCAAATATTCTTAAGGTTGTGTGAAGTAAAAGGATTAAAGGCAATGTTGCTAATGGCTAAAGTTAGGCATCATACCAAATGCCCTTTAGATCAAAATGATTTGAGTGCTAAAATATTTTATTTTGTATTCGCGAAAAATAAATAAAGGTTGATTATTACCTCAATATGCGACGGGGAAGGGCAATATTGGGGTAAATTAAGCCTTAGTGTATTAGCAAATCATGTGAATTCGACGTACGATACGATTGGCGGTGTATTTTTTACTCTTTTAGGGCATACATTTTATCTCTCAATAAAAAATAATGTAAATCTCAAAAGTTAAGGACTTTGAATTATATTTAGGACTTTTTATGCAATGCTATTTTTGTTGAAAAAATAACTATGATAAATGCCAAGGGTTATTGCTTATGCTGGAACTTACCTAAAGTCCCTGGTGGTCAATAATGGCCCATAACGAAAGGTAAAACAAATATTCAAGGTATTAACTGTAATAACAAATGTATGGCACAAAAAACTGCACAAGTGGGGTAACTGGTACTTGTTAGGAAACTGCCCAAGCCAGCATCGATTCTCAAGGGCAGGTTTATACTTTCATAACGCATTAATTTGCCGATAAATTTATATTTTTTTATTTGAAATCTAATTATTTAAAATTTGTTTTGCATTTGGAAGGACGGGAGGAGACCGGATATTCCAAAAATGAGTAACAGACAATGTTGCGATGATGTTTTTTTTTGTATGTTGTTGATTGCTTCCCAGAAGCAGACGACTCTGACGCCACCTGCGTCGCCTTAGCAACGCGCCACTTCGTCCCCCCAACCTTGATCTTACAGCAAGCGCTGTAAGACAAAGTTCTGAAGGACAAAGTTAGAGGGGAGGGAGGCTGTTGCATGCTATGAGAATGGTATAGCCCCCCCCCCCAGCCCAACGCGAGTGGCCCACGCAACGGCTGTTAGTACGTGGATGATATATTGCCACTACACAAACAGGAATTCTAAAATATACCTCAACTGGGACAAACCAGTTTCTGGGGACTACCAAATATGGCAATGCGATATATTGGGTGTCGTCGTGATGGTGCTGGTGGGTGGGGTGGGGGTGAGTTATGAAAGTTATAGTAAAATATTAATAGGGGAGGAGGGAGTTATGAGTTATATTAATTAAAAATACATTAAATTGTATATTCCATTTTTTTAATCGAGTCTCCCCCCTAATTAAAAAACTACGAAGGGAAAACTAACGAGGGAAATGTGCGGAAGATAGCCGCAGATCCCCCTTCAGGCATTAGAGTCGGAAGGAAATAGCCATCGAAAGATGCGCCGTACAAACAATCAAAGAGAAGATCGAAACATGGACCAGAGAGAAGCAGGTCGAAACATGGACTAGAGAGAAGCAGGTCGAAACATGGACTAGAGAGAAGCAGGTCGAAACATGGACTAGAGAGAAGCAGGTCGAAACATGGACCAGAGAGAAGCAGGTCGAAACATGGACCAGAGAGAAGCAGGTCGAAACATTGGAACAAAGAGAAGCAGGTCGAAACATGGACTAGAGAGAAGCAGGTCGAAACATGGACTAGAGAGAAGCAGGTCGAAACATGGACTAGAGAGAAGCAGGTCGAAACATGGACTAGAGAGAAGCAGGTCGAAACATGGACTAGAGAGAAGCAGGTCGAAACATGGACCAGAGAGAAGCAGGTCGAAACATGGACCAGAGAGAAGCAGGTCGAAACATTGGAACAAAGAGAAGCAGGTCGAAACATGGACTAGAGAGAAGCAGGTCGAAACATGGACTAGAGAGAAGCAGGTCGAAACATGGACTAGAGAGAAGCAGGTCGAAACATGGACTAGAGAGAAGCAGGTCGAAACATGGACTAGAGAGAAGCAGGTCGAAACATGGACCAGAGAGAAGCAGGTCGAAACATGGACCAGAGAGAAGCAGGTCGAAACATTGGAACAAAGAGAAGCAGGTCGAAACATGGACTAGAGAGAAGCAGGTCGAAAAATGGACTAGAGAGAAGCAGGTCGAAACATGGACTAGAGAGAAGCAGGTCGAAACATGGACCAGAGAGAAGCAGGTCGAAACATGGACTAGAGAGAAGCAGGTCGAAACATGGACCAGAGAGAAGGTTGAAACATGGAAAATCGATCATAAAAAAAGTTAGGAACCCTTGAAAGCTACCACAACCCGATTCTAGGCATCTAAAGCTCAACATTATTGAGAGATAAAAGCAAATCTAGGATTCGAGAAGGGTACTAGTAAAAGGTCTTCATGGTGGTATAGCTAAAAAGAAACCATGGTTACCAAAAGGAAATGAACAAAGCGTTCAGAAGAAACCTACTCTATACCGACGAGACAAATCTCGAGATTTCCACTGTAAATTAATAGCTGTATAACGAAGAGGGAGAGAAATGAAATGAATGTGTGTAAAGCAAAGTAGTTCTATTAACGTCTGGACTCGTTTCCCAACCATGTAATCAATGATTTAGTAAATTTAAAGGGAATGATGTGAAATACCGCCAAGTACTAATAATCTTCGCAGTTGGTCTGCAGTCCACGGCAATTCCATTGAAGGAATATGCACTCCAGGCCTAGCTCGGAGGAGACGCGGGAGCCCCTCTTCGAAGAGAAGACCCTCGCGGGAATGGCAGTACGCTTCCGGGAGGCAGAGCTCCAGGTGCTGTTGGGTGGACAAGGCGCTGAAATGGTTGTCGCATTCGAGGACTTATCAGGGGCTGAGGGTGGGGGTGAGGGTATGAGAGTCTTTTCCTCTCTCCGTCTCGAAACATTTAGCGGGCTTCGGAGACAAGCGACCCGTTTTGGAAGGCCCCGTGTCCCCCAGTCGCCAGGTCTAGCCTTGAGTGGGGAAGTAGAAGCCGAAGCTCTTTTGGGTGCTGTAGTCGTTTCGGGGGACGGTTTTAAGAGTACTCGAAGACGGCGTATTACCACTTTGGGCGGAGCGGTTTGCCTCTTGCGAGTCTATGACTCAGTGGAGGCACGCGCTGCAGTTTCGCCTCGAGGTAAACGGTCATACGTGAGGAAACCTGGTTTTAACCGAGGTTAGGTGCGAACCCTAGGTACCGCCAGTTCTAACAGGGAAGAACACGGGTAGGTAGAACCCGTAGAAGTGTTCCAAGTGGGCGCAGAAGCAACCGTGCTCGTAGGCCTGGAGTAGAGGGTGCCATTTCTTTTTTTAAATTGAGGCTTAAGACGTCCCAGGCAGCGCCGGGCGCGCCAGGACCAAGTCCTTTGTCTCGCGAAATGAGAGACGATTTCCTTTTTCAGGAGAGACGCACCATTTTATTCGAAATGGTGTGCGGCTCTCCGCAATTTGGCCAGACACGATAAGGACCTCCGTGTGCGGCCTATGAGCAACTTACACAGGTTTCGGGTAACCCCGACTTTGCACGTCGACAGAAGCGATTCGTATGGCTGAAGCAGTGACAGTAATAGCACTCCGCGACAGTGGCACGAATGCCTTCACGCGGTAGCAGTACCAACCGGCACGCACCGACTCGGGTAGCTTGCTTGTCACGGTCGAGTCTGACCCATCTATCCCTGGTCAGCCAGGTCTCCCGTGTTGTTTTTAAAGAGTACTACATACACGAGTTCTCTCGCATAAACTACTCCTTTCACGAAGTTCATGATAGAATGCGGCCTCACACTCACAGGCGTACCATTAAGTGTCCGAAGAGCACTAATCATGGCTGCCTAGGAAGGGTCCGACACATTACCCAGAAGGCTCCCGTCCAAGAAACGGGACTTTGGCCAACATGTTGGCAGCATGTGGGCGTTAAATGAAGTGTTGTAGTTAGGAGAAGTGAAAATGTGAAGGTACTTAGCCGGACGGATCTGAGGAGGGGGCCCCACCCCTTCACAGCTAAAGTAGTTTTTATGTATTCAAGAGGAAAACCAACGATGGCATCTCAGAAAGTTTGTAAGGAGAGATTTGTAAAAGTGGTGAAGTTGGGGGAAGTGAAATGTTGTGGTAGATATAGAGCCGGAGACCCTTCTGCGCGAATTGGGACCGGGAGGGCACGGGATATTCCAGATGTCAGCTACACCAGACATCCTTTTACGGATTCGAGAAAGTGAAAATGCGTTCAAGATCCATAAGCCGCCGGGTCTCCCTGTCGGAATTAGGGCATGTAGGGCACGCGACCTTAGATATTAGCTGCAGCGAACGGCTCCGTGTGACATACGAAAACGACTCAATCCAAATGAAGACCTAATACAGAGGCATCGGAGGGGAAAGGGGTCACCTGACTTTTCCAAAAAGAAACACTTGGATAAGAACGCACACACGAGTGACAGAAAAGAGATGATTAAAGTCATTGCAGTTAACACTCTCGCAGTGTGGTCGGTCCCAATCAACGCTAATTTACGCCAATCATTCTTCGTTACTTACTAAAAACAAAAACCAACGAAGACATCTTCGACAAGTTAGTGTTGAAATTCGAGAACCTGAAAATAGGGGAGTACATGGCTAGAGTAGTCTAAAGAGGACACTACTTGTTGCGAGATGTTACGCAACTCTCCATAATATGGGCCAAAGTGTGTTGGATGTGCGTGTTCACGTATCGGTAGGACTGTAAGAGGGTGACTGCGCGTGTGCGCGCGCTCGAAAGAGTGATGTGTGTGTATATATATGTGCACGAATGCATGATGGGTGTGTGTGTATCTATGTGTGCGCGCGACAGCGTGATGGTTTTTGTGTATATGTGTGAACGACAGCGTGAAGGGTGTGTGTATGTGTGATGCGACAGCGTGATGAGTGTGTGTGTATCTATGTGTGCATGTAACAGCGTGATGGTGTGTGTATGTGTGCGTGACAGCGTGTATGTGTATATATGTGAGCGTGAATGGTGTGTGTATCTGTGAGCGCGACAGCATCATGATGTGTGTGTATATACCCGACAGCGTCATGGGTGTGTACGTGCGCGAGACAGCGTGATAGGTGTGTGCGCGCACGTGTGACTTTGGTGTGGATGCGTGACAGCGGTGTGGTGGGAGGGAGTCACCTTGAAACGTGGCCTGGAGTGGGGGGTGGCAAGCGAGTGCCTGTCATAAACCCTGGATCAATTTGGAGTGGGGAAGGGGGAGGCGGAATGGATTCAGGCACTGTAATGAGAGATCCTCCGAAAGGAGCTCAGTTCAACAAAGCAACCTCCCCCCCGACAGCGCAGAGCCGACTGACTTCACTGATGTCAACGTAGACCGGTGGTTCGCAAACTGGGGGTCATGACCCACTGGGAGGGGGGGAGCATAAGCTGAGGCTATGTACGCATAAAAATCCCAAGGCAAAAATTAACGAATAAAATTACAGGTATTGCCGGAGTTTTTTTCATAATGTACTTAAATAAATGTATGACTACAGTCACTGTAGTCACGAGATATGGATGGAGGGGGGGAGGGAGCTACGATGAGGATCATATATGAAAAGTGGGCAAAGATCAGAAGATGGGAACCAGTGACGGAGACCTTAAATACGAAGGCGGGCCAACACATACATTCTCCATACAATTTTATCAAATACATATTTGGTATTTGTTTTAAAGAAACTCCATAGATTTATCAAATCATTTGTTTTTGTAATTTTTTTCTTTTAGAGGGGGGGCTTTTATTGCCACCCATATTTAACTTTATCCAGATTTTTATATTTTAATTATTTAACAGGAACACCTTTGGGTGGGGGACATTTTGACTTTCCATTAGGCCCTCAATGCACTGTTGGGAGGTGGGTATTATAAAGAATTGTATGGAAGCATAAACCCACTTAAAATTCCCCCTACCCCTCAAAATCGTGGATTAAATTATATTAAGCTTTATTCTTTTGGTCACGTCCCCGTACCCATCTATCAGCTCGCTTTCTCACGATGATGATGACGTCATTTTGTAGGTGTCAACACTCAACTACACAACATTCCCATAAGTTCAATGCCCCCCTCAAGCTTGAGGAAGGGCTGAGAGGGGAGGGGGGGGGGGCTGGAAAATCGAGTTGAGGTAAATTAAAAATGCGAAGAAAATATTTCTCCGTTTTTATAACGAAAATGGCACTTAAAAAGTGCCATTAGAAGTCTCGTGGTTTCTAACAAATATAACCCCATCGAGAGCATAATTAAAAAATGAAAACAAAAAACAAGGACATTAAAGATTTCAACAGCCAATTCGCAAAATAAAAAATAAAAAGCGATTTTTAAATACAACCGAAACACGACAAATACCCTATAAATTGTGAAGATCAGAGCAGTAAGTATTATTTGATAACACCCACGCAGGTATTATTAGTTAGGGAAGAACCACGCGGTTAATAGTATCATTTGCGAAGACACAAACAGGTAATATCAATTGGGAAGACCCAAACAGTTATCATTATGGTTTACGCCACCCATCCCTTTGTCAAGGACCTCCGATCGGATAATGAAATAAATTCCCATAAAGATCAGTATGACTCACTGGTAAATCCGGCAGCCCCTTGCAGTGGCCCATGCTGTTGAACGAGGAGGTGCAGCAGGTAGATCTTTAATACTATTTTCCCACCAAACAGCGATTGTGGGAATCTCTCGTGGGTCGAGGTACAGCCACCTCTTGTACGCCAGGGGGAAAAGGAAAGACCCCCCTCCCTTCAAATAATAAAACTCCATTGCATTTGAACACATAGAGGATTCTATTAAGATGGGGCGGGGGGCAAATGCATGTATATGAGTACGTATGTACATACACATGAGGGGGGCGTGCGTGTATGCATGAATCCTGAGAGGCTGTGTAGGTTCGGGAGGGGGGCAATGAGAGGCCAGGGGGGCAGGGAGAGGCCGGGGGGGGGGCAAGGAGAGGCCGGGGGGGGGGCAAGGAGAGGCCGGGGGGGGCAAGGATAGGCCGGGGGGAGGGCAAGGATAGGCCGGGGGGAGGGCAAGGAGAGGCCGGGGGGCAGGGAGAGGTCGGGGGGCAGGGATAGGCTGGGGGGCAGGGATAGGCCGGGGGGGCAGGGATAGGCCGGGGGGCAGGGATAGGCCGGGGGGCAGGGAGAGGTCGGGGAGCAGGGAGAGGCCGGGGGGGCAGGGAGAGGCCGGGGGGGCAGGGAGAGGCCGGGGGAGGCCCGGAGGGGGCAAGGAGAACCCCACCCTCATGATAAAGACATCATTGCAAGAAAGGTTAAGCGGGGGTACCCCCCCCCCCAACAGAACGGAGAATCGGAGCAACGATTTAGTCTCACCTGTTTATACACCTGCCAATTAACCTGTGTTTACCCCCGACCAACAACACCTGCGTTTCCCCTCTCCCTCTCCCCCCAAGGTGTGACTCCCCCCCCCCATAAAGGTGCGACTTCGCTTAGCTTCACCAGATCGCAAACCTGAAATTCTTTTAAAAAATCACCACCACATTTTGAGACTAGCCCCCCCCCCCGCCCCAACAGGTGGTTCGCGGGGGCACCGGAAATAGTTGGGGGGAGTCAAGGTGAGGAAATCGCTTCTCCCTCTAACATACCCCCCCCATCTCCTCCAAGGAAAGGGGGGGGGGGAACGGCCGTGTCCAGACGAAAGAAGGGATCCGACGGAAACGAAAATCGGACAGGATTGAAACGCGTCAAAATGGCGTTTCCACAAAACCCGAACATATTTCAACGAGCGCATGTAAACTGGTTAAGTTAGTGGAAGTGACAATATGGGCGATATGCCAATCACTGGTTAGGGTTACTATGGACGGCAGGACGCACACGTGATCATTATACCCCCCCACCCCCATTTCCCAGGATGCGACATTCTGATGACGGGGGGAGGGGGGGTCGAGAGGGCTTCGTCCGCTCATCGTGAGAACCTCACGAACGGAGGCCCGGTGGGCCGAACTAGTGTACAGGGGTCGTACTCACCCCCCCCCCCCCTCCCCCCTCTCCGATTAAGTTCACACGAAGGCTCACAATTAAAAAAAAAAACCCTCCCGAATTTGCCTATTCTAGACGACCCCTTTCCCCCTACACCCTGACTCCAAACTCCCCTCCCCCATTCTCCTACGTCCACCCCATCATTAAGGAAGCCTTGCAATGACAAGGCAACCCAAAAGACTCAACAAAGAGCTCCACCCCCACCCCCTTCATCTACCAGTCCCGCAGGGTAGATTTAACGACTTCAAAACAACCAACCAGTGTGAACGAGCGACTAAAACAAAACCAGGTCGTCTGCACGACTACAAGGCATTGCAATCCATTACCCAACTACAAGGCATTGCAAATCAGTACCAAACCACAAGGCATTGCAAATCAGTACCAAACCACAAGGCATTGCAAATCTGTACCCAACTACAAGGCATTGCAAACCATTACCCAATTACTAGGCATTGCAATCCATTACCCAACTACAACGCATTGCAAACCATTACCCATTTACTAGGCATTGCAATCCATTACCCAACTACTAGGACGCATAAACCATTACCCAACCACTAGGCATTGCAAACCATGACCCAACTACTAGGCATTGCAAACCATTACCCAACTACTAGGCATTGCAAACCATTACCGGGCAGTCGAACGTGGGTAGCGCGACCTGGCGAAGGGCGAAATCGCCTTGGCCAGCGTAGTCTTACGCGTTATCTACGGACTATGGGAACTTGGCTTAATTATACGCGCTATGATTAAGGGAGTCGGGGTGGGGGGAGAGTACGTTTCGATTGCTAGCGGGTTGTTCCCCGGTTGTCATCCAGCCCCTGGGAAAGGGCAACTTCCCGCTCAGGGATTCAGGAGCCTCGATACGTAGTATCCTGCCAGTGGGAAAAGGAAGGTGGACGTTGCGAAGGTTCAAAACGCCTTCTCAAGTATTAGTAACAAGCAAAGAGTAGCCAGCGAAGGCATGGCCGCGCTAACGACGCCATCGTCAGAGCCCTCCCTCCCTCTCCCTCTCCCCCTCCCTCCTTACCTCCACAAAATCTCATCGCAATCTCTCAATAACGTTTTGAGATTTCTTGCACGTAAAGAGACAGACAGACATAGACGGTTGATCACATAACCACCGCCATACTCTGTCGGACAGGCAGTGACTACTATACAGGCAACAGCAACCATTATTATTACTACGACTATAGCATCACTAACTTTCATTATTACCACAATAACATTATTATTACCACTACTAGAGCATCAGTAACTATCATTACCAATACTATAACATCAGAAGTTATTATTACCACAATAACCTTTATTACCAGTATTATAGCAACAGTAACTATTATTATTACAACAATCATCAGTATTACCACTACCACGAGGGTAACAACTATTATTTCCACCGCAATCATTATCGCTATAAAAACAACCATTATTGTTACCACTAAATAACAACTGCAAAGCGAAATTAGATAAATTCGCAGGGAACGATTTCAAAGTGGTGAAGTTGGGCTATTTGAAAATGTTCGGCGATTAACCCGAGTACCATCATCGGGAAGACTCTCTGGGGCGGTGTGGACCCCATAGCGAAAGGAATATTACCACCTGGTTTTCGCTCCCCCCCCGGGGGGCATTGCGAACGAGTGGTAAAATGAATAAATAACCGATTATATCCGAAGATGCAAATATTCCACCTCTCGTTGTCATTACCACCAGTGTTATTCGAGTGGCAAATTATGTTAATTGTGGTTAATTTTATGGCCAGAGGGATAAATACCTTACCTCCCATCCAAATATTACCACGGTTTTGCGACATGACACAGGTGGATCATACGTGTTTACCACAAGAGACTTTAAAACAAAAGCGTAAACAAACGAGGGCATTTCCAAGTGAACCAACAAAAAAGTGGTGTGGTTTGGGAAAGTGAAAATATATTTAAAAAGCGAGCGCGTAGGTGCGGTCATATTTACTCGCCTTATACGACCCGCAACTGGCGCCACGTTGGTGGACTCGCCTACGATCGGGGTAGGTAGCGACCAGACCATTCAGTGGTATGAAACCCCGCCCACGTGGCACTTGTGTGAGATCAACGGGTGGCACCCGTCCAGGGCTGGGACCGTCCCCCTTCCCTATGCAATTAAGACCCATGGTTCGAATTTATCCTACCTACTTTAATCCCCCCCTTTTGGGCACGTTGAAGACGTGTTTTTTTTATGCAGGTTGAATACGTGTTTTGGGCACGTTTGAATACGTGTTTTGGGCACGTTTGAATACGTGTTTTGGGCACGTTTGAATACGTGTTTTGGGCACGTTGAATACGTGTTTTGTGGACGTTGAATACGTGTTTTGGGCCGGTTGAATACGTTTTGGGCACGTTTGAATACGTTTTGGGCACGTTTGAATACGTGTTTTGGGCACGTTTGAATACGTGGTTTGGGCACGTTAGGGACGTGTTTTGGTGCAGGTTGGGTGGCGAACGTTTTTGGGGCGGCGCGCTGGATACTGTGAATGTGTTTTGAGTGTACCGTAAACGAGTTTTGTGCAGGTTGGGGATTTGTTTTGAGCGTCCTGTAAACGTATTTAAGAATGTATGTGCTAAGTGGGCTTTGACTGTGTTTTTTTTTGTACTTTGCTGACTTATTTTGAACGTGCTGAAAACATGTTTGTGCGTGATTACGTGTCTTTGCGTATTTTGTGTTGCGTAGATACTTTGCGCGACATGATTTGTGCGTGTCGGCTGCGTGTTTAGAGCCTGTCGGGTGGATGCTTTGAACGTGGTGAGAACGTGTTATGAGTGCCCCGGGTGTGTCTGTTTGGACGTGCTGAGTACCTGTTTTGTGTCGGGAAAAAGCGTTTCGTGAGCGACGGTAGGCGCTTAATGGGCGTGTATTTAGGCCGTTTTGAACACGATTTTTGTGCGTGATCTACAACTGTCTTGTGTACGTTGTCGGATTTGTTTTCTAAGTTTTAGGTGTTATGTACGTGTGTTTTGGTTCCTGTTTTACTGCGCTTGTTTGTGTGCATGTTCATGTGTTAACTGCATTTCACTGGGCCCGAACGGATGCCCTCCCTCCCCATCAATGCTTGTCTACATCTAATCCCACAGAGTTTTTTCTTATAGTGCCTATCTAGCGACCCCCTGGGAGGGCATAAGTCACCGTACACAATCTCTAGCTTAATACCAGGCTACATTAAAATCAAAAGTAAGAAAAAACAAGAAAAATAACAAAACAATAAGAGGGTGGCAGGTAAATGAGAGGGACAAGACCCAGGCACAAGAGGGTACACCTGGAAACCCGACCCGCAGGAAACACCCACGAAATGGGGTGGGGGCGTGGGTGCAAAACCCAAATCTAAGTCGCTCTGCCACCACCTGCCGCTCACACTTACCTAAACACCTCGTGTGCACATTTCAGCCACCAACATCGCGTGCACATTTCAGCCACCAACTTCGTGTGCACATTTCAGCCACCAACATCGCGTGCACATTTCAGCCACCAACTTCGTGTGCACATTTCAGCCACCAACTTCGTGTGCACATTTCAGCCACCAACTTAGTGTGCACATTTCAGCCACCAACTTCGTGTGCACATTTCAGCCACCAACATCGAGTGCACATTTCAGCGACCAACTTCGTGTGTACATTTCAGCGACCAACTTCGTGTGTACATTTCAGCGACCAACTTCGTGTGTACATTTCAGCGACCAACTTCGTGTGCACATTTCAGGCACCAACTTCGTGTGCACATTTCAGCCACCAACATCGTGTGCACATTTCAGCCACCAACATCGTGTGCACCTTTCAGCGGCCAACATCGTGTGCACCTTTCAGCGGCCAACATCGTGTGCACCTTTCAGCGGCCAACATCGTGTGCACCTTTCAGCCATCAACTCGTGTGCACATTTTAGCAAACAACCGCGTGTGCACATTTTAGCAAACAACCTCGTGTGCACAGTTCAGTGACCAACCCGCGTATGAAAGGACAAAAACGAAAGACCAACGAGCGCACATACCATAGTCTAGATGTCAGCTGCACTAAGTTGCCAACGCTACTTTCTCTTGCGAGTACGTAATAAGGGAGAGATGGGGGGCAGTATGAGAAAGGGGGGGGGTGCAGATATGTTTAAACAGCCAACTCCTACTGGAGCCAAGTGGGGAGAGGATAAACCAACCAACCCCCCTTTCCCAGGAATGAATGGACGAAGGCCGGTCGGCGCTTAGCCTAGGAAAATAGGCGAGAAGCTTGGAAAGAAAACGTCGCTAAAGGTGTCAAATGAGAGATGTCTAGAGGGAATAAAGTTCGGGTAGAGTCAATCTAGTTTGAGAGCCCAGGGGACAAGGGGGCCGGTAGGGATACAAATCTAGAACGTCGACAACAAACAAACAAACAACGATAGATTCCGAAATAGGCGAGACCCGATAAAAGTGCAGCATCATTTCTCACGGTGTTGAATCCAAGCGAAGTCTCATGAGGGAGAGAAAATAAAAGAGTGGGGTGTGGGGGGGAAAGGCTACCTCCCCCCCGCCCACACCATTACGGCCCACGGGGCACTCGAGTATAACAATGGATCCTGAGGGAGGCTCATCTTTGTGATGACGTCGACAACGCTTCCTTTGTGACGTCATACAAATGGCCGCAGGCGCGCGAGAAAAAGACACCTTTCGATAACATGGCGCACGAGGGCCAGATTTCAGGGTTCCGGCGATGCAATGCAAAAATCTGCTAAACACTTCATGCAATCCACGAGCTTAACATCCAAACTTTGGGCACAAACCCTCTCCTAACAGGCATCCACCAGACAATGACTGAGAAGCCCCCCCCCCCTCCCGCCGTCACAAGCGGGTCAGCGTGGCAATGCTCCGATGCTTTCCCTACCCCCACGTCAAATTCCATACTTACTATCGGCATGACTGACACCAACTGCAACCAGGTAATGATCGGGAGGATGGCAGATGCAAGAAACTAGGAAAAATTGCAATGTATAATACACATCAATCAGGATAATCTCCGAAGAGACCATCATCACTCTTCATTTTAAACACGGTCAACATGATTTTGTGTGTCTTAATCTTCATTGATATAAAATTTCACAGCAATGTACTTTAGATTCACAAAAGGCCAATAGAATTCTAGGATACATAGCTAGCCTTTTTGCATTTAAAAATAAACTATTATTATTCCCTTATAGAAAAGCGCTTGTAAGACCTCACCAGGAGTATGCGATACAATTCTGGTCTCAATACATGCAAAAGGATATTGTAATATTAAAACGCGTCTAGCCTCGAAATTAACTCCTGAACTTAAAATAGATCTTATGGAGATCGGCTTCTGCCCAGCCCACTTATAAAAGCCTTCAAAATACTAAACGGGGTTACTAATACAAATCACAATTTGTGATTTAATATGTGAGCTAGATAACAGAACAGCCACTAAAAATAACGTCTTCAACCTAGTAAGCAAAAAATTGTATGCACCGTGATTGCACAAGATTTCTTTTCTTATAAAATAACAGATTTGGAAAATCTTGCCTAAGAGGTCGTTGAAATCACTACATTAAATATGTTTAAGAAAAAAATCGATAAGTATCACTTTAAAATATGACCTTGAGAAAAGGAGAATTGTAAAATATTCCTTACCCATAAGCCTTTCCTCCTTTACTCATCCTTTGTTAGCAACAAAATTTAATTTTCTTTTAA
Organism: Ceratothoa steindachneri; assembly: GCA_963969495.1. Lineage (NCBI taxonomy): Eukaryota > Metazoa > Arthropoda > Malacostraca > Isopoda > Cymothoidae > Ceratothoa > Ceratothoa steindachneri. The sequence continues at coordinate 66,239,090 of OZ018333.1, read as the reverse complement.
AATAACACAAACTTGGAATACCTTGCCTAGAAATGTCGAAACTCCTACAGTAAACTTTCCTTTGACCTTTGACCTCCACCCTTGCCTCTTTTTCGAACTACCCTCGAGTGGATCTTAGGGACAAAGACCTTAATCCACCTTGAGGAATGTTACCCCTTCCCTGCCCAAGCGGCCCGTCAGATGGGGGCAGATAGGGTGGACCGGGAGGCTGAAACTGACACTTAAATGATCGCTGCCCTCCCTGCCACAACACCCAATATAAATCTGCGTCTCCATATCGTCCACACATTTCACTCCTAACTGCACCACTCGGCCTTTTCAACACCTTCAAAAAAAGTCCCCCGTAGACCCCAAATTAAGCCCACTCAAGTCCAACGACTCGTATCACACCTATTTCCAGTTAATCTTTCATAAGGATGTGGACTTAAGAAAAAGTAGGCCCCAAACGCTGTTATTAATCTACCCTGAATTACAAAGTTCCCCCGCCCCCCTAAACCTTGGCGGTTATTCGAGAAAACCGTAAAATGGCATTCGACAAAGTTAAATTATTAAAGAAATTAAATGCTATTATAGTTGCCAACCATGGGAAAAATGAGGTGTGCGTACAAAGATTTCCTGGAGCATTTGGCTCCCGTTTCCATGGGAACAGAATTTAATTCCACAAATGCGAAAGTGGCGAGAAAAATACGAATTGGCAACTTCAGAAAACTTGGCCATATACCGCCAATCAAAATTAATGGTTTAGGACCAATTTGATAAGATTGCAATACAAAAAATGAAATTGATACAATTGAATGGACGGAAAGAGCTCAAATATGGAAACTAAAATGTTATATTTTACATCCAGAAGCTAAAAAATTAGTGTTATTATGAGCGCCATAGGCCATGCTTAGGCAACCTATTTTGAACTACAGGCCGCGCACCAGACCAAATATTGAATTTAGGCAATAATATAATGATATAAAAACAATAAATAAAATACAATATTAGAATTGGGTAGATTTTACAGGTAGCGATGCTTAAGCTATAATTGGATTAATTGATCTAAAAATAAAACTGCTTAAAAGAAAATTAAATAAAACTACCAGGGGCTGCGCGAAATCGTTTTGAAGAAAGCCGCAGGTTGCGCATATAGCAAGGAGGCCTAGATGAATGGCATAAGATAAATTGTGTAATCCAACGAAGTAAAACTTACTCAAACTTTTTGTAATTACCGTTTTTCACCCATGGGGCGCAAGTTACTCCGGCATTACATCAAACATCCACACCTCGTATTAAAACATAAAAAACTCAGGCACATAAGGACAGACAAACACAAAAATAACACTTGGAGCATTTTACATTCATCTCATTCTGACAATACATCAGCCACACCTCCAAGCTGCTCACCTGGGCTGAATTCTCCAACACCCAGTATGGCTTTGACACTTGCTTTCGCACACATGCCCATTATTAACACACTAAAACACCAAACAAACGCCTACATCCCAATAAACTACCTCCACTCCTAAACGAAAGTCGTGGCCATAGAACAACGACAAGGCCTCCCGAGAACGTAGTGCTTCCATATCACACAAAACCCGAGAAACCTATGCCACTACATGTAAGAACCATACAATTTACTGCAAGATTTGATTGTATATCCCTACACCGAGACACTCCAAGTCATCCCTACACTGTGGATGCTACCAAGAACATACTCGTCGAACTCTAACAGCCTATTCGTTAGCTATATTAAAAAAAAGAGAATTCACTACCTTAATAAAAGAAGAAAAAAATAGAAAAAAAGAAAAGGCATGTTCCGGAATCGGAGGGAAGCCCGTCTTCCTCCCGCGCCTGTTGATGCATTCAACAGCAAACAACTATATACAATGAAGGAGGCCTACCTCGTCCCCAAACTGAAAAAGCTCACTGCTGTGCATGAACCTGTACACGAACTCGCCCCGAGTACAAGCGGTAGCGATCCCGGTCGTCCCGGTAACGTGCTCGAAAATCACGCACACCGGGACACTCAAGAATGTGCTGAACAGTGTGGGGGGAACAAAGCAGTCGTCGCAATAAAGTGCCGGCGAGCGTTCCATAAAATGGTGGTGCGACCCTCACAGTCGCTGCGTGAGAGCGCGCCACTTAAGTTCCCCTCGACCGTCTCCCATCTTCTTTGCCAGGCAGCTCGGTCGCCGAGTTTGTGCAGAGAGCATGATGCCCTGCGAGCTCATTTCCAACAATTCCTACACGTCCAGGAAACCCAGCAGAAGACAATCTCGACATCCATCGGCTCGCGGGGAGCTGAAGGGTTCTTTGAATACTGCGAACCACAGGGTACAGAGATTCCTTGGGGCAAAACCATCAACTCAACACAATCTAACCAGACATCTACCGGGAAGTAACAGCCACTCCACGTCGCACAACGGATCGCTGTGGCAAGAATCCGATGAGGTTATCTTCCAAATCTAAACACCTGTCCGCTGCCATCAGAGAGCATACAGCTCAAAGAACTCTCAACTTGCCACACTCTCTCATAACTTAGACCAAATTTGCTGAGCCCGAGATTCGGGTGGCAGAGAGAGGAAGGTCAAATACCCAAGAGCCTCCTTGAGAACACAAAATGATAAGCAATAACTGGACGGGGAACCGTCTGGCCAGGACTAAAAAACCTAAATGTCTAAATTGCATATATACTATGATCTCTTGACTACAGTGTGTGTACTGCCTTATCTACTTGGATCAAGAGAGCCCCCAGTACACATTAACGAATCCAAGCTCTTCCATAACAACACGTCCCCTGCACTGCCAAATGGATACAAGTTACTTTTGACTTACCTTCGTGGCGACGATCGATAGACCCATGCCATTGTTGAATTTCTTCAGCTCAATGGTGTGGATATCCGGCTCGCCCCTGGGTAGGGACATAGATCGATTCGACATCGCGCTGGGACTTCGCGGCTGAGAAAGAAGAAAATCGATCAAATCACGTCTGGAACGAGTTGAAACGCGATCAAAACATGTCTGAAACAAGTGGACACGCGATCGAAACGTCTGGAACAAGTCGAAACGCAATAAAACACGTCTGAAATAAGTCGAAACGCAATAAAAACACGTCTGGAACAAGTCGAAACGCGGATCAAAACACGTCTGGAACAAGTCGAAACGCGTTTAAAAAAAACGTCTGGAACAAGTCGAAACGCGATCAAAACACGTCTGAAACAAATCGTAACACCATTAAAACAGGTCTGGAACATGTCGAACGAAACACAATCAAAACATGTCTGAAACAAGTCAAAACGTGATCAAAACACGTCTGGTACAAGTCAAAACGCTGCGAGTGATACCCACGAATGTCGGTACTAACTTACCCCGACAGGAGGTCTTTGTCCCTGGGTCTCTGGGTGATTATGCATATAAATGGTCCAAAATCCGGACGAGGTTGGTTGGGGCGTCATGCTACACAGTTGCGCCCTTTGTAAAGGATCCAGGAACTCGGCGAGTCCCGAGGGGATCCCTCGAACGATGTCGCAGGAATAACCGTCTTCCGGCAGGAGGAAGGGTAGCTGCAGATCGGCATCCTCTTCCAAGCGAACCTCCCGCCCATCCTCTCGCGCCAAACCATCTGCAGTAGTTTCAGCCACCTGTCGAGAGCAGTAGTTGGTCAACATCGCGATCGTTCGCCTCCCCGACAAATTAGCAATGACGAAATTTAAATAAAACTTTTATGGTTTTAATTCCTTTTAATGCGTTTAGATAATTTAAACAAGGTCAACAGACCTAAGTCGCGTGCTCTCAATTATTCTGACGTATGACCTTAAGACCTTCCTAACCTTGGGAGGACCTTGGCAATTATATCATTCGAAAGGGTATGTAAAACAACATAAGAGTTTCAAATTTCGTTAGAATCAGCCGAATAATTACGATTTTATTGCTAAAAACCCATTAAAAGTAGAATGGTTACCATCCGACCCACGACCTACGGACCAATATAGTAATATATAAAATCGCGAATGAACAGACGGACTTTTCTACACATAGTCCATAGTTTCGCAGTAAACTAGTAAAACCTGAGCCACAGGGAGGGGGGTACTTGTTAAGATGTCCGTAGTTTGTGGACACCCTGCGTGGAGGTGGTTGGTTTATTGAAACCTTCTTGTATGGGTTGGGTGAATTGCTGAGTATGTTGGGATGTGTGTATTTGTTGGAACACATAACACTCCAAATGATAGAGGATGTATATTAAGGAGTTCGGCTGATATGATGTGAGCCCCGTGAGTGCTTTGGCTGAAGGTTGAATAGTATGTGGACAGATTTCAAGACATTTGGGATGGAATTGTGATGGAAGAGATGCGTGAGGTCGTTGAAGCCTCATTCGTGTTTAGGGTGTAGTTTTCATATGTCAGGGCGAAGGGTGGATGAAGCCTTTTGCATGTCATTGTTTATCGCTCCCCAGGAGCAGATTGCACCCTTGCTCCTTCCGACCCCTTAAGGGAGATTGAGGAAGAAAGCATTTGGCCTACAGCCGGAGCTGTAGGCCTCCGTCAACGTTACCCTAATTAAGTAAGGCCGCGCCTTCTGTGAGGTTGTCGTGAGGGACCAGGTTACTGCGAGGTTGTCCTGAGGGACCAGGTTACTGCGATGTTGTCCTGAGGAACCAGGTTACTGTGAGGTTGTCCTGGGGGACAAAGTTATTGTGAGGTTGTCCTGAGGGACCAGGTTACTGTGAGGCTGTCCCGAGGGACCAGGTTACTGTGAGGTTGTCCCGAGGGACCAGGTTACTGTGAGGTTGTCCTGAGTTACAGGTTAAAGTGAAGGCAGGCTGTTGCATGTTGTGGGAAGTGCTAGCGGTCATGACCAGGAAGTGGAAGTTCTGTGTATTAACTCTGGGATATCCTCCGTGTAGTGAACTGTAGTGGGATGTATTGGGTGAATTCAAGTGTAAATGGTTCGGTTCGCGAGTCTAGGTGTCCAAATGCTATTCTCATAGAAATCACCTTGACGTCCTACACCAACCTGACAGGACCATCTTCACACACTACACTGAACAAAACCTTTAGGAGTTCTCAGTAGAGCAATTCTGCTGCACAAAGAAACGTTCAGGAGTTCTCAGTAGAGCAATTCAGCTGCACAAACAAACATTCAGGAGTTCTCAGTAGACCAATTTAGCTGCACAAATATGTCCTACTCACAGTTTAACATTCTTAACGGCAACAAATATATACCGAAAGGAAACCAAAAACGTCACAAATCCAAACTTCATCATCAACATCATCATTGTCTTTTAACGACCATGTTTTTCCATTTATGGCGTTGGACGAGCGATGACTATCCTCTATAGATGGGCGTTATCGTGATAACGATATCGTGTCATCGGTTATCCGATATCCCCCCCCGCGTTATCGATTCATCGGTATCGCCTATACTTTTGGTTCCAAACTAGCGATAATCGATAATTTCCGTTTTTGGTTCCAGGTTTTGAGGAGGATCCTCAAAACCTATGAGATGAAGGAGAACCTCACCAGGTAAGAAACTAAGAAACAATATTTAAAATATCTTTACTATTGTATTATAAAATAACGCTATATATAGTCAATAATCAATATTGTATTATAATTTTGGATGTATCGATTTATCGGTTATCACCTTATCGGGCGATAAATTTATCGCCAGTTATCGATTATCGGTTATTGTTATTGATTTATCGGTTATCGTGATACATTTTTTTGTTATCGCGCCCACCTATGCTCTCCTCCTCATCTGTCCATCTTGTGCCATAAAATCTTCTATTCCCACCACATCCATATCCTACCTCATACACCTGCTCCACTTTTTCCTCGACCCCTCCACCACACGGAACACCCCACCCTCTGTCCTTTACGCATGTCCAAACATCTCAATCTTTCTTGCCTCAACTTAACATAAAGGTCCTCAACGCCACACATCTCCGCCACTTCACTGCTTGACCTCCCATCCTGGTAACCGTACTCCTGCCATGCATCTCAACATCCTGCGATCACAAATGCGTAGAACATCCATACAAATCCAAACTTCTTCCCAGAAAATAAAGTCGTAAAAACCATAAACAACAACTGAAAGACCACCACAAACTCAAGATAACACAGGTAACATTAAGGTAATACGCAACTTCCAAACACTTATCCACCAGCACGGAGCCCTCAACACACTAAATTACAGAACATTCGGTAGGAAAATCTGGACAACCTTCAAGACTCGCCAACTTCAACAATGGTGAAGATTTGTCACACAAATCCATTTACTCAAACACGAATAAACCCAATTTCACAAGTCAAACACCCCGAGTTAAAGGACACCAGGCCACAAAAAGAACCATACAAACATGTTACACTAGTTCACTACAACCAAACAACTTCCCTGCAAAAATATCCCAGGTTGTATTGGCAGGCAATATCTTCATCTGCTTCTGGCTCCAACAACATATCAAAACTACACCTGAAATACCTCGCTCAAGAGCCATCTTCAACCATTCCACCTCCCTGAACTCTTTCAAACGTATTAAAATTCAAATATGCTCAAATCAACCCGCCCTCAGACTAGACAGGTCACCCACTTATCACCATCATACCGCCCTCTCTCCTTAGCCTTCACCCCTTCCAAAATCATGGCGTGTCTGGTACTCAATGAAAACACCCTAAGACATCCCGCTATATGACTCCCATCACAGATTCCGTCCACTCTAGCTAACAAACCCTGACCTCAACAAAGCTTCAATCAACTCACATCACCATACGCGAGGGTAATGACGACAATAAACATTATTAAAGCCTTTGACACACACAAAAAACAACACAAATTCAACATCTCATTGAACACTGCTAACAAAAATGGCTTGCGAACTTCCTCAGGGGGCCATTTACTTAGCGCCCATCCGGCGAATGCCGCAATGTAAGGAATAAGTCACCATAATTATAAAATAAGCCTTGACTACGCTATTTTAGAATACACAAAAAAAAAATTACACACCAAACAAAATAAACGGCAGAAAAAACGAAAACCAAACAAAAGAGGAGTGTGGCAGGATGCCCTCTATCCAGTTCCTGTTGAACAACTTTTAGCAAAAGAGCTAGGCCTACCCTACCTTGGTGTCGAAACATGGCATACTGGCCATGGTCCGGACCATGGGCGGTGTCGGCGCATGAAGCGAATGCCTACTAGGGCAAAAGTTGCCCTAGATTAAAAAACAAAAAAACAAAGACCAAATAACAAAAAGTCAAACAAGCAAGAAGAAGGAAGCACGCTCTGGCGTTGGGGAGGAGGCCTGCCTCCCCCCGGCGTAGGAACATGCGCTGTACACCAAAGAGTGAAATAAAAACGAGGAGTCGCATAGTCCAAAAATCTGTATTCAAGAACCCGTCCCGAGAACAAGGGACAAACGGTAACGTGCCCGCTCGTCTCGATACGGGGATAGGTAATGTGCGCAAAGATTCTCCCAAAGACGTGGAACATTCAACAAGAACGTGCCGAACAGTCTGGGGGAGAAGGCAGTCGTCACAATAAGGCGCGGGCGATCGCTCCATCAAATGGCAGTGCGTCCCGCGAGTGTGTCCAATTCGAAGACGATAAAAAGGACCTGAAGCCGTCGTGAGGGCATTGGCACACAACTTTAAGTTCTCTTTAGCCGTCTCCCATCTTCTTTGCCAAGCAGACGGGAGGGATGGCCTGATTCCTGCCATATATCTGGTGTGAGGAAGAGCTAAAGGTTGGTCTGGTTGTCCAGTCCTCGGGGACTCTTTAGCGCCCTCATTACCCGCCATTCCGACATGTCCAGGAACCAAGCATAAGATAATTACATCTACACAGCTCCCGGCAACCGTGGCGCCACAGATACCGCAGGGTGCAGAGATTCCAATGCCCCGCAAGCACACAAGGCGCTTTGTGTTATCTCCCGTACCGAGAGGTGTATTGCAACCAGCTCGGCCGTGAAGATAGACGCAGCGCCTGGTAGAGCCGCACTGACTTCAAACGGAGGGGATACGGCGTGGAAACCGACCCCCTCTTGGCACTTGGAGCCATTCGTATACACTGGCACGGTTCCAGCGTGACACGAAGTGGCTCCAAAAAGGCCGAACTCAATACTCCCGGCACTTTGGGAGCAGAGGCGTGGCGACAAATAGTCAAAGGTGATACCCTCCAGGGTAGAGTCCTGGAAAGAACCAGAGGCGCCACCGGCCTGAGAGCTACACCGAGCTCTCGAAGGAGTTTCCTAGCCCTAAACCCAAAGGGCTTAGGGTATGACTGGCGTCTCTCAGCGGCATAATCACCGTCGAGATCGGAGGCGGATGCAGTGAGAGCCGTTGGCAACTGAGGGAGGCGTCGGGCTCGCGCGTACAGGAAGATAATGCAATGTATACGGCGCAGAGCGAGGGGCATGTCCCCAGCATCGACGAGTAGTCTCTCAATGGGGCACGTACAGAAGGCACCGGTCACCAGGTTGTGTGGTGCCTTGAATCTCGAACGAGAGTAGAACGCCAGAACGCAACTTACTCAATGTAAACCTTTCGTTGAAGGATTCTCCGCCTCTTGAGGTAAACTCCAGTCGGCGACCTTCAGTGACATCAAGAAGTGCATTGAATGCTGGCGAAGGAGCATCTCGGCTCGAGAAGGTGGAGAGGGTGGTCGTGAAAGATTCTGCCACCCACCTGTGGTACGATATTGAAGTCCCGTTCTCTTGGAGAACGTCTCTGCAAGAGTGGTCTTCCCATTGATTGAAGAACCGTTGCCTGTCGGGCAGAGTTCATCCTTCGAAATATACGGGATCTTAGCATTGGCTCGACGGAAGTCACTGACGGTGACATCGGTCGGGCGGCGTTGTTAGCTCTAGCAGGAATATCTCTTATCTCCGAGGGCCCTTATAAACCCGCACTCCACCAAGGAAGCGGGGGTGCGTGCCAAACGGCCAGAGCTTCTTGGAATAGTAACCAGGCCCATGGTGATAAGGTTGCTGGAGAACTCAGGAGGTCCCATTAACTAAATTCCTCGACTAGGACCAATAAATCAGTCATTTCCTGATAAGCAGACCACGGTGCCCGCTCCAAGCAGTAGGATGGTGGTTTCTTAGGGGGCAGCGGCCCAGACAATGATATTTGAAAGGGAAAGTGATCACTACCAAGGAGGTTATCGACTACCTCCCACCCAAAGTCAGGCTGTGCATCCTGAGAGCACGCGGACAAATCAAGAAAATGAAGCGATTCTGGGGCAGGGATGCGTAAACCTATCTATAGGCGTGACAATTATATCCAACGATGATAAGGGCAAGGGCCTGTAGCCATCCAGAGGGGGTATCTACCATTAACATTCTCGATGAGAAAAGGCGTCGACAACCCTGCTACAAAACGCAGAAGGCATCAGCATCAAAGTCTGCTGACGATGGAATCTGCGGAGAAATCAAAATATCCGATCCAGGTACAACCGCAAGGCTACTGCATGAAAGAGGGGTATTCGAAGCGAGTTGAGGAGCGCATCCTCCTGCCCGGGTCTCACCCCGTAGTGGTGGGTTCGCAAAACCCTTATACCCCGGGAGGGAGGTAGGGAGCACGCATCTAAAGGGGAAAGGGAAGAGATGAGCCTCTGCAGGTCCTCCCAGTTAGCCAGGAATCCGCGGCAATTCCATTGAAGGAATATGCCCTCCAGGCCTAGCTCGGAGGAGATGTGAGGGGTCAATTCGAAGAGAAGACCCTAAACTTCCTCGAGGGAGAGGTGGGTTCGGGGATGGGATTGAACCCACAGATAGATTCCGAATGGGCACGAAAACGACCGTGCTCGTAGGCTTAGAGGGGCAAAGATCAAGGGAGACTTTCATAACTCGAGAGATGTAGGGAGTCCCAGATTGGACAGGGGATAACATCACCAATTCCTTTACCTCTGAAAGACATTGGATCCGTAGCCTGAACGGCGATGATTTCCTTCTTGAAAAGATAAGAGCTACATTGCTTCGAGGAAACAGGCTGCGGCTCGCCACAATTCAACAACTTGGCATTGCATAATACCTATTTATTATGCGTTTCAATCCCTTTGAGCCGTTTGCGCTGCGCAAGTTCAAAGAGCATGGCCAAAGCGATGGCAATGGGAGCACCTCCTAGGCAGCGGTACAAATGCTTCGGCGCGGTAGCGAAACTAATCGACACGTACCGACTCAGTGAGCTTGTCACGATCGAACGTGACGAAGACTGTAGGGGTAGGTGTCGAGGCCCCTCCCTGTTTTCTCATCACACTTGAAATGCTCCTTAGTCGGACAGGTGGTTTTCAAAGGTGTCCATGAGTTCCCTCGCATAAACCACTCTTTTCACAAAATTTATGTAAAAGTGAGTGTCACCTGCACAGATGAGCCATTGAATGTCCGAAGGACACCAATAATGGCCAACTTGGAAGGATCCGCCGCATTCGCCATGAGGCTCCAGTCCTATAAACAGGTGACCTCCAGCTCTGATCAGCCTACCTAGGGCTACCTTCTGGTGGAACATGTAACCTTTGGCCAACATGCTACCACCAGTGAGGGAATTACTAAGAAGCGTTTGAAGCCAGCGAGCTCGAAAACACCAGCTACTTTCTCAATGAGGGGCCTCGACGTCATCGAGGCTCCACTCACCCTAATTTGTCTGGAACGCCCCGTCCGAGGGCGCCTCGGAGTGGGACGTGCCAATCATGGCCTGGTCACCTGGTGAAACACCAGTTGGACCACTGCATCCCTGGAACCCTCCCGAAAGCCAAGGAACCCCCTTGTCTTCTTTGCCCTTTTGCATTTTATTTTTACGAGAGGAGGCCGAGGGGCGAACCCGCTTTTCTCCACCCCCGGAAGGGGCACCAAGGCCGGACGAGCCAGCCTAAGCCATGTCGTTCTCCCTAAGGGGGAATCCTATGGCTGACAAGGAGGCACCAACAGGGTAAGGAGGTTTCTCCTCTCCCCTTGAGTCCTTGGGAAGGCCCGTGGCGCATGAGGAGGAACGTTTACTAGGGCGTATTTGGAATCGGAGAGAGACAAGAGCCCACGGAGGTATTCCAAGGAATCCCAAAACCCCCACTATGGGGCCCCCTTCACACACACAACAAGCCTTACAATCTCTAGCCTTAAAAATCAGATCTTCCGGGTTGGTGTCTGGTGGAATACCAGACATCAACGCGGAGGAAACATCCCGCCTGCGTCCCCAACGGGTCCCACTGGAAAGGCTCCGATGTGATTACGAAAATATAAAATAACGGCTTGTCCAGCACATACATCCGCTTCCATTGCCACTCCAAAGGACACTCAGACCAAAACACGCTCATGTCCAACACTCGCACACCATAAACAAAACCTACGAATACATCACGGAATCATGGGCCTTTCTGATTACTCCAGGGTGGTTGACCTTGGACTTGGACCTTTGGCCAATGGCTGCATTTCCCATTATTTCGCTTCAACTTCATTTTTTCGTTCCACAAAGCGGTTCCTCCACCGTTCTTGGACACGTGTACCCCTCTCCCCTCCCAATCTCGAGGAGGGTCGAGGGACCAAAACACCGGCCCTTCTCTCCTCCCAATATCCAGAAGAACCGAGGGTACAAAAGACCGGACCTTCTCCCCTCCAAATATCAAGAAGCGTCGAGGGTCCAAAAGACCGGACCTTCTCCCCTCCAAATATCCAGAAGCGTGGAAGGTCCAAAAGACCGGACCTTCTCCCCTCCAAATATCAAGAAGCGTCGAAGGACCAAAATACCGGACCTTCTCCCCTCCAAATATCCAGAAGCGTCGGGGGACCAAAAGACCGGACCTTCTCCCCTCCCAATATCCAAAAGCGTCGAGGGTACAAACGACCGGACCCTCTCCCCTCGAAATCTCCAGAAGCTTCGATGTTCCTGAAGACCGAACCCTGTCCCCTCTCTATCTCCAGAAGGGTCCAAGGTCCAGAAGAGCGGACTCTCGACCAGGGGGCTACACCCTCCCTCCCTCTCTTTCTCTCTTCACCAAACTTACCGACACGACGTTGTCGACGAGCTCCTTGGGGACGGCAGGTTCATCGGGGTCCAGTTGGTACTTCTCGAGCAGTTCGCTCAGCTGAATCGAGTTGAGTTTGAAGCAGGTGGAAGAGACCGCCGCCGCGTCATCGGGGGAACTCTGTCCAAAAAACCAGCAATATTTACAACGAGCGAAAACCAACGAGGGCATCCCTCCCCCTGCCCCAAATATAAAGTGGTAAAGCGGGGTGGGATCCTTACCGCCCCCCCTCCAAAAAAAATGTAGAGATATCTGTAAAGTGGTAGAGTAGGTGGCGGAGGGGGAGTGCATGCGAGATAGCTGCAGGTCCACCCACCCAGCGTTGGGGGCTGAAGGGCACATGAACCGCTTCCAATTCAATTGCACCACTTGTCCCTTTTCTTCGCGTGAGTACTCCGACCGAATGAGACTAACATTAAGATCCGAATGACAATCATTGGCGAGCCTTATGGCACCACAGGTATTACTAATTAAAACTAAGAAGACCAAACCAACGAGGGCATCTGCCGGGGAAAGTATCTAAGGAGGGGTGGATCTGCCAAAGCAATTGGTGACTTGGAGGGAGTGAAAATGTAGGGAAGATATATACCTGCATATCCTACTACAGGCATTGGGGAGGGAAGGGCTCGCAATTCTCGATATTTCACCTGACATCTTGAGGGTATATACATGGATGGATAAGGAAAAGAGGGTGGGGTGAACCCTACCCTCCCCCCCACACACTATCAGGGATGAATGGACGAAAGCTGTCGACGACTAGCCTTCGAATTTAGTCCCAGGCCAAGAAAATAGGTAAGAAGGGATAAAGCCCGGGTAGTCTCAACCTAGTTCGACACTGCTGGGGACAGTGGGACCGAAAGAGCTACGACGTGCAGATGACATCAGACTGTTGGAATCACCGGTCCCCTCCCCTCAAAGAGGCATACGCGTTAATGCGCGCCGACCTCACTATGGCCAAGCGATAAACAACTGATGATGGGTTACGCGTTGATGCGCGCCGACCGCCCTTTAAGGGAAAACAGTAACATAATGATGAGGATCTACGCGATAATCGCCCCCCCCCCCGTTCGGATCCCCCACTAAGCCGAGTGGAACCCACCTTGGGGTCGAACCCACCTTGGGGTCGAACCCACCTTGGGAGCGATGAGAAGAAGAGCCGCCTGCGACAGCTTGGCCAGGTGGCAATCGGCAGCGAGCTCCAGCCCTTGTTTCTCCGCCCACAGTTCGATCCGCCCGAGCCTCTCCTTGATTCTCTCGCCCCATACCCTGAAAGCACAAGGGTTTGAGGGGGGGGGGGTTACTCCGAGGAAAAGAATACTCTGCAAAACCCCACACGCCAGGGCTAAGCCCCGGGGTTGGAGGTAGTTCCTATTATTATTATTATTATGGAGTCGAAACTGGACTTTATTGGCAGAGCAAACGCGAAACTGTAAAAAGGGATCAACCCAAAGTTAAGATACAGGGATAGGACCCCCCCCCCCCAACCCCTAAAAGATAGACTAGATTTTTTTTTCTATTATCTCATCTGGCGACTGCCTTCTAGGGCATAAGTCGCCGTACCCAAGCTAGCCTCTATCGAGGCTATATTAAAAGCCAAATTTAAAAACGAAAAACAAAACAAAAAAAACAAACGAATTGAAAGAATATAGAGCGAGCTCCCTCGACGGGGGAAGGCCGGCCCTCCCCCCGCCGAAGAAGACCGCGATCCATATTTGAATATTAAATAACGGGTTGAAGGCCGGCCTCCTCCAAAAAGTCTAAAAGTCCACAGGTCGGTGTGCACGAACCCGTAAAAGACAGACTAGAAGTAATACAAACCTTCCCCTATGTAAAAGACTGATAAAATATAGATGAGACAAGTTAAAGAAGTTAAAAAGGGTAGGACCAATAATCAAGGGCAGTGGGGCAGAAGAAACGGTTTATAAAGTTGAAAAAATGGATCCCGAACGAAAGAACGGACGGACGCGCATCGTCTGAGATGCGCGTTGTTGTTAATTGCGCCCCAGGCGCAAGTGAGCTCCCCCTCCCCCCCCGAGTGCTTGGAAGATTAAGGGAGAAAGGTTCAATCCTACAGTCTGCTGTAGGCTCCGTCAACGTTTCCACAATTAAGTGGGGCTGCGCCCTCTCAGATTATAGGCCAGGAAACATTGACAATGAAGTGGCTCCAAGAAGGGCCAGTTTACAAGGTGTGGAATAGACATAAAAGAGAAAACGTAACAAAAGGAGGTGGGGGGGGATTCATAGGGCCTTCGTAGTCGTATCCTGAATCTTATCCTTTGCGATTTTTTTCCATCCTTCTGCAGACGTTGAGAAAGTCTGAAGTTTCTTTGTTTGTCCTTCCGGCGTTGATTGCAGGCCGATTGCACAAATTGGTTGGTTAAAATTCCCTAGTCAATTATTCCCCCCAAAATAAAGGAAAAATGGTCATTGTTTTTAAGAAGATAAAGACCGACAACGAAGGTAACAAAAATATGCGTAAAATTAAGGGTTGAAAAAATTGCGAACGAATACCGTCCGCACCCTGTAATTGCCAAGTGGTCACTACCATCTAAATCGTCCAGTACTTTCTATTCATTCTGAAATGCAATCAGAAAAGCAAATGGATATGTCTACACAACTAAAAGCATCTGTTTGGACATGGCACGACGTGGCCTGTCTCGTTTTTAAAATACAGACTGGGTGTAATGCTAAAATCGATTCAATACAACGGCCCTGGTGGCTACAAAGCCAATCGCCCCAAAATGGGCTCCTTGCATTGAAATCACCTAAAATAAAGGAGATGAGAGCCGAGACAGGTAAAAAAAAAACTAATTACGTGTAAAACCAGGGAAACGTAGCGGGAAGATATCGAATATAAGCTAGAAAGAACCGCGCGTCACCACAGCATGGAGTACGTTGAAAATATTGTACTTCCCTCATCATGCGGAAGACAGTTCCCTAGTTTATTCTCCCATATACATATCACTTGTTAAGGTTAGATAGTATTGTAGAGAATTCGCCCCATTTGCGAAGAATCCCATGACAATTCCACTGAAAGAGGCTCACCATCGCGTGGATCGACGTGAGACTATAAATCTGCCGGGAATTGGAAGAAGCGGTAAAGGATGGCGTAGGAGGATTATTCAATAGGAGAGAGGCCGTAAGGTCACGCCGGCAAAACTTAGGAAGGAAAATACCCTGCCCCAAAAGGGGAGTTTTTCAGCAAGCTCAGAGAAGGACGGGAAAGTCGGGGTGGGACGGGCTGTTGGAGGCGAACAGGACGCGAGGAAGCGAATGTCCGGAGGACGTCCGAGAAGCGCCCACTGCTTGATATAAAGGTCTCGCGGACTCTACTACGGTTTCCACGAATGGGAACATATCGCGAAGGACAGTACCTCTTTTCCAAAGAGGACGACGGCACAAGAGGACTAGACAGTGTAAGCTTCTCCAGAGTTGGTCCACATTTAGGGTCGACCAACAATCGACGCACTTTTAATTGGCACAATTCTGGATCACATGGGCTCTTAGAATGTGGCAGTTGAAGCATCGTCGGGGATTATTGACGAATCGACTTACATGGATGCGGAGGTATCCCGTCTTCACGCCAGTACGTAACTGCTGAAGGTCAAATTAGAAAGAGCGCAACTGTATAATAAATTCGGACACCAGTGAACCATTGATGGATTGGACTTTCCTTTGGAGATTGATAACACAAGGATCTGCAAGCTTCGATGGCAG
The DNA here is from genome assembly GCA_963969495.1 of Ceratothoa steindachneri. Classification (NCBI taxonomy): domain Eukaryota; kingdom Metazoa; phylum Arthropoda; class Malacostraca; order Isopoda; family Cymothoidae; genus Ceratothoa; species Ceratothoa steindachneri. Next base: position 66,223,379 of record OZ018333.1, on the reverse strand, counting down.
CTCTTTGAGGTCGTTAGAGCGTACCCCACCGTTTACAAAATTAAAGGTAAGGTGGGAAGACACCACCTAAAAAGGTTGTCCTCTTTAAGAGACGACACACGCCATGATTCTGAACGAAGGACTCGAAACCAAACTAACCCCAATTTTAAAAAAACTAACCTAAAACTCAAAAAATATACTAAAATTAACCTAAACCCCCCAAAATTAACCTAACCTTAATTAAAATAAACTAACCTTACACTAAAAATGAACTAAAATTAACCTAACCTTAAAAAAACTTACCTAAAACTAAAAAATGAACTAAAACTAACCTAAACCTAAAAAACTAACCTAAAACTCAAAAAATAATCTAGAATTAACCTAACCCCCCAAAACTAACCTAACCCTAATTTTAAAAAACTAACCTAAAACTAAAATAATAAACTAAAATTAACCTAAACCTAAAAAAACTAACCTAACCCTACTTTTAAAAAAAACTAACCCAAAACAAAAAATAAACTAAAATGAACCTAAACCTAATAAAACTAACCCAACCCACAAAAAATTAAAAAAACTAACCTAAAACTCCAAAATAGACTAAAATTAACCTAAACCTAAAAAATTAACATAACCCGGGGAATTAATCGACGCCGTATGCCAACGGGAGAGAGAAAGGCAAGTTAAGCAAAAAAAAAAAGAAAGGGGGGGGGGGAACAAACCTGGAGCAGTAGTTGGGGCAATTCTCCGTCACGACTTTGTTGAACACCCACATGTTGATGTAGTGGAAGAGCTGCGAAAAGAGCTGTATTGTGAGCGCGGCATTTACCCTACAGCGCCGGAGTAGTGCCATTGTGTTGGTCAGCAGAGAAAGAACCTGCAAAACGGTGGCACTCGATAGAGACAAAGGAGCAGTGAGAACCCCGCAAGACCCCAATTTCAGAGACAGGGTCTACAGTCCGAGTCAACCCGGAATACTTAGGGGCGAGAACTTGGTTGTGTAAAAGAGCATTCCCCAAAATGAGCGCTTATACCCAAAATGCAATGATAGTAGTGGTGGCTCATAACTACCATGCCCAAACAACGCCTTTGCTACCTGACGGTCACCAACTGGGGTACAGCCGCCCAAATAACAAAGGTAAGCCTATATTTAGCCTATTTAAAAACAAAACTAAGATAATAATAAACTATATACAAAGAGCAAAAAATGCATGCCCAACTGCCATAGGAAAAGCCTACATCCCTCAGAATTAAGCGAGCCACTCTGCCATGGGTCGAATCCGATGGCCACCCACCCAATTCAGTGGATTCTGAAAGTCACGTTACTATTTAAAATAATTGTTAAGTAATGTTAAAAATACAGAATAACTAAATATAGAGGTGCTCAAGAATTTTTCCTATGGTAGCGCGACCTTTGGCCCACCCTGTAATACGGGAGAGCGGCGATTAAAAAAGCCATTATCCCGCCAAGTCATTGAAGGGTATGTCCAGCGGAGAAAGTCGGAGTGCAATGACACGAACTTTAAATTCAGGTCCGCCATCTCTCATGTTTTGCCATGTAGTCAGAGTGGGGGAGGGGAAAAGCTGATCCGGTCGCCCAGTCCTTACGGACTGTTTGTCGGCCTCATTTGCCGCACTTTTTATATGGCAGAGACATAGCAGAAGAAAATCTCGACATCGTCCCGACTCGCAGCCGCCGCCACGGATACTAGAACTCAGTGGGATGCAGATTCCAATGCCACGAGAGCACTCATGGCGCTCTCTGAGTCGCTATAGAACACAATCCAATCCGCGACCATTGCACGGCGTGTAATCCCTCGTACCGAGTGGTGTATTGCCACCAACTCGGTCCGTACAGACAGACGCAGCACCCAAAAGAGCCCCGCTGGCTTCAAACAGGGGAGAAGACCCGTCGGCTTCAAACAGGGAAGGAGAGAGCATTTAAGCCAACTCCCCATCTATCAGACATAATATTATCCACTTCTTTCCTCCACTGACCCTTTCTATCTCAAATACTCATTCACATAATCAACCTCTCTGTTACACAGTCTTCAAACAGTTGATACCCTGACCAGTGGCGGCTCGTGTATAGGCACTGCGGAACTGCAGCACCCCTTATCTCCACTCAATATTATCGATAACATTTAATATAATGAGTCCTTTGTTTCTTTATACTTGTACATTATATAATCCTTAAGCTTAATGTCAGTAGCCATTCCCTAGTTTATGAAAAAAACAACAAAAATCCTTGTATAGAACTGTGCGCTTCAGTTCCAGCGCATGCTCACATGTCTGAAATCGGAAGCTGCACGCGGGGAGAGAGAGCACTGTTTCTCACGCAGTGTCGACCATGGGGTGCTGGCGGAAGGTAGTGTTTCTTGTTGACTCCATGTGTTGTGCTTAAAAACGGTTTTATATTCTTGAATTTTATAAAGTGTATAATTTAATTCACTTTTTCTGTTCTTTTATTAATTAAATAATTAATTGAGCTGCTGAAATTTATCTTAGAAAATAATCTAGATGTTCTTAATGAAATTACGAAACTGATAAAAATCCATCAGAGGCAGAATGCTACTTTTCAACACTGAAACGAATAAAAACTTTTCTAAGGAGCAAAATGAATTCTGAAGGACTCAATGCACTTGCAGTGCTTTCAATGGGAAAAAAATCCTCAGTTGTCATCTAGAGAACAAAAGGAGAAAATAATTAATCTTTTCGCGCAAATTAAAACAAGAAGAATGGATTTCATTTTTAAATGAATGGATCAAGCTTGAACGAACTGTAACAATTTAGGTTATTAGTAAGTAAAAAATGTTTTTGTTCTGTTTAGGATTTTAGCAAGTTTATTTATACATTTTATTTTTATGTTTATTTCCTTTTACACAATATTAAAACAATTCTAAAAAAAAAATCTGATGCAGCACCCCCCACTAATTTTAGCTACGAGCCGCCACTCACCCTGATACTCCCTTTCGCATACTCTTCACAATTATTTCCACACATACTCCTTACATGTCCATACCACCTCAAAACATTCGACCCCAACCTCATTCACATCATCAACATCTCAAAAAAGTCGTTCTTCACTCTATCCACTTTTCGCCAAGCAACCCTCTCAAGCTGTTCATTTGCATTAGTGCCCAACAGGCAAAGGCTGTGTGTTTTTTTTAAACTCTAGCCTCCCTGTAGGGCAAAAAAGGAGTTGTAGAGTGGTCAAGTCATTTCCAAGGGGATATGACACGACCCCACCCCTTCTGGATGCAGTCTTGGTGTGGTACCACCCCACACGAATGCAATCGTGGTGGGGAGTTAAGCTGCAATTGAATTTCCCCTTCATAGCTGCTGCATAGACCACTACCACAGGAGGGTGCTACAAAATTCCCACAGCATGCGAAAGCCTCCCTGCCCTCTAACCGGGTCCCTCCAGTCTCACAGAAGGCACAGACCCCTCTTAATTGTTGTAAGGTCGGCAGAGGCTACAACGCAGGCTGTAGGATCAAATGATTCTTCTCAATCTCCCAACGGGTCAGAGGGAGCAGAGGTTCTCTGCTCCGGGGGAACTATAACAACATCCTTTTCCATTGGTCCCTCTCGAAATCTTTCAGTCTCCTTCCATTCCAAAGTCTCATTCCATACATCTTTCTGGCACATTCCATACTCAAGCACTTATCGTCTAATCGCACAAGAGACCTTCTTAGCTTTTTAAAACCTTGTGCTCGCTATCAGCTTCCTTTATACCACCTTCACTTACAATGCATCCTAGATACTTTAAAGCTTGGACTTGTTCGAGGGCGACATCACACCACTACACCATTCACCCCCCCCCCCCACCCCGTCCCAAATATCACTACCTTTTAGATCTCTCCTTTCACACATAAAGACTCTTCTTATGTCTTTCAAACCTTTGACACACTCCCAGACAAAAAAAAAAACCCCGCGAAAACCAGGTGGTGAATCTACAAGTTGTCAACACGTTCGGAAAAAAACCCGATGCATTCCAAGATACCCAACACTCGGGGACCTTGGGGTCTATTGCGTCCCTCCTGAACCGTACCGCATTCATTCACGCAAAGAGGCCGCCTTGCGTAAGGACTGAATACTCCCGTAACAGAGGAACGACGAAGCCAGTCCGGAACACGGTATCCCTTGGCTACCCTCCCCCCTAAAAAATGGGATCCAGGGGTTCCTTACGTGCGCAGTGGTCCCTTCCTCCTCCTCTTTGTCATCTCTATCTTCGAGGAACACGGGCATCGCGGACGACAGCTCCGTCTGCATGTAGTCCACCAATTTCCTGAAACACCAACGGACGGTTACATTTTAACGACGGGCTGTGGGGTGGATGGAGAGGGAGTTTGCCCCCCTCCCCTTATCTAATTCAGAAAAGGCATATGGGGTTCACCTGAAGGCGAATTGGACCGCTTCGGCCAGGATGTCCTGAGCGTCGAGCGAATAGCCGCAGATGTGTCGGTCTTGCTTCAGGAAGTGGAGGAGTTCGGACGCATTCGCCATCCAGAAAGCCAAAGCCGTCGGGTCTCGGTGCTTGAACTAGTGTTACGAGAGTACCATTACTGAAGGTCCACTACCGGTTAGTCCATAAACACCCATTCCCACACTTTTGTGAATAGGGGGAGTGTACTTCTTAAGTGTAGCTGATAGGATGTAACTCCTACACTATCACGCACGCAGCCAATCGCACACCGCTGACTTACCTTTCTCGTCTTCTCAATACTTATCTATTCTTCGTCTCGAAACATGCCGATGAGGTTAATTACGTGGGTGCTTCAAAAGGTTCGTGGAAAAAGGACAGTTGTAAAAAACTGTCTAAGTTATGATGTTTATTTTTCAACATATGCTCCATTTTGGTCAATACACTTCTGTAAACGTCCATCTGTGTAAAACTGAGGGTTATGCGATCCGAACCATGTCAAATCAGCTCTTTTTAACATAAGATGTCGAATGGGGCTAAATCGAGGCTGTAAGGTGGATGTCGGATGATATCCCAACGAAATTCGCGTAGCACAGCTCTTGTCTGCCGATCGCCGTGAGCGGGTGTAATGTCGTAGTGGAAGAGGACGCGCTGATGCAGCTTCCCAGGGCGTTTTTCTGCGATTTTCTTGTACAGGTTTCTGAAAACGCCTTCATAATAATCAGCTGCAATTGTTTTCTTGTTCTCGAGGAGGTCAACCAGCAAAATCCCTTCTGCATCCCATAAGACAGTGGCCATGACCTTTCCTCTGGAACGCTCAGATTTTGCCTTGACTGGCCAACTTCCACCCCTGGGCAACCACTGCTTCGATTGAATTTTTGTCCTCGGGATCGTATTGGTTGAGCTATGTTTCACCCAGGTGACAATTCTCTACATAAAAGCTTCAGGGTCCGCATCCCACTTGTTCAAAATTTCCATTGAAAGATCTGCCCTGGTTTGCTGCTGATCTGGGCGCAACAGCCTAGGAACCCATCGAACGAAAAGCTTGCTTAGCCGCGAACTCTCCACCAAAATCGCGTGTGCAGAACCCACTGAGATGTTGAGTGTGTCTGCTACTGATTCAGTGGTTATTCGTCTATCCTTTTCAATCACGTCGCGAACAGCATCAATATTTTCCACATAAACTGAAGTGGATGACCTGTCACTGCGGGGATCATCTTCAATCTCATTTCTTCCCCTTCTGAAATGACTTATCCTTTGTAGGTTGTTGATTTCTTTGGGGAATAGTCAGAGCCGTAGCACTGTCTAGTCCCCCTGCAAATCAAGATTGTGCGGGCCCTCCATAACAATATACCATACATTTACAAGTAGTGCCTGGCACGCTAAATACTATTCAAGCAGTCCCAATGGTGCGGAATACTTACAGAAAATGTGTATTCGAGAATTTTATATTTTCATTAATAAAATAAAAATTGGGGGCCACAGTGGAGCCCATTCAAGAGCAACCCCTCAGCCGGGAAAGGGGGGAAGTTGCTACGTGACCATAAACTTGTTCCAGAGAGCCAATGATTTGGGTATTCTCCCAAGCGAGCTTCACCATGAATTTGATGTTTGTCCTGGCCTCGATTTTGGAGGAGGCGATATTGCTCGAACGGGTGCTGACTTCCAACTGGCGGCGCCGCGTTGTCACATGCATTTAAGGGCTCGTGTTAGAACTCGTTATAACACGTTCGTAACAAGAACGTTCAGTTACATTGTCATCAAAATTCTTTCATAGGATTTTTAGTAATGTACTTTTTTCACCAACTTTTTGAAGCCCCTGGTATATCCACATACCCCTGACATGAAACGAGTGTCTCTCCTACCCCACTCCCTGGGGTCACAAAGGGCACCGCTATCGCTGGTTGACGTCAAAAACCAAAAGACTTCCTGTACAAGATTCTGCCCCCCGCGATTGTCATTCTGATCTTTATGCGAATCGATTATTCGCCAGAGCATATCTCATCCATAAGCAAGGGATGGATTGTTCAACTTAACACCATCCTCACCTCACCCTACCCCAAGTATAGGGAATTCGCTTTCTCCACTTTCCTGCGGGGGAATTGATTGCATTTACACTTTTATTCCCCACCCCCCTATAACAATACTACTGTAGCGCGCCGAGAAGTGCAAGCGAAGCGGACGGTTTAAAAGCTTCACTTGAACGAGTCTTTTTTTGAGACTCAAGATGGCGCAGTCAATACACCGCTCGCCGATGCTGATCCGGCTCACGCTACTTTCATTCTTTCTCTTTTTTAATTGTCCTTTTTCCTACAATCCCTCTATCTATACAAATCAGCAATCTATCCAATATCTAGGTTCAAACCATTTTCTAAACGCCATTCCAACAGCCACGGCTCCACAAGAAACAATCCCAACTCATACTCCGGTCACCTCGGCAAAGCTCCGATGCAGTCACCAATGCACCCCTCACTCGCCACTTTGTGAGTTCCTAATTAGCTATTGAGAGATTTAAGGACAAAAAAAATTGACTGCTGAAGAAAGGGTAGGCTTAGTGGTCATTACCCCCCCTCCCCCCACCAAGATACTGCAGCGTATACTCACCTCAATGACCTTGTGTACGATCGTGGCTACCTTGGTCAGCATAACCGTGAGCTTGAGGGCTCTCTCGGTCGGCGAGAGGTCGGGCCGATAGTGAGTGGAAGCTCTGGAAGAAATAGGAGGGGGGGGAATTAAAATAAGGTCATTTCACTTTCATACATTTCTGTCATGTCCAAAAAATAAACATTATAACTTCCAACTGTGCTGGACTTGAAAGAACGGCCCCTACCACACAATAAAGGGTAATTAAATTATTTCGACTTTCATCTATAGGGCACTGAAATGGAAGCCTTGTTTAGATTGGGTATCGAAAAAGCAACCCTGTTTAAATTTAGTATCGGTAGAGCAACCCTGTTTAGATTGGGTATCGAAAAGGCAACCCTGTTTAGATTGGGTATCGAAAAAGCAACCCTGTTTAGAATGGGTATCGAAAAAGCAACCCTGTTTAGATTGGGTATCGAAAAAGCAACCCTGTTTATATTGGGTATCGAAAAATCAACCCTGTTTAGATTGGGTATCGAAAAAGCAACCCGGTTTAGATTGGGTATTGAAAACGCAACCCTGTTTAGATTGGGTATCGAAAAAGCAACCCGGTTTATATTGGGTATCGAAAACGCAACCCTGTTTAGATTGGGTATCGAAAAAGCAACCCGGTTTAGATTGGGTGTCGAAAAATCAATCCTGTTTAGATTGGGTATCGAAAAAGCAACCCTGTTTAGATTGGATATCGAAAACGCAACCCAATTTAGTTGGGGCATTGAAAAAGCAACCCGGTTTAGATTGGGTGTCAAAAAGCAACCCTGTTTAGATTGGGTATAGAAAAAGCAACCCTGTTTAGATTGGGTATCGAAAACGCAACCCTGTTTAGATTGGGTATCGAAAAAGCAACCCGGTTTAGATTGGGTGTCGAAAAAGCAACCCTGTTTAGATTGGGTATCGAAAAAGCAACCCTGTTTAGATTGGGTATAGAAAAAGCAACCCTGTTTAGGTCGGGTATGGGAAAAGCAACCCAATTTAGTTGGGGCATTGAAAAGGCAATCTAATTTAGTTGGGGCATTGAAAAGGCAATCTAATTTAGTTGGGGCATTGAAAAGGCAATCTAATTTAGTTGGGGCATTGAAAAACTAACCCTGTTTAGCTGTGGCGTTAAAAAAAAGCAATCCAATTTAGTTGAGGCATTGAAAAGGCAACCTTGTTTAGGTTGGGTATTGATAAAGCAACCCAATTTAGTTGAGGCATTGAAAAACTATTTTGGGAGGGGAAGGGAGGGGGTATCAAGAAGCTCGTAAGTCTGGATAGGCCAGAGGCAGAGGGCGCTTCCATAACCTGAAGAGCCAAGACCTGAGTCTCAAAAAGGTAGAAGTCACATATCTTCGAAGAAACAGGATGTAACTCGCCGCTATTGACACACATGGCACGTGGTCCTGTTCGATTCCTATGGCAGAAACGGTGGGAGTGGCGACACTTCCATAGCAATGGCACGAATGCTTTGAGGCGGGAGCGATACCAACCGGCACGCACGAATTCACGGAACCAGACGCGTCCAAACGTGACAAAAGACTGTATGGGTGGGTCTCACCACACACTTTCAACCTTGACCGTTTCCTGGTCGGTCAGCCCTTGTGTGATAGCTTCCGAGTACTCCACGAGCAACCTCTCTCTCATAAACTACTCCTTTTACTAAGTTTATGGTAGAGTCTGGTGTCACCCGCACAGGCGAGCCATTGAGTGTCCGAAAAGCTCTCACAAGCGGCATAGACCAGAAGTGTGCGGTTCGAGGAACGGCTGATCATCGCTTCCCTAAGGAGAACCCTGGCGAGTGCCTGGACCAGGCAGCATCATGTCCAAGGACAGCATGCTGCTGTCGGTAAAACGAATAATAATAATAAAGCGTTTGAAGTGGCCATGCCCCAAAAAGCAGGGTAACGTCTCGCTTTCTTGTCCCGGTAAAGCTTCATTTCCCCTAAGGGTCTAGCTTTCTGTGGGGTATCTTCAGGGGAGGGGGGCATCCTCTTTTGATTCCTTGGGGTTCCGTGTTACTCCGGAAAGATCTTGCCCAGGAGCAGACTTAGGCTCTGTGTTCGCTCAGGGGCAAGACCCTGCTGTAGGAGGAGTGGGCGTCTTCTGGTCCTTGCCCACCTCAGGAGGAGCCTCCATCTGGATTACTACCCCCCCCCCAAAAAAAAAAATGTCGGGAATCCCAGCAGATGACTCCCCATTGGTGTGAGGGGCATGCAAGCCAACTTATACCGGGCAAATGGGGTGCAGGAAGGGAAAAGAAAACCCAGGGGATTCCGACCCTTGCCTCACTAAGGGCGGCGTTTGCCCTGTCCTTGGGGCACTGTTTCAGCGTACCTTTTGCTGTCTTGGCGGGACCCTGGTAAAGAGGAGGGGGGCTGGCACCACTAGACCGATAGTGGAGTCGCCTGAGGGCTGCTCCAAGGAAAGAGGTAAGCCCTCCTAACCCGTAAAAAACCCCTGGGTAGGTTGGGTATTGAAAAGACAACTCTGTTTTGGTTAGGTATCGGGAAACCAACACTATTTAGTTGGGGAATCGGAAAACCAGTCCTGTTTCGAGGGGTATTGAAAGACCAAACCCTGTTTGGGTGGGTATTGAAAAATCTCCCTATTTAAGTAGGGTATTTAAAAACCAACCATGTTTGGACGAGGTATTAAAAAACAACTATGGTTTGAGTGGGTATTAAAAAAACAAGTTATTTTTGGATTGGGCGGTTTATTAAACAAAAAAAAAGAAGTTATTTAGGAAGGTTATTGAAAAAAACGATCCCATTTGCGTTGGGTATTGAAAACCGAACCCTGTTTGCATGGGGTATTGATAAAAAGACCGTTTAGGTGCGTTATTAAAAAAATCATGTTAGAGTTGGGTATTGAAAAACACTCCTTTTTTTGTTTGGGCATTGAAAATCTAACGCTGGATGGGGTATTGAAAAAACCCTCTTTTTGGTTGGGTATTGAAAATCTAATTCTGCATGGGGTATTGAAAAAATACTCCTTTCTAGGTGGCTATTGAAAATCAAACTTTTGTTTGGGTATTGAAAATTTAATGCTAGATGGGGTATTAAGAAAAAAAAATTTGTCGGATATTAAAAACCTAACTCTGCATGGGGTATTGAAAAAAATCCATTTTTGGTTGGGTATTGAAAAAAAACTGTGGCCGTTAAAAATCCACGTCTGCATGGGGTATTGAAAAACACCCTCTTTTGGTTGAGTATTGAAAATATAACGCTACATGGGGTATTAAAAAAAACTTAGGGGTTGGGTATTGAAAATCTAACGCTGCATGGGGTATTGAAAATCTAATTATGCATGGTGTATTGAAAACATCCCTTTTTTTGGTTGGGTATTGAAAATCCAACTCTGTATTGGTATTGAAAAATACCCCCTTTTTGTTTGGGTATTGAAAATCTAATTCTGCATGGGGTATTGAAAATCTAATTCTGAATGGATATTGTAAAACACCACTTTCTATATGGCTGTTGAAATCCACGTCAGCATGGGGTATTGAAAAAAAAACCTTTTTGGTTGGGTATTGAAAATCTAATTAAACATGAGGTATTGAAAAACACCCCCTTTTTTGGTTGGGTATTGAAAATCTAATTGAGAACGGGGAATTGAAAAATATCCCTTTTGTTTGTATTGAAAATCTAATTCTGCATGGGGTATTAAAAAACGCCCCTTTCTAGGTGGCTATTGAAAATGATAATGATAATAATAACCATAATAGGAATAACCACCATGATAATAATAATAGTAACAACAATAACCATAATAATACTAATAATAATAAATGAGTCGTGGGGGAAAAGGTACAGAGGTATCGATGAGATTCGGCTCTCTTCAATTAGCAAAAGGGTGTGTCGAGGAATAGGTCACCTCCCCAGACAATACGTCTATATATATACATAATGTATCTATTGGTTGGGAGGAAAAGATAAAAGCCGCGAGAATATGTGTATATATATATATATATATATATATATATATATATATATATATATATATATATATATATATATATATATATATATATATATATACACACTTATATACACATATATCCTCTAATGTACGTACGCGTCCTTCGCAACGTACAAGTACGTTCACTTCGTAAAAGTAATCCGTTGATTACGAGGTCTAAGAGTGCGATTTTAGTACAGGGGCCGATAGCGTTTAATGAATTTACCAAGTTGCAGTTCGAGGATGTAGTTAAAGAGTGAAAACTAAAAATATAATTTTAATAATTCACTAATTAACATATATATACATACGGGAAATATAGGAAATGTAAATAAGGATAATACTGACATAATATAGATAATTGGCAATCGGGTAACGTTAATTACTTGTTAATTAGCTTTTAAATGGGATACTATAAATCAGTTATACAGAAGGAATATTTAAAAGTCGGGAAGCGGGTCGATTAACGGGAGATGCAATCAAGGGTCGTTTTACCTTAAAAGGGGGTCACATCTAGGAAGGGGAATCTTTAAGCGAGTCGGCGCGGGGGAATGGAGACGGAAAATGGTCGTGATTCTCGGCCGAATATCCTGATGGTGACGAGGATGAAGGGAGGGTGGGACAGAAGACGAGTTCACGATCTTCCTTGAAGACGGACGATGGCACCTCTGCTCCAGAGAAGTGCAACCTCCAAAAATCGAGACTGTGACGCTGCTCGGCGCGAAATCCCATATGGGAAACTGGAGATCCTTGAGGGGGGTTCCAGATGAGACGAGGGGAATCCTGGACAGTCCTTTGGGTACGAAACGATTCGAGGCTTGCTCTGAACAGAGTAAACCTTCACAAAAGAGATGGATCTGCCTGGTGAGATCTAACCTTGACGGTATACGCAAATACCAGGGACTTGGGAAAACAGACACGATCTGAACCGAAGGCGACGGGGGTTGTCCAACTCAATCTGCCGATCTTCGAAAAACCCAGGGTATTTATATGACAGCCATTTTTTGGGGTGTTCAATCGCTAGAAGGCACATACGTCTGTGGGAAGGCTTCCGGCACCTAGGGGGATTAGCTTTTGTCGCCAGACACAGGTCTTAATCGTCTCCAACGATGTGGGTGGGGAAACTTTCGGCTAACATTTTCCCGACTAGGGATATTAGCGTTTCATCGACGAGGTGAAAGCTCTTAGCGCCCAACTTAACTACACCTGTGAGGCGTTGACGGATATTCAAATTCTTTCTTCTTTTATTTTTCTCCTTGGATACAGAGTTTACTCCACGTGGAGTTATACTTAGGAGACATAGGGAGGGAAGGAATTCAAGAAACAAATGAAGGGCGTATTCTTCTTGACGTCTCTTTTCCTTACAGGGTGACATAAGTGCATCCAGCTCAAATCGGCTAAGATTATTTACTTGCTGGCCCCTCCCTCCCTCCCTCCCTCTTCTGCGAGGGAAGGTGCGACCAGTAGGAAGACCACCACGCTCCATGGGTGGTTCCACAAGTTCTTAAGAGAGGTGGTGGTGTAGTGCGTGATTGCGTGAGGTTTGCACAGTGATGTTTGATGTTGTCTGGGCGTTGGTTGCATCTGGTGCATTTGTAGGGTCAGGGCAAAGTTTATTCATTCTGTGGTTGTATTGTTGGAGTGGCCAGTGGAGCAGAGTGGATTGGCTGGTGGAGTATAGTGGAGTGGCTGGTGGAGTATAGTGGAGTGTAGTAGGGCGGTTTGATCGAGTTGGAATATGGCAAGAAATACGATCGAAACTCCTCGGTTTAGCAGAGGAGTCCCAAAATAGCTTGTAACCTCTTTATCCAAATACTTCGACTCAATCTTCCCCTCTCAACTAGGACTTCACTGTCTCAAGTCTGAGTCTTTTTCTCAGTTTGGGCACAAGCCTGACCTCATACCCTCGCTATAATTATAGTTGAAAGTCCCTCTGCCAAAAAGAGACTGGATAAACACATTTAATCTCTAGGGAGGGGCAGATACGTCGATACCACAAATCACGACCAGCGATTCTAGGGTACCAGTTATGAATATATACAACTGGATCATCGTTCTGCGTTGTACTAGTAACCACAACCAAACCTACCTCTTTTCTTTGACTTCTTGACCTCACCTCATATTTCACCATGACTTGCCTTAGAATAGATCCAAGGGTCTTTGATGTTCTGTAATTCACCCGGTTATTTTTTCACCACTCACATGAAGACCCCATCGGGGTGTTTTATCAACGCCGACTTTATGTCCCCCTGAATACCTGAATCGAGCAGCCATGTAGAGTGTGTAGGTCGGGGCCAATTTGAACTGGATGTCCGTTGGATCAAGCTGAGTGGTGATGCTGTGCAAGAAAGCATCTTCCATCTCTTCCCTGAACTCTAGGACGGCCGGAAGGATGGGGTCTCGTGGTGGAGCAAAGCGATCGTAGGTGTTCCTGCAGCGGGAGAATACGACAGGTCAAAAGAAGCGGTTGAGGACCACTGGGGACCTCGTATCAAAAGGGATGCAAAAGAAGCGGTTGAGGACCACTGGGGACCTCGTATCAAAAGGGATGGGATGGGTGAATATCCGAAACATGGGTGACAAAGATTTTTTGGAAAAGTAAAAATAAATAAATTTTTAGTAAAACGGAAAGTTAGACGAACACCCTCTGTCTAGTGAATTTGACAACGCCTATAGAAATTAGACTAAAAAAACTAGAGGGTAACAGGTTAAATTAAAAGATCAACACATCATCTACATAACCACAAAAATAGGGACACTCTTACAGCAAAGCAAACTGGCCTTCACCTCCAAGCATACATTAAAATTAGTTCCAAACACCATTTTACAGTTTTGATATTAGGGTTTTCAAAGCTAAAGCATCGTTTGGCAGTTAGTTCAGAGTTAGTTCATTACATTGTACGTTTCAGTCTGTCCAATCCGACTGTCGGGTAAAACTGGTCTAATCCATCTTCAATAGCTGTGGTCCAGGAGATGGCCTAATTCTGCGCCAAAAATGATGGAGATGGTTAAGCAGAGTGGTTAGTTGAAGTTCCATAGGGTCGTTAAAGACTCAATCAAATCATACGTTTGCAAAACATACAGGACTCGGTCCCTTTGATTCCAACACAATAAAAGGTAAATTTTCTGGAATCATCGCCTCTTCGAATAACTTCAAAGCATTCTTGACATCCATCAAGCTTCTTGGTGGAAGACAGAACTCCCTAATCTCTCATACTTAGTGGAAATACGGCGATTTTAAGGACTTCACGAGGGAATACCATGACTTTTTTCCCCTCTTTCCTACAGGCCGAGCCTTCAGCTATGGTGTTGGTTTCAACACGAAGCGAGTTCTTATTAGTGAAAGCGTCATTATTCAAGAGAATCATGCTGAAAGTAGGCCTAGAAAGAGCAGAATGTCAAGATGAAACCAGGAACAGTAAAGGCGCAAAGCCGGTAGTATTGAGTAGTCAAACTTACCAAGGGTCCAGCCCCTGTGCTGACCTTAAGAGCATCATGTCGCTCCCTGTTCGGATTGGGGGTGGTCTGGCTATGCTGGTCTGGGATCCCCCCATGGAGCTGGCCCTAGATCCAAATTGCGACCCAGCCAGGGATCCCGGGGGTGGGGAGTAGGGCTCGCCTTTCCCAGCAGGGCCGTCTGGACCGGATCTGAGGTTACATAAACAAGCCATTGCGGGCGGGAGCTCGACAGGGTCATGTGTCCAAAAAGGAGCATCTCGGGTCAGCGTGAAAACAAGCATTTCCGCTGGAACCATACATTGACCTTCTTATCAGTCAGAATACGGCTCCGAGCGATGTAGCAACCTCCAAAACGACATAAAGCATGCATGAAAAACTATCACATATGTATACACAACAAGCACGCGAAAAGACCATCAATCTCTCAATTCCAGTATTATCCCATATAAACTTCTCGTATTTACAACACGTTTCTTGGCCTTCAGACGCCGCTATCACTCCCTCCATTACGCCTTTCGAAGTGAGAAACTAGAATATGCATCCATAACGCCAATTTCCGCCCAGTGGATGAACCGGGTGTACAAAGCAAAAGGTGGAACCCTCTCAAGTGAAAGTGGATGGAGGTGAGATAGAATTAAATGGAGATACATCACGGATAACAGAGCACATTTCAACATTTAGAATAAGATCACACAAAGATAACGGACGAGGCCGAAAATTTCAGTAATCGCACAAAAATAGCCCAGAAATTCTTATTCCATTGCTCTCCACTGAACCAAAGACCTAATACTCACTCCACTTATGCTATAACCCTAACTTCCACTCTCCCCCTTAGCCACAAATTTATATATTAATGGCAAGCCATATGTTATGATGTATTTATAAAAAAGCCAAACCCCAGTAAATATGAGCAAACTTTCATAACAGCGATCTGAATACACTAAATTAGAACAGACAAAACGTTATGTACATAAAAAAGCAAACCTTCATTTAATACACATCGTTACGGAGCAAGTTATGGAATTAAATCCACAATATTACATCGTGAATCAAGTGCTGAATGATTCAGGCAAGGCTGAGTGAGTGTTTGTGTGTGTGAAGGGGGGGGGGGGTAAAACGAATAAACTACGGTTCCGACAACACCAACCAAGGTGTATGCAATAAAGCCACACTTCTTAGGGGAATGGAGAAAGGCGGTTTGGGACAACAGATCGGAAGCAGCGAGTCTTTCTTGGTGGAGAGAAAGGGGAGGGAGAGACTTCGATTTTTATATGGGGAGGTAGAGACTTCGATTTTTATATGGGAAGGGAGAGACTTCGATTTTTATATGGGGAGGGAGAGACTTCGATTTTTATATGGGGAGGGAGAGACTTCGATTTTTATATGGGGAGGGAGAGACTTCGATTTTTATATGGGGAGGGAGAGACTTCGATTTTTATATGGGGAGGGAGAGACTTCGATTTTTATATGGGGAGGGAGAGACTTCGATTTTTATATGGGGAGGGAGAGACTTCGATTTTTATATGGGGAGGGAGAGACTTCGATTTTTATATGAGGAGGGAGAGACTTCGATTTTTATATGGGGAGGGAGAGACTTCGATTTTTATATGGGGAGGGAGAGACTTCGATTTTTATATGGGGAGGGAGAGACTTCGATTTTTATATGGGGAGGGAGAGACTTCGATTTTTATATGGGGAGGGAAAGACTTCGATTTTTATATGGGGAGGGAGAGACTTCGATTTTTATATGGGAAGGGAGAGACTTCGATTTTTATATGGGGAGGGAGAGACTTCGATTTTTATATGGGGAGGGAGAGACTTCGATTTTTATATGGGGAGGGAGAGACTTCGATTTTTATATGGGGAGGGAGAGACTTCGATTTTTATATGGGGAGGGAGAGACTTCGATTTTTATATGGGGAGGGAGAGACTTCGATTTTTATACCAGATCCCCCATATATATGTGCTCGTTGACCAGATCCTCCCACATATATGTGCTCGTTGATCAGGTCTTCCAATATGTATGTGCTCGTTGACCAGGTCCTCCCATATGTATGTTCTCGTTGACCAGGTCCCCCCATATATATGTTCTCGTTGACCAGGTCCCCCCATATATATGTGCTCATTGACCAGGTCCCCCCATATGTATGTGCTCGTTGACCAGGTCCCCCCATATATATGTGCTCGTTGACCAGGTCCCCCCATATATATGCACTCGTTGACCAGGTCCTCCCATATGTATGTGCTCGTTGACCAGGTCCTCCCATATATATATATGCTCGTTGATCAGGTCTTCCCATATGTATGTGCTTGTTGACCAGGTCCCCCCATATATATGTGCTCGTTGACCAGGTCCTCCCACATATATGTGCTCGTTGACCAGGTCCCCCCATGTATTTCTTAAGAGGTCAACGAGTTTTAACGTTGAGTTCGATGCATTTGCAATTATGTTGTCGAAAAATAGTAATGTATAGGATAGAGCAGGAGGCGGGGGGGGGGGGGGGCTCCCTATTTAACTAGAATTTATTCTTCTTAGAAATATTCCGCGATATTAGTGAGGGTAAGGATGTTTGGCAGCGTTGCTCTCGGGAGATTTTACAACTACACTGTGTGTGGATGTGTAGGTGGACACACATCGGACATCTCCACAACACTGCAAATCATAATAAATTCCCCGAGAACGCTCTACATATACTTCTTGTGTGTGTGTGAGCGCGCTTGTAAGTCTAGAAGAGAATTAACAACTAGTCCATAAAGGGTATGGCCGAATACACCTGGGGTATGTCACGCATCTCCACAACTCAACACCTGTAAAATTGCTCCTAAAAAGGGATGACTGAATCCGAAAAAACAACACACTAGCTGAGAGCCTGGACAGAGCGGCCATCTCGGAGAGTGGATTAACTGAATCTGGGGAGTGGAATAACCGAATCTCGGCAAGTGAATTGACTGAATCTCGGGGAATGGGGTTAACTGAATCTCGGGGAATGGGGTTAACTGAATCTCAGGGAATGGGGTTAACTGAATCTCGGGAGATGGATTAAGTGAATCTAGGGAAGTGGATTAAGTGAATCCCGGGAAGTGGATTAAGTGAATCTCGGGAAGTGGATTAAGTGAATCTCGGGAAGTGGATAAGTGAATCTCGGGGGATGGATTAACTGAATCTCGGGAAGTGGATTAAGTGAATCTCCGGGAGTGGAATAACAGAATCTCGGGAAATGGATTAACTGAATCTCCGGGAGTGGAATAACCGAATATCGGTAAATGGATTAACTGAATCTCGGGGAATGGAATAACCGAATCTCGGGGAATGGAATAACCGAATCTCTGCGAGAAGATTGAGTGAACCACTGGGAGTGGATTAAGTCAATCTCGGGGAGTGGATTAACTAATCTCGGTGAGTAGATTAACTAAATATCAGTGAGTGAATTAACCGAATATCGGGAAGTGGATTAATAGAATATCAGGGTGTGGATTAATAGAATCTTAAGGATTGGATTAACCTAATTTCGAGGAGTGAATTAAATGAATCTCGAGGAGTGAATTAAACGAATCTCGAGGAGTAGATTAGCTGAATCTCTTGGGGTGAATGAAATGAATCAACCCAGCCTCGACTCACCTGTCCAAGTACTGCCGGTGTGAGTGGGTGGTCTGGGGCGAAGGGAAGCGATGCAAGAGTCTGTCATCTTGCTGCGGATCGATGAATCGGAAGGTGTGAGACCGTCCGAAACGCACAATGGACCCATGCTAAAACCAACACATCATCAACATAAGCTGCGGCTGTTTCAAGTCCTTCTATGTTTTTCAAAAACAATTCGACCATTCTTTAAATGAAGTGTACAAAACCTTGGAAACCAAGATACTATTCTGGGAATTCCCGTAACTTTCCTAAACATGGTTCCAGGGGGAGTGGGACTCTACCTGCAAGATGGTCGTCTCGTAGATCCTCTGGAAGTTAACGTAGGTCTCTGCTCCGGGGGAACACGGGGTAACCGTCACGATTTCATCCGTGTGAGCGATAACGCAGTGGCGGGGCTGGATGTGGGGTCCGAATAGTTGCAGGCTTTGCCCACCGGTGTGGGCACTTCGGTCCGACCCCACTTCGGTCACGTTCAGATGCAGCTGATGCTGTCGTCCCTTTACGGACTCGTTCCCATCTGTCAAAGGGACAAATATTCTTCAGTACCATCGATTTTTTTTTTTTTTAAGCGCCTATCTGGCGACTACATGGACATAGGTCGCCGAAAAAAATAAACAACACAAGGTAGCCTAATCTTAGGCTAAATAAAAAAAAAACCCCAGAAAAAATAAACAAAAACAGCAAAGGTAAAAAGAAGCAGTACGCTCCAGCACAGGAGGTAGGCGGGCCCAGACTGGAACACTCAACAAGAATGTACGGAACTGTTTCGCAGACCACGCAGTCAATAGCCTTGAGATTCTGTCGGGACACCCTTGGCTTATCATCAGGCTTTTTGGAGCTATGTGCCCAGCTGAAACCAATGCAACATACACCTCTCCTCCTAAATTATAAATGTAATTTTAAGGCATAGTTATCATAAAAGAAATAACTCTAAAAACCATCGAAGCAACATTGAGAAACTCGTCTTAAAAGGGTTAAAAAAATGTGGCTCTTTGTTGTATTTATTCGGTATTTCCTCATAGACATTGGAGCCACCCTCTCAAAGTTCATTTACAGCTGCAGGTGTAAAGCAGAAGGAAGGTTGCATAAAGGATTCGCCAAAAGCGCTACGCCCGCAAGAAGGACACGGATATTCACATAAGCTAAGGAGTCTTTTCCCTTCCACACCCCGATCTTCCATTATTATAGAGGGAAACACTAAAGGACAGAAGACTATCCGATACCAGCAATGGTTCTTGAGGAAACCATCTGCCAAAATGGAAACCACACAATTATTTTGAACTTTCAGATTGAGCTTTAATTCTACCAGTTAGTTCGAAGCGAACCATTTTGACTCCTTAGCATTCTTCTAACCTCCTCCTTTCATCACATCCTTCGCCCTATACTTTCTTATCCCAGCTTTCTTCTTGCTGCTTTCTTTCCATTTATATATATATATATTTTTACCTCCTCCTAACTACCTTCGTTTCATTCCCCTTCCATTTATATAAAAATCTATTATGTAAAATTTCAAAATTTGCCGATGACACGAAATTCGATACTAGAGTAAAATATCAGAGTGAATGTGAAAACTTGAAAAAGAATTGGATATAGTCAAATGGTCTGAAAGATGGTAGATGCAATTCAACGCGAACGAGTGTACGGTAATACACACAGATCATGATAATCTTGGAAAAATTATAATAGAGATGGTCAAAATTTAAACACTATCAACAAGGTAAAACATTTTAAGTCTCATAATCTCGAGTAATTTAAAATTTTGGGAAGCTGCACTGTAGAGTCTTAGGGTTCTAGGATCCATTGCTAGCCATTTTGCACTTAAATAGGATATTATTCTTCATTCTATAAAACACTTGTAATAACTCACTTGGAGTATGCGGTGCATTGCAATATTAGAACGCGTCCGACGACGAAATTAATTCCTAAACTTAGAAATTGATCGAACGAAGTTAAGGCTGAGGGCACCTCAATTACTCTCACTGTGAGTTCGGCATCTGCAGGGCCAACTATTTAAAATACTAAACGGGTTCACTACTCTAAGCTATAATTCAATATTTGAAGTCAATAACCGAGTGTCAAGCAGAAATAAAGGGCACAAGATGGTAAACAAAAGCTCCAGCGCTGCGATAGCACAGCATTTCTTTACTTATAAAATAATACCAACTTGCAATAAGTGGCTTAGGGATACTATTGAAAGCCCCACCGTGAATAGGTTTAAAAATATAATTTATTTTACAGTAAACCCTCGATATAACGAACCTCACTATTAAAAAAAAATCGGATATAACGAACCGAATTTCCTGGCCGAACTCCATCGGGTTTAACAGGCAAGCGTTACGACCAGCCTGAGTGAGTGTTGGTGTGTCACATGTCTCCTACAGTGCAAGGTTCGTATCCACACTATGTTGTGTAATCCACTTAACTTTCTTAGTAATTTCATACGTATTACAGATCAATAACGAACTTGGTTCGTTATTTCCATCGCTTTTAACGCCCATCGGCTTTAACGAACTTTCGGCTTTAACGAACGACCCCCCCGCCCCATATAGTTCGTTATATCGAGGGTCTACTGTACTTAAGGAAGACAGGTTATTCACTTAGGTCTTTTGCACATCCTCTACCCCTTTTATCTTTCCATCACACCTGAGTTACACCTTAACACTTGAAATAGCCTCGAGTGGATCACACAGCCGTTCGTACATCTGTACTTTCCACCCATTAACTTTCCTCCCTTTACCTCTTCCTTTACAGTTTAACATCCTCGTCCCTCCACCTTTTCTTCAATGGTTTGTTTACATCCTGCCCACTCCACTTTCTCACTAATTTATATTTCCATATTTACTTTTCTTCTCTCGCCTTTCCTTTCTCTTCACCAGTTACTGTACATTTCACTCCTTTCTCTCTCCCATAAGTTTATTTCAATTCTCAGTTTCTTCACTTTAATATGCTTTCCTTACTCCACCCCCCCCCCCCCTCACTTAAATTTCTCTTCACTACTCGGTTACCATACCCCTCCCATCCCTACTTTCTCGCCTTTTTTTCTTTGTACACTCCCTCCCCTTCATTTCTCGCTGCCTTTTCACATTACCATCTCTCTATACTTTCTCATCATCCCCTTTCTCTCTCTCAGCTCTTCAAACATTCATATTCCTTCTCCCCAATTGTTTCCTTCTGCTGTCCCCCTTTAATTTTTTTTTCTCACTTTCTTGACCTCTCCCACCCCCCCCTCGAAAATTACCTTGTTGGAGTACGAAAGTGTAATTTACAATAGATTACACACTCACTCCTACCATAACTTTTACTATATTACAGTTTTGATGGAGACAAATACACAACTACCTCAATCTCTCGTCACTATTACACCTCACTCCTGCGTTCCCTAACTAACACCGAGCCATTTCTTCAAAGTCAGACTACGAGACACACACACACAAGGGGGCTCGAGGGCGCAACTCCCCCCCCCCCCTTTACATTCCACAACTGAGGCAGGTCTCACAATTTTTTCTTTATGGCGAAAATCTGGCGACAGTAACCAAGGGCATAAAAGGCCGTATTTAAAAATTCAGCCTATTACTGGGCTACTTCAAAATAAACAACTAAAAACTACATACCAACAAAGAAAGAACCCTCCCCCCCAACAAAGAAAGAAAACCCCCAAACAAAAGCAAGAGGACGAACGAAGGATATGACAGGTATCGGAAGACAAAGGGGCGTATGCCACTCTCCCGTACCACCTACCTAAACCAGCAATGAAGGCAGGCTCCTCCTACGCGAAGAAGTAAGCGTTCGTACTTTCGAAAGTCAGCTTTTTTTATACGAACTTCAGCCCCCATGATTCTAGTCGTCTTTATTTACCCACTTCCAACCCCCCAGCCCAGCCCCGATTCCATTGTTTCGTGAGAAAACAACGAACAGTCAACGTTTGCATACCACAACGGCTCATCAGTTCACATCCACCAAAACAATAATAATAATGTTAAATGTAGCATTTTGCAGATCCAGGACTAAAGTGATAAAGTGAATAATTAATAAATAATAATTGGTAAATAGGAATGATAATATTAAATGGAGCAATTTGCAGATTCTAGGTTTTCGCATTTTAACATCCCAGCCGCTAGATTTTACCAAATTAACATCCTATCCTGATTAGGTTTTTCCAATTTAACATCCTCCCTCCTAGAGTTTCCCAATTTAACATCACTTGGTCTTCCTAATTTAACATTCTCGCCTCTAGGTTTTTCCAAATTAACATGCTCGCCTGTAGGTTTTCCCATTTTTACATCCTCGCCTCTAGGTTTTTCCCAATTTAACATCCTCACCCTAGGGTTTTTTCAATTTAATAACCCCCCCCCCTCTAGTTTTTCGAAGTTAACATCCTTCCTTCTTGGAGGGAAGGATGTTAAAGTGATGCTCGATGGGTAATCTTGGTAATTTCGATCGACGCACAATTATCTACTAAATGGAATTACACGACGCATTTTTTTTTTAAATTTTAGGAGCCCATCTGGCGACTGCCAACTTGGGCATAAGTCGCCGCAATCACGACAGCCTAGCATTGGGCTACTTTAAAATAAGAATAGGAAAGCACAACAACGATAAAAAGGGAAGACGGCAACAATCAAGAAGCAAGCTCCAGCGTCGGGGGGAGGTCCACCTCCCCCTGGCGCAGGAGAGTGCGACCTACAAAGAAAAAGGTCGAACACAATAGTCCCAGCGCTGTAGAAGCTTTGGGAGCAGAGGCGTGGCGACAAATAGCTAAATGTGGTACCCTCCAGGGTGGCGTCCTGGTCAGAACCAGGGGCGACACCGACCCGAGAGCTATACCTAGCTCTCGAAGGAGTTTCCTGGCCCTAAATCCAAAGGGCTTAGGGTATGACTGGCGTCTCTCGGCGGCATAGGCACCGTCGAAATCAGCTGCGAATGCAGTGAGAGCTGTTAGCGACTGAGGGAGGCGCCGGGCTAGCGCGTACAGGCGAATGATGCACTGTACACGGCGTAGAGCAAGTGGCATCTCCTCAGCATCGACTAGTAGGCTCTCAATGGGGGAAGTGCGGAAGGCACCGGTCGCCAGGCGAAGGCCGGTGTGGTGGATCGAGTCCACCTTCCGTATTACACGCTCGGCTGCGGATACATAATACTCGCATCCGTAGTCGAGCTTCGAACGAACAAAAGATCGATAAAAAAGTAGGGCAGTAGCCCTATCAGCGCCCCAAGCGCTGAACGTCACGGAACGGAGAATATCCATGGCGCGGGTACAAGAGACCCTAAGGCTGCAAATATGAGCTTCCCAGGTGAGGCGTCTGTCAAATATAAGACCAAGGAAACGGTGCGATTCAACCACTTCCAAGCCGCTTCAATGAGGAGCGGTCGGCTCTGGGCTGCCTGCTGGCTTTCTTGGCAGTCCCCTTGGAAAGTAAAAGGGGGGGGGGAGGACTGCCGCTGGGAAGAGGGAGGGGCCCGAAAGCACCTCCAGAAAAGGAGGTGAGGCGGGGTCCCCTTACCTTAACCTTATAGGAGTCTATCGTATCCGATGACGACGCTCTCCTCGGGATCATCGGTGACTCCGTAAAAAGAATTGATGGCTGTAGAGTCCTAGTCTTGATCTGCACACTTTGTTACAGACAGGACAGGTAAAGTTCACGTCGGGTGGTACAGGGTTAGCTTGACGGGCGTGCCTCCTTGTAGGTATGTCATTTCTTGATTGTATAATGCTATCTTCCAGTTCTTCTACCCCCTCACGGCATATTGTCCTCCAATGATGTCGATCAGCGGCAAAGTCTTTCAGAATTGGTAGAGTATTTTTCGCGGTAGCCGGTCTTCTGGCATCCTTATTACGTGTCCAAGCCATCTGAGCTGGTGGTGTGTAGTAATAGTGTCTAGGCTGGTACATGAAGTTCTCTCAAATATTTGGTTGTGGGTCAGCCTATCTCGCCAGGTGATTCCCAGGATACGTTGAAGGCAATATATGTGGAAGGCCTCCAACATTTTCATGTGGCGGCTGTATGTGGTCCAGGCTTCACATCCGTATGTTAGACTGGAGATACATACTGCCCTGTAGACTGCTACTTTGGTCTTCAAGCTCAGGTCATTGTTCACATACACTCTTTTCCTTAAGCTAACGAAGGAGGCTGAAGCTTGCCGTAGACGATGTTGGATTTCATTATCCAGGCTGCAGTTGTAGAAGAGATAGCTTCCGAGGTATTTAAAATCATTGGTTTTGGTTAAATCAGTGTTGTTAATAGTGAAAATGGGTGGATCGTGTGGGGGACATAGTATTTCTGTTTTGTTAGTGTTGACAGAGAGTCCGATCCTTCTATAATAATTTGTTACTGCTGTTAGTGTAGCCTGTAATGATTCTGGCGTATGTGCAACAAAAGCACAGTCATATGCATATTGTAGATCTAAGATTGTCTCTAATGAAATTTTTGTAACTGCCTGAAATTGTCTGATGTTGAAAAGGTTACCATCAAGCCTGTAAGCTATCTTCACACCGCTGTTTTCTTGTATATTCTGCTTGAGTAAGGTGGTAACACAGACAAGAAACATGTTAAATAACACAGGTGCAAGCACACAACCTTGCTTTACACCAGTGTGAACTTCGAAGGGTTCTGACTCTAGTCCGCCGACAGTGACGCGAGCAAACATTCCATCGTGAAACTGTCGTAAGATATTAATAAATTTTGATGGACAGCCAAATTTGTGGAGTACTTCCCATAACAGTTTCCTATTGACAGTATCAAAGTTTTTGGACAGATCTATAAAGGCTATAAAAAGAACCTTATGCTGTTCTCTACACTTTTCTAAAAGCTGTCTCATTGTGAATATCATGTCAACTGTTTCACGATTTGGTCTAAACCCACACTGGGCCTTCGGCAATATTTCCTCAGATATCTGGTGTATTAAACGATTGAGGAGTATCTTAGCCAAGACTTTCCCCACCAGAGATAGTAGGGAGATACCTCTGCTGTTTCCACATTGTGATTTTTCCCCCATGTTTTTATAGATTGTTACAATGTTGGCGTCTTTCCACTGTTGAGGAACAGTTTCTTCAGTCCACACTTTAAAATAATCATGTGAAGATTCCTATGACAGAGAGGGCCACCATCTTTTATGATCTCTGCTGGAATATTATCAGACCCAGGAGCTTTATTGTTTTTCAGGGACCTAATTGCTGAGAGGACTTCTATAAAAGTTGGGTCATGGCCAAGGACAGGCATCTGTGGCAGCGTTAAGAGCTCGTCTAGTACTGTAATGTCAGTTGGGTTGGGCTGGTTCAGTAGAACTTTGAAATGTTCTGCCCATCTGTTTACTATTTGTGATCGTTCCTTTAAAAGAGTACTTTCATCAGCAGTTTTGATGGGCGTCAATGAACAATTCTTGGGTCCATAAATATTTTTCAGTGCATTGTAAAAATTGTGCATGTCATTAATATCTACATAGTTTGAATTTTGTGTGCCTCTTTTGTCCACCAGTCATTTTTTATAGTCCGCAGACGGGCTTGAGATTGCGCCCTAAGGTTTTTCCAACGATTTCTTAGTCCCTGTGATGATAGATTGCTTAGGGATGCATTATGTGCTTTATGCATATCAGCCAAGAGAATGTGGATCGAATCAGAACTCTCATCAAACCAATCTTGATGTTTCTTGGTTTTGTATCCGATGCTATTTGCAGCAGATTCATACAAACTTGAGTTGAAAGTGGTCAGTAGTGCATCAATTTCATTGTTAGCAATTGTAGTATCCTCTTCAAGCTTCTCGGCTATCTTCTTTGGTAGCTCATTTCTAATTGAAGAGTCCTCAAGAGCACCGCAGTTCAATCGCTTCTGATTCATTTTCCGGCGACGGATTGGCCGACGAATTGGTAGGTTTAATTTGGTAATAATGAGACGATGGTCCGTCCATCCTTCTGCACCTCTCATTGCTCGTGTGATTAACACATCTTTAATGTCAGTGCTTCTGACTATAATATAGTCTATTAGGTGCCAATGCTTGGAACGTGGGTGCATCCAGGAGGTTGTATATATATTCTTTTGTTGAAAAATGGTATTTTGATCTTAAGGCCATGTTCAGTGCATAGGGTCAATAGGGAGTCCCATACACCCGTAGGCGAAGGAGAGGAGTAAGCCACCTCTTCGGTTAGAGATTTGGAGGGTCCCGTGCAAGAGCACAGGATGGGGGGCTCCATTTTTTCTGTGGAGCTGCCCGAGGAGAAGAGGCTAAGCTGGGGCCGGACGGGGTGCTGAGTCCCGTCAGCACGGCGGTCAGGAAGGCAAATCGCCGCGCCCCTTACGGGGGACTTACACGACGCAATGACAACCCTAAACATTAAATACGATGAAAATGAATAGGGTCAAGGTTATTATAAAGTTGACCATTCATACCAAGAATTTTTACCCGTGGTGCCAATCCCACGTTAAATTGTAGACCCTCCCGACCAGTCACCTAACTGAGAGGGGCCTTAGAGGAGTGCTATTCTGCGGTTAAAAGCCGTATGAAAATCCAAGGAAGTGTATTGAAGCCAGAGCATATATGGATTATGTAAATGGGTGTTTTGATGGTGAAATTGGATGGAAGTAGTTCCAGTCTACGACGATGACGAGATGGAGGAATCCGGCCCATTTCGCCTTGTCCATAAGCGTCATGAGGATTTATCCTTCCTTCATGGCCACTGTTCTTATCCCTCTAGGATTTGATGCGCTAACCTACCCTGCAGTTTTAGTCTTACATAACGCGCCCCTGGGCTGCTTTCCGGGAGGAACTCCATTACATCCTATTAAAGAGCCAATGAGTGCTCCAGGTTTGCCGACGCCATCGGGGATTTCCATCTACGGATTGTAGATGAGTGATGACTACGTACAGAGTCAGAGAGGAACGCCACAAAAGAGAAGAATTACCGCAAGGTCTCGCCCAAATCGAGCTGTAGCTCTATTAGGCAACATAGACACCTCGCCGTCTAAGATCTGAAGCTTGTTACTTCTGATCGACAGCCAAACTCATCTCCAAGTAAGCTATTTCCAGATACTTGTCGTCCTTTTCTCATTCCTGGCGATCCCTGGTTTCTCGTCACTCACGATGATATATTGATGGAATAATTTTATTCGCCATTTATCATTCGGCCAAAGATTTACTTATGCTATACTGTCGCCCTTTTCAATTAACGTAGACATTGTGTAACCTAAAAAGAGTGGGGGGGAGGGGGAATCAGAGGTAATATAAGCCGCCATGCCACAGCTGACATCTGGAAGATAGCGTGGCCTCCCATCTCCTTACAAACTTTATATGGGAAGTTTCCTTGTTGGTTTTAACTTTAAATTTAATATATATAAAAAAAACAAGTTTGTTCCACTTTGTTTCTCGCACAGAATAGATTCGCGGTCGTCTAAACTAATAATTTTGTAAAATGAATCCATGAAGCCTTGAAATTCTCAATCTGGCAGCTCAGGATATTGTAAAATTAATGGCCGTCCATTCATTCTGTCCCCCAACCGATCAAGTTTACTCCAGTGCCATTATTCATTGGGTCATTTGGAATTGGGCGGGCGCAGGCATTTTAGGCTACTAAATCATGCTATTGGTAGCGTTGTAATAAGAGTCCTGGGAGTAATATTTCGATGGTAGAGAGGGTGTGTATCACCGGTTAGAGAGCCGCGAAAAGTCAATATTTCAACCCCATTCTGAAACGCAAGAAGTCTTCAACGACGCTATCTTTAAACGCTATAAGAGGCGCGCTTGTTTCAGGCTAGCGAACCAAGGGAGCTTGCATTTAAGGTTAATATTAGTTCTTTTTTTTATTTTTCAAGTCTACGATGTGGAAGGATAGGGATAGTAGGTTTTTTAAACACGTTTAGCTTTGGTAATTCTAGAGATTAACGTCAAAAAATTGTCAACGGGCGCAAACAATTTTTTTTTTCCCCCAGCCTCAAAACGACGATGAAAACAGTTTATTAGGCCATTTTGAACTCGTACTACTATGATATATAGTTAAAGGGCCCTACCACACAATTGGACTAACACGATTCTTTTGCGGTTAATCTGTAGAATTACCAAAGCTATGCACACACGTTTAAATAACCTACCATGCATTAACCTTCTACGTCGTGGCTCGGAAAATAATACGTTCAAGTGTTAATAACTGGTAAAATAGTGCAGTAAATATGGACTACACAGCCACTAATTTCAAGGAAATTGTATGCCTCTATTTCTAGCCACGCCCATTAGAGGCGGAGAATTACATACAATGAACAATGGAGCGCCTAACAATGTCCGGCAACTACATTTGAATTCGAACTCTTAGGTGATTATTTCGAAATGGGGGCTTCGCCCCCATACCCCCTTTATTTTTAATCAGCTAGTAGTATATCAATTCAAAAGCCTAGCATTATGTTCGAATTCAGAGGCGATTGTCAGACGTCGTTAGGTGTTCTAATGTTCCTTGTTTATATGCCGTGTTTCTTGACTTCCGGCATATAAGCCCCGCCCCTCCCGAATGCTTTTTAAATTAATCATATTTTCTTTAATAATGAGTAATATAAAATGTTCATATCATTTTTAATTCAGAAAAACAACCCCTTCAAAGTTATATATAATCTAATGTGATGCGATTCCAATCGTCAATGTGGTTGTGTGTTGCATATTTAGCAAAGATCTGCTTTCAGCGGCGAATAAATAACAGACAATTCAAATTCAGATAGGCCTTTTTGAATGTTTTTTTTTTCTTTTTTCAAAATGTGGCTGGTAATTTTGAATAGGGAGGACGCAAACGTTTTTAGTCACATGCACGCGACTCTTAGATGTTACTATGTCGGTTCGTAGGTCGCCGGGCGGATGGTAGCAGCTTTACTTTCCAATGAGTTTTTTGGCAATAACATCCTAACTATCCGTCCGATTCTAATGAAATTTGAAACCCTTATGTTGTTTTATATTCTCTTTCGAATGGTATAATTGCCAAAGTCCTCCCAAAGTTAGTCCTGAAATTATTAAAAGAAAACTAACTATGGATCAGATTGCCCCCACTTGTTGAAAGATTTGGTATTAAAACCCCAATAAATCGTAATTCATTCGCCAGAAAAGGTATCTTTCTGATACCTTTTCTTAATGTGGACCTACTAATTAACGTAGGTTCCGAACCACTCGTAATTCGATTCCCTCGTCGGGTAAAGCCTTCCTACGACTCGGCAACTAAATTTTCTTTACCTGGTAGCAACCAGGAACTCAACTTTATCAATCTGGATCGATTTTGCAACGTCAAGGAATTAAATATGCAAGTGATGCAAACACGTTTAATTGACAGCGAGACGAGACGAGAGGCTCGCCTTTCTTTTGTACCGGTTAAGGGCTCAAACAACGTCCAAAACCTTGAATACACGAGGGACAATGGATGCTTCCCAGATGTTCTAAAGACTTGACTGTAATATAAGGAAATTTATTTTGACACAGTTTACTGTTTTAACAATATTGACTTCGAGAATTATTTGTGGAAGCAATTATTAACGAAGGGTTCACAAGTAAACAGGACTAGATTCAATATGGTAGTAAGTAATTCCGAGCTCGCAGACCATGAGGTTAAATGGTTGCTTTACCATGCATACTCTGAATTAGCTATGTAATTCTTTAGCAAGAAAAGGAGCATAAACAAACTGGAATGTACCAGGATATAACCACGCAACAACCGATAACGGATGGAAAATGGAGATCGAAGATAAAATGAATGCAATAAATACATGATAATATATACCTGGTACTAAACCACGCTTCTTCAACTCTAGACGCACTGGTGCAAGGATACATTTCAAACGTCGATGAAGGGATACCTGGTATTAAACCACGCTTCTTCAACTCTAGACGCACTGGTGCAAGGACACATTTCAAGTGTCGAGGAAGAGGAAGGGATTTATTCATAAAGAAAAGAAACGGAGAAGTTCAAGGCTGTAAAAAACAGCGTCTAAGTCCCATGAAGTTGTATTTAGTAAAGTCACGAACCAATGACGGCATTATCTACCAGAGTTTGGGAAAGGAAGTGAGTAACGAAAGCGAAAATGTATAGGCGATACACAGCTCGAGTAAATTAACCTGGGCGCTATGGACTAGGAATCCGCTGGGCTCTTCCGAACACTCTCCACATTCCGCAACGAAGGTATAAGATAACAATTTTCCTCGGCTCTAAATCGTCTACCGTCGTCCTTTTCTCCGTCCCGGCGATCTCTGGTTTGCCCAAAGATTTTTATCCGGACCATCAATTCCAGGAAATACGACAAAACTGAACTATTATTTTATTATGGTAGCCCATATGGCGACTTCCTACTTGGGCATAGGTCGCAGTACAGAACACAGCTTACTACTACACTATATTAAAAAAAAACAAATAACAGAACAAATAATAATATGTAACTAACAAATAACAACGATAAATAAGAACAAGGTGTAGAAAGAAAAAATAACGAGAAAAAGCAAAATGACAAGAAGGAAGCATGCTCCGGCGTCGAGGGTAGGCCCGCCTCCCCTCGGTGCAGGAACAGGCGACCTACAAAAACAAACATACAAAAAAAGGTCAAGTAAATTGGAGGAAACCAGTCTCCTCCAAAAAGTCAAAAAGTCCGCAAGTCAGTGTGCACGAACTCGTCCCGAGTACAAGGAACAAGCGGTAGCGACCCCGTTCATTCCGGTAGCAGGAGAGGTAGCATGCGCGAAGATCACCCAGACTGGGACATTCAACAAGAATAGACTATGAACAGTCTGGGAGACAACGCAGTCGTCGCAGCCTTGGCAGCATTGGGGAGTAGATCCATGGGGATAATCGTGGCGCAATGGCACGTAAATATAAGTTCCTCGCGACCGTCTCCCATCTTCTTTGCCAAGCAGCCCGGGGAGCTGCCCGTAATCGGTGTGAGGAAAAGCGAAAAGATGGTCCGGTCGCCTAGTCCTCGCGGACTTATTGGCGCTCTCATCAGCGCGCTCATTCCCCGCAATTCCTACATGTCCAGGAACCCAGCAGAAGATAATCTCGACATCCGCCCGACTTGCTAAAACCGTAGCGTCACAGATATGGCAAACCAGGGAATGTGGAGATTCCAATGCCCCGAGAGCACTCAGGGCGCTGTGTGAGTCGCTATAGATCACAATCTGGTCTCCGAACCAGGCACGTCGCGGAATCTCCCGTACGGAGTGGTGTATTGACACCAGCAGCGCCTGGCAGAGCCCCGCCGACTTAAAACAGAGGGGATACGGCATGGAAGCCGACCCAATCTTCGGACTTGGAGACATCCGTATACGCTGGCAAGGTTCCAGCCTGACACGAAGTGTGCTCTAAAAAGGTCGAACACAATACACCCGGCGCTGTACAAGCTTTGGGAGCAGAGGCGTGGCGACAAATGGTCAAAGATGGTACCCTCCAGGGTGGTGTCCTGGGCAAAACCAGGGGAGCCAGTGGCATGAGAGCTATACGTAGCTGTCGAAGGAGTTTCCTGGCCCTAAATCCGAAGGGGCTAGGGTATGACTAGCGTCTCTCGGCGGCATAGGCACCGTCGAGATTTGCTACGAATGCAGTGAGAGGTGCTGGCGGCTGAGGGAGTCGCTGAACTCGTGCGTACTGGCGAAAAATGCACGGTACACGGCGTAGAGCAAGCGGCATCTCCCCAGCGTCGACAAGTAGGCTCTTAATGCGGGAAGTGCGGAAGTCACTGGTCGCCACGCGATAGCCGGTGTGGTAAATCGAGTCCACCTTCCGCAATAAACGCTCGGATGCGGATGCATAAAACTCGCATCCGTAGTCGAGCTTCGAACGAACAAAGGACCGATAAAAAAGCAAGGCAGTAGCACTATCAGCGCCACAGGCGCAGAACGTCACAGAACGAGCACGGGTACAAGAGACCCGAAGGCTGCGAATATGAGCCTCTCAGGTGAGGCGTCGGTCGAATACAAGACCAAGGAAACGGTGCGATTCAACCACTTCCAGGCGCACCCCATTAAGAAACAAGTCTGGGTCTGGGTGGAGCCGTGGATGGCGGCAGAAGTGCACCACCTTAGTCTTGGCCAAAAAAAAAACGAAACCTGTGCGCTTCGGCATAGCGAGAGACGGGGTTCAATGCCTGTTGGAGTCGACTCTCCACAGTTGGCATCTGGGCCGCGTCAAAAGAGATCGAAAGGTTGTCCACGTAGAGCGTAGCGAGAACATCTTTCGGCTGCACCGAGGTGATGCCGTTGATGCTCAGGGCAAAGAGTGTGACACTGAGGACACTTGCCTGCGGGACACCCTCTTCCTGCTCCTTTGGGTCGGAAAGGGCTCCCCCGCCGTACGCGGAATCGACGATCTCGCAAAAAGTCAGATATAAAGATTGTGAGGTGTCCCCTCATCCCCATCGTGTGAAGAGTCTACATGATGCCGTATCGCCTTGCGGTATCATAGGCCTTCTCCAGAGCGAAAAACACCGTTACGAAGTGCTGTCTTCGAAGGAAGTTTTCGCAGACGGCATTTTCCAGTCGGAGTAGAGCATCCGACGTGGAGTGGAACTTGCGGAAGCCGCACTGTGCAGAAGACAGATGGCCTCCGCTGTCCAGAAAAAAAAGGCTAATCTAACACTTACCAATTTCTCCATCAACTTGCACACGCAAGAGGTTAGAGAGATTGGGCGGAAACCGGCGGGGGTAGGTAGAGTGATCTCTCCCCAGTTTGCGAAAGGCGAGGACAGAAGCGATTCGCCAGGAATCATGGAGGACACCCTCCAACCAGGTCCTGTTGAACGAATCTAGCAGGAAGGCCATGCCTCGCTCACTCACGTGTGGAAGCATGGCGTACGGGACATCGTCAGGACCAGGGGCGGTGTCCGCGCACGAAGCAAGAGCAGAACGCAACTCACTCAGAGTGAACCTGTCGTTGAAGGGTTCTCCGCGTCTGGAGGTAAAGTCCAGGCGGCGGCCTTCTGCGACATCACGACGTGCATTGAATGCTGGTGGAGCAGCATCCCAGCTAGAGAATGCGAAAAAAGCGGTCGCCAAGGATTCCACCACGGACGCGGGGTCTGAGATTGCGGTCCCATTCTCCTGGAGTGGAGAACGGGAGGGGGGTCCTGCGAGAACTTGCCCCGAATCCTTTTGACTCGCTTCCACACCTCTGCTAGAGGAGGAGCCTTCCTGTTAAGTGAAGACACGTATGCCCGCCAAGAAGAGCGGCGGGCGTCGTTCGAAATATACCGGAACCTAGCCCTAGCCCGCTTATAGCGCATGTAGGCATAAGCATTCTATTTGAGGGACTTTCACACTCGGCCGACCACTACGGGAGTGGTCGGCGTGCAAAACGGCCAGACGTTCTAGCAATAGTAGACAGGCCCACGCCGATGAGGTTGCCGGAGAAGAACTCAACTGCCTCATCAGCCGACCGAAACTCCCCGACTGAGAGAGAAATCAGTCATTTCCTGAAATGCGGACCACTGTGCCTGCGCCAAGCACCACCGGGGAGGGCTCTCGGGCGGCCACTGCCCAGGAAATGTTATTTGAATGGGAAAGTGATCACTACCATGGAGGTCATCAAACATCCCTCACCCCAAATCAGGCTGTGCATCGTGAAAGCACCAAGATAGATCAAGACAGGAAAATGAATCGGTTCTCGGGCAGTGATGCGTAAACTAACTCATCCACATTTAGGACACCCATCTCCAGCCCGTCGATCAGGTCGGCAAGAACTCGACCCCCGGGGATTAATCGAGTAGTCTCCCCAGAAGGGGTGTCTACCGTTCAGATCTCCGAGCAAGAGAAAGGGCCTCGGCAACCGTGCCACGACGCGGTGGAAATCCCCTGCGTCAAAGTCAGCTGACGGTGTAATGTACGCAGAAATAACAGTATACCTCCTATCCAGGTGAAGCTGCACAGCCACTGCCTGAAAGGAGCTATCTAAAGTGAAAAGAAGAACGTAGATATCATGCCGGGTGTAAAATGGCGCATCTTCCTGCCCGACCCCCATCCCGTAGTGGTGGGGTCGCAAAACCCTGCAAAAAGATACCTAACATGGAACGGGACGAGACGAGCCTCCGCTGCTCCTCCCAGTTGGCTCGAAATCCACGGTAATTTCATAGAAGGAATATGCCCTCCAGGCCTAGCTCGTTGGAGATACGGGGGCCCTCGTCGAAGACAAGACCCTCAAGGGAATGGCAGTACGCTTCCCTGAGGCCGAACTTGGGTCGCTCTTGGCTGGATAATGTTCTGAAGGCGCTGTCGCCTTCGAGGACTTACTGGGTGAGGTTTAGCGGAGGTCCCTTTTGGAGGATCCACCGTCTCCGCCCCACTCAGCCCACCACTGGGTGTAGGCGAAGGAGCCAAAGCTCTTTTAGTGCTGTCCTCCTTTCCGGGACCAGCTTTTGGAACCCCGGAAGATGGCCTCACGACCAACTTCAGGGGTGTTGCATCTTGCAAGTCGTTAGACTCGGTGGAGGCGCGCGGCCGTTTTGCCTTACTGGAACTTACCTGGACCGAGCTCGACGAGATGGGGAAGCAAGTCTTCGGCGTGGTGTGTGTGTCGTTGAGAGAGCGGGTAGTGAGCGGCCACGGGCCCCTTAATCGTCTTCTTCTTCCGGCGGCGCTGACCGTGGTCTGCGGGGCGGCGGCGAACTTGAAACATGATCGAGCCTAGAAGGGAGAGAGGAAAGGAACAAGGGGTAAATAAGCGACGCGTTTAATACCAACATAAGTGACGTCCACTTGGAGAACGCGTTTCACAAGCTAGGGTACGCGGACCCAAAGAGATTTTGGGGTACGTATGTATTAGACCTCTAAAAGACATCTAAAACTAAAAGGCTAAAACCAACGAGTATCACTCCACCAGAAAGAAGAGTATCGAGGGTCTGAAACCTAAACATGATGTAAAAGGTCTAAAACCATTGACGGGCCCCACACTCACCCAAATGGAAGGGGGGCTTGAGCAAGGGCCATAACATTTCAATTCACCAATCTTTTCAACAAACCCCCGTCGTGAGAGAGATTGACAAAATTGATAACAGTTTCAAAACGAGACCCAACCGACAAAAGATGATAAAGGGGGGAAGGGGTCACAAAGTTTTCTAAACAGGAGAGGAAGGGGGGGGGGCTAAACCCAAAGAGAACCAAAATTTTTAGATGTCATCATCGAGATTCCGAAAAAACATGTTTTCGAAAATACGAAGAGATTTTAAAAAATTTGTGAAAAATACGAAGTGAAATGTGAAAAAGCCTCAAATATCAATTCCTGTACCATAGAGATAAACGCCAAAGATACTACGGGTGTGTATAAAGAGAAAGTGATTTGATAGGTTATGTAAGAGGAATTGATGGACAAAAACGGTGAGATTGGATGGATTAAAATCGAAGAATTGATATGTAGAGACGGGAAGGGGAATGGATAACCAAAAAGGTTGTGGAAGAAAGAGTGTGAATCAATGATCTTTGGCGTATTGTCTCACAAATTCCACTACTTCTCTTTTGAACACTTTTTCCATGGTCCATCATCAAATGACGTCCTGTTCACACACACCAGAACATTGTTGTAGAATTTCACCTCTCTGAGACAAGAGGTGCAACTTGAGGCTTCAAATTTTGAGGGGTGCTACGGAAGCACGATTCCTACCATAAAATAACAATAATTATGCGATGATAATAATAATAATGTGATGATGATGATGATAATAATAATAATATGGTGATGATGATGATGATAATGATAATAATGATGTGATAATAATAATAATAATAATAATAATAATGTTGTGATAATAATAATAAATAATAATGTGGTGATAATAATAATAATAATAATAATAATAATAATAATAATAATAATGTTGTGATAAGAATAATAATAAATAATAATGTGGTGATAATAATAATAATAATAATAATAATAATAATAATAATAATAATGTTGTGATAAGAATAATAATAAATAATAATGTGGTGATAATAATAATAATAATGATGTCATGATAATAATAATAATGTGATAAAAATAAATAATAATAATGTGATAACAATAAATAATAATAAATGCCTATTTTTAATTGAACCCTCCTCTTTTATAGCCTTGTTAAACAGTTGCCTCACCATTCTTTCCGACCGCTTTCTCCGCATTCTCTAGCCGGGACGCTGCTCCGCCAGCATTCACTTACTATACGCCTTAATGTGGCTGAAGGTCGCCCACTGGACTTTATCTCCAGAGGCGGTGAGACTTTCAACGGCAGGTTTACATTAAGTGAGTTGCGTTCCGCTCTCGCTTCATGCGCCTCTAGTGGGGACCATGTCCCGTACGCCGCGTCTTGACCCCTAGGTGAGCGAGGATGGCCTTTCTTTGAGGGCATCTTCGCAAACCCTTGGCGAATTGCTGCTCTACCCCGGCCGGTTTCCACCCAATCTCTCCTTCATGTGCAAGTTAATGGTGAAATTGGTAAATATTCGACTAATCTTTACCTGGACAGCGGAGGCCGCCTTTCTTCCGCAAGTATCACTCCACGTCGGATGCTCTGCCCGACTGGAAAATGCCGTTTGCGAGGCCTTCCTTTGTAGACAGCACTACGCCACGATGTTTTTCGACCTGGAGAAGGCTTTTGATACCGCATGACGATTCGGTATCATGGAGACTCGCCATACTTTAGGTGCGAGGTGACGCCTCTCAATCTTTATGTCAGAGTTTTTGCGAGATTGTCGATTCATCCTACGGGTGGGGTGAGCCCTCTCTGGCCCAATTGAGCACAAAGAGGGTGTCGCGTAGGAAGTGTCCTCTGTGTCGCAATTTTTGCCCTGAGCATCAACGGCATCACCTCGATTATGCCGGAAGATGTTCTCGCCACGCTCTCCGTGGACGATCTTTTGTTTTTTTTCGGTGCTGCCCAGATCCCAACTCTACCAAGCATTGAACCGCATCTCTCGCTACGCCAAATCACACAGGTTTCCTTTTTCCTTTGTCAAGACTAAGGTAGTGCACTTTTCCTGCCATCCACGGCTCCATTCCGACCCGAATTTGTTCCTAAACGGCGTTCCCCTCGAAGTGGTGGATTCTAACCATTTCCTTGGTCTAGTTTTCGACCGGTGCCTCACTTGGGAGGCGCGTATTCGCAGCCTTAGGATCTCTTGTACCAGCAACATGAACATTCTTCGTTCCGTGAAGTTCAGCGATGCGGATGCAGGTCTTATGCATCCGCAGCCGAGCGTGCATTGCGGAAGGCGGACTCAATCTTTACTGATCTCCGCCAGGTGACCGCTGCCTTTTCGTACGTCCCCCATTGAGAGCCCCCCTCTACACGCGAGCTCAGCACCTCCATCAATAGCGAACGGTTCTTACTGCATCCGCAGCCGATTTCGAGTGCCTATTCCTACGAGAGACGCTAGTCATACACCAAACCCTTTGGGTTTAAGGCTAGGAAACGCCTTCGAGAGCTGGGTGTAGCTCTCGGGCCGGTGGTGCATCTGCTTCTGCCCAGGACGTCACCTTTGACTATTTGCCTCTTCTCTCAAAGCTTCCACAGCGCCGGGAGTATTGCGTTCGGCCTTTTTGGAGGACACTTCGTGTCACGCTGGAACCGTGCCATTGTATACGGAGCTCTACCAGGCTCAGCGTCTGTTTTACCGGCTGAGTTGGTTGCAATACCTCTCGGTACGGGAGATAACGTGTTGTGCCCGGTTCTGAAACCGGATTGTGATTTATAGCGACTCACAAAGTTCCTTGAGTGCTCTCGACACATTGGAATCTCTAAACCCAATGGATTGCGGTATCCGTGACGCTAGGGTTGCCGCGAGCCAGCTGGATGTCGCGATTATCTTTTGCTGGGTTCCTGGACATGTGGGAATTGCTTGGAATGACCGGACTGATGAGAGCGCCAAAGAGTCCGCGATGTATGGGTGACCAGACAACTTTCTGGCTCTTCTTCGCACCGATTTCATGGCAGGAATCAGGGCGCTTAGCAAAGAAAATGTGAGACGGCCAAAGGGAGTTTAAAGTTGCGTGCCATTGCTCCTCGACTGTTCCCATTGCCTACCTCAAATGCTGCGACGGCTTCAGGTTTTTCTTCAGAGTCTCCGAATTGGACACACTTGCGGGACGCACCCCTCACTTCATTGGGCGCTCGCCTGAGCCTTATTGTGAGGACTGCGTTTTTCCCCAGACTGTTCGCCACATTCTTGCTGAATGTCCCAGTCTGGGTAACCTTCGCTACTGTTTTTCCCTTGTACTCGAGAGAGGAGTTCGTGTACACAGACTTGTGGACTCTTGACATTTTGGAGGAGGTTGGCTTCTTCCATTTTATTTGAATTTGTATTGTAGGTCGCATCTTTCTGCGTCGGGGGAAGACGAGCCTCTCCCCGACGCCGGAGTGCATCATTCTTTTTTGTTTTGTTTTTCTATTTTTATTATTTGGTTTTGCTTTTTGGTTGGTTGTTTTTTTTTATTCTAGCCTAGTATTAGTCTGTAATGAGATTATCGCGACTTATCTTCTAGTAGGCAGACGCCATATGGTTCTTTAAAAAAAAGGGACCCAAATTCCGTTCCACGGACCCCCCACCCTCCCCTAATCCGCTCCCCGCAACTGGATCAATAAGTTCATTAGTTTGGCGAGACGTGTTTAATGTCCCCCCCCCCCTCCTCCCCCGTTCAAAAACGGACCGGATAACGAGGTCGTGAAAGGAAAATGCCTTCTCTGGTGGGTGAAGGGGGGTCCTTCAACGGAATCCGAGATCGCCTTTACCCCGCGGCCTTTGAACGCATTCGTGTACATCTATGTGTGTATTTCACTATCTGGAACTGTTATGTAAGTTTGGGATGTGTTGAATCAGTGGTTTTTCTTGTTTCCTTTAGTATTCTCCCTTTAACGTTCTTTTGTGCCTTTTATTCTTTTGCAATGGTTGGCCAAGTTTGAGGTCTAAGGGAGCTATGAAGGTCTGAACGGATGTTTTGAGCGCAGCCAATTTTAGTTTTCGGAATTGTCGAAAAAAGAGAATAAAATAATATAATTATGCGTAAATGTGGGGGGAACTAGTGAACAGAACCCACCGGGGCACTAGTGAAAAGCTTCTGACCGAGATAGTGAACAGAAACCACCGGGGCACTAGTGAAAAGCCTCTGGCCGATATAGTGAACAGAAACCAACGGGGACTAGTGGAGAATCCCTTGTGTGACTAGTGAACAGAAACTACTTGGGACTAGTGAAGAGAAGCCATTGGGTGACTAGTAAACAGAAACCCCTGACGAGATAGTGAATTGAATCCCCGGGGACTAGTGAACAGAAATCCCTGAAGATAGTGTATTGAATCCCCGTGAACTAGGGAACAGAAATACCTGAGGGACTAGTGAACAGAACCCACCGGGGCTAGTGAAAAGAAGCCTCTGGCCGAGATAGTTAACAGAAACTCCGGGGGACTAGTGAAGAGAAGCTCTACGTG
Organism: Ceratothoa steindachneri; assembly: GCA_963969495.1. NCBI lineage: Eukaryota > Metazoa > Arthropoda > Malacostraca > Isopoda > Cymothoidae > Ceratothoa > Ceratothoa steindachneri. The sequence goes on along the minus strand of OZ018333.1, from coordinate 66,183,913 downwards.
ACGTGAACAGAAACCACCGAGGAACTAGTGACGAGAAGCCTCTGGCCGAGATAGTGAACAGAAACCAGCAGGGTATTAGTGAAGAGAAGCCCCTAGGTGACTAGTCAACAGAAACTCGGAGGGACTAGTGAAGAGAAACCCCTACGTGACTAGTGAACAAAAACAACCGAGGAACTAGTGAAGAGAAGCCTCGCCGAGATAGTGAACAGAAACCAGCGGGGGACTAGTGAAGAGAATCCCCTAGGTGACTAGTGAACATAAGCCACCGGGGGACTAGTGAAGAGAAGCCCCTGGGTGACTAGTGAAGAAAACCCCCGTAAGATTTTCACACCGGAATAACGTGTGTGTTGGGAGATAAGTGAAAAAAAAGGAAGGCCGTTGTAATTCTCTATGTGCATTACGTCGCGTATGGACGAAATCCCCTGTGCGTGATTGGTGGGAGTTACACACAAAAGCTGAAATTACTACATATCGCCCGTTTGAATTTTAACCCACCTGAATACGAGAAAAGTGGCCCCCTCAGCACTCCCCCCATGGAGCGAAACGCCTTTCGCGCACAGCATTGCCAGATCTTCTACTCATCTAAATTCGCAACTTTTGACTTCTTTTTTTTAAGATTTCTTAAAACCTCTCTGGCAACTCAGCGGCGCCTTAAAACCTATATGGCAACTCCGCGGCACCGGCCTTAAAACCTATCTGGCAACTCCGCGGCACCGGCCTTAAAACCTATCTGGCAACTCCGCGGCACCGGCCTTAAAACCTATCTGGCAACTCTGCGGCACCGGCCTTAAAACCTATCTGGCAACTCCGCGGCACCGGAATTGCCCGCCAAATGAATGATGGAGCAATTCGGCGCGAGAAAGAGGGAAAAAGTGGTTCCGTTTATTTGCGATATTTTAACAATGAAACTTGGGCGCGAATGGGCGGCTCATATGTCGTCATTGCTGGCGGGAAAATGGAAAATCTCTTTTAAAAAGGTGGTAAGGAGGGAGGAAAGTAATCAGTAGATTATACAGCCGAAACCCCACGGCTTCAAATTAATACTAAAATGGGAACATGGATTTACGCCTGTGTATGTATAGCAGCATATCCGCCTTCAGGGCTGGGGCCGAGGGGGGGAGGGAGACAGGCTTCTTAGATGTCACCTGAGACATCTTTGCAAGTGTGGAAAAGGAGAGATAAAGAAAAGGCGAGTGGGAGAGTAGGAGGAAACGGTGGAGAAGGGATTCTTGTTTCCCCCCCCCCCCCACACACACAATCAGAGCCAAGAGGAAGGGGGCGCGGGGGGGGGATCTCACCTAAGGCAAGCCATCAAGGGGATAACCCCCAATATTTATATTATAGTAAACAGCTACCCCCCCCCCAAAAAAAAAAATAATCCAACTAAAACAAAAAAGGAAAGCATGACTAGATTCGGGCCCCCTCCCCCCCAAGCCCATACACACACATTTAATGTGTACCTCCCAAATCTCCCACTGCTCTACAGTTGATTGTGCACGAACCCGCCCCGAGTACAAGGGGGGAAGTGGTAGAGACCCCGCTCGTTCCGGTACCGGGACAGGTAACGTGCGCGAAGATCGCCCAGGCCGGGACACGGAACAAGAATGTGAGGAACAGTCTGGGGGGATAGGGCAGTAAATCCCAGAGGAACGAACAGTGTGGGGGCGGGGGACCACGGTGTAAGGTGCAGGGGACGAAGTATGGGGGAAACGCAGTAAGGCGCTGAGGAACTAACAGTCTGGCGCAGGAGAACCGGACTGTGTCCGATTCGAAGACGACAAAAAAAAAACGACCCCGAGCTGTCGAGGGATTCGGGTGAGGTGGGGGGGAGGGTAGGTCAAGTGTCCATGGGCCACTTGACCGTTGGCCGTCTCCCATCTTCTTTGCCACGCACCCCGAAGGGCGGGCATGATTCCTGTCATGCGGTCAGAGTGGGGAAGAGCGACCCGCTGGGTCCGGTCGCCCGGACCATGCTGAATGGACGATTGCTGTCCAGCGACTAGCCAACAAAAGTATTCATTGGCCAAGAAAAATAAAAAGAGTTGGCAAGAGGTGTGTGTGTGTGCCAAATCTAGACAAAGGGGGTGGGCTATGGTCTTTAAAAAAATAAAGGCAAAACATAATCCTGATAGTTGCAACCAATTAGAGGAGGTCCATAGCGGTGGATGAAAAATATAAGCGCCCTAAGGCAAGCGACGAACGACCACAGCACAAAAGGCAAGCGACGAACGACCACAGCACAAAAGGCAAGAGACTAAACAAAAATAAACGAGTCATATACCATAATACCCATGTTTTTACTTCATACATACCCCCATTTGTTGTCTCTCGCCTTAAGCGAATGTTGTTGTTGTTGTTGTTGTTCAGCGTCTATGTGACGACTGCCTACTAAGGTCTAAAGTCGCAGTAATCATCCTACAGATTTAAAACAAAAAATAACAAACGTGCAAAAGAGAAAAACAAATCTAGAACGAGCAAAAAAAGGAAACTAAAAAGCAACGCAGCCAGAAGAAATCACACGAGCCGAGAAGTGAAGGAGAGAGCTCCGATTCGAGAGAAGGGATTCCTCGCCGCATTCTACGATCGTTGTTTTGTAAACATTTCTTAACCGCTTCAAACGAATTCGCTCGCTCGTGGCGGTGCGCGGCTGACCTGCTTATCGTAGCATTCAATTAAATCATCGCATGTCTAAACTTGAACCCTTCTTAGTAACCTTAAGAGTACCCCCCCCCCTCCCCCCAATTCGACATAGCGTAAGCCTTTTGTTTATACTTCTTAGCTTTATAATTTGTTATGATTTTGTTGCGATTGTGTGTTGATAAAAGGTCAAAGAGAGATTATCCGGGGGATAAAAACACACACTCTACTTAATAAACCAGTTCCCGTCCCCCTTCCCCGCCAAATAAGAGTGCCAATCCTAACAATCTAGGCCTACAGAGCTGATTCAAGAGAGCCCTTTGCAAGCCTATTGAGAAAAGGTTGCGAAAGAGGGCAAGAAAATCATTCTCCTTGGTCGAAGAGTCTTTAGTAGGGAGAGACTCGTCTTGAGTCTCCGCACGGGGGTTACTCCTCGAATTTAACGCGAAATAGCAACGAGGCTTTCAGGAACCCAAGCATATTATACCCTGCACCCGCCAAACTAAATGCAATTGAGGAAGCCCGCCTCTCCCAACCATAATCGAGAGAGCACGAACGCGTCCCGAGCAGAGAAGAGAAGCGGTAACCAACCCACTCGTTCAAGTACCGGGAGAGGCAGCGCGCGCGAAGACCCAGACTGGGACATTCGACAAGAATGTACCGGAAAATCAGTCGTCTGAGTAGGGTTCAAGGAAACGACCGCCCAATTAAGTAGCGCTACGTCCTTCGGGTGTATCCGATTCAGAGGCGACATAAAATGACTTCAAGCCATCGGGGGTGTCACGACTCTCGTCGGCCATTTCCTATCTCCTTTGTCAAACAGGCCGAATGGCAGACCTGATGAATGCCATGTAATTTGTATGGGGAAGAGCGAAAGGCTCGGTCCGGTCGCCCAGCCTGAACAGACCGTTTGGTGCCCTCGTTTACCGCAATCTCTACATATCCAGGAACCCAGCAGGATACAATCTTGACATCCTCACTGCAGCTGTGTTTTCACGGATGCTGTGAACCAGAAATTTTCGGAGATTGAAATTCCTCTAGAGCATTTAGTTCGTTCTATGAGTTACTATAGATCCGATCCGTTCTCCCCGGGGACCCTCAGCCCCCCTCCCCTCCTCCAGAAACAAAAATGTGCTGGTGGACCATGCAGTCGTCGCAGCAATGTGCAAGGAAACACTCCATCAAATGTGTCCGATTCGGAGACGACAGACAGTGACCTGAAGTCGTCGATGCATTGAGGGGGGAGGTATATATTCGCTGCGCGATGGCACGCAACTTTAAGATTCCCGTCCGCTGTCCCCAATCTTCTTTCAGACTAAGGAGAAAATTATATGAAACAACAGAAATAATAGAAGGGGACAAAAGAACAAATACCGAAAGCGAGACAAAGAACAAAAATAGAAAGAACCAAAATAACAAAAAGATAAAGGACAAAAAAATAATAAAAGGGGGCAAATATTGAAAACAAAAGGACACGGAACAGAAATAATGAAGAGCGACAAAGAACAGAAATAATTGAAACGCGACAGAGGAGAGAAATAATAAGAAGCGACAAAGAGATATCAGGTGGTCTGGAAAGATCTGAGCGCCTCTGAAGAATGGAAATAAGAGATTTATTCGTATTGCAATAATTAATATTCCTCAAAGTCGTCTCTCTTTTTGTTCATGACTTCAGTCCATCTATTCGGCAGCTTCGTGATTCCATCCGAGTAAGGCTGAGCTGTCTTGGGGGGAATGAAGTTATTCGGGTCGTTTTTCTTACACCATCTAAATCGCTAAACATTTTTCCGCTCAAGGGATTTTGCATGGACCTAAACAAATGAAAGTCAGATGGTGTAATATCGGGGGAGTACAGTGGATGTGGAAAGAGATTCCACTAAAGTTCATGCCAATTTGTGTTGGTAACCAAAGAGACACGAGTTATCTCGTTGGAACACAACCCCTTTCCTACTGGCTGGTTCTGGCCTCATCGGGTGAAATCTTATATTCAATTTCTCCAGCTGGCGGCAATCCACCTCAGAAATGATGGTCTGATTGTATGGGAGGAGCTCATAATAAATACTGCTTGTAAAATTCTAACAGAAAGAAAGCGTAACTTAATTTGGCTGAATATTCCGCTTCGGTAGTTGAATTCGCACTCGCGGAAACCCCCGGATCGTTTCCGCACTGTGAGACGAGGACGATCTTATTTGTCACCTCCAGTCACGAATCGCTTCAAAAAAGAAGATTACTTTCATCGCAGTTCAAATATCGGTCCCTGCAGTTTTTCCTCCGAAAGGGTGACAGGAGCCATATATCATAGCGGGAAATGTACCCAAGTCTCTGAGTATTCATAAACAACACGTTTTAGAACTTCCAACATCTTTGCAAGGCCTCTAGTTGCAATTTGGGGCGTGGTTTCAATGTTTGTCTACCTTCAAAAGATCGTCGTCCATCTCTGAATGTCTTCCAGAGCGACTTTCATCTCCTAAGATGAAATCTGCGCCTTTGAATTTTGCAAACTATGTCCGAACCGTTGATTCACCTGTAGCACTTTTACCATAAACAATTCAAATGGTTTTACACATTTCTGCATCGTCTTCACCTCTTTTAACCCTTCGTCGGGCGCAACCGATCTGACGGGCACATCCACGTTTATTTTATTCTACGCCTACACAACAGATGGGTGTTATTGCACCACATTACCGATATCTTCATGAAATTAGGCCACCTTGTCAGCCATAATATTCAGTCCCTTACTTGATCGCTGTAATAGACGGCATGGACCACTTTTGTTCTGAATGCCGCATTGAGCCTAACCGTCACATTTTACAAAGTATTATATACATTTAATGTCGTAATAATTATTGGAATACTTTTAACAAGTTTTTGTGGATCCACACAAACGAGAAAATCAGCAGCTTTATAAATTTAGGCAATTGTACAGCGTTCTTAGGCACTTGCGCACGACTGTGTTACATTTCACAACAATAAAATTTTATATATTCGATTTTGCTATAATTATTGGAATACTTGTGACAAGATGATTATCCATTTATATTACAACTGTTTGCTATAATCATGTTCATACAATTGCACTATTATATGAATCATAAAATATTTAAAACATAAATTCTTGAAATATATATAATTTGGAATAATTATTCAGCCCTGATTTGGGATCTTCCAAGAAGCAATATCATACGGGAAAAGATGAAGACAGCGGAATGATAATTATCAATGTTTGACGACGATGAGGAGTATTTGAATGAAGATTTCAATGGTGAAAATGATACTGAGGATGAAGATCTTTTAGAACAACGTGATGGTAATTCTGAATCTGAACAAGAAGAGTATGAAAGTGACGAAGATTTATCCAGTGCTGAATATTTTTTAAGTAAGGATAAAATTAGTAAGTGATATAAAAAAAAACCCTCCTTCAAAGACGAAAACGGGGACTCAAAGATTCTTAAACACAAAGACGTGGAGTAATAAATAATGCTACAGTAGTAAATGTGTTGACTGCTAGAAATGCTTATTTTTTTATGACATTCTTGAAATCATAGTAAAATATACCAATCAGTATATAGATTTTATCAGAAGGTAATTATGCACGAGAAAGGGATGCAAAAACAACAGATGTTATTGAATTACGAGCTTCGATTGGCCTTTTATATCTAACTGGAGCTTTTAGAGGAAACCGACAAAGTCTTGAAGAACTTTGGAGAATAAATGGGGATGAGGTCGAGAAATTTAGACGAGTCTCAAAAGATTTAAATTTTTAATACGGATGTTTGAGGTTTGATGATCGTAATTCTAGGACTGAAAGAAAAGACCAAGCTCGTCTTGCAGCCATACATGAAATATTTTCAAAGTTTGGTGAAAATGTAACATTAAATGAAATGCTTGCAATTTTTCGTGGAAAATGTCATTTTTCTCAGTATATATCCTCAAAGACTAGTAAGTATGGAATAAAAATCTATGGTCTGGTGGATGGTGAAACATATTACGTACATAATTTGGAAGTTTATGCTGGGAAGCAACCAGATGGACCATACAATGTTAGTAACAAGCCCACACATGTAGTAAAGAGGAATGACTGAATCTTTATGTGGATCTGGTCGAAACATAACTGCTGATAACTGGTTTACTTATATTAGTTTAAAAATAAAAGAGAAAAACTGTCTTACGACTATGTGGGTACTTTGAAAAAAAAGAGGAAAATACCACCTGAAATGATCACTACAGAAGGTAGAGAGCTACTATCGTCCACTTTTGGTTTCAGCAATAACAACACTTTAGTTTCATATGTCCCAACGAAACAAGAAGTAGTAATTCTTGTCTCTAGCTTGCACAAAGATAACTCAATTGATCCCGATTCCAAAGAATCAAAGAAACCATCAATAATTACCTTTTACAATGGAACGAAAGGAGGGGCTGGATACTGCGGATCTAATGTGTTCTACATCTAATGTAGCTACAAAAACCAGGAGATGGCCCATGGTGATATTTCGTGCCATGCTAAATATTAGTGTTATTAACTTTCAGATCATCTACCATGGAAATAGTCTCGAACCAATCAGAAGAAGAATTAAAAAAAAACAAAACACTTTCTCACGAACTTGTCTTAGGAGAAATATCAAAGCATCGATTGGGATGCCTTTTGATCTTCAAGAAAAACTTAGAGACTTTTCGTCCTAATATAGAAGAAGGAAAAGACGATACTAGTACTCCTGGGCCACCAGTAAAAAGATGTGCTACTTGTACTACAAAAAAGTGGTCACAGAAGACTTTCAAGATATGAATGCATAAAATGCAAATAAGCAGTTTGTTTGGAGCATGCACTTTCTGTCTGTCACTCATGCTCCAACTATGCAGCGTTTGATTAGCTGCTCCAATCAAAGCTTCAAACAATCTTTTTTTGCCTAGTTTTTCCCTAATTCAGATTAAATTTAAACTTTGTTTAATTTTCCCTTACTTTAGATTAAATGGAAATATTAATTGTATTTAGTGGTGTAAACTTTAAAAGTTTAGAATATTATTATTTTATAATTTAATTTTTGCTGTTAGATTAAAAACAACTAATTATAAATAAAGTTATGTGAAAAATGTCTTTCATTTTCACTTGTAATTAAAAAAAAATCTTTAGTGCGTTTTTCAGGCACCATTGCACTCGAAATAGTCCTTAAGAGCAGTGCGCCCGACGGAGGGTTAAATAAAATATTTACGTGCCGAAAATTCAACTTTTCGTTATCCATGTTTGACGTTGATAAAGGCGCACAAAAATAGACAAAAAAAAAACCGATACCATCGATTGGAACTCGGCTAAAATCATTTGTCATGTTAATGATACTATTGCGCGTAATGTTATTGAATCGATATTTATCAATAAATTCCCTAATTTCAATTTAAGTTCTGGCTTTTATAACCTCGATGGCTATATTACAAATTACATTTATGCCACTTACAGGACCCCGGTAAAGCCACAAGAAAAAAAACATCGACCCGACAAGGAATCGAACCTCAGCACTCTGTGGTTATCTAGACCAGCAGTCTACCACTGAACTAACGGGACCAACAGGCAAAGCGACATATCCCCCCTCCCCCTCCAAAGATCATGATCACCTGAAACTGCGCTTGTAGGAGAGTTTATGTTGAAGTGAAAAGTGAACGGATCATTTCTTTGTATGACCGAAAGCTATCAGCCAGTTGTGGTTGGAGTGCAATCTAGCACCATCTACCACGCTCGGGCTTCTGCTGTAAGGTCTCTGGTTCTGACCTGCGTAACCTTATGAGGCAGCAGAAGCTTGAATGTGGTAGATGCTTGCTAGTTTGCACGAGAGCCACAGCTGGCCGATAGCTTTCGGTCGTACAGGAGAGGACGCGTTCACTTTTCCCGTCAAGTGAGAATAGTAGAAACGGCAAGTGGCCAATGGTTCTTCATTACTGAGTTTCTTGTTACTCTGGGGAAGGTCCAAAGGAAGGAAACGTCAGTAACTAAGAACCTTGTAACACTTGTGGTTTCTCTCTCTCTCCATTTGTTATCAAAGACACCCATCAATATATATATATATATATATATATATATATATATATATATATATATATATATATATATATATATATATATATATATCGGGCAATGGCTTCGCCACTCCCCCCTACGGTGGAAGCTTGCGCTTCGCTATTAAGATTAAAATTTTAAATCTAAAAAAAAGCAGCCATGGTTAAATTTTTATAAATTTTCTGAAATTCGCCAATTAGAATAATTTTAAAAAGGAACTCTAAACTAAATTTTCTGAATTTCTCGATACTTATATTTACTTCTGAACTTCATCATTTTGTTTTTTGATATTATAAAAGAATTATTAGAAATAACTTTGATAAAAAAAAACATAAGTCATAACCAAACTAAGATGAAATTATTATTCAAATACTCAAAAAAATCACCTTCTTAAATTATAGTTAGTGATGATGATGATTATATATATATATATATATATATATATATATATATATATATATATATATATATATATATATATATATATATATATATATATATATATATATATATTGGGGAATCGCTACTCTCCTTCCTCTCTCAGTTGAGCCACGGGACGTTGACCACAAACATCCTGGCAGTGTAGACGCCATGGTTCAAACTCTTAACCACGTCGCTCTCGCCCCTCCTCCCGGTTAGAAGCTGAACGAGCTGCCGAGACCACAGAAGGCAATAATCAGCTCAGGTCGGACTGGAAACCCTAACATCGGTTTAAAACTGACAGATATCCCCTAAGAGCGGGTATTCAATTTCATCTTAAATACGAAATTGGAGACGCGTCTTCCTCAAGCCAGAGAAGGTCCATCAGGACCAGAGGTAAGACGCTCTGAGAAAAACCGTTGGAGGAGGAACCTTTATGCGGCCTGTTCACAAATCCCCTCCCCCTCCTACCCCTACCGCAGTGGGGTGACGACGTATATATACCAAAAACTGTGGAAAAACGGGGTAGAATACCTGAGTCAGCAGGCTACGAAGTCCCCGGCAAGAGGCCGGGCTACCAAAGGAAGGGACTAAGAAGCAGCTCATCCTCGAGCTAGTTCCTGGTGATCACAACGAATTTGAAGTTAACTTGATCAAGTTCAACTTACTCTCGTCAGAGAACCCCCTCCCCTATCCTGGTGTAGCCCAAAGCAACGAGAAGTCCTTGCCCTTGGGGAATACTGGAACTAAGAAGAAGAAGCTCATCCTCGAGCTAGTTCCCGGTGGTCACACCGAACTTTAAGTTAACTTGATTTAAGAATCAACTTACTATCGTCAGAGAAACCCCCCTCCTATCCTCGTGCAGTCCAAAGCACAGAGATAGTCCTCGCCCTTTAGGAAGACCCCGAGTGCACTCCTTCCAGCACTCGTCAAGTCAAAATATTCAAGTCTTGGCTCATCGCTAGCCAGTGCGAATTATTCCCCAGAATAATACGAAGAGAAGAAAGGGACATTCTTTCACTATCCGGTGGTGATACCATTTCCTGCCGAAGGCGTATGGCTCTCCCCATCTGCCACGCTCGCCAAAGTCCTCTGTCGCTTTAACGCTATTTCGTCCGCCACCAACCGGTTATATGGATGAGCGGCACGCGTCTTCCAGACAATAACATTTCTGAGGTAACGTAACTCATTGAGTTCAAAGTCAGACTCAAAACCGTTTCAAGAGGGATCCACAGAGGTATTTAAACTCCGGTATCCGGCCGGTAAAGGCCGTTAGCATTTGTTTTCATATTGAAGTGAGTGGTGGGTCAACCATCACTATAATGTCAAGTAGGTCAAGTTAGAAAGCCTTACTTAAAAATTATTGAAGTCCTTACTGTGTATTTAGTGCATAATATTTCTTTGGTTTATGTTTTTTTGGTGTTTTAATTAAAGTTTTAGTTTGTTTAAAAAAAATTTATTCTATCCTCGAAACGCTAAGTATGGCACAAGGAACCCTCAAAGTTTAAAGAAGCCAATAATCAAGATAATAATAATCACATATATAGCACTCTTAGAGAAATATAACATTAATCACGGAGCTTTTTGGGTGTAGTACGTAAACAACCCATACGTACGAACTCCTTCCATCACTCGGTCCTTCCTATACCACGACAATATATTTGTTTGCATATTTATATATATTTCATTCTACATTCTACGATTAGTCTAATTGTTTATTTTTGGCGTTGTCTCCTCTTCCCCTTTCTTATATATTGCAGTTTTCTGTTGTTTTCATCATTCTTCGATAAGGAACTTGAAATAAAGTTCGAAAGTACTTGGAATCTTCATTTTATTTTCCTTGTGGGCTTTGTTGCACACACACACACACACACACACATATATATATCGGGTGTCTCCCCAAAATGTATACACACTTTAAATAATTGTAATTGTAAATAATTGTAAATTTTGAAAATGAAATGTATTTTAATAAACACCTACTTTACAATTATTTAAAGTGTATACATTTTGGGGGGACACTATATATATGAGAAAAATGATTGCAGTAACGCAATCATATATATGGTGCCCCCCCCCCCCCCCCGCCAAGAATAATTTATTATTTTTTAACTAGTCATCTCTCAACAAACCGTGGTCCGATCCGACATGATGTTGACGATATTTTAACTCAACTTGCAACAAAGCCGTTTCACGATGGTGAAAATAAAAACAAATCGATAATTTATCTATTTAAGCTAATGAAATACATCATCTTTATTTCCTTATAATTTCTTCACAAATATCTTTATTTCTCTGTTCAACGAGATGGCAACTTTAATACATACAAACAGTTTTTCCGAGATTTCATGGGCAAAAACTTTGGTAGCTTTTCCAAAAATAAATTCTTAAAAGAAATATGATCAACAAGTCCTATATTCATCATTTATTCTTCATAATTCGCTTCGTTAAAATGTAATTTCATTCCTACAATGGTCGGTCGATATTTGGATATCAAAATTCTAATTGAGATCACTGCCTTCAAATTCTTCACCAACACACATATTTGACATTGCGTTGCTTTCAGTAGAAATTCCTACTTCTAGAATATTATTTAATGCCCGGTTGACCCAATATGTTGCCCCGATTAATGTCTCCCATCACTCGTGGCTATTTTCTCGTTTTATTTCTTTAGCGTTCCCTACTATTATTTCCTTTTATCCATTCTAACATCTTTCGTGTCCATGGTAAAAAGTTGTATCCCTTCACGTCCAATTCATCGTTAAAATATAGCAGTCCAAATGTATTCATGATTCTACGATTGCAATTGTAGAATATTTTAACTACACCTACCAAAAGCTTCAAATTCTCGTATTTTTAGTTCCTAATCGAACGGGTACAAGAACACTCTCTCTCTCTCTCTCTCTCTTTGCTCACTACCATTGTGTGATATTGTTCTACTTTATCAAAACCATCTAAAGACTGCGAAATAAATGGAATTATATTCTAAGATTTTAGAAAAAAAAAGAAAGAGAATTATTCAACAATGTTTTAATGATGCATTTACTCTTCATGGGGGAGGAAGAAAACAACAGGCCATGGGGGGGGGGGGGATGGGATAAAAATCAACAGGCCAGGCTGCATCAAGGCAAATAGGCCCACATCGAGGATCTCTGCGCCAGAGCGAGTTCCGCGCTGCTGCCAAATTTCCGCTTCCCGATTCGGCGTTCGGATGTTTACAAGAACCTGAACTCGCTCGTTTCTGTATTTAAATTTTAGTTACCGGTAATCATGGAGGTGTTTTACACGTGTGTGTGTGTGTGTGTGTGTGTGTGGAGATAAGTGCGTCCCCATGTGTCTAAATAACGTGTATGTAAATACTGGAATTTGACGCAAACAGACCCCGAAAAAGCGCATCCGAGCGCCCCCCCCCCCCCTCCTTTAACACACTCTTCCGAGCATTTTCATTTCACCCAACTTCATCAAGTTTCCAAACCCTTACACAATCTCTGACGGAGATGCCATGGTTAGTTTTCGCTCTATTCAATTCGATAAATTTAAGGCACCATCGATCGAACACTTCGTTCGGCCAGTTACGCCCCCCGCCCGCTCCCGAAAGGGCGCCGGGGAAGGAAGGGCACGCAAATTCGAAGTTTCGACGGAAATAGACCCCAAATTCGAATATCGACACTACCGGATCCCAGCGCCTGGGTACCGGGTTCGATTCCGGGAAACAATTTCGACCCTCGTAAGGAGCAGCAGCCAATAAGGCGGTGCGCCGAGTCACACGCCATTTTACAACTCTCTTCCACGTCAAACTTTCGCACTAAACACATCACTTTTCCGTCTCGTGGCATCAGCCTTCCGGGCCATCCTGTCCAAACTCCCTTGTCGAACGGGTGGCTCTCCCTGGAGCCATGGGGGTTCAATACCACTCGCTGATTCGTGACAGATATTACTATCTTGCCCTCATGCCTCGGGGCCCTAGCGTTTTCCAATGGTTGTCAGTCTGATCGTTATGTTAATTTCATTGCCCTCCCTCGCGATGTAAATTACACAAACAAAGGAACTTTCGAGGCAAGGACCCTAACAATAAGACCCCCCCCACCCATACGAATAGCGAAGAAACAATCACGAAAAACAAAGATTCCCCCCCAAAAAAAATCGGGCCCAAAAATTTTGCCCCATTTAATAATTAGAATCGTCTGTCACAAAAGGTTAATAACTCGATCACGTTGATGATTAAGAGGATTGTAATTATAATATTAATAATAACGATAATAACAATGATACTAATAATAACAATATTAGTAATAATACTAACAATAATAATAACAATATTATTAATACTACTACTAATAATAATAATGTTAAAATATTACTAATCATAATATTAAAAGTCGATAAAATAATACTAACACTAATGTTACTAATACTAATAATGATCCAATTGCTGGAATGAAATGATTCAAGAGTAGATAAGGCTATCAACAAGACAGACGGACTCAAACCAACGAGGGAATCTTCAAACTTTAAAAAAAAGGAGCTTGCATAAAGTCGTAGGAGGGGGAGGGGTATAGCGCTTTGCAAGGACTAGGAGACCCTGATTAGGGCTCTACGGAGAATAAGTTATGGCCCCCACCAATCATCCACGGAAAAGTGGGGGGTCGGCACACATCAACACCGAGATTACCCGAATGGGGTTAGAGACAATCCCGCGCCATAGCCGAAATATGAAATGATAGGGGGGGGGGAGGAGGGGGATGTTTCGCGGATGAGGGAGGGGGTCGCGGAGGGGGGGTATGTTTCGGGGAGGGGGTGTCTTAAGGAGGGGAGGGATGTTTCGAGGAGGGGAGGGATGTTTCGAGGAGGGGAGGGATGTTTCGAGGAGGGGAGGGATGTTTCGAGGAGGGGAGGGATGTTTCGAGGAGGGGAGGGATGTTTCGAGGAGGGGAGGGGTGTTTCGCGGAGGGGAGGGATGTTTAGCAGAGGGGAGGGGTGTTTCGCGGAGGGGAGGGATGCTTAGCAGAGGGGAGGGGTGTTTCGCGGAGAGGAGGGATGCTTAGCAGAGGGAAGGGGGGTTTGGCGGAAGGGAGGGGGCATACCAAGCCACCTTGAGTGGCTTGAGGTGCGCAGGACCTCGGGGATCACGAAGGGGAGGGGGGCGTACAATTTTCCCCGCTCCGTGTATCGACGGAAGGATCCCCTCTGTGAAGGATCCGATGGGATCCTGATTCCCACAGTTATAGGATCCCATCCCACACGTAGATGGAACCCTTCACCCCCCTTACAGTTATGGGATCCTACCCGGGATCCTTCCTACAGGCCAGGATCCGTCACGATCGAAGGCAGATAGTCGCCGTCCAAAGCGTATCTCGAACAATGGAAGAGAGGCGAACGCCTCGAGCTTTTAATTAAGATGGCACCCATTTCATTACGAGGCGCGGATCGATAAGAGATTTCATCTCTGGACGGATGTAGGCCTAATCAGGGGCCACATAAATAGGCTCGTAGCCTCGCAACTAGATAGGCACATCACGTGTATGCCACAAATCACGGCTCATCTACTAATTATGATCAAGAGGACACGGGAAGGTTCCGATATATACGAGAATTTGAACAATTATTCTTTTTTTTTAGAAAAAAATATTTATTCGCGCAAAGAAGTGGTGAGGTTAGGGACGGTGAATATGTATAGAAGGGTCCACTTACACCATGTCCGTTTTTGCCCCCCCCCCCAAAAAAAAAAAAATGTTTCGGGCAATGGGAAGTTACGATAGTTTTATAAATCCTCAAATAGGCTCGTATGACTGTCGCTAAGCTTATTTTTTTTTTCATCCATACGTTAAGTTAGAAAATTAAATAGGCCGAGAAAAAAATGGTTTATTTATCAAAGCGAATATTTTATTGTGATATCCATGTTTAAAAATGAAATTAGTATATAAAGCTAAAATAGGGAAAAGGTCACATTTCGGAAATTTGGCAACCCTATTTTGAAACAAAAACGTGTCAACATGCTTCGACTGTTTGAAAAATAAAAGATAAAATTATTTTATGTGTAAATGTCATATCTCATTTATTTGCAATTAAATATAACCCAAATACTCCCATTTATAATTATATATATTAAATTCTAACAACGAAATTCAGCGTAAAGTGCGACATGATTAATTGGGGTAACCGTACCCCCATCGTAGCAAGAAACAGACCTAAACTTCCTCAACAATCTCACTCGAGTCTTCCGTGGATGAAGCCAACGCGAGCACAATAAAGTGTACTTAAATTTGGCACTGTTCTGTACCATTAAAGATATCCCTCATCCATTCTCTTTTTACAAAACGCTAATTTGCAAAATCTATAAATGGACATAAATGCAACAACGTCTTCAGTGAAAACCCTAATCTCTATGATTCGTGGCGTTGGGATGCCAAATAAACTTTTGGCAAACGGTTTAATAAACATTGTATACACAATCAAAATTAGGTTTAATCATGATAGATCACTAGGCATTAGAAGGAGTTTAGAATGAGGCACGAACAAAAAACCGGATACCAAAACAACTTATGGCAAAAGATTACAAAAATAGGCAAGGTCAAAATCGGGCCGAGAAGTTAAAAAAGAAGATGGAACTCTTGATGATCCTCCCCATAGCGTTTTTCTCGTTGCCTTTTCTTCAAGAAGTTTCTTAAGTGCTACAATAGTTTACAAAACCCAGTAAATAAACATAGAAAAAGGCGGGGTCTACAAGATATTCTAATAGACTTCTGGCAGCTCTCTGTCAATGAGTTGAAGACTGCATGAAGTGTAGTTGGTGTAAACGGTTGGTAGTTG